>NC_069415.1:42233906-42281253 GCF_026875155.1 Cherax quadricarinatus
CCTTTCTTAAACACTTCTGGTCTCTTCTCGTGCCATTACAGTGTACACTGAGGTTCAAATCCTTACGAGTGGGTTTGCAGCAGTGTTCCCGGACAGTGTTGTACGAAGTCATTTATTAGACTCAGCTAAGCAGCTCTGTATGACCCTGGTGGTTTAGCTCTTAGTTTTAATTATAATAATGGACTCGGCCAGCATCTTCGCAGCTTAACTGTATGGAGTTCTCATAGCAATTATCCGCACTGCGTCCAGACCTACCTCATAGTTTGTGGTAGTCTCGGACTCCTTTAGTGCATTGCATGCTATCTAAAAATTTAATTCGCAAAAACAAAGAAATCGTTTTCTGCTAGGTAAATGGACACAAGTGCAACTAATGTGAGATTTTATTATGGCAATTTGCCACAATAAACATGTCACATCAGTTGCTCCTGTGTCCTTTTAGCTAGTATATTGTCGGTAATTTACCAACATTAATACAAATCGTTTTCTGTTGGGTCCCTGGTCATGATGATGTTCAGGGTAACGATCAGAGTTACATGACCTTCCAGTTTCATATAGAGGTATTCCATTCTTAGGTTAGTTTGCTGTGATCTCTAGCCACTTTTGCAACCATTGGCAACAACGTTGGTCTGAATTGATTCCTGACAAATTACATTATCAAGCTATCCTGGTCTTCTTATCATCGATGCTGGGGTTGAGAGACTACGCTTTCCCTCTTCCCTCGGGCGCACACGTCTCACTTGAGAGGCCCCCAGTTCCATTTTATGCGAAGTGTCAGGTTCCAGTTTCAGTTCACCATATTATGTTGCATTGTCCAGTCTATCATCGAACTCGCAGAATTTACGTTCGACGTCGTCACTAATCTTAACACCCTCACATTTAGCGCTTCCCCATTGATTATAATATAATAATTAACATCCTCACTTTATCTCCCATCTTTGACAAAAACTCCTTCAGTGAATTTTGACAGCAACAAATTTGTTACACAACCTTTGATTATACTTCCTCTAACACTGCTCACCGCCCTACAACCTCTACCACGCAGCGCTATATAAACCTGGTGGTTTTAGATTTTGATTATAATAATAAACGACAGGTGATAATAGCAAAAGAATTTACTGCTAAAACCCATATGGGTCAAGAAATTATAAAGGATATTGCCACATAACTAAGCTGAGGAAAAAACCGTTTTTGGTTGTGGCAGTGTTGACAAGGAACTAAAATTCCGAATATAATGAGATGACAAAGAACCGTAGGCCGCTGTAAATATATTTATTTATTTATTTATTTATTTATTTATTAATTTGAACATGATACAGAGAAGTACAAGGAATACAATTTTTAAAGTGCAACATGCCAAAGCCCCTTGTATGCAGAACATTATGGGCAGGCTTAAAATTAACTTAAGATTAACTAAGCAATGATATATTCAGTGGTACAAAAATATTTAAAACAGATAACAATTTAGTACAAATGAGTATTACAAAGACAGGTCATATGGTCATTTACTGTGTTGCTGTGTAATCAGTAGAATGGAGTTAAATAGTAACAAAGTTTGATTGGGTCACAGGTTGATATTTATGAGATACAATAATGAGATACATATATGAGATACAATTTATGAGATACAATTATTCAGTATTTATTTAGTTGTGGGTGAGTAAGTGATTTTTGAGAAGAGACTTGAATTTATAAACAGTGTTTCTTTTATATTCACAGGTAATGAATTCCAGATTTTAGGGCCTTTTATGCGTTTTTGCATAGTGTGCGATGGACACGAGGAACATCAAATAGTGATCTGTGCCTTGTGTTATGGTCATGTGTTCTGTTGAGTTGGTAAGGAGATGTTTTAAGGGGAGGGTTTATGTCAGAGTTAAGTGCTCTATGTATGTAGTAGTGCAGTAATAAGTATGGATGTTTTGTATTGTGAGTAGGTTTAGAGTTTTGAATATTAGTGGAGTGTGCTGTATGTAGTGGGAATTTGTTATCATTTTGACTGCAGCCTTTTGTTGGGTGATTAGTGGTCTGAGATGGTTTATTGCTGTTGAGCCCCATGCACAAATTCCATAGGTGAGATAGGGGTAAATAGGTGAATGATATAGGGCCAGGAGGGCTGACTGTGGAACATAGTACCGTATCTTCGATAGTATGCCTACGGTCTTGGATTTTTTTTTTGGAAATTTGTTGTATATGTGTTTGAAATTTGAGTCTATTATCAAAGTGGATTCCTAGGAATTTTCCCTCTGTGAGTTTTGTGATAGGGGATCCATTTATCATTATGTTAAGAGACACATCTGCAGCTCTATTACCAAACTGAATGTAGTAGGTTTTGTCAATGTTTAGAGTAAGTTTGTTGGTCCTCATCCAGGCTGATATTTTCTGTAATTCGGTATTTACAGTATTGGCTAGCATGACTGGGCTCGGGTGAGAGTAGATGTATGTAGTGTCATCTGCAAATAGTGTGGGTCTGAGTAGTTGCGATGCATTTGGTAGGTCATTTATGTAAATGAAAAAGAGAAGAGGGCCTAGGACACTTCCCTGTGGGACACCAACTGTAATTGGCTGTGCGGAAGAGTTTGCCCCATTTGTGTACACATATTGGCTTCTGTTGCTGAGGTAAGACTTGAGGTAGTTGAGGGAGTGCCCTCTAATACCATAGTGTGACAATTTTATGTGGAGCAAGTCGTGGTCAACTGTATCGAAAGCTATACGTAAGTCAATGAAGATCCCCAGTGGGACTTCTTTTTTCTACATGTGTTCTAGCATGTGGATAATAGCATCATTAGTATTTTTATTAGGCCTGAACCCAAACTGACAGGGGTTGAGTATGTTGTGGGAGATGAGGTATGAATAGATACGCTTATGGATTAATTTTTCAAAGATTTTAGAGAGAGGGTGTAAGTTGGATATTGGCCTATAGTTATTCAAGTCTGTGTGGTCTCCTCCTTTATGGATCGGGGTGACCCTTGCTATTTTTGAGAACTGTAGGAAAGGTAGAGGATTCAATGGATTTGTAAAAGAGTGTTGCAATGATTGGTGATAGCACCTGTGACACTTTTTTGTATATAATGGGTGGTAAGGTATTTAAATCTCCTGTCTTGTTTTTTAGTTTGTTGATAATAAGGGAGACTTCAGTTGGGTTAGTCGGAGTTAGGAACAGTGTGTTCGGGTAGTTGCCAGTGAGGTAGTCATTGGGTGGGGTATCTGAGCTTGGGATTTTATTGGCAAGGTTTTTTTTCTATAATGGAGAAGAAATCATTGAGTCTGTTTGCTGTTTCATTAGGTGGGAACTGGGGTTCATCTGGTTTTGTTAATTCAATTTCGCTATTTCGTGTTATCTTTTTTGTTTCTAGTATTTCTGATAGGGTTTTCCAGGTCTTTTTTATGTCACCTCGTAAGTTGGATAATCTGTTCTCATAATACAATTTTTAACCGTTCTTATTAGGCTAGTTAGAATTGACGAGTAACGTTTTGTTTGGTCTCTGGTTATGTGGCCCATTCTGTACTGTTTTTCGTATAGGTGCTTTGTATTTATGGATTTGAGGATGCTGGGTGTTAGCCAGGGACTGTTCAGTCTCTTTGCAGTCATCTGTTTAGTTTTTTTTAGGCAGTGCTTGTTATTGGGTCTTTTTTAGAAAATTATTAATACATTCGTCAATATCTGTAATAGATTTCTAGCTCAGTGTGCCAGTCAATGTTTGTCACTGCTGTTGTGAAGTTATTGATAGTTGCCTCATTGTGAAGTCTGAAAGTGACTTTAGTAGTGTCTAGGGGTAATTTGCCAAGGTTTGTTATGAGGAAGGTAGGGTAATGATCTGTGGTATTATCTGTGATTATGCCTGATCTTAAGGGGGATGTGGTGTTGGTCCACAACATGCAGTTACTCATTGTGTTTGTGAATTCAGTAACGTGTGGGTCCTGGTCTTGCAGGAGATTTATATTGAAGTCACCTGAGAGTAGTAAGTGATCTTTGTTCATGTGTGCATCAGTTATCATACTTCCTAGGTTTTCACTAAAACGGCTAATTTTTGACTGTGGAACTCTGTAGATGTTTATCACTGAGAGAGGTTTTTGTAGGTATTTGGATTTGAATTTTAGCTATTATATATTCCCCATGTTCATCCCTTGTGCAAGTATTAGTGATACATTCTAGTTGGTCTGAGTAGTAATATGGCTTTGCCACCCCCTTGTTGGTCTGGCCTACAGTTGTGTATGGCTTGTGTAACCAGGAATGGCATAGACATCTGTAGTATCAGGCTTTAGCCAGGTTTCGGTGAGAGTAATGATGGATATATTGGCATGCAAGGAATTTAGTAATGCTATGAGGTCATCGTAATGCTTGCTTAAAGATCTGATATTGTAGTTAAAGACAGTTATGTTGTTATGGCTCTGAGAGGTGCCTTTGATTGTTCTGCTGTGTAGTAATTACAGTAACTGTTTGATTCATTAAAGTCATTAGATAAGAGGTTGGTATCAGAATCAATGCTTGTTATCATAAGATTTATAGTGAATCTGTAGTTAGAATTAAGTATAAGAACAAAGTTAAATATTCTAAAGCATAAAAATAGCACCTGAATTATTTTAACAAATGTAAAAAATTTGAGCTAAGGTAGCATCTTTAAAGCTAAAATAAATGAGGCAATATAAAAGGGACTAAAATAATTTGTGGTGAACAAAAAAGTGATAATCAAATAAATGAATGTAATGGAAAAATAATGAACTTATTACACTTTAGCACCTGAGAATACCACCTTGATATTTTAACAATTGTGAATATATGAACTAAGGTTGTTATATAAAGCTAAAATAAAAGAGAAAAAATATAAGGGACTAAATTAAGTAATGGTAAACAAAGTTAAAATGACAGATAGTCTCTATGATATAATATTGATTTGGGGGTAAGATCTGATTTGTTATATATAATAAGTTGAGAAATATGTTGTACTATAAAAAGTAAAAAAAAAATAATATGAGGTAGTTGGTACTAGTTAGCAAAAGATAGTTAAGGGCCTTGAACAATAATATAATTGAAATATACACTAATTGCACACACAATATAGTCACTAAGATATGAAAATAATCTTAGAGTAGGAATTATAATATAAACTTATAATGTAAAAATACAAATTAAACTGGTACTTGCAATTGCACTAGGGTCTGGTATAGGTTGTTAACAAGATCAAGAGTATAACTAGATTTAAATTGACAAAATAAAATTTACAAATTAAAGCACCAAAAGAATAATAATTAAAAATTGACAATGGCAATGACTTGGTTATAATATGATAGTAAGATGGTAGACAGGTACACAGGTACACAGGTACACAGGTACACAGGTACACAGGTACACAGGTACACAGATACACAGATACACAGGTACACAGGTACACAGGTACAAAGGATAATATAAAGGTTGGAGTTGAATATACAAACTTGGAAATTTGGCAACAAAATGTTATGAAAAGTATAAAATAATGTTTAATGTACAAAAGTAAAATTGACTGGTAGTAAATATGGTGTTTAATAAAATTTTAGTAAGTAATAATGATTACAAAATAAGTGAAAAAGTAATGTTTATTTCATTCAATATTGCACTGGTAGTTATACTTGAGGTTATATGGCAGTACAAGGTAATTAAGAGTACTCTAAGATAGTAAATGTGGTATTAAAACAGGTTAAGGTAATTAGACAAGTAATGGTAATTAAATGATGTCAAAAACGTTAAGAGTAAATTGTACTGATAATAAAGATGGTAATTAATTATTAATTTTAGTTAGTAATATGAATTAATAGTATTTAAAAAAAAATATGAGGTAATAATATGGATAACACAAGAGATTACACACAGCGAAGAGCTTTAAATAAAAAGTTTAGGACACCAAGGAATTGGAAAGTTATAAGGATATTAAAAAAAGACGAGAACTTTCAAAGTAGGACGGAGTGAAAATAAGATTCCATGAACATTGTTAAATTTCAGAGTAAAAGAGCCAATCAAACAAGTCAATTTCTTTTTCTTCAAAGAAATGATCATAAGATAGATGAAAATGATCATAAGATAGATGAAAATGATCATAAGATAGATGAAAATGATCATAAGATAGATGAAAATGATCATAAGATAGATGAAAATGATCATAAGATAGATGAAAATGATCATAAGATAGATGAAAATGATAATAAGATAGATGAAAATGATAATAAGATAGATGAAAATGATCATAAGATAGATGAAAATGATCATAAGATAGATGAAAATGATCATAAGATAGATGAAAATGATCATAAGATAGATGAAAATGATAATAAGATAGATGAAAATGATCATAAGATAGATGAAAATGATCATAAGATAGATGAAAATGATCATAAGATAGATGAAAATGATAATAAGATAGATGAAAATGATCATAAGATAGATGAAAAAAAACAATGATCATAAGATAGATGAAAATGATCATAAGATAGATGAAAATGATAATAAGATAGATGAAAATGATCATAAGATAGATGAAAATGATCATAAGATAGATGAAAATGATCATAAGATAGATGAAAATGATCATAAGATAGATGAAAATGATAATAAGATAGATGAAAATGATAATAAGATAGATGAAAATGATCATAAGATAGATGAAAATGATCATAAGATAGATGAAAATGATCATAAGATAGATGAAAATGATCATAAGATAGATGAAAATGATATAAGATAGATGAAAATGATCATAAGATAGATGAAAATGATCATAAGATAGATGAAAATGATCATAAGATAGATGAAAATGATCATAAGATAGATGAAAATGATCATAAGATAGATGAAAATGATCATAAGATAGATGAAAATGATCATAAGATAGATGAAAATGATCATAAGATAGATGAAAATGATAATAAGATAGATGAAAATGATAATAAGATAGATGAAAATGATCATAAGATAGATGAAAATGATCATAAGATAGATGAAAATGATCATAAGATAGATGAAAATGATCATAAGATAGATGAAAATGATATAAGATAGATGAAAATGATCATAAGATAGATGAAAATGATCATAAGATAGATGAAAATGATCATAAGATAGATGAAAATGATAATAAGATAGATGAAAATGATCATAAGATAGATGAAAATGATCATAAGATAGATGAAAATGATCATAAGATAGATGAAAATGATCATAAGATAGATGAAAATGATAATAAGATAGATGAAAATGATAATAAGATAGATGAAAATGATCATAAGATAGATGAAAATGATCATAAGATAGATGAAAATGATCATAAGATAGATGAAAATGATCATAAGATAGATGAAAATGATAATAAGATAGATGAAAATGATCATAAGATAGATGAAAATGATCATAAGATAGATGAAAATGATCATAAGATAGATGAAAATGATCATAAGATAGATGAAAATGATCATAAGATAGATGAAAATGATCATAAGATAGATGAAAATGATCATAAGATAGATGAAAATGATCATAAGATAGATGAAAATGATCATAAGATAGATGAAAAATGATCATAAGATAGATGAAAATGATCATAAGATAGATGAAAATGATCATAAGATAGATGAAAATGATCATAAGATAGATGAAAATGATCATAAGATAGATGAAAATGATCATAAGATAGATGAAAATGATCATAAGATAGATGAAAATGATCGTGTTGAAACAAATGGAAAAAAAATGTCAACAATGAGAATAATACATTTTTTAAGATTTTATATTCTGCGCTGGATGACCCTGCAGGTCTAGCGCTTCTCTTTTGTTATAATAATAATAATTAAGATTTTATATACTAATATAAACCTTGGTGGTTTAGTGCTTAGTTTTATTATATTAATGTTGTGGCCAATAAGTAAAACCTGAGATTTTGGCTTAAATAGCAACGCACTTCTTGCTATATGAAGCAAGTGAAAATTTGTGTATGCAATAAATTTGCAAAAATCATTCTGAACCTAACGAAAAATATATATTTCATTGTGTTTGTTTATTATTAAATTATTGTGCTGTATAGCCCTTGTGGTTGAACGCTTCTTTTTAATTATAATAATAATAATAATTAAATTATTGTAAACGTATATAAAATATATTTAGTTTGATTAGGCTAAATTAAATTGCGCTTGTTGTAATAAGGTTAGGTAAGTTTCCTAAGGTTCTTTGGTACAAAATCATTGATTTTTATATAAACACAAATAAATAAAATATATCTTTAAACGTATAAAAGAAAATTTTAGAAAGGATTTAATTTTAAATAAGTTCTTACTAACTGACCTGTTCGGCACGACAATGATAATATATACTAATAAAGATGGAGTAATATCAAGATTAAAACTTACAGATATTATAAATGAAACGAAACATTAATATAGTTTGTCTAACAAAACAGATTGGAGAGTAAAGAGTAGGGAAGTAACGAGGAGGATTGGTAATGTTGCTGTGTCTCCATTCAAGTTATGGAAACTGAAATCCAAAATAATGAAAACGTTGAAAATTTAGGTGATAAGAGTGTAACACGAAGATGACTCTTAGTGGTAAATGTACATACCTTGTCACTTAATAATACTTGGGAAAGAGAAGAGTTTGATAGTATAAATGAGGAATTACATAATATCTTTAGGAAACTGTTGATGAGTGACAGTGATAAGGAAAACGTTATTTTAATTATAAAAATTAAAGTGGACAGCCAATGGGGCTCGAACTGTAAATAAATGATCAATAAATGTCCTCGTATTATAAAGTAACTGGAGTGAGAGGCAGCAACACAACGTCAACATTATATTTAAAGAAGATTGAGACACTTATGCAACATATGGGAATCTTTATTAAGGAAACATTTCCTTAATAAAGATTCCCATATGTTACATAAGTGTCTCAATCTTCAATTTGTCGGTTTTTTAAAGCGAATTATCATGTTAAATTAAATATTTACTGGAACAAGGGAGGAAAACTTACGACATAACTTACTTTAACCCGCTTGAAAAAAGTGATTGTATCTTATTGGAAATGATATTTATGTAGTTTAAAAAACGACTTAGGAAAAAGAAATCCATAAATAGGAAAGATTAAATTATGAGAAAGAATTCTCTTTCTCATATAGTATTTTAGAGAAATTAAAAAGAGCAGTGTACTACGATAGAGTTATAAATAATCTGAATAAAGAGTTTTGTTGTAAACGTGAAAATGTAATTAAATGTAATTAAACAGTTTATTCCAAATAAGAATATAAGATGGAATAAAAAAAGAATGTCATGAAAAGTGTGGGGAAAGCAATGAAAAAGAGAAAGAGTTAAGAATCAAACATAGAAAGCGGACCAGTCAAGAAACTCATCAAAAATTCAGGGAGGGGTAAAAAATGAATATCCAAATGTAAAGAAAGAGGAAGAAAGAAATTTTATAAAACAAATAGTAATCAATAGCAAAGTAGAACTAAAACTTTTTTTTTGAGTTTGTAAAAAGTAAACTGATTGTTAAAGACAAACTGCGAAGATTAAATGACGATGGTAAACAACACTGAGGTGGAGGAGGAAATGTGGGAAGTATTGATCAGAAGGTTTATGTTCACACAGGAAGATATTTTTCATGTAGGAAATTTTAGTCCCTGACAGACTACTGAATTAAAAAAGAAGCTGATAAGTTATAGGACCGGGGGAGATATCACCTTGGGTCTTAAAAGAATGTGTAGATGTGTTATGTTATCCACTTTGGAAAGTTTTAGGATTTCACTATATGAAGGCAAACTAGCAAACATCCCAGAATTTAACAAAAAAAAAAAAAAAACAGTGACGGGGAAGATGCTTTATCTACAGACCGGTTTTCTTGACAAGTGTTGTAAAATTAGTGTAAAAGTCGTTAAAGTAGATTTATGGCTGAGTAGATAACAACATGCTAATTGGTAAATTATTTTACAGTCTCCGCATTCATGTATATCAAATTTTTAAATTATTATGACAGAGTTACGGAAATTGTTCAGGGAAGAAATGAATGGGCAGAATGTATTTGCAAAAGTTTTAAGAAAGCTTTTCAAAGATTTCCCATGAAAGACCAATTTGAAATCTGCATTTTATAGGAGAGCTTAAAGGTAAATTATTGCACTGTATGAGAAACTTTTATTTAAGGGGAAAAAATAATAACAGTTATAAGAGGAAAAAATGTCTGGATGGGAGAATGTCTCAGGTTGGGTGCCACAAGGGTCTGTATTTGAACCAAGGAATTAAAAAAAATATTAATATATTTGTGAGCAAGGTAGCAGCAGATGTTAGGTGCTAGTTCCTAGCTCCCGGCTTTCTGGTGTTTTAAACGGTCGCTTTTACGTGCTAGAACTTTAATTTGTGTCATCAATCCTATACGATACATCCCTCTAGCGCCTGGAACCAATCTTGGGCGGAAAACATTATATACTGAGTAAAAAAAGGAGAATTAGTGTGCATTACCTAGCAGAGTTTACTGCCAGAGGGGAATCATAGGCCTGTTTCCCGTGTGAAAAAAATAATAATAATTGAACGTTGTGTCAGAGGAAAGAAAGTCTCCCTGAAAGCATTGAGTATACATAGTGTATAGTGTATACTACAGTGGCTCCCTAGTATATTGATGATAAAGGCTAAAGTGTCATTTGAAAACAGGTGAATTTGTAAATGAAGTGATAAGCCTATAGAGGCAGGTGCCAGAAGTCGCCAGAAACTTACCACAGGTCAGCTGTTTTTAATAATCTTCCTGGCCTGCTAGTGATACCAGTGAATTGCAGAATACAGTGTTGTAGTAGCAACTAACCAGTATTATAATGGTACTTAGTGGAGTGGAGTGACTTTCATTAGTTTCATTTTCTTGAAATACGAGACGTTACTGTGAATTTCATATAACCTGTAGTTACCAGCGGTCGCAATATACACAACGAGAAGCAATTATTACTACAGAAAAAGCGTCCTTCCTCCAAAATTTGCACCAGTCAACTATAGTGATAATATAGCATTTATTGTGGTGGAGACGGAAAAACAAAAATAGAAAAGCCAGATACAGCGATTGATAAACAAAGAGGTCGACTGTACGTCATTGTAGGAGCTGCCAGATATCACCGGCTCTTCAACACGCAAGTTATACTTTTGTATCAGTCAAATCACATATTACTCAGGTAGATAATTTCCAGTAGATCCTTCATGTGTTAGCTCAAATCACCGACCAGTATGTTTTAAATAAGTGACCCACTGATCAGAGCAGATCGACTGGTCCGAACCCTTGACTGGTCCGAACCCTTGACTGGTCCGAACCCGGGACTGGTTTCAAACAGTTTCGTTGGACAATAAAGCAGACTGTAAACGGATGGGTTTGTAGGCGCCCTTATAAACACAAACATTAAAAATCAGGAACGTGACGGTAAGCTGTCCAATATACAAAAAGAGTTAGAAACAGAAATACACAAATAGCTAGAGCTTCATTTAAGGTTATTAATATAATATTCAAGAGGTTGCTAGTAGACTTGCAGTAAATCAACCATTCAATCATTATGAAGCTGTGTGTAGTCTGTGGTCAGTCAAACAAACGGGCTACCACATGGATAAATTGTCATTTTTGTGGAAATTGGTGTCACGCTCCTTGTGCAGATATCCCAGAATTAGCTACAAGCAGTATTAAAACAGAGAAGTGTTTTTGGGTATGCCCAAATGAGGAAAATCTGTGGACTAAAATCACAAGGGTATTAAAAGAGGATAACATCAAAGCTGCTTTCATAGAAAACCTGGAAGCTTTCTACAACAGATGGGAACATAAAAAGTCCGGGCTGAATGGTACTGCCCTTGATACTGGCCATGTAGTCACAAACTGTAAGGCTGGAGGTGATGTCCTGGTAGTCAGTAAATGTAGGGCTGATAGTGCTGTCCTGGGAGACAGTAATGGTGAAGCTGGAGGTGCTGTCCTGGGAGACAGTAATGGTGAAGTGGAGATACTGTCCTGGGAGACAGTAATGGTGAAGCTGGAGGTGCTGTCCTGGGGAGACAGAAATGGTTTAAGCTGGAGATACTGTCCTGGTAGACAGTAATGGTGAAGCTGGAGATTTTGTCCAGGTAGTCGGGAATTATACGCAGGAAGGAATACATATAAATGACCTCATAGAGGACAGGAGCCATAGTAGGGAAACAAGTGTAGTCAAAGATAAGATAAAACCAATATTGCAAACCAGAAATACCGCAGGAAATAGCAAACAAGAGGACTCCAATAGCAATAGTGAGGATAAATTACCAAAAACAACTGGTGGGAGCTCCATTGTTGGTGCTAAGGAGGATAGGAATAAGACAGGGAAACATGCACCAACAGGGAATACAGTCACAGAAACCAAGGCAAACGGAAACCAAGCCTGTGCACATACTATGCACTTGGTATCTGCTGGCATGGGAAATCTGGAAAAACAGATGGGACATGCAACTATGACCACCCTAGAAAATGTCATGCCCATATGACAACAGGAAAATGCAAACTCCCTTCCTGTAAGCTTTTTTCACCCTGAAATGTGTACCTCTTCAGTACAGGAAAGACTGTGCTATAACTTAAATTGCCAGGCATACCATCTAAAGGGGACCCAAAAAAATACAAAACATCCAGGCCATGGGAAAAAACCCGGGTAGCCACAGCCACTCAAGAGGGAGAGGTTTTTTAGTGCCAGGAAGGAAAAAAAACTGGCAGGAAATGGCAGAAATCGTACACCAAATCCAGTCATTCCTGGAGTGGAACCACAGTCGATGGCCTCCACTCCAAACCAACAGATACAGATACTAATGCCGGAAAAAAAAAACCCCCCCCAGTACCAACAATACCACCAGTCGATAACATTCTTCTTTGCAAATATACAAGGGTCTAAAGCCAGCAATAAACAAAATACCTTTCATCCGTGGACTGCTTGCAGAGGCAAAGGCAATGTTCGCGGCTTTCACTGAGACCCACATAAAGGATCACTTGGACAACGAAATATGGATCCCAGGTTACAACCTATACAGATGTGACAGAGTGAACAGGCAAAAGGGGGGGGTTGGCCTGTACATTGCAGAGTCACTTGTTTGCACAGAACTGCTTAATGCCTCAAATGACGTAGTGGAAGTTTTAGCAGTAAAGGTCGAGAACCAAAACCTAGTCATTGTGGTAGTCTACAAGCCCCCGGATGCAACATCCCAGCAATTCCCGGAACAGCTGTTAAAAATTGACCACTGTCTGGAAAATCTTCCAGCTCCTGCACCCAACATCTTGCTCTGGGGGATTTCAACTTAAGGCACCTAAAATGGAGGAATATAGCAAATAATATTGTTGCAGTAATAACACCAGGAGGCAGCTCTGATGAAAACTCACACTCACACGAGCTTTTAATCTCTGCACAAAATTCAATTTAAACCAGCAAATAATAGAGCCTACTAGACTGGAGAATACACTAGACCTCATCTTCACTAACAATGATGATCTGATAAGAAATGTCACCATATCAAAACAATATACTCAGATCACAACATAATTGAGGTTCAGACATGTATGCGTGGAGCCTCAGACCGACAAAATGAGACTAGTCACGAGGGAGCATTCACCAAATACAACTTCAATAACAAAAACATAAAGTGGGACCAAGTAAACAAGTCCTAACCGATATAAGCTGGGAAGATATACTAAGCAACACAGACCCAAACTTATGCCTAGAACAGATTAACTCGGTGGCACTCGATGTATGCACAAGGCTTATTCCTCTAAGAAAAAGGAGGAGTAGATGTAAAATAGAAAGAGACAGGCGCTCCCTTTACAGGCGACGGAAAAGAATAACAGAGCGGCTAAAAGAGGTCAATATATCAGAAATGCGCAGGGAGACACTGGTCAGAGAAATAGCAAGCATCGAACTTAAGCTAAAAGAATCCTTTAGGAGTCAGGAATCGCGGGAAGAACTAAAAGCCATAAATGAAATCGAAAGAAACCCAAAGTATTTCTTCTCCTATGCCAAATCAAAATCGAGAACAACGTCCAGTATTGGGCCCCTACTTAAACAAGATGGGTCCTACACAGATGACAGCAAGGAAATGAGTGAGCTACTCAAGTCCCAATATGACTCAGTTTTTAGCAAGCCGCTAACCAGACTGAGAGTCGAAGATCAAAATGAATTTTTTATGAGAGAGCCACAAAAATTGATTAACACAAGCCTATCCGATGTTTATCCTGACGCCAAATGACTTCGAACAGGCGATAAATGACATGCCCATGCACTCTGCCCAGGGCCAGACTCATGGAACTCTGTGTTCATCAAGAACTGCAAGAACCCCTATCACGAGCCTTTTCCATCCTATGGAGAGGGAGCATGGACACGGGGGTCGTCCCTCAGTTACTAAAAACAACAGACATAGCCCCACTCCACAAAGGGGGCAGTAAAGCAACAGCAAGAACTACAGACCAATAGCCACTAACATCCCATATCATAAAAATCTTTGAAAGGGTCCTAAGAAGCAAGATCACCACCCATCTAGAAACCCATCAGTTACACAACCAGGGCAACATGGGTTTAGAACAGGTCGCTCCTGTCTGTCTCAACTACTGGATCACTACGACAAGGTCCTAAATGCACTAGAAGACAAAAGGAATGCAGATGTAATATATACAGACTTTGCAAAAGCCTTCGACAAGTGTGACCATGGCGTAATAGCGCACAAAATGCGCGCTAAAGGAATAACAGGAAAAGTTGGTCGATGGATCTATAATTTCCTCACTAACAGAACACAGAGAGTAGTCGTCAACAGAGTAAAGTCCGAGGCAGCTACGGTGAAAAGCTCTGTTCCACAAGGCACAGTACTAGCTCCCATCTTGTTCCTCATCCTCATATCCGACATAGACAAGGATGTCAGCCACAGCACCGTGTCTTCCTTTGCAGATGACACCCGAATCTGCATGACAGTGTCTTCCATTGCAGACACTGCAAGGCTCCAGGCGGACATCAACCAAATCTTTCAGTGGGCTGCAGAAAACAATATGAAGTTCAACGATGAGAAATTTCAATTACTCAGATATGGTAAACATGAGGAAAATTAAATCTTCATCAGAGTACAAACAAAATTCTGGCCACAAAATAGAGCGAAACACCAACGTCAAAGACCTGGGAGTGATTATGTCGGAGGATCTCACCTTCAAGGACCATAACATTGTATCAATCGCATCTGCTAGAAAAATGACAGGATGGATAATGAGAACCTTCAAAACTAGGGAGGCCAAGCCCATGATGACACTCTTCAGGTCACTTGTTCTATCTAGGCTGGAATATTGCTGCACTCTAACAGCACCTTTCAAGGCAGGTGAAATTGCCCGACCTAGAAAATGTACAGAGAACTTTCCACGGCGCGCATAACGGAGAATAAAACACCTCAATTACTGGGAGCGCTTGAGGTTTCTAAACCTGTATTCCCTGGAACGCAGTAGGGAGAGATACATGATTATATACACCTGGAAAATCCTAGAGGGACTAGTACCGAACTTGCACACGAAAATCACTCACTACGAAAGCAAAAGACTTGGCAGACGATTGCACCATCCCCCCAATGAAAAGCAGGGGTGTCACTAGCACGTTAAGAGACCATACAATAAGTGTCAGGGGACCGAGACTGTTCAACTGCCTCCCAGCACACATAAGGGGGATTACCAACAGACCCCTGGCAGTCTTCAAGCTGGCACTGGACAAGCACCTAAAGGCAGTTCCTGATCAGCCGGGCTGTGGCTCGTACGTTGGTTTGCGTGCAGCCAGCAGCAACAGCCTGGTTGATCAGGCGCTGATCCACCAGGAGGCCTGGTCACAGACCGGGCCCGCGGGGGCTTGACCCCCGAAACTCTCTCCAGGTAAACTCCAGGTAACCAGTTCTGCAGCTTCTCCAAGGGTCCCTGGTGCCATACTCGGTAAAAAAAGTGCCAACCACTGTCCACTGCTTCTACCTAGATTACCTTGGATCATCCAGTGACTTGGCCACACAGTGAAGAGGTTTACCAGTAGATCAGTAGAAGGGCAACCTTTTAAGAAGCCATACTGGCGGTCACAAAGAACGAGTGGTAGGCAAAAACTGCCATTTGCCGTGAAATTATTGTTTCAAGAGTCTTGCCAGTAATTGACAAGAGTTACACTGGTCTGTAGTTGCTGTTCTCCGTTCTGCTCTTCTTTTTATGAACAGGGAGAACATTTACCTTTTTCCACAAAGAGCCATTCAAACTGTGCTGATAGATGCAAACTTGCTGATAGATGTAAATTAGAGTGATTCTAACTCAGCAATCTTTTGCTTATCTTATCTAGATTCATGACCTTTTTTTTTTTGGTCCATTGTTACCAATGACAACTTCGGCACAGTTCTTTCGGTTAACAAAGGAGGTTCCCATACTGGATCAGTGACCTGCATCCTGGCAGCACAGTGCTCAGCACAGAGGTCAACTTTTCTTGATTGATAATACAGTCCCATCATGTCGATTTAGAAGTGGAACAATTATCGGTCCTTGACTAACGACCACAATGTTTTGGAAAGCACATACTTCCTGATACAGTTTTCTATTTGAGTGAGCCTTCCATCCAAGAGAAGGTCCAGTTCTTGACTTTTTCGTTTTGCACTACTGGTTTGCGTGTGGAGGCTTGGTATTTAACAATAGCGAGCTCTGACAACGGAAGCCATTCCCTGTTGCTATTCTGAATGCTTCGTCACATTATTACCGAGTTGAGGGATTTATCTGGCTGAAATGAAGAAGCTCACCTTGGTTATCACCACCTACCACGTAAAAGTGTTTCTCTTCCTCAAGGATCGCATTTGAATCTTCCCTTCCTGCAGGTGACTTTGAAGGCAGTGCTCTTAAAGCGGTCACAGTGTGTACAAAGGTAAAACTTAGTCAAACTTGAAGGTCACACTTTGATGGATGATTCGAAATCTCTAGCTCAACTATCACTTGGTCACAGTTTACGTTAATAAATACTCTCGGAAAACAATCACCAGGTGATTCAACCTGGGTCTCAGGTATTAAATACTTTCCTTGTGGAGGTTTGAATGTGTTTATGGAACTGTACGTGTCTTCATTTGGGAATTTTAACGAAGAACTTTGGTTATTAGTAACTATTCGTATAACTTATGAATACCTCATGTGAATCGCTTCTGATCTTAAACGCTGAATACCAAACTTACATGAGAATATTTTTGCCGAATCTGTAAATTCTGTCGTATTCATTGAGGTAGATGGGGTTGGGGCTACACAATTAGGGGATGCGTTCTCGGATCACGGAGCGTCAGTATACTAGTGTTCTAAGATCTTTTCACACATATCTAGTGGGAGTACTACTTTTACCTCATACAGCTGTATCAGTTGATCATATTCAGCCCTTCAACTGTACCACTTGATCATCTTCAGTCATCTTATTTTTTAAAGTGGCTGTATTTAGCCTTTCACCGCAATACTTTTTTTTTCAAATGTCTTTTTAATTTCTCTTCATTTATTTTGCCTATTACATGTCTTTATATCATTTGCTTTGTTTAATCTGACCAACATTTTACTTGTGTTGCCATTGCTTACCTTTGTTTTATTCAATGTTTATTACCATATGATCGCTGTGACTCCTTGTCGTTCTCTAGAGTCCATTTCTATTGTGTTACATCCTTTAAGATGAAATTCAGAGCGAGTCCTGGTGCTTGCGACACAATTTCTTTCCTCCGGTATAGTGATGCTGTGCTTCTTAGTTGTTATTTTCATTATTTTTCTTCTCTGCAGTTACTCCCTGTAAGCGGTTCTCACTCCTCCTGTGTGTTTCTGTGTAGCTAGATGCACCACCCACTACATTACATTTCGTCTCTTCGGTCACTGTGTCTACTATGGTGCACAGTCTTTGGATCGTCTCTGTGCTCTGATTACCTCAGTACTTTCCAATTTTCAGTAATTTTCGTCTACAGTAACATAACAAATCTATTTATTTTAAATACTCTTACAATTCGGTATCCATCAGAGAATATCACAATTAATTACCTTTATTTATGAGTTTTATCTTGGTTAATGGCTCTATGAAGGTCGGTTTTTTTCTACTTATTCATTACTAACTTATTCTTTCTCATTTTTATTCTTCTACTTATTTTGTCTTCCTAATTATTCTCTTCTTCTCCTACTTATTCTCATTCTTTTCCTATTTATTTGTTCTGCTACTTATTTTTCTTATTCTTTTCTTTCCTTGTCTTTCTGCTTATTCATGGTGACTCAAAGTACGGCCACTTGAGCACCTTCTCTTATTCATCTATCCGTCACTCGTTTTAATGCTAATTTGTGATTGGTTTATTTTCATTTTTGTTTTTGACCAGAATAATGAGGAAGAGTGTATTCGGTGTGGTGTGTGTGTGTGTGTGTGTGTGTGTGTTGGTGTGTGTGTTGTGTGGTGTGTGTGTGTGTGTGTGTGTGTGTGCTTCCCCTATAACCCCTGTGTACTCACCTGTATGGGGCAGTAAGGGTCGAGTCACACGATTTTTGCCCCGCCTCTTCGGCGGTCGCTACTAGTCCACTCATCTCCCTGCTCCATTATGCTTTATTCGTACCTCTCTTTAAGTTAAGTTTGGATCTGGCCTCCACTACACCATCTCCAGATTGGTTACACTTCTGGTCAACTCTGTCACTAAATATAATAGTTCCTAACATCCCTGTGCTATCTGAGTTTGTCACTTACAGTTGTGACCCATTGTTACTTGTCTTGCTCCATCCTCTGACAAACATCCTGTCCCTATCACAACTTGTCAATTCCGCTCAGAATTTCACACGTCGTTATATGTCCTCTCTATTCCCCAAGTGCCCATAGGTCCGTTTCCCTTAACTTCTCCTCCTAAGGGACATAAAGGAAATGAACTTGCCAAGAGTGTCGTAGGGCAACGTGGTAATTAAAGATATCATTTTGATCTTGTTCTCTGCACATGAAGAAAGGATATGGGAGAGTAAAACACTTCATCAAAACATTATTTCCGAGGAAAACCATTAACATCCCTTAGTTCCTGGAGCAGTTTGTTCAAACCTTTCATTTTCCTTATTTCTTGTCGTGCTTGACCAGGTTTGGGTTTTCCATAATGGATTTTTGCTGAATTTATCCAATATGTGGCCTAACGTACACGGTTGTAAAGAGTCTTGATGATTCCTTATTCTGTGTCGTTCTAAATGTATTATTAGGTTTGCTAGGCGCCCATATGCTGCAGCTATTATTTGGTTGTCGTGTTGCCTCAGGAGATTTGCTCGGCATTATACTCATTCCAGATCTTTGCCCCCTAGTTTGTGCCTTCTGTCTGGCGGCCATTCTTTAAACTTTCCCAATCTTCATGGACTTTACCAGTTGTTGATTCAGGCTTGAAGCTTGTCCAGATCCCTTATAGTCTACTTGATCTCATCCACTTGATTCTCCAATTCTTCAGTCGTCTGCCAACCAGCGGACCACTCTGAATCTATCCTTCCGTATGTCATTAACATATACTAGAAACATGCACCAGCCCTCCCTAGGGACTGCCATGTGGAACCCGTTTTCACAGGCGCCCATTCTGACATCTCGTCACGTATTCAGTCGTTGTCACACTCGGTTGGCGTTGTGTTCCAGCATTATTGTTGCATTCTACCTACCGGTCTATTGTAGTCCAGTCTGTCTCCGCCACGCTGGGAATTCTTCCTTATATCTAGTGTTTAGCTCTTAGCAACTTTGTTGTTTCTTGTGAGATGCCCCTGTTCTTTCTTCCCCGCCTCTGAGTCACCCTGGGTCCTTGATTGTTTGTTTTCCTTTTGATGTTTCTGTATAACAGCTTTGGGTCAGATTTGTTTTTCAATGCTGTGTCATTCTCGATTTAAATTGCCGCTGGCCTCCTTCTTTATCAATGCATATTTATTTCTGGCTCGTCGCTCATCTTTTTGTCTCGGGTTCTTTGTGGGTAATCACCTAGTTGCATACAACCTAGTTGTGTTTTGCAGGGGTTCGATTCACAGCTCCTGCCCGCTCTCATTCACTGGTCGCTTCTAAGTCATCTTCCTGCTCCATGAGTTTTATCATAACTCTTCTTAAAGGCTATGTATGGATCCTGCCTCCAACTAATTCATTCCAAGACTATTCACTTATGATAACTTCTGTGGCTGAAGAAGTTCTTTCTATCATTCCTGTGATCTTCTGAGTCTTCAACTTGAAACTGCGGACCCCTTGTTGCTGTGCCCAATTCTGGAACATCCTGCCTCTGTCCACCTTGTCGATTCCTCTCTGTATTTTATATGCCCATTGTCATATACCCCCTATCTCTCCTGTTTATCCAGTGTCGTCAGTTCGTTTTTCCTGTAACCTCTTTTTGTAGGACATACTCTTAGCTCTGGGCTAGTCTGATTGCAAACCTTTGAACTTCCTCTAGTTTCTCTACGTGTTAAACTAAGTGTATGGTTTACGCAAACTCCATATTGGCCCGAACGTATACACAGGTGTGGCAGCGTCTGTGACACGACTCCTTAATTTAGATGTCGGAAAATGTTGCTCTTAGGTTTGCTAGGCGCCCATTTATTTTGGCTGCAGCAGTTATTTGGTTGATGTCCTCGCTCAGGAGATGTGATGGTGTTTATACTCACCCCAAGTCTTTTTCTAGAGTGAGGTTTGTAGTCTTCTGGCACCCCCTAGACTGTTTCGTCTGCGATCTTCTTTTGCCCTTCGCCTAATCTTCATTCCTCCTTTCGTTTTTGAACTCTATCTTTCATTGTCTTCTTTCGCCCTGTGTGTGGTGGCGTGTGTGTGTGTGATGTGGTGTGTGTGTGTGTGTGTGTGGTGTGTGTGTTGTGTGTGTGTGAGTGTACTCACCTAATTGTACTCACCTAATTGTACCTCACTAATTGTTACTCACCTAATGGTAATCACCTAATTATGGTTGCAGGCGGTCGAAACTCAGCTCCTGCCCCCGCCTCTTCATTGACGCTACTAGGTCCTTTTCTCTCCCTGCTGGCCTGGCTTTATCTTACCTCATCTTAACCTCTGTATGGTTCCTGCCTTCACTCAAATATCTCACTTCCTAGAACTATTCCTCTTCATGACTACTCTCTACTGAAGAAATACTTCCTAACATCCGTTTAACTCATCCTGATTCTTCAACTCATTTGTGACCCCTTGTTTCTGTGTCCCCTCTCTGGAAAACATTCTGTCTCTGTCCCTCCTAGTCTATTCCACGACGTAGTAGTTATTTTGCTATGTCGTTATCAAGTCTCCTCTAACCTTCATATCCTCAGTGTCGTCTTCAATCCGATTTCCCTTAACATTTCTTCGTAGGAATTCCCCTTAGCTCGGATTCTATCATTGTCCGAAACCTTTGCACTTTCTCTAATTTCTTGATGTTATTGATCATGTGCGGTTTCCCAAACAGGTGTCCTGCATACTCCTGTATGGGCCTGACGTACACGGGGTATTCAGTTCTTTGAACGATTCCTTCACTCAGGTTTAGCGGAAACGATATATTTGTGTGTGTTGTGTGTGTTTGTGCGACTTGGGTCTTCGGTATACGTGCATTGATGTGACGTGTGTACAATACGTGACCTAGTGTGTGGTTGTTCCCTGCAGTTACTATTTACGAGAGGAGAGTCATAAGGTGAGGCAAATATCTGGCGCCCCGTGATTGAGGTAACTGGAGGGTTCCTTCTCACCACCCCAATCTCTCCCTCACCTGGAGTGCTATTCATACTCTTCACAGGTGAGTCCCTTTCTTCTCTGAGCTATATGTTTGGAGAGATTATTTCCTTATTCAAAGGAACTGTTTTAATTGCTGTTGGGTTTATTTTAAACTCCGCACTTGTGTAGGCACGCGAGATGTATTTGTGTCAGTTTATTCATCAGTAAAAAATCGCCACCCACAAGGACACCTGTCACTGCATAACTCAGAGCGCTAACCCCGTTGTGACCTTTGACAGCATTGGGTTACCAGAAACAGATTCTGCATGCGAGGTTAGAGGTACTTAAATCTGCATATTAGACAAACAGCTTTGGTCGTATTGGGTTTGTTTTGAGGTTAGGTTTGCCTTTAAGATATTCATTAGTTTAGCTGGTTCCTGGTTCACTGGCAGCTCTTTAGAAGGAGACACTTGCTAATTGATAAAGTGTTGACTGGACTTTTCTGAATAGTATAATTAGTGGCTTTGTGGCGGTACTGTCTATTCCTGCTTTCACTGACAGACATTTCTGTCTTCTGTTCCTTTGGAAATGAATTCATTTCGGTTGTCGGACAAGAACTTAAATTGTGTATTTTGGTTCTGAGACTGAGTGCAGGTCAACACCACTGCGCAAACACTTGTGTGACTCGTTGGAACCAAAGCCGGTCAATTTCACCCCTTTTCCAGTATAGACCACCTTCCTGAAGGGTCCAGAGGAAGTGCCTTCAAGTCAATTAAATCTAGAGAGAAGCGCTTCAAGTTGTGTTGAGCCAGGAAGAACTCTTTCTTAACATGGAAACTGGAAGCTGGAATTGTTATGGTTCTGTTGCTCAGAGAGTTTGGCAAATACTTCTCTGAGTTCTGAAAAAAGTAGTTTTCCAGTGCTCTAAAGGGAAAATCTCAGCTCTGACGAAGAAAGTTCTCAGAGTTGTGAATTAGTCCTAAACAGATTCATCGGGTGAGTAGCTTTTTTACCAGTGCGCACGTCCTCTCTCACCTTCTTTGCTCTCCCTCAACAGGTCGTGGCCAGTAAGGAGGTTGGTTGGCCACGCCCTGGAGACTCCGTTTACCAGCTCATACGTCATCATGGAGGCTCTCAGGTTTGACCAACGTACGGGTGTGCCTACAGTGGATGGCCCGCAGTGCCAGCATCAAGCTTCCATCTGAACTTCCTCCATCGTGCCCAGCTTATGAGCAGGAGCAAGGCTCACAAAGGTGGTACACAACAGATATACACAGGCTTTCACATTGGTACACAAAGGTATTATTATTATTATTTTTATTATTATTATTATTATTATTTAATTATTATTATTATTATTTTTATTATTATTATTAAAAGGAAACGCGCTAAAACCTACCAGGGTCATACTGCGCTACACACACTTGGTATACCAAACGGCATCCGCAAACAGGTTCACACAGGTATACAGATATATGCACGCAGGTTCACACAGGTACAAACAGTCTCGCAAAGTACATACAGGCTCACACAGGCACAAACAAGCTCACACTGGTGCAAACAAGCTCACACAGTTGCAGACAGGCTCTCACAGTACAAACGTACTCACAAAGTACATTACAGGCTCACACAGGCACAGAAAAGATCACACGGTGCAGACAGGCTCACACAAGGACAGGCAGGGCTCACACAGGCACAGACAAGCTACACAGGCACACTGACAAGCTCACACAGGTACGAAGATTCCACATGCATGAATAAATGATATGGAGATGTGCGAGAAGGTAACACGTAAATCACAAACTTAGGTTGTGCATGTAAGTGTGTTGTTCATGTCTGCCAGGGAATGCGAGGGAGCGAAAAGTCTTCATCATTTCTGTTTATTTGAGAGAATTTAGTGTTTGCTATGTTGCTCATCCCGAAAAGGGAAATTACATCATGATGTCTGTGTACTTTCGTCTAAGCAACTGAAAATAGTATTTTGCATTCTTCGTTATTTCTTTCATTATGAAAGAAACTTGTTTCTTTAAGTTCTCTTGTGGTCAACCATCTGTCCGAATGAGACAATTGACTCACTTTTCAAATTCCTGCTTTTCTAACTTTTAACGTCATGCTTTATAAATTCCCCTTCTCTAAAAGATTTATCTTTTTAACAAACAAGTTGCAATTTTTGAGTTTCAAAAAATTACATTGTACATCCATTTGTATTTTATGGGACTGTTTTAGGCCTCATCAGATTCTCTTACTGGGAATACTGTTTGCAGTGTTTCTTAATTGCCGCCTAATGTTATTATTTTTTTAGCCACAAGAAACACATCTGTCGGAACAGAAGACAAAGAGATTTTACATATATCTTAGTTAGAGCAAAAATTCTTTATTTTATGTTAATCTCTCCATCCCCAGGGTAAAGATTTTATATTCATAAGATGGTTACTTAATGAAATTTTCGAAGTGCATTTTATTAATAGTAAACAGTGATGTGGTACACTTGATTCAGCTCAACCGAGGTCCGAGGACCGAAGTGTTTCTTGTCACCAGTTATCTGACGCAATACTGAAACGTTGTCTCTGTTTATGCAAGACCCATGAGAGAAGCTCCCATCTTCATTAATCTGATGGTCCATTATTTGTTATTTTCTTTTAATCATGACGCTAGAATTCTAGAAGCCTGTCATGCATACTGTAGCCCTTCCATAAAATTATTACCATTATAAAATTGGCACAATTAAACTTGTTGGACCTTGGGCCAACATGTAGGTGTGGGCTCTACTAGTTTTAGCCACTCATCTTCCATAAAAACAGCTTCCTTGAGTTTCTTTATTATCAGTCTATTGGTTTGTGGTAGGCACTCAGTAACTTCCCTACGATGTATCAGCCTTCTGAATTTAGTTGCTATAGAATAGGAACTCCTATTTTCAAATCGGTTATTTTATTGTAAAGTGGCTGATCACCATGTTTTTAGTATAATGGGGTTAAGTTCTCAGCTCTAGACTTCATTAATGGCATTGTTCTACAGCTCCTGGGTCTTTTTATTACAGTTGCTAGCTTTGTAAGCCTGCTGTGCCATGGCTCTAATCTCTTGAGGTATAAGGGCTACCCTTGTTGTGTCCCTCTTGTGCTATAGTCCTCCTAGATCGCTTTGAAGGAAGATGCAGCACGCCTCTGCTTCTAGGCACTCTTGAGGTACTACTGCTAGGCATTTTGCTTGCCTTGAGATTCAGGGGGTTGGGGCTTCAGGTTATTGGATATGGGAGTACATGGACCGCAGCGACTGAAAACCACATCCTGTTAATTTTAGGTTAGAGTTGCACACCTTAGGCGCCGTTTAAGGATAGATCATTATTTCCATCGTCCACTTCCATCCTTCAAGTCTAACTTTCATTTTAACGTTTATTAAAATCTTCAATGACTGAATTCCGATCGTTTGATAATATTGACAAAAATCTTCACATTCAACGTTTTTAATTTTTCGGACATTTACACTGGAGCTCAGGGTTCATGGACCTTGAAGGCATCTGGGGTAATAATTCTGTCGATGAAAATAGATATATGCAGGTTATATTTCGTCGTTGAGTTGTGTGACCATGATGCGAACATTCGTCTTTATTTTGAATTATGCAGCAGCAGTGCCTGAATATTTAATATATTGCTAAGAACTGCCCAAACGAGAGGATTTTCACTCAAAACTTTTCATAACTCTGGCGTGGTAACTGGCGCGGTCTTCTCTTTCCATGGATCAGACATGATTACCTCCCATTCCCCTAGCCCTGCATAACCGTTTCGGGTTTAGCTCTTCCAAATTAGTGTAATAATGGTGGAATTTATGTCACATTCTGGTGACAAGAATTATTTTCACAGCTGCGTTACCCAGAAGTTTATATATTACTAAATACATTGATAGTTTTTGGATCCTTAACATAACACTAGGATTTTATAAGAGTTAGTAATAGTAGCAGTAGTAACAGTAGTAGTAAAAGTAGTAGAAGCAACAGTAGCAGTAGTAGTAATAGTGATAGAAGCAACAGTACTTGTTAATTGTGTAGATAATAGAAAGCAACAGTACTAGTAATAGTGGTAGAAGCAACAGTAGCAGCAGCAGTAGTAATAGTAGCAGAAGCAACAGTAGCAGTAGAAATAGTAATAACAGTAGTAGAAGCAACAGTAGCAGTAGTAGTAATAGTAGTAGAAGCTACTGTTAGCAGCAGTAGTAGAAATAGTGGTAGATGCAACCAGTAGCTACAGGCAAGTAGTATAGTGTTTGATTGCAACAAGTAAGCGCAGCTGTAGTAATGTGGTAGTAGAAGCAAACAGAGTACGTAAGTAAATAGTGGTAGAAGCAACAGTAAGAAACAGTAGTAGTAATAGGGTTAGCTAGAAGCAACAGTAGCAGCAGCAGTAGTAATAGTAGCAGAAGCTAACAGTAGCAGTAGAGAAATAGTAATATCAGTAGTTGAGGCTACAGTCTGCTGTAGTTAGTAACAGTAGAAGAAGCATCATGTTGCAAGCAGTTGCGGGGGGGGGGGTTGGTGCGGGTGGTGGTTTGTGTGTTTCTTGTGCTTTTTATTCTTGTTGGTTTTTTGTGTGGGTCTCGGTGTTTTTTTTTTGGATTTTATTGGGTGGATGGTGGGTTGTTGTGTGTTGTTTCTGTCGTGGTCTTTTGTGTGGATGGTTATTTGGTCTTTTTTGTTGGGGTCATGGTTTTATTTTGGTATTTTGTTGGTGTTAGTGTTGTTTTGGATGGTTTTTTTTTGGATCGGTTTTTGGGATAGGTGGTTTTTTTCTGTGGTGTATAGTTTGATTATGTTTGTGACTTGGTAGCTTGGGAAATGTTTTTTGTCGTGTTTTGGTTTGAATTTGTGTTTTCTAATTTATTTTCTTTGTGGTCCTGGTTTTTGTGATTGGAGTTGTTGATGGCTTGGGTGTTGGTTTAATTGTTGGGCTGTTTGAACTTGGTTTTTGGTTTAGGATTTGGGTAGTATTATTTTTTTTCTTTTTGGGTTTGTGAGTGTGGACATGGAGTGGTCTGTTTGGTGTGGTATAGTTGGTCTGTGTTTTTTTGGTTTCGTGTAATTGTCTTTTTTTATTTTGATTTTTTTGTACATATGCCTTGTTTGTGTTGTTAAATTGAATAATTTTAGATTGATATTATCTAAAGTTTGAGTACAAATGTAACACATCAAACAGTGTAATATTAAATAGAGTCCCTTAATAGAAATGTTAAACAATAAAAAAACTACAAGAGGTAATAGTAGCAGAAGAATACAAACAGTAGCAGTAGTAAGTATAGTGGAAGAGAAGCACAGTATCAGTAAGTAAGTAGTAGTTCCTGCGTACGATAGCAGAAGTATTAGCAGAGGTCTGTAACAGTGGTGGTAAAAGCAAACAGTAGCAGTAAGTAGTAGTAGTAATAGTGGTAGATGCAACAGTAGCAGCTGTGTGTAGTAATAGTGGTTAGAAGCACAGCAGCAGCAAGTTGTTGGTCAATAGTGTTTGAAAGAGCAACAGTAGCAGTAGAGTAGTTAGTTATTGTGGTAGATGCAGATGCAACAGATAGCAGCAGTGTTAGTAATAGTGGTTGAAGCAACAGTAGCTAGCAGTAGTAGCAATAGTGGTAGAGATGCAACAGTAGCAGATTTTAGCAGTAGAAATAGTGGTAGAAGTCAATAGTAGCAGCAGTAGTAGTTGTAACTAGGTGGTAGAAGCAACAGTAGCAAGCAGTGTACGTAATAGTGGTTAAGACCAGCAACAGTAGGAGCAGCCATAGTAATATGGTATTAGAAGAACAGTTAGCTGCCAGTAGTTGTAGTAATAGTAGTAAAGAACAGTTTAGCAGCAGTAGCAGTAATAGTAGTTAGTAGAAGCAACAGTCAGTAGTAGTAAAGTGTAGAAGCAACAGTAGGCAGTAGTAGTAAGAGTGGTTGAAGCAATCAGTAGCAGTAGTTGTAAACAGTAGTAGAAGCAACAGTAGCTGCAGAAGTAGTTTAGTGGTAGAAAGAAACAGTAGCAATAGTAGTAATAATAGTGGTAGAAGCACATTAGCAGGCAGTTAGTAGTAATAGTGGTAAAGGCAAACAGTACAGCAGTCAGTACTAGGAAATAGTACGTAGAAGACAGCTAACAGTTTGCAAGTAGTATGTAGTAATAATAGTAGTAGAAGCATCAGTAGCAGCAGTAGTTGGAATAGTAGTTGAAGCAACAGTTGCAGCAGTTGTAGTTAATTGTGGCAGAAGCAACAGTAGCGTAGTAGTAGTAATAACAGTAGGTAGAAGCGACACTAGCAGCTGTAGTACTAATAAGTGGCAGAAGCAACAGTAGCAGTAGTATAGTGGAATATATTGTAGTAGAATCAACAGTAGCAGCAGTAGTAGGAATAGTAGTAGAAGTCAACAGTAAGCAGCAGTAGTAGTTAAAAGGGTAGATAGCAACAGTTGCATGCAGTAGTAGTAGTAATAGTGGTAGAGCAACAGTAGCAGCAGTGGTAGTTATAGTGGTTAGAAGCAACAGAGCAGCAAGTAGTGTAATGTTGGTAGAAGCAATCGTAGCGCCAGTAGTTGTAATAGGGGTAGAAGAAACAGTAGCTAGCAGTAATAGTAATAGGGGTAGAAGGCAACGTAGCAGCAAGTGTAGTAAGAGTGGTGGTAGAAGCAGCAGTAGCAGCAGTTAGTAGTAATGTGGTAGAAGCAGCTGAGTAGCAAATAGTACGTAGTAATAGTAGAATAGAAGCAACAGTAGCAGAATTTGTAATAGTGGACGAAGCAACAGTAGCAGCAGTAGTAGTAATAGTGGTAGAGAAAACAGTAGCAGCAGTAGTAGTATAGTGGTTGAAGCATCAGTGGCAGCAGTAGTAGTAATAGTGGTAGAAGCAACAGTAGCAATAGTAGTAGTAATAGTGGTTAGTATCATGTGGGAGTTCGATACGTGGATTAGGGTAGAAATAACTCACGTAGGCTGTTATTACTTATAATTGCTGTTATGTGGAGGGAGCCCGCGCCGTTACCTATGTCCTTTGGTTACATCGTCAAACTGATAGCCGGTGGCCAGTACCCCGTTAGTGGGTCTTTTGCAAATAATGTCAGCTCAGCACAGACCGTGGTACTCAAGACGGTTTGGTCGTCTTCGAGTCACGGAAAGCGTCTACTGGTAACTGGTTTCTGGTAACTGGTTACTACTACTGAGAGCTCGGCGACGCTACGCTAACGTAGTCGTCCGCATACAACTAATACAAACTAGAGATGGGCAGAGGTATACGGCTTGGGCTGATTCTATACAATGTCAAAGTACACAACATGAACATTATAGATACATAAGTAGAACATTGGAATGAAAGCTTACGTACTGAAACTGTAATGTAATACATGGTTATACATCATAGTACATACTTAAAAACTCAACAAATGATCAACGAACTCAAACATTGAGATTACATGTGATAAAAACAAAACTTTTGATCGATCGATCTGTATTCGATGTGATCTACGGATTCTGAGAAGGAATATATACAAAAGAAAGAGTGTTTAACAGAAAGGGCAGATCGCCGGAGTTGCACGCAAATCTAGACTGTTAACTCTCAGAAATGCGGAGGGGAGCGAGAGAACAGAACACAAAAAAAAAATTCTGAATACTGATATGTTGATACTGTAACTATTCATTCTATAAAGGGTTATTTACATTTAACACAAACTCTGCTAGGGTTTGAATTGGCATATGACAGAATGGGGTGTCATCTCTGGGAAGGATCAACTCTGTAGCATTGGCGTAAACTCCATGCTGTATTTGAGGCAAATCTGAATTGAAGTTACAAATGATACTGGTGGATTTCTCAATACCTGTCGTCCGTGTACGTAGGGAATAACGACATTCAGGTTGATCATCTTGACTGAGTATCAGAGGAAGAGAGTACAGGATCGAAGGAGCAGAATTGTCAGAGTCTGTCAATTAATTACTGGGTTGGAACGTCTTTATCATCACACTACGAACTTCATATGATCCAAAATGCGATTCTTTATACTGTCTCGTACTAAACTTGCTCTTACCTTATACTTATTACAGTGATATGTTCAAACTACGCGATAAGGACCAACTAACTTTTGATCAGTTTGGCATTCAGCACGTTTTGTTAAAATTAGTGAGATAAATCTCGAACCATACTTTGATTTTGGATGGCATTTACTCGAGGTATTTGCGAGGATCCTTGTAAATTAAGCTGTTTGATTTTTTATGAAGTGTTTCACGGTTCTTCATAAAAATACAATTTTGAGCTAAGGTCTGTGGGTACGAGTTGCTACGAAATCATCAGGGTTGTTATTTGGTGTCGGATTAGAATTTACAAAACTCTAAGGCAAAGTTTATATTTACCTACCAATGCTTAATGTGGAGTGTCACCCTATAGAAACATTTCTAAGCAGAATTTATGCACATGCACATCAGCCCTCCTCCAGGTATAACTTCATCCCATGTTTCACTATTGGGATTGATAGTGGCTCTCAATACATCAAGTATTCTTATTGGTTCGTTCCGCTAACCCATTGCTGGCAGGATGATGAGGAAACAAGGTGGACATAGAGACTTGTACTAGGTACACAAAATTTTCAGAATTTCATTACAGAATTTCACCTCCATTATCTGTTACTAGGGACGTAGGGGTGGTATGCCTGCAGGATAATGCGTTCTTTAAACGCTTTTAGTCTTACTGTCTCGCAGTCTATCTGCAATAGGAATCTAAATGGCAATATCTGTGAAATGGTTCTACCATAACTCACAGATGTTTGTTACCTTTGGAGGGAAACATCGGAAATTAGTTAACCAAATCTAGCGCAAACTCTTTCCAAGGTTCGCTAGTAGTTGGATACAACTTGGATTGGATTAGGTCCATTAGCATTGCCTTTTGTTGCATGAGACACTTACATTTCTTAACATACTCAGGAAATATCAGTTGCCATTCGAGGCCAAATTTTCAACTCTGGCCTTGTTTTACTGACGAACCATACCAGGGTGTGCAAACACCTTGTTTTCCATCGTGGAACTAGCTGTAAGGCTCATTTACTAGTGACCTGATGGAATTACTAAACTGGTTTTACTCTTTGTAGCGAGTACCCAATCGGCTGTTCGATACAGTAATTCTTGGTTTCATGAGAAGTCACTGATGGGAGCTGCTGGATTTCACAGTCAGAATTAGATCTTCCTGGAGCAGGAATCGAAATTCACACCAGACCACATGGGATCTGTTCTTTCTTACTGGAGGAATGAACAAACTCGGTTGAAGTGGATGACTCCCCCCCCGGTCTCAGTAGTAGTAACCAGTTACCAGTAACCAGTTACCAGTAACCTGTCCGTTGACTCAACGACCAAACCGTCTTGAGTCACGGTATGGGTGAGCTGACCGGACTTTATTTCAAAAGTCCCACTACGGGGTACTGGCCGGGCCGGGTAGTCAGTTTGCGGTGTAACCAAGGAGTGGTAAGGGCTGCGGGCTCCCCCCCAAAAATAAAGCAATTATAAGTAATACGCCACGGGGTTTTTTTCCCCTAATCCACTAGGGGAACCCCCCAATGAAAAATGTAATAGTGGTAGAAGCAACAGTGCTAAAATATAATAGGGGTAAAAAGCAACAGTACAAAAGTAGTAATAGGGGTAGAAGCAAAGTAGCAGAGTAGTAGTAATAGTGGGTAGAAAAAGTAGAGCAGTAGTAAAAGGGTAGAAGCAAAGTACGTTAGAAAAAAATAGTGGAGAACACCATAGTGCATAGTGGTAGAAGCAACGTAGCATTAAAGTAAAGGGTGAAGCAACAAAGACATAATAAGTGGTAGAAGCAACAGTAGCAATAGTATAATAGTGGAAAAGCACAGTGAGAGAAATTAATAGTGGAAAAAAAAACAGTAGCAGCAGTAGATAATAGGGGTAGAAGCAACATAGCAGAGTATTGAAAATAGTGTAAAGAAACAGTACACAGTATTAAATAGGGTAAAGCAACATTAGCACATTAGTTTTAATAGTGATAGAAGAACAGTGCGCGCAGAAAATAGGGGTAGAAGCAACAGTAAAATAGTAGTAAAAGTGTAGAAGCAAAGAGCAGAGCAGTAGTAAAGTGGTAAAAAAACAACAGTAAAAATAATAGTGGTAAAAGAAACATAAAAAGTAGTAGAAATGGTAGAAAAAACATTTCAAGCAGTTTATAAAGTAGTAGAAAAAACAGTACAGAAAAATATAAAAAATGAGAAGCAACAGTGCGAGTAAAAAGTGTAAAAAACAACGTAGCAGTATATAAAAGTGTAGAAGCAACAGTAGCAAGGGTTTGTAATATAAGCAACAAAGCAGTGTATAACAGTGGTAGAAGAACAGTAGCAGTAGTAGTAAAGGGTAAACAACAGTAGCAGTAGAGTAGTAATGTGGTAGATGCAACAGTAGCGCAGTGGTAGAAAAATGGTAAAAGCAACAGTAGCAGCATATTTTAAATAGTGGTAGAAGCAACAAAAAGCAGTAGTAGTAGTAAAATATGGTTTAAGGGAACAGTAGCAGCAGTGTAGTAATGTGGTAAAGCAAGTAGCACAGTTTAAATAGTGGTAGAAGCAACAGTACAGCAGAGTTAATAGTGGTAAAAGCAACAGTGAAACAGTGTAAAGTGGGTAAAGCAAAGTGCAATAGTGTAAATAGGGGTTAAAAAAGCACAGTAGCATAATAATGGGTAGAAGCAACAGTAGAACAGCAGTAATAGTGGAGAAGCAACAGTAGAGCAGAAGTATAAGGTATAAACAACATACAAAAGTAATAAATTAAAGAAGCAACAAAAAGCAGAGATAAAGGGGTAAAGAAACAGTCGTGTAAAACATGTAGAAGAACATGCAGTATTGTAAATGGTAAAAAGAAAACAGTGCGCAGAAGTAGAATAGTTAAAGAACAGAAAACAAAAAGTATAATAGTGGAAAGCAAACAGTAGCAAGTAGTAGTAAATTTAAAAAGCAACATCCGCAGTAGGGGGAAATAAAACCCCCCCCCCCCCCATAGCAAAGAAAAGTAAAAAATTAAAGTGAAGCAACAGTAGCGAGTATGGGAAATATAGTAGAAAACAGTAGCACAATTTAAGGAATAGGGAAAAGCAACAGTAGCAGAAGTTAGTAACAAAAGTAAAGGCACTAGCACAGTATAGTATAGTGGGAAGCAACAGAAAGCAGAATAGTAGAATAATAGTATAGAAAAAAAGTGCAGCAGTAGTAGAATAGTTAAAAAAAGTGCAGCAGTAGTGAATAGTGTAGAATCAACGTAGCAGAGGTTTTTTAAATATGTAAAAGCCAGTACGCGTAGTAGTAATAGGAGAAGCAACATAGCAGAGTAGTAGTAAAGGGGTAGAAAAACATTCAAGTAGTAGTAATATGGTAAAGAACAGAGCACGTGAGTAATAGTGGTAGAAACCAGAAAGCACAGTATTGTAATAGGGTAGAAGCAACATTTGCAGGTTTTTAATAGTGGTGAACAATGGGCCAGTAGTAGAAATGGGGAGAAAAACAGTAGCAGAGTAGTATAATATGTAGAAGCAACAGTAGAGCAGTATGTAATAGTGGTGAAGCAAAAGTAGCAAGTAGAGTATAGGGAAAAGCACCATAGCAGAAAAAAAGGGGGTAAAGCAAATACTAGTAGTAGTAATGTGGAAAAAGCAAAGACACAGTGATTTTGGGTAGAAACAACATACAGAGTAGTAAAATAGTGGTAGAAGAAACAGTAGCACAATGTAATAGGGTAGAAGCAACGTAGCAAAGTGTAGAATAGGGGAAAAAAGCAACAGTAGCAAGTAGTTAATAGTGGTAAAAAGAAACAGTAGAAGTAGAGTAATAGGGTAAAAGCCAGAGACAGTGTATAATAGTGAAAACAACAGAGAAGTAGTAGAATTAGTTAAAGCACCAAAAAGCAAAAAGTGTAATAGGGTAGAAGCAACGGGCGCGTATAAAATAGGGGTTAAACCCCAAATTAGAGCGTGTAGAAATAGGGTGAACAACATAGGGCAGTAGCAGTAATAGTGGTAAAGCAACAGTAGCAGCAGTGGAGTTTGTGGTGAAGCAACAGTGCTAGTAGTATAATAGTGGAAAAAGAAACAGGCAGAGTAGTGTAATAGGGGAGAACAACAGTAGCAGCATGTGTAATATGGAGGCAAATAGCATAGTGTTTATAGTGGGGAAGCACGTAGCAGTAGATAATATGGTGAACAACAGAAAAGTGATTTGGGTAAGCAACAGTAGCAGTAGTTTTTAAATAGGGAAAAGCAACAGACAGGTAGAAGTAATAGGGGTAAAGCAACATAGAGCAGTGGAGAATAGTGGTAAAAGCAATAGAAGCATAGTTATAATAGTGGAGAAGCACAGTAGCATAGATAGAAAATAGGGGTAGAAGCAACTGGGGCAGTAGCAGTAAAATAGTGGTAGAACAAAGTAGCACATGTATAATAGGGGGTAAAAGCAACGAAAGCAATATTTAATAGTGTAAAGAAACGTGGGACAGTAGTAAATGGTTTAGAAGCAACAGTACAGCAGTAGTAGTAATAGTGGTAAAGCCCCAGTAGCACAGCAGTAAAAATAGGGTAAAGCAACAGTAAGACAGCAGTATAATAGTGGAGAAGAAACCTAGCAGCGAAGATAAATGGTAAAAGCAACGTAGCGCAAGTATAATAGGGGAGAAGACAGAGCACAGATGAATAGTGGTAAAAAAAACAGTGCAGAGTAGTAGAATTTGGTAGAAGCACCAGGGGGAGCGATAGTAAAGTGGTAGAAGCACCAGAGCAGCAGCAGTAGTAAATGGTGAAGAAAACAGTAGCAGCGGTAGTAATAGGGGAGAAGCACCAGTAGCACCAGAGAAATATTAAAAGCACCAGTAGCAGCGGTAGTAATTGGTAGGCACCATTTGAGCAGCAGGTAATAGGGGTAGGGGCAACTTTTGCATGTAGTGTAAGTGGGGCCTGGGAAGTGCAGAATTGGGGTGGCCCGAGGCAGAGTGTTTGGAAAGGGCAACGTAACCGTGAGTTTATGGTGGCCCGTGAGCGCAGGGTTTTGTGGTAAAGCACCGTGGTTGTGGAATTTCAGGGTGTGTGTTTCAGCACGGGTTTGCCGGTGAGTTTTGTGTTTCTCAGGGTGTGTTTGCAGGCCCCTGTTGTCCTGGTGAGTTTTGCAGGAGGGGTTTTGTCCCGGGAAAATGTTGAGGACGGGTTGTGCGGGTGTAGTGTTGCGGGCCCGTGGTTGTGCCGGGTGATGTTGAAACCCCCGTGTTGTGCCTGGTGTTTTTGCTACGTGGTGTCCCTGGTGTTTTTTTGCAGGACCGGGTTGGCCGGTGAAAAGTTGCGGGCCTGGTTTTTCTGGTGTAATGTTCGGACCGGGTTGTGCCTTTTGAAAAGTTGAAAGACCGTGGTGTGCCGGTGTAGTTTGCAGGCCCGTGGTTGTGCCTGGTGTTTTTTTCAGGCCCGTGGTTGTGCCTGGTGAGTGTTGCGGGACCTGGTTGTGCCTGTGTAGGGTTGCAGGACGTGGTTGTCCTGGGTAGTGTTGCAGGCCCGGGTTGTGCCTGGGTGTGTTGCAGTACCGTTTTTTCCCGGGGTTGTGTTGCAGACCGGGTTTGCTGGTGTTGTGTTGCAGGACCGTGGTTGGCCCGGGTGAGTGTTGCAGACCGGGGTTGTGTTTTTAAATTTGCGGGACCGTGGTTGTCCCTTGTAGTGTTCAGACCGTGGTTGTCCCGGGTGTAGTTTTTGCAGTCCGTGGTTGGCCGGTTTGGTTTTGCAGGCCCTGGTTGTGCCTGGTTAGTGTTCGACCGGGGTTTTGTCCCTGGTGATGTTGCGGGACTTGGTTGTGCCGGTGTAGGGTTCGGACCGCGGTTGTGCCCCTGTGTATGTTGCAAGTGTGGTTGTGCCTGGGTGTATGTTGCAGGATCGTGGTTTCCTGGGTGGGGGTTTTTGGGCAGGACCGTGGGTTTTGTGCCGGTAAAAAATGTTGCAGGGGACCTTGGTTTTGTCCCGGGTGTAGTGTTGCAGTACCGGGGGGTTGTCCCTGGGGTAGTGTTTAACAGGAGTTTTTGGTGGGATGGAAGTTTTTGTGTGGTGAGTGGAGGATTTGGTTTTTGGTTAGTGTTAGCCCTGTTTTGTGTAGGTTAGGTTGGTTGTTGTTAGTTTAGAAGGAAATTTTTTTTCGTATCTGTTTAAAAAAAATTTTAAAACTGGTGAGTTTTTGGGAATGGTTTTCTAGTATTTTGTTTGGAATTTGATAAGGTTGTTGAAAACATGAGAATAATAGAAAGAATTTTTGTCCTAATGGAAATTAAATTTTAAAAAAATGGAAGTAAGGGACAGAATAGTAAAACAGAGGTAGTGGAAAGGAGTAATAAAGTATAGGGGGATAGTATAGTCGTGGTGGTGGTAACGTTTTAAATGCAGAAAACTTTTTGTAAAAGGCATACTATGTATATCTCTACATACTATACTCCTCCACACCTAAAAAATCTACTGTTTCCTCCCGTTCTACCACTCCATCCCTTTGGCCTGTCGTACAATTCGGCTCCCTTCCCTACTCGCTTCGATGGCTTTTTAATGGGCCAAGTCGGATCGAAAAGTCGTCAAATTTCTGTCCTTAAGTAAGTTTTTTTGTATTTTTATCCAAGGTTGCCGGACCTTAATTCTTTGAGGTCACGATTGTACTGAACCATGGTTTTTTTACGTATCTTGGATGTCTTTTGGGGGACCAGCTTGAGTTCGATGAAATTTTTGCTACCATAGGTAGCTTGGGATGCTGGGTAGTATATTGCTGCACCCGGTGATGTGTTCTGGACGACTTAACCAGGTGATGTGTTTTTTGGGCCATGGCTTACCGATGTTGATTAAAAGACGAGGGTTGTTCGAAGGGAAGCCCTATTGTATACATGGTTTGTTTTTAGTATTGGGTTGCAGGGCCATGATTGAAACCCCGGGGATGGGATGCTGGGGCCATGTTTATACTGGGGTTTTTGCAGCACCATTATTATACCCGTTGAGGGGGAGGAAGACCCTGGTTGTACCTAGGATGTCGCAGGATCTTGGTTATATTGGTGATGGGCTCAGTACATGTTTACTTTGACGTTGCAAAAGTTTTTTAAAATGATGTTACTTTGGAATTGGTTGAACCCAGTTGTTGTGTTACTTGCCATGGTTGACCAGGGTTTGTTGCATGACCATAGTGCACCTGAAGTTTTCTTGCAGGACATTGTATCTAAAGTTGTGCTGCAGGGTTTTGGTTGTTTCTAATGTTTTCAGGGTCGAGTTTTACTGAGTTGTTTTTCAGGGGGAGTGGTTGAAGATTGAGAACTTTTGCAACATTGGGAAACTTTATTAAATTTCCCCTTTCATAATTTCTCAATCTTCAACTTGTCGGGTTTCAAACCATTTACACAGGGGAGTGGTTGTATCTGATGTTTGGGTTTCAGGGAATGGTTGTATTTGAGATTGTTTTCAAGGGAAATGTTGCACTAAAGTTGTGTTTTCAAAGGTATGGTTGTACCTGATGTTGTTTTTGCAGGCTAGTGTTTGTGTCGAGTGTCCAAGGAAGTGGTTGTATCTGTTGTTTTTTTTGCAGGTCCGTGGCTGTACGGTGATTGGGGGCCAGTACCAGTAAGACGTCACGTGGTGTGGGGGGGGACACCCGGTCCCAGACTTAGGCAGCCTCGTATATTCGCATGGATTCAAACACATGGGGAGGGTGGGGTGGCGGTGGGCCCAGGCATGCTTCCCCGCCTCCCTCCAAACATGCATCAGAGGCCCCATTCCAGGGGCCAGGGGACACAACATTCAGGCACCCCTAAAAGAATATTCCAGACATGAGGGAAAGAATATTTCCAGGGAAGAGGTACAAAAAATTTCACCACGGGACAAATTTTTTCCAGGCACAAGGGAAAGGTGTCCCTGGCCTGCGTAAATGTATTCAGTAAGGCAAAAATTCGAGGGGAGAAAATATAGGGTTATTCCCACGCACAGGAAAAAGGTATTCCAAGCACAAAGGTTTTTAAACATTCCAGGATCAAGGGAGAGAGAAACAAGGCAAAAATTAAAGACTTGGGCAATGGAATAGAGTATTCCAAACACATAATAGTGTGTTTCAGGGAAAGTGGGGGAAGAAATTTCCAGCTACTTATATAAAGTATTCCCGGGTCTAAGTGAGGTTTTCAGAAGCAAATTAAAAATTCCACCATCATGTGGAAAGTTGCTGGAATGTCATTTTTAAGTATTTTTTTTTTTTTTATGGAAGTGGCTTACTGCAGCAAATGTAAAAGTAGGCTTCTGGACGCAATCTCAGAGTAGGTTTTCAAGGCAACTCCTCAGAAAAGGGGTTTTTCCCCTTATCATTATATTAAGCTCTTTAGGAAAACATTTAAAAAATCCCCTTCCAAGCAAAGTTATTGGTTAGGCTTTACGGGTATACTGCCAGGTTTAAAGGACCTAGATGTAAACTTTTTGCTGCAAGAAATGGAAAGACGAAGGGTGGGTGGGCTGCCCCGGGGGGTGTGAAGGAAGTACATTAGTCATCAACGTCAGAATTGGTAAAGGTACAACCCCTTATCGTGTTGGGGCCGCGATTTTTTGGGAAACCTAGGAAATTAGTTTTTTTTTTTAATTTCGGGGATTTAACTAGAAAATAGTGAAAAGGGAAACGCTATATCGTACATTTTCAAAACGGTATTCAGTTGCGTTTGGGCTTGTACACAGGTTTGTTGCGGACAAGGAGGACATAGACAGACAGACAGACAGACAGACAACAGACAGACAGACAGACAAGGTTTAGGAGTTTAACTCCCAAAGGAGTAGCGGGGGATACGGGGCAGACGAAAATACGTTTGGAGGCGTGTCTACAGTCGTAGAGAAAGAGCCTAGCATAGGGGCTCGTGGGTAGAATTGAGAAAAGGAAAAAAACAAGGTTGTTCATCGAACTTGTGGGGCTGAAGTCTTGAATCTTGGGGGCTGGCAGCAGGCTAGGTAGAAAGGGGGGAACACAGAGAGCAGCACACAGGGGATTATAGGAGTAATTGAGGGGAGGTTTCAGTGGAACCCTTTTCAAGCTTTTTGAAAATGCTTTGGAGGTTTTTTAGTTTAATCTTGTTATAAAGGTGAAACAAGGGCTTGATGAACTCAAAAATTGGTGATGTAAAGTCAAGAAGTGATTCACAGGGAACTTGACGTTCCCGCACCAAGGCTCAGTATAGGGCAGGGGGTCAGTATTTGAAGAAGTGTAGAAGGGAAGGTTTTCCCCTGAGGGTGACTGGAGTCGCCTTTTTCTGGGGTGGATTCATTGGGTTACTGGGGCGCAGTACTGAGGGGGACAGGCAGTGAGTTGTAATGGGGTGTAACAGCGGTTGGGAGACGGGGAACGATGGTTTGAGGCAGCAGATCATCGTGTCAAACGGTGGGGAAATGGTTTTTAGAAATTACAGGGCAGGGGACAGGTCGCAGGTTTCGTGAAATTCACGGCGTTGGGGAAATTTTAGGAGTCGACTGAAGGTGTGGATCTGGAAAATTGAAGGCAGGGATGTTTTTCAGACGAAAAGTTTGTTAATAGGATTTGAAAGTGCCGGGGGGTTTTCTGCTTTGCAAGGTGGCATACACCTGCAGTACTACCTTTGGGGGGGAGCAACTCGGGGGTGGGGAGAGGTTTTGCTGGGGGAAGGTGTCTGTAGAGTGACGTTAGAATCTTGGTGGTGCGGGTTTGTTTTGGTTATGCAGGTAAATTTGCGAATTTGGGAGTTCTTCGATCGTCTTTAGTTTTCTTTAATATGTTTCTTTCCTGACGGGCACTTAGCTGCAAGGGTATAGATTACCCCTTTCATTTTAAGGATGAGGAGCCCTGGGGATGGTGCAGGAACTGAATTTGTGTCCATCATCCCCAATTTTGAACAAAGCTTCTTATCCTTGCTGGATCAATCCTTTATGGTGTATTATTGGGGGAGCGGCCAGGAATCGGAGATTGTGAAACTTCTGGGTTTTAAAAGCTTGGGTGAATGTGGTAATATGAGATGGTCAGACGTCAGCCAGGGCAGCCCTGGGGATATCTGAGAATGTAAACTTTTCCCTAGATAAGATAAATTTCGTTTTGGATTTTAAACCCTGGGGGTTAGCCCCCAGGGTAAACCCAAAAAAGTCATGCGTCATCGAGGGCGTCTAAATTATTTCCCTTGGGGTCCTTTTCTTGCCCCCGGGATGGACCCCACCAGTCGACTAACACCCCCGTACCTATTTGCTGCTAGGTGAAAGACAACAGGGGTAAGGAAACTGTCGAAATGTTTCCACCCCCCGGGATCGAACCGGGGCCCTCCGGGGTGAAGGGGGCTTTAGCCCCCAGGCCCCCCGGGATCTTGGAGATGCTCCTAAGAGGCCCCCGGGGTTTTTTTTCCTCGTAGATGTCTTTAGTGCTTTAGTTTGGGGGGAGGGGCGATTTTTCCAGTTTTGTGAAAAAAACGGGCAAGGACGGGGATAGGGGGAATTTCCCCGTTTGTGGGTCTTTATTTAAGGGTCGTCCCGAAATTTTGGGGTTTATTGTCGTCTGTGCAGACGACAATGAAAAAGTCTTCGAGATGGTTGTTTTAAAATGACCTGCAGGGGGTCCCAACCATATAAAGCAGCTTGAGGGTCATTGATTATTCTTCAAAGGCTTAAATTTTTTTCACAATGCGACAGCATTGTGAGAAAAAGGGGGGGCTTGTATTTTAAAAATTTTCCCTCCCAGCGGGGATCGAAGGAAAATTTGTTGAGTGTAGAGCAACTGTGTCTTGCCAGGGGGATACCTTTGCTAGGGGGATACCTTTTTGGATCGTGCAGACGACCGAAATACATCTAACTGAATTTACTGGTAAGCACTGCACCCATGGGAAAGTAAAGCACTTAGGGGCGGGGGCTAAATTGTTATTATTGTTATGCTGTATGACCCTCGTGGGTTTAGCGTTTAGTTTTGATAATAAATATTATTATTATTCATAGGAAGAGCTAAACATTAATGATTTTATACAACGCCTGGGGAGTGCGAGGTAATCATTTTAATTAACTGGTATTTATCTTCCAGGTTTTCTTTTCATAATTGTTTATTTTGTGGTCTGATTGGCTTCAGATTTTCCACTCTGGCGTCCAGTATGTAGGGAGAGTCTAGGTTGCTTACTAGGATGTGTAGCTTTATAGTTTCAGAAATGTTTTTTAGTAGTTTTAACTCAATAACTTCAGAATACCTCTTCCAAATTTCAACGCAGAAATATTCTACCTGGTGTGAAAAGGTTCTCACAGTTTTTTGGGATGTGTGATACTAAGTTGTCACTCTCTTTAACAAAATTGTAAGTCATTCTTTTCCCGCAAGATAATGTAAGAATGTCTTTACTGAAAAACTTTAAGCTTTAAAGACCGATTTATTTTAGGGTTTGATGACTCATTAGTATATTAAACTTCGTGATAAGTTTAAACTTGAGAATTGTCTCTCAAAGTTAAAAAAAAAAAAAATAGGATTATTGGTTTCCTTGCGAAAATTTGGGAAAAAATGTCTATTCTCGTGGCTCACTTGGTAGCTGCCTTCGGCTGGGCACGCTGGGGACTAGGGTTCGATCTCCGGTACTAGTGGATACGTTAGACAGGCTTCTTTTATACCACCTCTCCTGCTCACCCAGCAATAAGTATTATTATTATTATTATTATTTTTATTATTATTATTATTATTATTATAATCAAAGGGAGCGCTAAACCCATAGGTTTATGCGTGCCTGTGGGGGGATGTGGAAGGTATTCAGGCTTAATTCAGGGAACTGGAGAAAAAGATCCAATTCTCTTGATCAAGAGCCCCTCATCAACGTTAAGGAACCTTCCTTGAGGGCCCGCAATAAGTTGGTACCTGGGTGTGAGCCGACAAGTGTGGGTCGCATCCTGGGGTTTCAAGGACACCAGTGGAAATAAGAGAATCCCGATGACAACCGGATTTGGGGAACTAACACTCAGTCTTAATACTCTGAACAAAATCTTAATTTTTTTTAGCGCTGGTGTGTTTTACTTAAATAAAAATTAATTTTGTTGTTGGGTCCTGCAAGTCACAATTTTGTTAAAGAAATTGAGAATTTGATTCCATGAAAAAAATGAAGATCGGCTTCAATTTTTCAAGCTTAATTGGCTTTTGTTTTTGTAACTGCCAATTTACAGATTTTATTTAAGAAATTTGGAAAATTTATTACCTGGTTATATGCAACAACTTGCCAATGTCTTTCTGATTGGGCTTCAAACTTTCAAAAGCTAATGTATTTCGCTCAGAAAATTTTTACTACTACTCTGTAGGTGACAATTTGCCCCAGTTTTATTTCATACGTAAGGTTTGCAAATAAATTTCTCTGCCACACTTGCTATTACCAATCTCATAAAATTAAAATTAAAAATATATTTTTTTTACAAATTTGTAGAGAATTTAAAGTTTTAATATAATGGAAAAACAAAATGGAAAAATGCACATTGAAACTTGGCAAAGAATTTTTCAAACTGAAAATAGATTCCCCCAAAATATTAAATGATTTTTTTTACACATTACTTTTGTGGAAATTTTTGCCTACCTAAATTTATACCCCCAAGTCTTTAATATTGAATATTAGGAAACAGTGAATACTGGAACCAAGCAATGTTGTGCGGGCTCAAGGAAATAAACATATATTAACACCTCCATCAGGGGATTTAAGCTTCATTATAAATTCAAGGAGGGTTAAGCACTAGTTAATTGAATAACCAAGATTATTGGAGAGGGATATATGAGGTCGTCGCCTTAGGGAATAATATTAATTAGCTGAAATTGTATATATGTTTGAACTGCGGGTCGTCTGGCTGGGAGAGGCTGGAAAGAGCGGCCATTTCATTTCCAAACACGAGAGGATTGAAGGCTAATTCCCTGAGCTTAACCTATGATAAGTCTGTCAATGCTTGGAGGTCCTCATTCCCAGCCGATGAAAAGTATAGATTCCTGAACAACCAGAGAAGAGCAGAAGTACCAGAAGCCCATTCAGTGGTCTATGAAGCGTTGTAGGTGAATGAAAATACTAGCTAGGGTAGCTGTTCTCGAGTCACTATAGTGATTATACAGTGGTCATCGGTTATAAGAATAGTCAAAACCTTAATTGGTAAGATATCTATATTGTCCATAATAACGTAGTGATTGTGGAAAATTTTGAATTTTCCCAAATTCAGCATGTGTAAATTTTAATAATATAATAATTGTGTATTAAAATGATCCTGATTTGACCCTTCGAGGAATTTTGTGTGAAGAAATTTTTGTGAAGAACTGGAACAGAAAATTTGCGGGACCTTCAGAATTACCTGTGGATGACGAAAGATAAGAAAACTGTGTCAGTACACACACATGGAATTATGCCATTAGTCCTTCCATTTAGATTTCTTGCTGGCCAGTGTAGAATTCTATTTGTTAGGCAGGTGTTGTGGCGTGATCCATCTACAGTAATTAAATGGTAAGTGGTAATACGAATTTCTTTTCTAATAACACCATTATAATTTATGTACAATAATTATATGCTGTGTACCCTGGAAGCCTAATCATATACAGTTCACATTATTTTATAATTTGCCATTACTGGTATTAATGTTTAATAATTTAATAATTTAATATTAGGTCTAGCTTTTTTTGAGAGTGGGTGTAGTGCGCATCGAGGGAGTGACAGTTCTGCGACTTACTGTCACTAAGTCCACTTACCTCGCCCAAATTACTTGCATGTAATAATTCAGGTAAACCTCATGCAGGTAATTTCCCACAGTGATCATACTGATGCTTATAGAGTAAGGTAAATTTAAAATTATTAGCCTTGTCTTTAGATTTCAGATTTCTTAGACTGTCATTATTTACTGGTAACCAATCATCTTGGTGCACAGTAGTTTGTTTCCAGACCTCACCCTGAGGAACAAGCCTTGCTAGGGATAGTCAGCTGGAAAAACTTTAGCTAGGGGGACATATTCCATATCTCGAGTAAGTTTGTCCATGCTAGTGCACGAGTGACGTTGGTCCTATTGGTCCTTCATCTCTTTTTTATCGAAAATAAAACGTACAGAGAATTTTGCTAGGGTAAAATTATCAACTGAATTTGTAAAGGCAGTAACGACCTCATATCATCTCATGAAGTTCCAGGAAGCCAAATATTTCGTCAGTGAATCAGACATAATCGCAGATGATGTTTGGAATCTGCTCTAACCTTGACTTCCACCATCGCTCAAAACACATGCAGATTCATCTCGAAAATATTAAACAAACACTAAGTAGAAATGTAATCACTTAATTCCATAAATGTCTCACTTGCACACTTGTTGGTATCAGTCATCATTTGCAGCATCGTAGAGGATGAGATCGGGTGAAATTAATTGGCAGTAATACGTGCAATAACAACTGTTCTATTTAAGGGAAGATTTTATACAGAGACAACTGAGGCCAATTTTACAGTAGGCTTGGTATGTATGCAAGGAATGGGAAGCATCTAGCAAACATCCATAGAACACATTCCTGATGTGAGGATAAATTTTCTTATCTTTTTCATGTGTTTTTATGATAATGTCAACATAAAAAAAAAACAGTCATGTTCTCAAAATTATCCAGAGAGTTATTGCAATTTTGGGATAATATTTCTTTGTACACATTTTTTGAAGAGCCCCTTGTCATGCTAAGCATTTATATTTTATTGTTTGGCGGCCACAGCTTTACAGCATAATGCTGCAAGTCAGCTCTCATAACAGCAAGGAACTGTTTTCGTGATAGCATTAATATTACTAACACTTTCATAAATTTTGGATATTTCCTCGTCTATGAACTCAGGACTACAAATTCGTAAAGCTCTCAAAAACATTGATGGGGAAAACAGACAGTTTGACTTTATCTTGATGCTGTCTGTTTTCTCATCAATGTTTTTGAGAGCTTTACGAATTTGTAGTCCTGAGTTCATAGATGAGGAAATATTCAAAATTTATGAAATAGGTAATGATTTAAAATACCCAAGAAATGTAATTGATAAATCTTTTAAAGTTGCTAAGAAATACTTTTTACAATCCAAAAAGGGACAGCCAGCCTTATTCAACTAAAAATATGTTGGGTTCTCCCTTACAATGAAAACTTGGTTGATATGCCTTCTCTTCTTAAGACTTTTAATATTAAAGTTGTATTCAAAATCTTGATACAGTAAAAAAACTTTTGATAAAGAATTCACCCCAAAATGCTGATGGATGTGTCTATAAGATTCCTTGTAAAATTTGCGATAAAGTTTATTACGGTCAAACTGGTAAAAATCTCGAACTAAGATTTAAAACAACATAAATATAGCATTAGAACTGGACAAGATTTCCAATGCTCTATTTATTCATGTAAGAGATTTTAACCATCCAATTGATTTTCAAAAAGTTGAGAAAGTAGTATCAAGCAAGTCCATGGTCGACAGGAATATTATTGAATCTTGTTTCATAAAAAGCAGTTTTGACAATAATATGAATATTTCCTTTGGTTTGTATAAATTAGATCCATTTATAATTAATAGAATTTGGGAAGAATTTAATAATACACTGGACAAATAATAATTTTTTAATTTTCTTGGGTAGAATAGTTTTGTTGGGGAGTTGTGCAAAGGACCTATCTAAGTTGGGTCGGCGCGCGTCAGGTGTTTAACCGTTGTGGGATCTGATAGTGAGGTGCTGGCCAGACCCCTTATATAGCTTCCTTGGATGCTTTACTTTCATAGTTCCTTGATAATGTGAGTAGTCACCCAAAGCACTTGGAATTTCTCTATTCTTTCAGAGTGGTTGTTTTGCATATATGTGTGTGTGTGTGTGTGTGTGTGTGTGTGTGTGTGTGTGTGTGTGTGTGTGTGTGTGTGTGTGTGTGGAAAATTAAATTTACCTGGATGTAACTCATAAGATACATACCAGTAAATGGTAACAAAGATAATTATTCTTTATCAAGGTTACAGAGACAAGTAGGAATTTTAGGACACCTAGGTCGCAAAAGTGTCCTCCTTCGGTACTACGATAATCTATCTCTCCACAAGTCACTCTGGACCTATATTAATTTCAAATGAAATATACATCACCAGGAATTCTGGTAAAAACATTAATATAAATATGTGAACTGTATATTAACTTTAAAATGTGAATACATATACATTGAAGGAGAATTTATAATAATGAGACTCACCAATTAGTCTGGAGATTACAGTGTGTCATACAAACCCCTGCCTAAATTTATGAAGAAAATACTGGCCAGAATTTCAACACAAAATAGACATGACTTAGCTGGGGTTCCGAAGCTGTCCTGTCCATCTGCTTAATGCTCACGTTATGCAGGACTGCAAATCCAACAATTTCGGCTCCTATTTGAGAGGTTTTAAGCCAATATAAAACCCTAGAGTGACGAAAATTTATGCACATTTCACTAACGTGTCTTTGCCCCATTCAAAACAATGGCGTCTCCTCCCCAGCGACGCTCACCCATTGCTGGTTCTTTATTTATTTACAAATTAATTTTTATTACCTACAATATATTACACTAATTTACATACAAAATACACGGTATTTTTGGAGAATATACAGTATTTTCCACATATATATAATTAACTATGCTTCTTGTCACATACTGTACAATAGAGTACTCATAAGTATTAGAATAAGAAAACTGTGTATGAGCATCAACGGTGTGGCTGACACAGCAACGAATGTGACTGACAAAACCAAAAAGTCCCTAAATGACCTAACTTCTGACCACAGAGATGGAATATGCATAGCTTACTTGAACCAATGATTCTTTCAGTTTACCAAACAGTAATATATACAAAAAGCTCTAAGCAATACTGCAGCATGGCGAGGAAGACAAAAAAATTACCTAACTGAGAGCAATCAGCAAGTCTGCCATAGAATGTATTAATACTCCCAAATTACTGAATCTGAGAGCAGCAACTTTCAAATCTCTACCCTCACATTGCATAAATTTGGTCTGAGCAAGTTATAGAGTTAGACTCTGGGCCCGGAGCTTATTGAGTGTTTCAAGAGACCCAACTATAAGTTGTCAAATTTCACAAATTTTAAATTAGACTTCGAGAACATAGTCCTGAAGAAGACAAGGGCAGAGTATGATCACTAACGAGATCATACTCTGCCATAAAACTGAGTCTACATCACAGGAGAACAAAGTTCTATCAGACAACAGAAGACAGGTGTTTCGCCTTGCCTTACCTTCCTTGCCCTTGCAAAACAGGTGTTGCCTCGCCGATGTCCAGGAAGTGAAAAGGGATGATCACAGCAGATGCAGGCGTCAGGTAAAGTCTGATCCCCGCTTGACGAATTTCCCGGATGCCCCTTAATTGACACACGAACGAGAAAGCGTGTAGCTGAGTGGGATAGCAAGTAAGAACCTCAAAACTGTTAACACACAAAGTATATTTTGTAAAGCATTTTACATACTTTTTTTTTTTTTTTTTTTATTATCACACTGGCCGATTCCCACCAAGGCAGGGTGGCCCGAAAAAGAAAAACTTTCACCATCATTCACTCCATCACTGTCTTGCCAGAAGGATGCTTTACACTACATACTTATGTGGCTAAATATGAAAAACGGCTAATACTATAAATCATATTTAGTTTTGGCTGCTAACGGAAATAACATAAGCAAAAATAATATTAAATTAAAAAAATACATATACATGCATAAGGAAAAGCGTACATTATGTCTAAAGAAAAAAAACCCC
>NC_069415.1:42281753-42455851 GCF_026875155.1 Cherax quadricarinatus
TCTGAAGGAGGGTGTTAATGTTGCAGTTTAAAAACTGTAGTGTAAAGCACCCTTCTGGCAAGACAGTGATGGAGTGAATGATGGTGAAAGTTTTTCTTTTTCGGGCCACCCTGCCTTGGTGGGAATCGGCCGGTGTGATAATAAAAAAAAAAAAAATAATGAACACTTAGCTGATAAATGACAGCAAATCGTCTACACAGCCGCCCCTGCAGACGATGTCTAGAAGCTGTCGAAACCATCACAACAGTGGGCTGTCAAGAGATACAATTTGTAAGTATAAATTACCCCTAGGGGGTGTTATGTCAGCATATTTCATTCGATGATGGCTGACGAAATACTTACTTGTTTGGACTCAAAAGTCCACACCTTACTGCCGATTATAGGTTGATTACAAACTCCTTGTGACTCAAGAATTGCGCAATCCCCCGATCTACAAGAAATTCGTAACATACCTTGCTCTTTGTAACGTGAGCTATGGTGTTCTCAACACCTTCGACAGATATCGGTGACTTGATAGAAGCTGAAGTGTCCTTGGATGTCCACGTCTTCCATTGTCTAGGAAACGCACACTGGTACACTATGTTCCACAAGATTTGTCTTTATTGTTCACAATGTATCACAAGAGAAACTGATCACACCTCTCTTATGTTTATTGTGTTTGTGAGACACTTTGTCCACACTAACGCACAGATCAGTGTTCTTTGTTGGTTATCCTGGCGTCAGTGTCACTCGTAGTAGAGTCAAAGATAGTCTGCCAGACGCCACAGTGCTCCATGCCGTCTCTGCCCCCAGCACAAAAAAAAAAAAAACGCTGACCTAGTACCTTGCATCCTTGTCACCTCCTCGATGAAGCAAAGCAGAATGTTTGTTTCTTGTTGTCTTAATCATAGACAACAATGTACACTTATCTTTACTATGGTAATAAAGTGGGAGCAGGATTTTCCTTAATTGTCCTGCTAAGTAAGAGATGTACTGTCTCTTATAAAAATACACGTTGCAACACCGCTGCAAGGAGCAGAGGTCATTTGACTACGTGGCATAGCATCTGTGATCAATTACTCACTCTAGCAGTAAACAAGACGCTCGCCCCTTCTGAGTGGCCCCTCAGGGCTGAAAGGGCTGAAGGGGGCTGAAGGGGGCTGATACCCCCCTCCTGGAGAAAATTTCTCCATACCTTGTTTAAATAACAGATTCATACAGGTCGAATCTAGGCGAGAGATGAGACGTCTTGGGTCATCCTCTCTACCTTGTGCCGAAGGTAGGGATGATACTAGGGAGGGGGGGAGGTATGATACTAGGGAGGGGGGGAGGGATGAGGACAGCAACACCAAAAACCGTTGGATACTCAGTTGTGCCACGTGCAGATTTTTGCAGCCTCAGCTGTTAAGCAGGTGTGAGATGTGCCTTAAAACTATAAGCTTGTTTGTTGCTCTGATTGCAAGTTACCACATGATTAATCTTCATGGTTACTGAGGTTATATTTCATGCTGGATATAACTTCATCATCCAGCTGGAAGATTTTTATTCATTATTACCATCACCTCAGAACTCATATGCTTTCTAGATCTGCATCTCTTTCCTCTCCCTAATAAAAAAGTAATAGAAGTAATAATAAAATAAAAATATATACTAATAATAATGAAGAAGAGGAAAATTCGTGTTTGTTACATGTTGTTGGGAAGCCTGTACGTTTATACAGAAATACAAGAAAACATGATAATTAGTCATGCCTCTATGTTTTGTCTTTCTCTTAAACCAACTTTTCCTTCTTTTTTTACTTGCTCATAACTCGATTTGACATTCTATCTTCTTCAAAATATCAATGCTTGTGCAGGCATTAGCGCCAAGTTCTTGCAACGACTGGTATGTGCAGGTGACCTGTGTCCAAAGTTACTGAACCCATTCCCAGCATCCTGGAATGGCTGAGATAACTTACAAAACCCTAAAGAACGCTGCTCAATCGTTCAAAATTTATGCCTCCTAAATGGACGACGGCAGAGAGTGAAAATCAAGTTTGTAGGTCCAGAGTTGACCATTTTATGTGAAGAATAGAGTAAAAAAAATTATTCTTGCTAAATAACACTAAATAAATTTCGGTTTACCTCTTCGTTGACTTCATTATTTAATGGTTGATTCAACTTAGGACCAGGATAGTACGGTGCCCCGCAACTAGATCACTAGAGCACTCGGCTCACACACTGAGGTCCGGGGATCGATTCTCCGGTGCGACTGGAAAGTATTAGGATGTGTTTCCATAAGACATCTGCTGTCCATGTTCACCCATCAGTGAAATGGGTACCTGGGTGTTAGTCGACTGGTGTGGGGTCGCATCCTGGGACAAAACTGACCTTATTTCTCTGCTTATGCTCTGCATAACAAGCAGCTTTCTATATAGTAGTATGTCATTGATGTCAGGTAGGCTTGTACCATGTACTTATAGCAATAAAGATATTATTATTTGTTGGTGTAGTAAAAACAAACAAACTTGGACTCGCTGGATTCCGTGCCATATCTGGAGAATAACTCATATGATAGGCTTCAAATCTTCACCATTTGTGTGGTTTTCTGAAAGGAAAGTCCACAGCTTGCTACCACCTGCAGCTCACAAGACTCCCATTCCCACGAGCCCCCCTGGGGCGGGGAAGATGACAGACCAGAGACCCGTGGCCCGGTGGCCTGGTGGCTAAAGCTCCCGCTTCACACACGGAGGGCCCGGGTTCGATTCCCGGCGGGTGGAAACATTTCGACACGTTTCCTTACACCTGTTGTCCTGTTCACCTAGCAGCAAATAGGTACCTGGGTGTTAGTCGACTGGTGTGGGTCGCATCCTGGGGGACAAGATTAAGGACCCCAATGGAAATAAGTTAGACAGTCCTCGATGACGCACTGACTTTCTTGGGTTATCCTGGGTGGCTAACCCTCCGGGGTTAAAAATCCGAACGAAATCTTATCTTATCTAGCTTCTTCCTACGAGCCCCGTGAGGGCGGGGAATGGGGCTAGCCCTGGGACAGTTGATCCCGTTGCTATTATTAGGTGGCATAAATCTTAATTTGCAAATTTTATGAAATAAACGGTGACATTCACTTACATTCAGTAACTAAAGAATGTTCCTGATCTGCATCAAAATATTAATGATGAAGTAAGACGGATGATGCCCCACAAATTTATTTTGAGTACGTACAAATCTGAAATTTTTCAAAAATTGTAAAAAAAAAAAAAAAAAAAAAAAAAAAAAAATGGAATCATTGGAATCAGATCAGTTTCAGGATAATACCTTTTCTGGTCGACTTCAAACTCCTACCATTGGTGGGCATCAGTAAAAGTAACCTTTTCATTCAATTTGAGCTCTGTAGATTTCAACCTGCCAGAACATTTGTATGAATTTTTGCCATTGTAATAACTAGAGAATGACTCTTCTGGTCGGCTTCAAACCTTACACTGGTGTATCTTAATTGGAAACATTTTTTGTTTTGATATTGGGTTAAGTGTATGTGTCAATTTGCCTCTTTTTAAAGCAATTTTAGTAAATTAGATTTGTTTTTAAATCATAACCAAATACTTTTTTGTACGGCATACTCATAAAGTTTGTAGTATCTGGTGGAATAATAATGATACTCTTTGAAGGTGAGTCTTCGGTTTATGGAAAAGGCAGTATACTGGTGTTAGTCCGACGCCAGGCCGCGGCCTGCCAGAGACTTGGGTGGGGGGCGATTCATCTTGGTACTGATGTGTCTGTGGACGTTGTGAGATGCCGGGTCTGGTGAGCTAAGCTCTAGGTTTGGCCCAGTTCCACCAGATGTGGCACCACAAGGCCTAGGGCGGCATGAGGCAAAATACAAGCCCGACAGGAGTTACAATTGGATGGTAGAAAATTTGAAAAATAAAAGAATCGCGTTTGAAGGCCTTTGTAAGCATTGGTGTGGATAGGCTTTCCTATTTTCAGGATGTAGGTCTCTCTGAAATAAAAAGATAGTGCCTCTTTAGTTTAGCTTCATATCTGGTGTTTCTTAATGGAAGGTTTAGACATGGCTGGTTCATTTTTATTAAAGGAATTACGATACTGATTTCCCCATGATGACATGTGAATATTTCTTCTGAGTCTCTTCAGATCTTTAATGACGATGTTTAACTGCATTATAAACTTATGCCGGACTCTACTAGTCGCGTGCGCCGAGGTAGGGGAGACTAGGGTCAAACAATACCTGGAGTTTACCTGGAGAGAGTTCCGGGGGTCAACGCCCCCGCGGCCCGGTCTGTGACCAGGCCTCCTGGTGGATCAGAGCCTGATCAACCAGGCTGTTGCTGCTGGCTGCACGCAAACCAACGTACGAGCCACAGCCCGGCTGGTCAGGAACTGAAATACATCTAGTTTATTTTCTGTTTTAAAGTTGTGGTAAATGTAAAACAGTTTCCCTATACACCCAGAGACGTGTAACATTGTTAATATACACTGATAATTTACTTCAGTCTCGATTTATTCAAATGAAACTTTCTTAATATTAAAGTACAGAATTATTGCTGTCTTAATATCACCATATACTGTACTCGACAAGCTTTACTAATGGTTCTTAGCTGAGTAGCCGCAGCTTCAGCTTATAATCGAAGGACTCAGGCAAGTGGAGATGTAAGGGCAGGTCTCCTTACAATCGTTACCACTGCTCACTTATCAGTAAATAGCCGGCTGTTGTGGGCTGCATCCTGGGGAGGGGGCATAATATACCTTAACTTATATAGTTGGTATCCCACAATCTAAGTTGAAAGATGGGTTGCAAGAAAAGGCTACTAGTGGTAGAATTCCCTTCAAATGATATTATAACCTATTTGAAGTCACCTGTTGGTAGCTTAAGAGCGGCTTTACAAAATTTATACGGAATAATTAGTTTTAGTGTGAGTACTGACCGTGAATGGGTGAACAGCTCTCCCAGCCCAGGCCGGCGCTGGTCCTGGCTGACACACACACTTCACTAGGGTGGAAGTTGACCACTTGGCTCTCATAACAGCGAGGCTCACACAGCACTCCTTTCACCGCTGACTCCATCAACACGTACCCCTCCTTGTCCTTCCACTCCACCAGGTACCTGCAAGAACCACTCACCAGTGCTCGAAGAACTGCTAACTTTAAAAATCTCTCTCAAGCTCTTTAGTTAGGGATAGGAGTTATAGAACACGGACATATAAACATTGAGGGGGACACTTACCCAGTTATCCTACCGTGAGCCTTTTTCGGTGCATTCCAAACAACGTCACACCGCCAGTGGGTACCAGGGGCTTGATTACTGCACGAACCACTATCAGTTACCGGTGGACCTGGTACTGTAGGCACAAGAAACACAGGGAAGTGATGGTAGTTGGAACTGTGGTGTAGTTTTGGTATGAATACGGGTGGTATGTATGGTGGTGGTCGGACGTACTGGAGGCCACAGTTTGGTATATGTTGCGGCGTTTAGAGTTAGATTCATAAATTTATTATGCACTACATATCCTATGGATGGTAGTAAAAAAAAATCACAGAGGCACAAAATCGATCCTGGGACAAAGCCCCAAAGTTTTGATAGCCAAGTGCGTTAAAATAGGATGAAACTGTTTACAAATTAATAATCATTAAACAGCAGTAATGAGTTGTTTTTGCAGAAATAAATTCGATCACAAAAACATAACAATGTAGCCTTTTTGCGATTTTGAGTTAATCATTATACCTTATATTATTAGCAAGGAATGTCTGAAAAAATATTAATAGTGATGATTGGTAATAAGAAACTCTGGATAAAATACTTTGAAATTTCTTGAACATTTAAGTGTGTGAATTTTCCCTGAACTCATGATATTTCCGCATTCTAGCACAATGACGCCAGGTGTGACAATAGTTCTCATAGTAAAATTTATATTTGGTTATATCTGCATCAGTTGGTGCTGGCAGCCCAGCAAGAACTGGGCAGTTGTGTCTCCAGAAATCTCCTGATTTCGTTGAATTTGCCATAGACATGTGGTTCTTCTTGCATGATATTGTGATGATAGATGGACTGACTGGTGTCTTAATATTATTCTTAAGTTACTAGCTGACAACCGAAAGCTGCATTTCTTTCAAAAAATAAGCTAACACAGCTGTTTTAAGAATTTTATCCCCAGGTTAGAGTTCGAGTTATATTTAAGCCTAAATAAACTGTTCAGCTATTGTGAATTATTATTATTATTATTATTATTATTATTATTATTATTATTATTATTATTATTATTATTATTATTATTATTATTATTATTATTATGTGAGCAAATCACCTGCAGGAGGTTTACAAGGCATTATCTGAATTATTACCTGCAAGTAATTTGGGTTAGGTAAGTGGGACTTAAGTCACAGCAGGTCGCTGAACTATAACTCCCTCGTTGCCCACTCCCTATCACTTTCACGAAAAGCTAGACCTGACATTAAATTTATAATTATAATATTAAAACCAGCTACTCTGGTAAATTAAAATTGTGGATTGTATATATTAGGCTTGCTGGGTACACAAAATATAATTGGTATTAACACTTACCATTTAATTACTATAGATGGATCAAACCACAACACTTGCCAAACACCTAGACCCTTGAAGATTGAGACACTTATGCAACTTTTCGGTTTTTCAGTCCATTCATCACACCTAGACCCTTCACTGGCCAGCTAGAGATCTAAATGCAAGGACTAGTGGTGCACTTTCATGTGAGTGAAGTTTGCATCCCTTATCTTCTGTCATCCACATGTAATTCTTGAGGTCCAGCAATTTTCCTGTCTTCAGAAGGGGACATTAACACGGGTTCCAAATTACAAATTCAGGCCGAAAACACCCAATTGACCCTCGAGAACGCCGATCACATTGCACATCTCAGTCCAGTGTTGACACATTAAATTCAATATGGCATCTCCCCCGGCATCACTCCACAGCTCTTCTACACCCCCCCCCTCACTCGAAATTTCTCGAAGGGTCCAAATAACATTACATTTTAGTACACATTGTATTATTCATTTACATATATTATCTACATTTAGGAAATTAAGTAAAAAAATTCCAAAACAAAGATATTATACCTGTTAACTTCGTTTCTCTGAAGTCTACAAATATAACTGTCATAGCTGTAATGCCTATGTATTTTGGTAAAACTAAGCATCAAGTGTCTTTGAACACTTGGGCAGATCTATTACAACAAATAGCCAACTGAAGGAACCCCCATTAAGTGTCATAGATCAACAATGGACGCCTGGTGTTTAAGCATGGTGGTCCAGTGGAATCGATCCTGGCGAAGCCACAGTTCTGTTAATGATTCAAAATCACTTGTTTCATTTTTCATTGATATATAGACTGTTCATGAAGGCTGGTACACCAAACAGGATGAGGCTGAAATTAGTTTCTGAGGCTCCATCACCACGAATGTCCTTGCATCAGGATAACATGCTCAGTACTGCTGGGCACCTGGTGTTTAAGGATGGTGGTATAATAGATAGAGTGAGGCATTGTTCACTTCACACAGGGATGGGCATGGGAATGCAGGATCGAGTCCTGGCCAAGCCACAGTTCTGTTAATAATATATATATATATATATTATATATATATATATATATATATATATATATATATATATATATATAAACACTGATCTCTGGCTGAAGGAGACTCGAACCTACGAACCATAGGACAAGGTATGCAGTGCTTTACCAATCTACCCACACTGGACAATACCTTGGCGTGTAGCTTGCGCTACACGTTTGATCCAAGGCAGCCAGCTTTCAGGGAGAAGGCTTACAGCTTTTCATCTCATCCCCTGCATGCATCAGCCTTACTAGAGATTCGAACAATGCAAGGAATTCGCGAGAGCAGGCGAAATATACACAAACACTGATCTCTGGCTGAAGGAGACTCGAACCTACGAACCATAGGACAAGGTACGCAGTGCTTTACCAATCTACCCACACTGGACAATGCCTTGGCGTGTAGCTTGCGCTACACGCTGTAAGCCTTCTCCCTGAAAGCTGGTTGCCTTGGATCAAACGTGTAGCACAAGCTACACGCCAAGGTATTGTCCAGTGTGGGTAGATTGGTAAAGCACTGCGTACCTTGTCCTAAGGTTCGTAGGTTCGAGTCTCCTTCAGCCAGAGATCAGTGTTTGTGTATATTTCGCCTGCTCTCGCGAATTCCTTTCATATATATATATATATATATATATATATATATATATAGGATTGCTGGTGTCTTTTATCTGTCTCATAAACATGCAAGATTTCAGGTACGTCTTCCTACTTCTACTTACACTTAGGTCACATTACACATGCACGTACAAACATATATATAAACACCCCTCTGGGTTTTCTTCCATTTTCTTACTAGTTCTTGTTCTTATTTATTTCCTCTTATTTCCTTGGGGAAGTAGAATAGAATTCTTCCTCCGTAAGACATGCGTGTCGTGAGAGGCGACTAAAATGCCGGGAGCAAGTGGCTAGTAACCCCTTCTCCTGTATACATTACTAAAGCTATAAAGAGAAACTTTTGATTTTTCTTTTTGAGCCACCCTGCCTTGGTGGGATACGGCCGGTGCGTTGAAAGAAGAATATTATATATATATATATATATATATATATATATATATATATATATATATTATATATATATATATATATATATATATATATATATATATATATATATATAACGTCTTCATTTCTGGAACGAAGGAAACATCACTAAATATGTTACTACGTAGATAAAGTAATAACTATGAGACTACTACCCACCATCCTCGGCAGTAGTGATGACGTCACAGGTCAGCTGGTGTTCTGCAGCCACCATCTCCCCGACACACACCTGGTACCTGTGAACCAAGACACTTAATTACGACACACACTTGGTACCTGTGACCCCAAGGCAATTACAACACACACCTGGTACCTGTGACCCCAGGACAATTACTACACACACCTGGTACATGTGACCGAAGACACTTAACTGCCACATGCACACACACACCTGGTACCAACACTACCAACACAGCATCGTAGGCAAGTCTTTCTTCAAAATGTAGTTTTTTAGGCAAGTTTTGCCCTCCAGTACAGCTTCAGAGGCAAGTTCTGTAACCCAACACAACTTTGGCAGCAAGTATTGCTCACCGACACTGCTTTCTCGGCAAGTCTTGCCCTTTAACATAGCTTCATAGGCAAGTCTTGCCCTCGAACACAGCTTCGTGGGCAAGTATCTCTTTTCAGCAGAGTTTATAATGTAAATCTTACCCCTCTTCCCTCCAACACAGCTTCATAAGCAAGTTTTCCCTCCAGCAATAATCGGTAATAAGAATGATCGGTAAAGTTGAGTATGCTCTTGAGACTTGTACCACATATAGTACTCAGTATAAACCTCATCGACATATTCGGTAAATTACAAATACTTATTCGTGTTATCCTCACCTTAATGACTTATATTGCAATTAATTCTAATAATTTCGTATTTCTAAAATTAAGCAGTTTTTAATGTATTTTTTATGCTAACAATTTATATTTCAGATTTACTCTGAAAGAATTCTTAAGCCTTTATTTTATCGCTGGAGGAGAGGATTTCCTTCTTCCTTAAGTTCTGTGTTATTTAATTTGCACTTGTTATAAATATAATCTGTATCTTTTAACGTCAAGATGAATCAGCCACCTTTATGGTCACCTTAACTTGCAAAAGTGGTCCTGGAATGCTCAATGAGTCCTCAGGATTTGTCACCTTGTAGGTATCGTAGGTGAATATATCAAGTGGTGGTATATTGTTGTGTCTTTAGACATAATGTACGCTTTTCCTTATGCATGTATATGTATTTTTTAATTTAATATTATATTGCTTATGTTATTTCCGTTAGCAGCCAAAACTAAAATATGATTTATAGTATTAGCCGTTTTTCATATTTAGCCACATAAGTATGTAGTGTAAAGCATCCTTCTGGCAAGACAGTGATGGAGTGAATGATGGTGAAAGTTTTTCTTTTTCGGGCCACCCTGCCTTGGTGGGAATCGGCCAGTGTGATAATAAAAAAAAAAAAAAAAAAAAAGTATGTAAAATGCTTTACAAAATATACTTTGTGTGTTAACAGTTTTGAGGTTCTTACTTGCTATCCCACTCAGCTACACGCTTTCTCGTTCGTGTGTCAATTAAGGGGCATCCGGGAAATTCGTCAAGCTGGGATCAGACTTTACCTGACGCCTGCATCTGCTGTGATCATCCCTTTTCACTTCCTGGACATCGGCGAGGCAACACCTGTTTTGCAAGGGCAAGGAAGGTAAGGCAAGGCGAAACACCTGTCTTCTGTTGTCTGATAGAACTTTGTTCTCCTGTGATGTAGACTCAGTTTTATGGCAGAGTATGATCTCGTTAGTGATCATACTCTGCCCTTGTCTTCTTCAGGACTATGTTCTCGAAGTCTAATTTAGAATTTGTGAAATTTGACAACTTATAGTTGGGTCTCTTGAAACACTCAATAAGCTCCGGGCCCAGAGTCTAACTCTATAACTTGCTCAGACCAAATTTATGCAATGTGACGGTAGAGATTTGAAAGTTGCTGCTCTCAGATTCAGTAATTTGGGAGTATTATACATTCTATGGCAGACTTGCTGATTGCTCTCAGTTAGGTAATTTTTTGTCTTCCTCGCCATGCTGCAGTATTGCTTAGAGCTATTTTGTATATATTACTGTTTGGTAAACTGAAAGAATCATTGGTTCAAGTAAGCTATGCATATTCCATCTCTGTGGTCAGAAGTTAGGTCATTTAGGGACTTTTTGGTTTTGTCAGTCACATTCGTTGCTGTGTCAGCCACACCGTTGATGCTCATACACAGTTTTCTTATTCTAATACTTATGAGTACTCTATTGTACAGTATGTGACAAGAAGCATAGTTAATTATATATATGTGGAAAATACTGTATATTCTCCAAAAATACCGTGTATTTTGTATGTAAATTAGTGTAATATATTGTAGGTAATAAAAATTAATTTGTAAATAAATAAAGAACCAGCAATGGGTGAGCGTCGCTGGGGAGGAGACGCCATTGTTTTGAATGGGGCAAAGACACGTTAGTGAAATGTGCATAAATTTTCGTCACTCTAGGGGTTATATTGGGCTTAAAACCTCTCAAATAGGAGCCGAAATTGTTGGATTTGCAGTCCTGCATAACGTGATCATTAAGCAGATGGACAGGACAGCTTCGGAACCCCAGCTAAGTCATGTCTATTTTGTGTTGAAATTCTGGCCAGTATTTTCTTCATAAATTTAGGCAGGGGTTTGTATGACACACTGTAATCTCCAGACTAATTGGTGAGTCTCATTATTATAAATTCTCCTTCAATGTATATGTATTCACATTTTAAAGTTAATATACAGTTCACATATTTATATTAATGTTTTTACCAGAATTCCTGGTGATGTATATTTCATTTGAAATTAATATAGGTCCAGAGTGACTTGTGGAGAGATAGATTATCGTAGGTACCGAAGGAGGACACTTTTTGCGACCTAGGTGTCCTAAAATTCCTACTTGTCTCTGTAACCTTGATAAAGAATAATTATCTTTGTTACCATTTACTGGTATGTATTTTATGAGTTACATCCAGGTAAATTTAATTTTCCACACACACACACACACACACACACACACACACACACACACACACACACACACACACACACACACACACACATATATGCAAAACAACCACTCTGAAAGAATAGAGAAATTCCAAGTGCTTTCGTGACTACTCACATTATCAAGGAACTATGAAAGTAAAGCATCCAAGGAAGCTATATAAGGGGTCTGGCCAGCACCTCACTATCAGATCCCACAACGGTTAAACACCTGACGCGCGCCGACCCAACTTAGATAGGTCCTTTGCACAACTCACCAACAAACTATTCTACCCAAGAAAATTAAAAAATTATTATTTGTCCAGTGTATTATTAAATTCTTCCCAAATTCTATTAATTATAAATGGATCTAATTTATACAAACCAAAGGAAATATTCATATTATTGTCAAAACTGCTTTTTATGAAACAAGATTCAATAATATTCCTGTCGACCATGGACTTGCTTGATACTACTTTCTCAACTTTTTGAAAATCAATTGGATGGTTAAAAATCTCTTACATGAATAAATAGAGCATTGGAATCTTGTCCAGTTCTAATGCTATATTTAATGTTGTTTTAATCTTAGTTCGAGATTTTTACCAGTTTGACCGTAATAAACTTTATCGCAAATTTTACAAGGAATCTTATAGACACATCCATCAGCATTTTGGGGGGAATTCTTTATCAAAAGTTTTTTTACTGTATCAAGATTTTTGAATACAACTTTAATATTAAAAGTCTTAAGAAGAGAAGGCATATCAACCAAGTTTTCATTGTAAGGGAGAACCAACATATTTTTAGTTGAATAAGGCTGGCTGTCCCTTTTTGGATTGTAAAAAGTATTTCTAGCAACTTTAAAAGATTTATCAATTACATTTCTTGGGTATTTTAAATCATTACCTATTTCATAAATTTTGAATATTTCCTCATCTATGAACTCAGGACTACAAATTCGTAAAGCTCTCAAAAACATTGATGAGAAAACAGACAGCATCAAGATAAAGTCAAACTGTCTGTTTTCTCATCAATGTTTTTGAGAGCTTTACGAATTTGTAGTCCTGAGTTCATAGACGAGGAAATATCCAAAATTTATGAAAGTGTTAGTAATATTAATGCTATCACGAAAACAGTTCCTTGCTGTTATGAGAGCTGACTTGCAGCATTATGCTGTGAAGCTGTGGCCGCCAAACAATAAAATATAAATGCTTAGCATGACAAGGGGCTCTTCAAAAAATGTGTACAAAGAAATATTATCCCAAAATTGCAATAACTCTCTGGATATTTTTGAGAACATGACTGTTTTTTTTTATGTTGACATTATCATAAAAACACATGAAAAAGATAAGAAAATTTATCCTCACATCAGGAATGTGTTCTATGGATGTTTGCTAGATGCTTCCCATTCCTTGCATACATACCAAGCCTACTGTAAAATTGGCCTCAGTTGTCTCTGTATAAAATCTTCCCTTAAATAGAACAGTTGTTATTGCACGTATTACTGCCAATTAATTTCACCCGATCTCATCCTCTACGATGCTGCAAATGATGACTGATACCAACAAGTGTGCAAGTGAGACATTTATGGAATTAAGTGATTACATTTCTACTTAGTGTTTGTTTAATATTTTCGAGATGAATCTGCATGTGTTTTGAGCGATGGTGGAAGTCAAGGTTAGAGCAGATTCCAAACATCATCTGCGATTATGTCTGATTCACTGACGAAATATTTGGCTTCCTGGAACTTCATGAGATGATATGAGGTCGTTACTGCCTTTACAAATTCAGTTGATAATTTTACCCTAGCAAAATTCTCTGTACGTTTTATTTTCGATAAAAAAGAGATGAAGGACCAATAGGACCAACGTCACTCGTGCACTAGCATGGGACAAACTTACTCGAGATATGGAATATGTCCCCCTAGCTAAAGTTTTTCCAGCTGACTATCCCCTAGCAAGGCTTGTTCCTCAGGGTGAGGTCTGGAAACAAACTACTGTGCACCAAGATGATTGGTTACCAGTAAATAATGACAGTCTAAGAAATCTGAAATCTAAAGACAAGGCTAATAATTTTAAATTTACCTTACTCTATAAGCATCAGTATGATCACTGTGGGAAATTACCTGCATGAGGTTTACCTGAATTATTACATGCAAGTAATTTGGGCGAGGTAAGTGGACTTAGTGACAGTAAGTCGCAGAACTGTCACTCCCTCGATGCGCACTACACCACTCTCAAAAAAAGCTAGACCTAATATTAAATTATTAAATTATTAAACATTAATACCAGTAATGGCAAATTATAAAATAATGTGAACTGTATATGATTAGGCTTCCAGGGTACACAGCATATAATTATTGTACATAAATTATAATGGTGTTATTAGAAAAGAAATTCGTATTACCACTTACCATTTAATTACTGTAGATGGATCACGCCACAACACCTGCCTAACAAATAGAATTCTACACTGGCCAGCAAGAAATCTAAATGGAAGGACTAATGGCATAATTCCATGTGTGTGTACTGACACAGTTTTCTTATCTTTCGTCATCCACAGGTAATTCTGAAGGTCCCGCAAATTTTCTGTTCCAGTTCTTCACAAAAATTTCTTCACACAAAATTCCTCGAAGGGTCAAATCAGGATCATTTTAATACACAATTATTATATTATTAAAATTTACACATGCTGAATTTGGGAAAATTCAAAATTTTCCACAATCACTACGTTATTATGGACAATATAGATATCTTACCAATTAAGGTTTTGACTATTCTTATAACCGATGACCACTGTATAATCACTATAGTGACTCGAGAACAGCTACCCTAGCTAGTATTTTCATTCACCTACAACGCTTCATAGACCACTGAATGGGCTTCTGGTACTTCTGCTCTTCTCTGGTTGTTCAGGAATCTATACTTTTCATCGGCTGGGAATGAGGACCTCCAAGCATTGACAGACTTATCATAGGTTAAGCTCAGGGAATTAGCCTTCAATCCTCTCGTGTTTGGAAATGATAATGGCCGCTCTTTCCAGCCTCTCCCAGCCAGACGACCCGCAGTTCAAACATATATACAATTTCAGCTAATTAATATTATTCCCTAAGGCGACGACCTCATATATCCCTCTCCAATAATCTTGGTTATTCAATTAACTAGTGCTTAACCCTCCTTGAATTTATAATGAAGCTTAAATCCCCTGATGGAGGTGTTAATATATGTATATTTCCTTGAGCCCGCACAACATTGCTTGGTTCCAGTATTCACTGTTTCCTAAATATTCAATATTAAAGACTTGGTGGGTATAAATTTAGGTAGGCAAAAATTCCACAGAAGTAATGTGTAAAAAAATCATTTAATATTTTTGGGGGAATCTATTTTCAGTTTGTAAATTCTTTGCCAAGTTTCAATGTGCATTTTTCCATTTTGTTTTTCCATTATATTACACTTTAAATTCTCTACAAATTTGTAAAAAAAATATATTTTTAATTTTAATTTTATGAGATTGGTAATAGCAAGTGTGGCAGAGAAATTTATTTGCAAACCTTACGTATGAAATAAAACTGAGCAAATTGTCACCTACAGAGTTCAGTAGTCAAAATTTCTGAGCGAAATACATTAGCATTGAAAGTTTGAAGACAATCAGAAAGACATTGGCAAGTTGTTGCATATAACCAGGTAATAAATTTTCCAAATTTCTTCAATAAAATCTGTAAATTGGCAGTTACACAAACAAAAGCCAATTAAGCTTGAAGATTGAAGCCGATCTTCATTTATTTCATGGAATCAAATTCTCAATTTCTTTAACAAAATTGTGACTTGCAGGACCCAACAACAAAATTAATTTTTATTTAAGTAAAACACACCAGCGCTAAAAAAAATTAAGATTTTGTTCAGAGTATTAAGACTGAGTGTTAGTTACCCAAATCCAGGTTGTCATCGGGGATTCTCTTATTTCCACTGGTGTCCTTGAAACCCCAGGATGCGACCCACACTTGTCGGCTCACACCCAGGTACCTACTTATTGCTGGCCCCTCAAGGAAGGTTCCTTAACGTTGATGAGGGGCTCTTGATCAAGAGAATTGGATCTATTCTCCAGTTCCCTGAATTAAGCCTGAATACCTTCCACATCCCCCCACAGGCACTGCATAATCCTATGGGTTTAGCGCTCCCTTTGATTATAATAATAATAATAATAATAATAATAATAATAATAATAATAATAATACTTATTGCTGGGTGAGCAGGAGCAGGTGGTATAAAAGAAGCCTGTCTAACGTATCCACTAGTACCGGAGATCGAACCCTAGTCCCCCAGCGTGCGAGCCGAAGGCAGCTACCAAGTGAGCCACGAGAATAGACATTTTCCAATTATCGCAAGGAAACCAATAATCCTATTTTTTTTTTTTTAACTTTGAGAGACAATTCTCAAGTTTAAACTTATCACGAAGTTTAATATACTAATGAGTCATCAAACCCTAAAATAAATCGGTCTTTAAAGCTTAAAGTTTTTCAGTAAAGACATTCTTACATTATCTTGCGGGAAAAGAATGACTTACAATTTTGTTAATGAGAGTGACAACTTAGTATCAACACATTCCAATAACTGTGAGAACCTTTTCACCAGGTAGAATATTTCTGCGTTGAAATTTGGAAGAGGTATTCTGAAGTTATTGAGTTAAAACTACTAAAAATCATTTCTGAAACTATAAAGCTACACATCCTAGTAAGCAACCTAGACTCTCCCTACATACTGGACGCCAGAGTGGAAAATCTGAAGCCAATCAGACCACAAGATAAACAATTATGAATGAAAACCTGGGAAGATAATACCAGTTAATTAAAATGATTACCTCGCACTCCCCAGGCGTTGTATAAGTCATTAATGTTTAGCTCTTCCTATGAATAATAATAATATTATTATTATCAAAACTAAACGCTAAACCCACGAGGGTCATACAGCATAACAATAATAACAATTTAGCCCTCGCCCCTAAGTGCTTTACTACCCATGGGTGCAGTGCTTACCAGTAAATACAGTTAGATGTATTTCGGTCGCTGCACGATCCTAGAAAGGTATCCCCCTAGCAAAGGTATCCCACTGGCAAGACACAGTTGCTCTACACTCAACAAATTTTCCTTCGATCCCCGCTGGGGAGGGGAATTTATATTATACAAGCCCCACCTCTTTTCTCACAATGCTGTCGCATTGTGTGAAAATTAAGCCTTTGAATGGAATAATCAATGACTCCTCGAAGCTAGCTTTAGCTACTGCCGTTAGGACCTGCCTGCAGGTCAAATTTACAACAATCCACTCTCTGAAGGACTTCTTCATTGTCGTCTGCACAGACGACAATGAAGCACCAAAATTCATGGACGACCCTTCAATCAAGACCCTACAAACAGGAAAATTCACCATATCCCCGTCTCTTGTCCAGTCTTTTCACAAACACTGGACAAGATCGCCACGTCTCCCTCAACTGAAGCACTAAAGACATCTATCGAGGAACAAAACACCTGGGCCTCTGTAGAGAGCATCTCCAAGATCCCGGTGGCCTGGTGGCTAAAGCTCCCGCTTCACACACGGAGGGCCCCGGTTCGATTCCCGGCGGGTGGAAACATTTCGACACGTTTCCTTACACCTGTTGTCCTGTTCACCTAGCAGCAAATAGGTACCTGGGTGTTAGTCGACTGGTGTGGGTCGCATCCTGGGGGACAAGATTAAGGACCCCAATGGAAATAAGTTAGACAGTCCTCGATGACGCACTGACTTTCTTGGGTTATCCTGGGTGGCTAACCCTCCAGGGTTAAAAATCCGAACGAAATCTTATCTTATCTATGGTAAAGATTACATTCTCAGATATCTCCATGGCTGCCCATGGCTGACCGTCTGACCATCTCATATTACCACATTCACCCAAGCCATATAGAACCAGAACGCTTCACACATATCTCCGATTCCTGGACCTGCTACTCCAATAATCACACCATCAAGGATTGATCCAGCAAGGATAAGAAGCTTTGTTCAAAATGTGGGGATGATGGACACGAATTCAGATCCTGCACCATCACCACGGCTCCATCATGCCTTAACTGCAAGGGTAATCATCATACCCTTGCAGCTAAGTGCCCGCTCAGGAAAGAAATCATATTCAAGAAAACTAAAGACGATCTGAAGAACATCTCCAATTCGCCGACATACGCTGCAATAACCAAACTACAAGCCGACACCACCAAGATTCTACACGTCACTCTACAGACACCTTCGCCCAGCAACTACCTCTCTCCACTCCCCGACGTTGCTCCCTCCAAGGTACTGTACTGCATGGTGTATGCGCACCTTGCAAATGCAGCAAACCCCGGCACTTTCAACATCACTATTAACAAACTATTCCGTCTGAACAACATGCCTGCCTTCAATTTTCCAGACTCCACACCTTCAGTCGACATCCTCAAGATCCTTCCCAACGCCGTGAACTTCACTGCACCTGCAGACCTGTCCCCTGCTCCTGTAACTTCTATAACCACTTCCACCGCTGACAGCGATGATCATGCTGCCTCAACCATCGTATCCCACGTCTCCCAACCTGCTGTTACACCACCATTACACATCTCCACTGCTCCTGTCGACCCTCAGTCACCTGCTGCCACCAATGTAGACTCGCCCAATGAATCCACTCCAGAAGATAGCGACGACTCCAGTACACCCTCATGGGAAAACCTTACCTTCTACACTTCTTCAAATACTGACACCATGACCTATACTGAGCCTTGGTGCTGGAACAGTCAAGTATGCCTGTGAATCACTTCTTGACTTTACACTCACCCAAGTTCTTGAGTTCATCAAGCCTCTTCGTTTCACCTTTAGTAACAAGATTAAACTATACAACCTCTCCAAGAGCAGTTTCAAAAAGCTTGAAAATGGTTCCACTGCAAACCTGCCTCCTCAATTACTCCTATAACTCCCACCTGTGTGCTGCTCTCTGATGTTCCTTCTCCTGCTACCTAGCCTGCTGCCAGCCACTCAAGATTCAAGACTTCAGCTACCACAAGTTCGATGCAACAGACCTTGCTATTCCTGTTTCTCAATTCTACCCCACGAGCGCCTAGCTGCTAGGCTCTTTCTCTACGACTGTAGACACGCCTCTCAAACGCTATTCTTCGTCTGTCCCGTATCCCCCGCTCACTCCATTGGGAGTCTAAGACTCCCTAAACTCTTGTCTGTCTGTCTGTCTGTCTGTCTGTCTGTCTGTCTGTCTGTCTCATGTCCTCCTCTGTCCTGCAACTAACCTGCTGCTACAAGACCAACGCAACTGAATATCCAGTTTGATAAATGTACGATATAGCGTTTCCCTCTTCACTCATTTTCTAGATTAAATGACCGAAATTAAAAAAAAACTAATTCCTACTGCGTTTCCAAAAATCGCGGCCCTCAACACTGATAATGGGGTTGTACCTATTACCAATTCTGACGTTGATGACTAATGTACTTCCTGTCACAGCCCCCAGGCAGCCCACCCACACCTTCGTCTTTCCATTCTTGCAGCAGAAAGTTTCACATCTAGTGTCCGTTAAGCCTGGCAAGTACTACCCGTAAAGCCTAACTCTAATAACTCTTGCTTGGAAGGATTACTCTAATGCTTCCTGAAGAGCTTAATATAACTGATAAGTGGAAAACCCTTTTCTGAGGACTGTTGCCTTGAAAACCTACTCTGATGATTGCTGTCCAGAAAGCCTACTTTTACATTTGCTGCCCAGTAAGCCTACTCTCCATAAGTTAAAAAAAATACATAGAATGACATTCCACGCAACATTCCACATGATGCGTGGAATGTTTTTAATTTGCTTCTGAAATACTCTACACTTAGATCCTGGAATACTTTATATCAAGTAGCTGGAATATTCTTCACCACGTTCCTGAAACACACTATTATGTGCTTGGAATACTCTATTCCATGTGCCTCGAAGTCTTTAACTTATGCCTTGAATTCTCTCTACCTTGATCCTGGAATGCTTTAAACCTTGTGCTTGGAATACACTTTTAGCCTGTGCGTAGAATAACCTATATTTTCTGCCTCGAATTCTCTTGACCTTATGCTAGAATACACTTTACGCAGCGCCAGGGACACACTTTACCTTGTGCCTGGAATAATTTGTACCTGTGGCTGAAATGCTTGGTACCTCTTGCCTGGAATATTCTTTACCTCATGTCTGGAATATTCTTTATATGGTGCCTGGAATGTTGTGTACCTGGTGCCTGGAATGAGGCCTCTGATGACATGCTTACTGGAGGCGAGGCTGGAAGCATGACCTGGATGTCCCACACGACCATCCACCCTCCTCCATGTGATCCTGAATCCGATGCGAGATATACGAGGCTGCTCCAGAGTCTGGAGACCGGGTGTCTCCCCCCACACCACAGTGACGTTCTTACTGTGTACTGGACCCATCACCAAGTACAGCCACGGACCTGCAAAACAACAACAGATACAACCACTTCCTTGTGACACATCAGACACAAACACTAGCCTGCAAAACAACATCAGGTACAACCACTACCTTGTAACACAACATTAGATGCAACCACTACCTTGCAACACATCATCAAATACAACCACTTCCCTGTAACACAACATCAGATACAACCACTACCCTGTGATAAATGGTTTGAAACCCGACAAGTTGAAGATTGAGACACTTATGCAACATATGGGAAACTTAATAAAGTTTCCCATATGTTGCAAAAGTATCTCAATCTTCAACCACTACCCTGAAACACAACATCAGATACAACTACGATCCTGTAACACATTAGATACAACCATTACCCTGCAGCACAACATTAGATACAACTGTCCTGCAAGAAAACATTACCAGGTGCAACTATGGTCATGCAACAAACACCTGGTACAACCATGGTCAAGTAACACAACATCACTAGGTACAACCATATTCCTAAGATATAGCATCATGTATAAACTACTGTTCTGCAACGCATCACTATGTACAACTATGTACTGCAGCCCATCACCAAATATAACCAAGATCCTGCAGCACATCACTAGGTACAACCATGGTCTTCCTGCCCATCAACAGGTATAATAATGGTGCTGCAAAATACCACCAGATATAAACATGGTCCAGCATCCCATCACCGGGTTCAATCATGGTCCTGCAACACAATACTAAAAACAACCACTGTCATACAATAGGGCATCCCTTCGAACAACCCTCGTCTTATAATGCAACATCAGGTACAGCCATGGTCCAGAAACACATCACCTGGTATAACTGTCGTCCAGAACACATCACCTGGTGCAGCAATGATACTACACCAGAGCATCACCAAGCTCACCTATGGTCTAGCAACACATCATCGAACTCAAGCATGGTCCTCCAAGACATCACAAGATACAGTACAACCATGGTTCAGTACAATCGTGATCCTGCAAAGAATTAAGAGTCACGGCACCTTGGATAGAAAATACAAATAACTCGTACTTAAGAGACAGAAATTTATGACGACGTTTCGATCCGACTTGGACCATTAAAAAGCCATGCTGAAGCGAGTAGGGAAGGGAGCCAGAATATGTACGACAGGCCAAAGGGATGGGAGTGGTAGAACGGGAGGGAGCAGTAGCAGTATTCTAGTAGTGATGGAGGTAGTATAGTAGTAGTAGTAGATATACGAGTAGTAGTGCACTTCTACAACTGTTACTGCTATTAATACGTTACCACCACCACGACTACTACTACTCCCTTCTCATACTTTATTACTCCCTTTCCGAGCTCACCTCTCGTGTATACAGTATTCTGGCTCCCTTCACTTCGCACTTTTCTGTGTGACTAGTTAATGTTCCAGGTTAGACCGAAACTTCGTTTCTGAAGTGAGGCTTCTGCATGTTCCTGCAAAGCAACATTAGGTTCAACCATGGTCCAGGAACAAAATACTAGACACAACCATGGTCCAGCAACACATCACCAGGTACAATATTGGTGGTGTAATGCAGCATCACCAGACAAAACCATGGTCCTGCAACGCTACACCAGGCACAACCAAGGTCCTGCAACACTACACCAGGCACAACCACGGTCCTGCAACACTACACCAGGCACAACCAAGGTCCTGCAACACTACACCAGGCACAACCACGGTCCTGCAACACTACACCAGGCACAACCACGGTCCTGTAACACTACACCAGGCACAACCACGGTACTGCAACACTACACCAGGCACAACCAAGGTCCTGCAACACTACACCAGGCACAACCACGGTCCTGCAACACTACACCAGGCACAACCACGATCCTGCAACACTACACCAGGCACAACCACGGTACTGCAACACTACACCAGGCACAACCGCGGTCCTGCAACACTACACCAGGCACAACCACAGTCCTGCAACACTACACCAGGCACAACCACGGTACTGCAACACTACACCAGGCACAACCACGGTCCTGCAACACAACACCAGGCACAACCACGGTACTGCAACACTACACCAGGCACAACCACGGTCCTGCAACACTACATCAGGCACAACCACGGTCCTGCAACATTACACCAGGCACAACCACGGTACTGCAACACTACACCAGGCACAACCACGGTCCTGCAACACAACACCAGGCACAACCACGGTACTGCAACACAACACCAGGCACAACCACGGTACTGCAACACTACACCAGGCACAACCACGGTCCTGCAACACTACACCAGGCACAACCACGGTCCTGCAACACTACACAAGGCACAACCACGGTCCTGCAACACTACACCAGGCACAACCACGGTCCTGCAACACTACACCAGGCACAACCACGGTCCTGCAACACTACACCAGGCACGAACACGGTCTTGCAACGTTACAAAAGGCACAACCACGGTCCTGCAACATTACACCAGGCACAACCACGGTCCTGCAACATTACACCAGGCACAACCACGGTCCTGCAACGCTACACCAGGCACAACCACAGTCCAGCAACATTACACCAGGCACAATCACGGTCGTGCAACACTACACCAGGCACAACCACGGTCCTGCAACACTACACCAGGCACAACCACAGTCCTGCAACATTACACCAGGCACAATCACGGTCCTGCAACACTACACCAGGCACAACAGTGGTCCTGCAACACACCATAAGAGAAACAACAAAACATCACCTGGTACAACCATAGTGCTGCAACACATCACCATGAACTTCACTACAACTGCTGCTACTGGTGCTTCTACCACTATTACTACTGCTGCTGCTACTGGTGCTTCTACCACTATTACTACTACTGCTGCTACTGTTGCTTCTACCACTATTACTACTGCTGCTGCTACTGTTGCTTCTACCACTATTACTGCTACTGCTCCTACTGTTGCTTCTACCACTATTACTACTACTACTGCTACTGTTGCTTCTACCACTATTACTACTGCTGCTGCTACTGGTGCTTCTACCACTATTACTACTGCTGCTGCTACTGGTGCTTCTTACCACTATTACTACTGCTGCTGCTACTGGTGCTTCTACCACTATTACTACTGCTGCTGCTACTGTTGCTTCTACCACTATTACTACTGCTGCTGCTACTGGTGCTTCTACCACTATTACTACTGCTGCTGCTACTGGTGCTTCTACCACTATTACTACTACTGCTGCTACTGTTGCTTCTACCACTATTACTACTACTGCTGCTACTGATGCTTCTACCACTATTACTACTACTGCTGCTACTGTTGCTTCTACCACTATTACTACTACTGCTGCTACTGTTGCTTCTACCACTATTACTACTGCTGCTGCTACTGTTGCTTTACACTATTATCTGCTGTGTATGGTGCTTCTACCACTATTATACTATGCTGCTACTGTTGTTCTACACTATTATGCTATGCTCTACTGTTGCTTCTACCACTATTACTACTACTCTGCTACTGTTGCTTCTACCACTATACTACACTGCTGCTACTGTTGCTTCTACACTATACTGCTACTGCTCCTACTGTTGCTTCTACCACTATTACTACTACTACTGCTACTGATGCTTCTACCACTATTACTACTACTACTGCTACTGTTGCTTCTACCACTATTACTACACTGCTCCTACTGTTGCTTCTACACTATTACTACTACTACCCGCTACTGTTGCTTCTACCACTATTAATACTACTACTGCTACTATTGCTTCTACCACTATTACTACCACTGCTGCTACTGTTGCTTCTACCACTATTACTACTACTCCTGCTACTGTTGCTTCTACCACTATTAATACTACTACTGCTACTGTTGCTTCTACCACTATTACTACCACTGCTGCTACTGTTGCTTCTACCACTATTACTGCTACTGCTCCTACTGTTGCTTCTACCACTATTACTACTACTACTGCTACTGTTGCTTCTACCACTATTACTACTACTGCTGCTACTGTTGCTTCTACCACTATTACTACTACTACTGCTACTGATGCTTCTACCACTATTACTACTACTACTGCTACTGTTGCTTCTACCACTATTACTACCACTGCTGCTACTGTTGCTTCTACCACTATTACTGCTACTGCTCCTACTGTTGCTTCTACCACTATTACTACTACTGCTGCTACTGTTGCTTCTACCACTATTACTACTACTGCTGCTACTGTTGCTTCTACCACTATTACTACTACTACTGCTACTGTTGCTTCTACCACTATTACTACTACTACTGCTACTGTTGCTTCTACCACTATTACTACTACTATTGCTACTGTTGCTTCTACCACTATTACTACTACTACTGCTACTGTTGCTTCTACCACTATTACTACTACTACTGCTACTGTTGCTTCTTCCACTATTACTACTACTATTGCTACTGTTGCTTCTACCACTATTACTACTACTGCTGCTACTGTTGCTTCTACCCTATTACTACTACTGCTGCTACTGTGTTTTTACCACTATTACTACTACTGCTGCTACTGTTGCTTCTACCACTATTACTACTACTGCTGCTACTGTTGCTTCTACCCTATTACTACTACTACTGCTACTGTGCTTCTACCACTATTACTACTACTGCTGCTACTGGTGCTTCTACCACTATTACTACTACTGCTGCTACTGTTGCTTCTACCACTATTACTACTACTGCTGCTACTGTTGTTTCTACCACTATTACTACTACTGCTGCTACTGTTGCTTCTACCACTATTACTACTACTACTGCTACTGTTGCTTCTACCCCTATTACTACTACTGCTGCTACTGTTGCTTCTACCACTATTACTACTACTGCTGCTACTGTTGCTTCTACACTATTACCTACTACTACTGCTACTGTTGCTTCTACTACTATTCCTACTACTGCTGCTACTGTTGCTTCTACCACTATTACTACTACTGCTGCTACTGTTGCTTCTACTACTATTATTACTACTACTGCTGCTACTGTTGCTTCTACTACTATTCCTACTACTCTAGCTGCTACTGTTGCTACTACTACTGATTTTGCCTACTACTGCTGCTACTGTTGCTTCTACTACTATATTACTACTACTCTGCTACTGTTGCTTCTGACCACTTATTACTACTACTATGCTCTGTTGCTTCTACTACTTTTTTACCTACATACTACGGCTACTGTTGCTTTCCACTATTACTACTACTGCTGCTACTGTTCTTCTAACTACTATTCTACTATTGTTACTGTTGCTTCTACCACTTTTACTACTTCTGCTTGCTACTGTTGCTTCTACTACTATTCCTAATACTGCGGCTACTGTTGCTTTTACCACTATTACTACTACTGCTGCTACTGTTGCTTCTACCACTATTATTACTACTATATGTTGCTTTTTTTGTTATACCACTTATTTTACTATCTTTCTATGCTGCTACTGTTGCTTCTACCACTGTTAAAATACTGCTTACTGTTGCTTCTACCACTGTTACTACTACTGCTACTGTTGCTTCTACCACTGTTACTGCTACTGCTACTGTTGCTTCTTCTAACTGTTATTACTGCTACTGCTGCTACTGTTGCTTCTACCACTATTACTACTACTGCTGCTACTGTTGCTTCTACCACTATTACTACTACTGCTGCTACTGTTGCTTCTACCACTATTACTACTACTGCTGCTACTGCTGCTTATACCACTATTACTACTACTGCTGCTACTATTGCTTCTACCACTATTACTACTGCTACTGCTACTGTTGCTTCTACCACTATTACTACTACTGCTGCTACTGTTGCATCTACCACTATTACTACTACTACTGCTACTGTTGCTTCTACCACTATTACTACTACTGCTACTGTTGCTTCTACCACTGTTACTACTACTACTACTGCTACTGTTGCTTCTGCCACTATTACTACTTCTGCTGCTACTGTTGCTTCTACTACTGTTACTACTACTGCTGCTACTGTTGTTTCTACTACTATTTCTACTACTTACTGTTTTTACTACTGTTACTATTCTATGATTGTCTTCTACACTTTACTACTAGCTGCTACTGTTGCTTCTACCACTGTACTACTACTGTTGCTACTGTTGCTTCTACTACTATTACTACTGTTGCTTCACCATTACTACTGGTCTATTTGCTTCTACTAACTATTACTACTACTGTTGCTACTGTTGCTTCTACCACTATTACTACGTGCTGCTACTGTTGTTCTTCACTTTACTACTACTGTGAATGTTGCTTTCCACTATTTCTACTGTGCTACTGTTTTTCTACTACTATTACTACTGCTGCTGCTACTGTTGCTTCTACCACTGTTACTACTACTGCTGCTACTGTTGCTTCTACCACTATTACTACTACTGCTGCTACTGTTGCTTCTACCACTATTACTACTGCTGCTGCTACTGTTGCTTCTACCACTATTACTACTACTGCTGCTACTGTTGCTTCTACCACTATTACTACTACTGCTGCTACTGTTGCTTCTACTACTATTCCTACTACTGCTGCTACTGTTGATTCTACTACTATTACTACTACTACTGCTACTGTTGCTTCTGCCACTATTACTACTACTGCTGCTAGTGTCGCTTCTACTACTGTTATTACTACTACTACTGCTACTGTTGCTTCTGCCACTATTACTACTACTGCTGCTACTGTTGCTTCAACTACTATTCCTACTACTGCTGCTACTGTTGCTTCTACTACTATTATTACTACTACTACTGCTACTGTTGCTTCTACTACTATTCCTACTACTGCTGCTACTGTTGCCTTTACCACTATTACTACTACTGCTGCTAATGTTGCTTCTACCACTATTATTACTACTATTGCTACTGTTTCTTCTACCACTATTACTACTTCTGCTGCTACTGTTGCTTCTACCACTGTTACAACTACTGCTACTGTTGCTTCTACCACTCTTACTACTACTGCTACTGTTGCTTCTACCACTGTTACTACTACTGCTACTGTTGCTTCTACTAACTACTATTACTGCTACTGCTGCTACTGTTGCTTCTACTACTATTACTACTACTGCTGCTACTGTTGCTTCTACCACTATTACTACTGCTGCTCCTACTGTTGCTTCTACCACTATTACTACTACTGCTGCTAATGTTGCTTCTACCACTATTACTACTACTGCTGCTACTGTTTCTTCTACCACTATTACTACTACTGCTGCTACTGTTGCTTCTACCACTATTGCTATACTGCTGCTACTGTTGCTTCTACCACTTTTACTACTGCTGCTACTGTTGCTTCTACCACTATTACTACTACTGCTGCTACTGTTGCTTCTACCACTATTACTACTACTGCTGCTACTGTTGCTTCTACCACTATTACTACTACTGCTGCTACTGTTGCATCTACCACTATTACTACTACTACTGCTACTGTTGCTTCTACCACTGTTACTACTACTGCTGCACTGTTGCTTCTACCACTATTACTACTACCTGCTACTGTTGCTTCTCCACTATTACTACTACTACTCTACTGTTGCTTCTACACTATTACTACTCTGCTGCTACTGTTGCTTCTGCTACTATTACTAACGCACTGTGCTTACTACGTTTTACTATTCTACTGCTAATGTTGCTATCTGCTACATTACTACCCGACTGCTACTGTTTGCTTCTACCACTATTACTACTACTGTGCTAGCTGTTGCTTCTACCACTATTACTACTCTGTACTGTTGCATTCTACCACTATTACTACTGCTACTGCTACTGTTGCTTCTATCATATTACTTATCGTGCTACTGTTGCTCTCACACCCAACTGCTACTGTTGCTTCTCTAACCTATTACTACTACTGCTACTGTTGCTTCTACTACTGTTATTACTATTTCTACTGCTACTGTTGCTTCTGCTACTATTACTACTGCTGCTGCTACTGTTGCTTCTACCACTATTACTACTACTGTTGTTCTACACTATTACTGTACTGTTGCTTCATCTATTACTACTACTGCTACTGTTGCTTCTACTACTTTACTACTACTGTTACTACTGCTACTATTACTAATCTATAAATCCTAGTGTTTGTTATGGATCAATAACTACAATGTTTTAGAATATTAAACTTTGGGTACGAGGTAAAATAATTCTGTCACAATAATATCCACTTATTACACTATTGGAGAGCTAACCGATCGGTTATGCAGGCTAGAATTGGGAGGTAATCATGTCTATCATGGAAGAGAGACCGCGCATTACCACCAAGTTTGATAAATTTGGTGAAAATCTCTCTCGTTTGCAGTTCATTAGCAATATATTAAATTTCAGGCACTGCTGCTCATAATTCAAAATAAAGACGAATGTTCGTCATCTTGGTCACAAACTCACACGAAATAATAAACCTGAATATATCTATTTCATCGTCAGAATTATTACCCAGATCTTCAGGTCAATGACCCTGAGCTCCAGTGTAATGTCTCGAAAAATTAAAACGTTGAATGTGAAGATTTTTGTCAATATTATCAAACGAGTCGGAATTCAGTCATTGAAGATTTTAATAAAGCGTTAAATTGAAAGTTAGACTTGAAGGCTGGAAGTGACGATGGAATAATGATCTATCCTTACGCTCCTTAAAGGTGTGCAACTCTAACCTAAAATTAACAGGATGTGTTTCTGTCGCTGCGTGGTCCATGTATCTCCCATATCCAATAACCTGAGCCCATTCCCCTGCATCTCAAGGCAAGCAAAATGCCTAGCAGTAGTACCTCAAGAGTCTCTAGAAGCAGAGGAGCTGCAGCTCCTTCAAGCGATCTAGGAGCTATAGCTCAAGAGGGACACTACATGGAGCCCTATACCCTCAAGAGGATTAGAAGCCATGGCACAGCAGGCTTAAAAAGCCTAGCATCTGTAACTAAAAAGACCCAGGAGCTGTAGATCAATGCCATTAAGAAGTCTAGGAGCTGAAACTTAACCCCATTACTAAAAAAAATGTGTGATCAGCCACTTTACAATAAAATACCAATTGAAAATAGGTGTTCCTATTCTATAGCTAAATTCAGAAGGCTGGATACATCGTAGGGAAGTTACTGTAGCTGCCATACCACGACAACCAATAGACTGATATTAATGAAACTCAAGGAAGCTGTTTTATGGAAGATGTGCTAAAACTAGGTAGCCCACACCTAGCATGTTGGCCCAAGGTCAACATGTTAATTGCCATTTTTATAATGGTAATAATTTGGAAGGGCTACAGTATGCATGACAGGCTCTAGAATTCTAGCGTCATGATTAAAAGAAAATAACAAATAATGGACCATCAGATTAATGAAGTGGGAGCTTCTCTCTGGGTCTTGCATAAACAGAGACACGTTCAGTATTGCGTCAGATATCTCGGTGACAAGAAACACTTCGGTCTCGGACCTTCGGTTGAGCTGAATCAAGTGTACACTTCACTGTTTACTAGTTAATCAAAATGCACTTCGTAAATTTCATTAAGTAACCATCATTATGAATAAAAAATTCTTTACCTGGGATGGAGAGTTTAACATAAAATAAAGAATTTTTGCTCATATAAGATAATGTAAAATCTCTTTGTCTTCTGTTCCTACAGATTGTTTCTGTGGCTAAAATTATAACATTAGGCGGCATTAAGAAACACTGCAAAACAGTATTCCCAGTATGAGAATCTGATGAGCCTAAAACAGTCATAAAATACAAATGGATGTACAATGTAATTTTTGAAACTCTAAAATTGCAAACTTGTTTGTTAAAAAGATAAAATCTTTTAGAGATGGGGAATTTATAAAGCACTGAACGTTAAAAGTTTGAAAAGCAGGAAATTTGAAAGTGAGTCATTGTCTCATCGGACAGATGGATGAACACTAAGAGAACTTAAAGAACAAGTTTCTTTCAAAATGAAAGAAATAACGAAGTATCATAAATACTTTTCAGTTGCTTTGGACGAAAGTACAGACATCAGTGATGTAATTTCCCTTTTCGGGAATGAGCAACATAGCAAACACATAATCTCATCAAATTAAACAGAAAGATGAAGACTTCGCTCCCTCGCATTCCTGGCAGACATGACAACACACTTACATGTGCTCAACCTAAGTTTGTGATTTACGTGTTACCTTCTCGCACATCTCCATATCATTTATCAAGCATGTGGAAGTCTGTACCTGTGTGAGCTTGTCTGTGCCTGTGTGAGCTTGTCTGTGCCTGTGTGAGCCTGCCTGTACCTGTGTGAGCCTGTCTGCACCTGTGTGAGCTTGTCTGTGCCTGTGTGAGCCTGTATGTACTTTTGTGAGACTGTTTGTACCTGTGTGAGCCTGTCTGCAACTGTGTGAGCTTGTTTGCACCTGTGTGAGCTTGTTTGTGCCTGTGTGAGCCTGTATGTACTTTTGTGAGACTGTTTGTACCTGTGTGAACCTGCGTGCATATATCTGTACCTGTGTGAACCTGTTTGCGGATGCCGTTGTATACCTGTGTGTGTAGCGCTGTATGACCCTGGTAGGTTTAGCGCTTCCTTTTGATAATAATAATAATAATAATAATAATAATAATAATAATAATAATAATAATAATAATAATAATAATAATAATAATAATACCTGTGTGTACCAATGTGAGCCTGTGTATATCTGTGTGTACCTGTGTGAGCCTTGCTCTGCATAAGCTTGGGCACGATGAGGAAGTTGCAGATGGAAGCTTGATGCTGGCACTGCGGTGCCTCCCACTGTAGGCACACCCGGTACTGTTGGTCAAACCTGAGAGCCTCCTTGATGACGAAGCTGGTAACGGAGTCCCCAGGGCGGTGCCAACCAACCTCCTTACTGGCCACCTGTGAGGGAGACAAAGAAGGTGAGAGAGGACGTGCGCACTGGTATAAAACCCGACTCACACGATGAATCTGTTTAGGACTAATTCACAACTCTGAGAACTTTCTTCGTCAGAGCTGAGATTTTCTTTAGAGCTCTGAAAACTCTTTTTTCAGAACTCTGAGAAGTATTTGCAAAACTCTCTGAGCAACAGACCAAACAATTTCCAGCTTCAGTTTCCATGTTAAGAAAGAGTTCTTCCTGGCTCACCACAACTTGAAGCGCTTCTCTCTAGATTTAATTGTGACTTGTAGGCACTTCTCTGGTCCCTTCAGGAAGGTGTCATATACTGGAAAGGGGTGAAATTGACCGGCTTTGGTCAACGTGTCACACATGTGTTTGCGCAGTGGTGTGACCTGCTCTCAGTCTCAGACCAAAATACACAATTTAAGTTCTTGTCGACAACGAAATGAATTCATTTCCAAAGGACAGATAGTCAGAAATGTCTGTCAGTGAAAGACAGGAATAGACAGGTACCGCCACAAAGCCACTAATATACTATGCTGAAATGTCAGTCAACACTTTCATTAGCAAGTCTCCTTCTAAAGCTGCCAGTGAACCAGGAACCAGCTAAACTAATGAATATCTTAAAGGCATACCTAACTCCAAAACAAACCCCTACTCAAAGCTGTTTGTCAATATGCAGATTTAAGGACTCTACCTCGCATGCAGAATCTGTTTCTGGTAACCCTGTGCTGTCAAGGTCACAACTATTTAAGCGCTCTGAGTTATGCAGTGACAGGTGTCTTGCGATTTTTTACTGATGAATAAACTGACAAAAATACATCTCCGCCTACACAAGCGGAGTTTAATAACCCACACAGCTTTAACAGTTCTTTATAAAGGTAATAATCTCTCCAAACATATAGCTCAGGAGAAGGGACTCACCTGTGAAGAGTAGGTAATAGCACTCCAGGTGAGGGAGAGATTGGGGTGGTGAGAAGGAACCATCCAGTTGACCTCAATCACGGGGCCAGATTTTGCCTCTGCCTTGATGACTCTCAGCTGTAACATAGTACCTGCAGGAACACCACACACTAGGTCACGTATTGTACACCGTCACATCATGCACGGTATACCGAAGACAAGGTCGCACAAACACACACACACACACACATAGCGTTCCGATACCTGAGTAAGGAATCGTTCAAGACACTGTACACCGTGTACGTCAGGCCCATACTGGAGTATGCAGCACCTGTTTGGAATCCGCACATGATCAAGCACATCAAGAAATTAGAGAAAGTGCAAAGGTTTGCGACAAGGTTAGTTCCAGAGCTAAGGGGAATGTCCTACGAAGAAATGTTAAGGGAAATCGGATTGACGACACTGGAGGATAGGAAGGTTAGAGGAGACTTGATAACGACATACAAAATACTGCGTGGAATAGACTAGGTGGACAGAGACAGAATGTTCCAGAGAGGGGACACAGAAACAAGGGGTCACAATTGGAGTTGAAGACTCAGATGAGTTAAACGGATGTTAGGAAGTATTTCTTCTGTTATAGAGTAGTCAGGAAGTGGAATAGTCTAGGAAGTGAGATTGTGAAGGCAGGAACCATACATAGGTTTAAGATGAGGTATGATAAAGCTCATGGAGCAGGGAGAGAAAGGACCTAGTAGCGTTCAATGAAGAGGCGGGGGCAGGAGCTGAGTTTCGACCCCTGCAACCATAATTAGGTGAGTACAATTAGGTGAGTACAATTAGGTGAGTACAATTAGGTGAGTACAATTAGGTGAGTACACACACACACACACACACACACACACACACACACACACACACCACACACACACACACACACACACACACACACAGGACGAAAGGAAGACAATGAAAGAGAGAGTTCAAAAACGAAAGGAGAAATGAAGATTAGGCGAAGGGCAAAGAAGATCGCAGACGGAGTACAGTCTAGGGGGCCAGAGACTACAAACCTCACTCTAGGAAAAAGATCTTGGGGTGAGTATAACACCAGGCACATCTCCTGAGGCGAACATCAACCAAATAACTGCTGCAGCATATGGGCGCCTAGCAAACCTAAGAGCAACATTCCGACATCTTAATAAGGAGTCGTTCAGGACGCTGCACACTGTGTACGTTCGGCCAATATTGGAGTTTGGAACCTACACTTAGTTAAGCACGTAGAGAAACTAGAGGAAGTGCAAAGGTTTGCAACAAGACTAGTCCCAGAGCTAAGAGGTATGTCCTACAAAAAGAGGTTAAGGAAAATCGAACTGACGACACTGGAGGACAGGAGAGATAGGGGGGATATGACAATGGCATATAAAATACTGAGAGGAATCGACAAGGTGGACAGAGGCAGGATGTTCCAGAGATGGGACACAGCAACAAGGGGTCGCAGTTCAAGGTTGAAGACTCAGATGAATCACAGGAATGTTAGAAAGTACTTCTTCAGCCACAGAGTTATCAGGAAGTGGAATAGTCTGGGAAGTGATGTAGTGGAGGCAGGATCCATACATAGCTTTAAGAAGAGGTATGATAAAACTCATGGAGCAGGAAGAGTGACTTAGTAGCGACCAGTGAAGAGACGCGGCCAGGAGCTGTGAATCGACCCCTGCAAACACAACTAGGTGAGTGCAACTAGGTGATTACCCACAAAGAACCCAGGACAAAAGATGAGCCGAAGAGCCAGAAATAAATATGCATGGATAAAGAAGGAGGCCCAGCGGCAATACGAGAATGACACAGCATTGAAAAACAAATCTGACCCAAAGCTGTTATACAGAAACATCAAAAGGAAAACAACAATCAAGGACCAGGTACTCAGGCGGAGGAAGGAAGAACAGGGCATCTCACAAGAAACAACAAAGTATGCGAAGAGCTAAACACGAGATTTAAGGAAGTATTTCCAGCGGAGACAGACTGGACTACAATAGACCGGGAGGGTAGAATGCAACAATAAATGCTGGACACACTACGCAACCGAGTGTGACAACGACTGATTTACGTGACGAGATGTCAGAATGGGCGCCTGTGACAAACGGGGTTCCACATGGGTCAGTCCTAGGGCTGGTGCTGTTTCTAGTATATGTTAATGACATGACGGAAGGGATAGATTCAGAGGTGTCCCTGTTGGCAGACGACGTGAAGCTAATTTGGAGAATTCAAGTGGATGAGGATCTTGTAGCACTACAAAGGGATCTGGACAAGCTTCAAGCCTGATCTAACAACTGGTAAAGTCATGAAGATTGGGAAAGTTAAAGAAGGCCGCAGACAGAGCACAAACTAGGGGCAAAAGATCTTGGAATGAGTATAATGCCGAGCAAATCTCCTGAGGCACACGTCAACCAAATAATAGCTGCAGCATATGGGCGCCTAGCAAACCTAAGAATAGCATTTTGACACCTGAATAAGGAATCATTCAAGACTCTGTACACCGTGTACGTTAGGCCCATATTGGATTATTTCAGCACCAGTATGGAACCCACACCTGGTCAAGCACGTCAAGAAATTAGAGAAAATGCAAAGGTTTGCAACAAGACTGCTCCAGGAACTAAGGGTTGGTTAATGTGTTCCTCGGGAAATATGTTTGATGTAGTGTTTACTCCCATATCCTTTTCTTCTGGTGAAGAGACACAGAGATCAAAATGATATCTTTAATTACCACGTTGCCTACGTCACTCTGCAAGTTCATTTCCTTTATGTCTTAGGAGGAGAAGTTAAGGGAAATCGACCTAGTGGCACTTGGGGAATAGAGAGGACATGATAACGACGTGTGAAATTCTGAGAGGAATTGACAAGTTGGATAGGGACAGGATGTTTCAGAGATGGGACACAGTAACAATGGGTCACAACTGTAAGTTGAAAACTCAGATGAGTCACAGGGATGTTAGGAACTATTTATTTAGTGACAGAGTTGTCCAGAAGTGAAACAATCTGGAGAGTGGTGTAGTGGAGGCAGGATCCATACATAACTTTAAGAAGAGGTACGATAAAGCTCATGGAGCAGGGAGAGAGTGGACCTAGTAGCGACCGCCGAAGAGGCGGGGCAAAAATCTGTGACTCGACCCTTACAGCCACATACAGGTGAGTACACACACACACACACACACACACACACACACACACACACACACACACACACACACACACACACACACACACACACACACCGAATACACTCTTCCTCATTATTCTTCAAAACAAAAATAAAATAAACCAAGCACAAATTAGCAGTTAAACGTGAAGGATAGATGAATAAGAGAGGTGCTCAAGTGCAGTACATTTGGAGTCACCAATGAATAAGCAGAAGACTAGGAAAGAAAAGAATAAGAAAAATAAGTAACAGACAAATAAATAGGAAAAGAATGAGAATAAGTAGGAGAAGAATGAGAATAATTAGGAGACAAATAAGTAGAAGAATAAATAAGGAGAAGAATAAGTAGTAGATGAATAAGTAGAAAAAAACAGACTTCATAGCCATTTCCAAGATAAACTCAAAATAAAGGTAATAAATGTGATATTCTCTGATGGATACCGAATTGTAAGTATTTAAAATGAGAATAGATTTGTTACTGTAGACGCAAAATTACTGAGAAATTGAAGTACTGAGTAATCATGAGCACAGACGAGTCCAAAGACTGTGCACCATAGTAGACACAGTGACCGAAGAGACGAAAGTAATGTTGTGGTGGCATCTAGCTACTCTAAACAACAGGAGAGTGAGAACCGCTATCAGGGAGTAGAACTGCAGAGAAGAAAAATAATGAAAATAACAACTAAGAAGCATCTGCATCAATATACGGAGGAAAGAAGATTGTGTCGGCAAGGCACCAGGACTCGACCTGATTTTCATCTTAAAGGAATGTAACACAAGAGAAATTGACTCTAGAGAACGACAAGGCACTAGCGATCATATGGTAATAAACTTTGAATAAACAAGGTAACAATGGCAACACAAGGTAAAATGTTGGTAAGATTAAACAAAGCAATGATAATAAAGACATGTAATAGGCAAATAAATGAAGAGAAATTAAAAGACATTTTGAAAAAAAAAGTAATTGCGTGAAAGGCTAAATTACAGCCACTTAAAAAATAAGATGACTGAATATGATCAAGTGGTACAGTTGAAGGCTGGAATATGATCAACTGATACAGCTGTAGGAGGTAAAAGTAGTACTCACAGAGATGTGTGAAAAGATCTTAGAACACTAGTATTTCTGTCGCTTCGTGATCCGAGAACGCATCCCCGTATTGTGTAGCCCCAACCCCATCTACCTCAATGAATACGACAGGAATATTACAGAGTTCGGCAAAATTTTCTCATGTAGTTAGGTATTAGCGTTTAAGATCTGAAGCGATTCAAATGAGGTATTCATAAGTTATCGTATTGTTACTAATATCCAAAGTTCTTCGTTAAAATTCCAAATGAAGACACGTACAGCCATAAACTCATTCAAACCTTCCACAAGGAAAGTTTTACCTGAGACCAGGTTGAATCACCTGTGATTGTTCCGAGAGTTTTACCGTAAACTGTGACCAAGTGATAGTTGAGACTAGAGATTCGAATCATCTTCAAGTGTGACCTTCAAGTTTGACTAAGTTTTACCTGTGATTCACCTGTGACCGCTTTAAGAGCTCTGCATTCAAATGTCACCTGCAGGAGGAAGTTTCAAGTGCGACCCTTGAGGAAGAGAAACTCTTTTATGGTGGTGGTGATAACCAAGTGAGCATCTTCATTTCCAGCAGATAAATCCCTCACCGGTAATATGTGACGAAGCATTCAGATTAGCAACAGGTTGGCTGCCGTTGTCGAGAGCTCGCTATTGTTAAATACCAAGCCTCCACAGGCAAACCAGTAGGCAAACGAAAAAGTCCAAGAACTGGACCTTCTCTGGATGGGAGGCTCACTCAAAGAGAAAACTGGTATCAGGAAGTATGTGCTCCAAAACATTGTGGTCGTTAGTCAAGGACCGATAATTGTTCCACTTCTAAATCGACATGATGGGACTGTATTATCAATCAAGAAAAGTTGACCTCTGTGCTGAGCACTGTGCTGCCAGGATGCAGGTCACTGATCCAGTATGGGAACCTCCTTTGTTAACCGAAAGAACTGTGCCGAAGTTGTCATTGGTAACAATGGACCAAAAAAAAAAAGGTCATGAATCTAGATAAGATAAGCAAAAGATTGCTGAGTAGAATCACCTCTAATTTACATCTATCAGCAGAGTTTGCATCTATCAGCACAGTTTGAATGGCGTCTTTGTGGAAAAAGGTAAATGTTCTCCCTGTTCATAAAAAGAAGAGCAGAACGGAGAACAGCAACTACAGACCAGTGTAACTCTTGTCAATTACTGGCAAGACTCTTGAAACAATAATTTCACGGCAAATGGCAGTTTTTGCCTACCACTCGCTTCTTTGTGACCGCCAGTATGGCTTCTTAAAAGGTTGCCCTTCTACTGATCTACTGGTAAACCTCTTCACTGTGTGGCACAAGTCACTGGATGAATCCAAGGTAATCTAGGTAGAAGCATTGGACAGTGTTGGCACTTTTTACCGAGTATGGCACCAGGGACCCTTGGAGAAGCTGCAGAACTGGTTACCTGGAGTTTACCTGGAGAGAGTTTCGGGGGTCAACGCCCCCGCGGCCCGGTCTGTGACCAGGCCTCCTGGTGGATCAGCGCCTGATCAACCAGGCTGTTGCTGCTGGCTGCACGCAAACCAACGTACGAGCCACAGCCCGGCTGATCAGGAACTGCCTTTAGGTGCTTGTCCAGTGCCAGCTTGAAGACTGCCAGGGGTCTGTTGGTAATCCCCCTTATGTGTGCTGGGAGGCAGTTGAACAGTCTCGGTCCCCTGACACTTATTGTATGGTCTCTTAACGTGCTAGTGACACCCCTGCTTTTCATTGGGGGGATGGTGCATCGTCTGCCAAGTCTTTTGCTTTCGTAGTGAGTGATTTTCGTGTGCAAGTTCGGTACTAGTCCCTCTAGGATTTTCCAGGTGTATATAATCATGTATCTCTCCCTCCTGCGTTCCAGGGAATACAGGTTTAGAAACCTCAAGCGCTCCCAGTAATTGAGGTGTTTTATCTCCGTTATGCGCGCCGTGAAAGTTCTCTGTACATTTTCTAGGTCGGCAATTTCACCTGCCTTGAAAGGTGCTGTTAGAGTGCAGCAATATTCCAGCCTAGATAGAACAAGTGACCTGAAGAGTGTCATCATGGGCTTGGCCTCCCTAGTTTTGAAGGTTCTCATTATCCATCCTGTCATTTTTCTAGCAGATGCGATTGATACAATGTTATGGTCCTTGAAGGTGAGATCCTCCGACATAATCACTCCCAGGTCTTTGACGTTGGTGTTTCGCTCTATTTTGTGGCCAGAATTTGTTTTGTACTCTGATGAAGATTTAATTTCCTCATGTTTACCATATCTGAGTAATTGAAATTTCTCATCGTTGAACTTCATATTGTTTTCTGCAGCCCACTGAAAGATTTGGTTGATGTCCGCCTGGAGCCTTGCAGTGTCTGCAATGGAAGACACTGTCATGCAGATTCGGGTGTCATCTGCAAAGGAAGACACGGTGCTGTGGCTGACATCCTTGTCTATGTCGGATATGAGGATGAGGAACAAGATGGGAGCTAGTACTGTGCCTTGTGGAACAGAGCTTTTCACCGTAGCTGCCTCGGACTTTACTCTGTTGACGACTACTCTCTGTGTTCTGTTAGTGAGGAAATTATAGATCCATCGACCAACTTTTCCTGTTATTCCTTTAGCGCGCATTTTGTGCGCTATTACGCCATGGTCACACTTGTCGAAGGCTTTTGCAAAGTCTGTATATATTACATCTGCATTCCTTTTGTCTTCTAGTGCATTTAGGACCTTGTCGTAGTGATCCAGTAGTTGAGACAGACAGGAGCGACCTGTTCTAAACCCATGTTGCCCTGGGTTGTGTAACTGATGGGTTTCTAGATGGGTGGTGATCTTGCTTCTTAGGACCCTTTCAAAGATTTTTATGATATGGGATGTTAGTGCTATTGGTCTGTAGTTCTTTGCTGTTGCTTTACTGCCCCCTTTGTGGAGTGGGGCTATGTCTGTTGTTTTTAGTAACTGAGGGACGACCCCCGTGTCCATGCTCCCTCTCCATAGGATGGAAAAGGCTCGTGATAGGGGCTTCTTGCAGTTCTTGATGAACACAGAGTTCCATGAGTCTGGCCCTGGGGCAGAGTGCATGGGCATGTCATTTATCGCCTGTTCGAAGTCATTTGGCGTCAGGATAACATCGGATAGGCTTGTGTTAATCAAATTTTGTGGCTCTCTCATAAAAAATTCATTTTGATCTTCGACTCTCAGTCTGGTTAGCGGCTTGCTAAAAACTGAGTCATATTGGGACTTGAGTAGCTCACTCATTTCCTTGCTGTCATCTGTGTAGGACCCATCTTGTTTAAGTAGGGGCCCAATACTGGACGTTGTTCTCGATTTTGATTTGGCATAGGAGAAGAAATACTTTGGGTTTCTTTCGATTTCATTTATGGCTTTTAGTTCTTCCGCGATTCCTGACTCCTAAAGGATTCTTTTAGCTTAAGTTCGATGCTTGCTATTTCTCTGACCAGTGTCTCCCTGCGCATTTCTGATATATTGACCTCTTTTAGCCGCTCTGTTATTCTTTTCCGTCGCCTGTAAAGGGAGCGCCTGTCTCTTTCTATTTTACATCTACTCCTCCTTTTTCTTAGAGGAATAAGCCTTGTGCATACATCGAGTGCCACCGAGTTAATCTGTTCTAGGCATAAGTTTGGGTCTGTGTTGCTTAGTATATCTTCCCAGCTTATATCGGTTAGGACTTGGTTTTACTTGGTCCCACTTTATGTTTTTGTTATTGAAGTTGTATTTGGTGAATGCTCCCTCGTGACTAGTCTCATTTTGTCGGTCTGAGGCTCCACGCATACATGTCTGAACCTCAATTATGTTGTGATCTGAGTATATTGTTTTTGATATGGTGACATTTCTTATCAGATCATCATTGTTAGTGAAGATGAGGTCTAGTGTATTCTCCAGTCTAGTAGGCTCTATTATTTGCTGGTTTAAATTAAATTTTGTGCAGAGATTTAAAAGCTCGTGTGAGTGTGAGTTTTCATCAGAGCTGCCTCCTGGTGTTATTACTGCAACAATATTATTTGCTATATTCCTCCATTTTAGGTGCCTTAAGTTGAAATCCCCCAGGAGCAAGATGTTGGGTGCAGGAGCTGGAAGATTTTCCAGACAGTGGTCAATTTTTAACAGTGTTCCTGGAATTGCTGGGATGTTGCATCCGGAGGCTTGTAGACTACCACAATGACTAGGTTTTGGTTCTCGACCTTTACTGCTAAAACTTCCACTACGTCATTTGAGGCATTAAGCAGTTCTGTGCAAACAAGTGACTCTGCAATGTACAGGCCAACCCCCCCCTTTTGCCTGTTCACTTTTGTCACATCTGTATGGTTGTAACCTGGGATCCATATTTCGTTGTCCAAGTGATCCTTTATGTGGGTCTCAGTGAAAGCCGCGAACATTGCCTTTGCCTCTGCAAGCAGTCCACGGATGAAAGGTATTTTGTTTATTGCTGGCTTTAGACCCTGTATATTTGCAAAGAAGAATGTTATCGGACTGGTGGTATTGTTGGTACTGGGGGGGGATTTTTTTTCCGGCATTAGTATCTGTATCTGTTGGTTTGGAGTGGAGGCCATCGACTGGGGTTTCCCACTCCAGGAATGACTGGATTTGGTGTACGATTTCTGCCATTTCCTGCCAGTTTTTTTTCCTTCCTGGCACTAAAAAACCTCTCCCTCTTGAGTGGCTGTGGCTACCCAGGTTTTCCCATGGCCTGGATGTTTTGTATCTTTTTGTCCCTTTAGATGGTATGCCTGGCAATTTAAGTTATAGCACAGTCTTTCCTGTACTGAAGAGGTACACATTTCAGGGTGAAAAAGCTTACAGGAAGGGAGTTTGCATTTTCCTGTTGTCATATGGGCATGACATTTTCTAGGGTGGTCATAGTTGCATGTCCCTCTGTTTTTCCAGATTTCCCATGCCAGCAGATACCAAGTGCATAGTATGTGCACAGGCTTGGTTTCCGTTTGCCTTGGGTTTCTGTGACTGTATTCCCTGTTGGTGCATGTTTCCCTGTCTTATTCCTATCCTCCTTAGCACCAACAATGGAGCTCCCACCATTTTGTTTTTGGTAATTTATCCTCACTATTGCTATTGGAGTCCTCTTGTTTGCTATTTCCCTGCGGTATTTCTGGTTTGCAATATTGGTTTTATCTTATCTTTGACTACACTTGTTTCCCTACTATGGCTCCTGTCCTCTATGAGGTCATTTATATGTATTCCTTCCTGCGTATAATTCCCGACTACCTGGACAAAAATCTCCAGCTTCACCATTACTGTCTACCAGGACAGTATCTCCAGCTTCACCATTTCTTTTCTCCCAGGACAGCACCTCCAGCTTCACCATTACTGTCTCCCAGGACAGTATCTCCAGCTTCACCATTACTGTCTCCCAGGACAGCACCTCCAGCTTCACCATTACTGTCTCCCAGGACAGCACTATCAGCCCTACATTTACTGACTACCAGGACATCACCCCCAGCCTTACAGTTTGTGACTACATGGCCAGTATCAAGGGCAGTACCATTCACCCCGGACTTTTTTATGTTCCCATCTGTTGTAGAAAGCTTCCAGGTTTTCTATGAAAGCAGCTTTGATGTTATCCTCTTTTAATACCCTTGTGATTTTAGTCCACAGATTTTCCTCATTTGGGCATACCCAAAAACACTTCTCTGTTTTAATACTGCTTGTAGCTAATTCTGGGATATCTGCACAAGGAGCGTGACACCAATTTCCACAAAAATGACAATTTATCCATGTGGTAGCCCGTTTGTTTGACTGACCACAGACTACACACAGCTTCATAATGATTTGAATGGTTGATTTACTGCAAGTCTACTAGCAACCTCTTGAATATTATATTAATAACCTTAAATGAAGCTCTAGCTATTTGTATTTCTGTTTCTAACTCTTTTTGTATATTGGACAGCTTACCGTCACGTTCCTGATTTTTAATGTTTTTGTTTATAAGGGCGCCTACAAACCCCTCCGTTTACAGTCTGCTTTATTGTCCAACGAAACTGTTTGAAACCAGTCCCGGGTTCGGGACCAGTCAAGGGTTCGGACCAGTCAAGGGTTCGGACCAGTCGATCTGCTCTGATCAGTGGGTCACTTATTTAAAACATACTGGTCGGTGATTTGAGCTAACACATGAAGGATCTACTGGAAATTATCTACCCGAGTAATATGTGATTTGACTGATACAAAAGTATAACTTGCGTGTTGAAGAGCCGGTGATATCTGGCAGCTCCTACAATGACGTACAGTCGACCTCTTTGTTTATCAATCGCTGTATCTGGCTTTTCTATTTTTGTTTTTCCGTCTCCCCCACAATAAATGCTATATTATCACTATAGTTGGGCTGGTGCAAATTTTGGAGGAAGGACGCTTTTTCTGTAGTAATAATTGCTTCTCGTTGTGTATATTGCGACCGCTGGTAACTACAGGTTATATGAAATTCACAGTAACGTCTCGTATTTCAAGAAAATGAAACTAATGAAAGTCACTCCACTCCACTAAGTACCATTATAATACTGGTTAGTTGCTACTACAACACTGTATTCTGCTATTCACTGGTATCACTAGCAGGCCCGGAAGATTATTAAAAACAGCTGACTGTGGTAAGTTTCTGGCGACTTCTGGCACCTGCCTCTATAGGCTTATCACTTCATTTACAAATTCACCTGTTTTCAAATGACACTTTAGCCTTTATCATCAATATACTAGGGAGCCACTATACACTATGTATACTCAATGCTTTCAGGGAGACTTTCTTTCCTCTGACACAACGTTCAATTATTATTATTTTTTTCACACGGGAAACAGGCCTATGATTCCCCTCTGGCAGTAAACTCTGCTAGGTAATGCACACTAATTCTCCTTTTTTGACTCAGTATATAATGTTTTCCGCCCAAGATTGGTTCCAGGCGCTAGAGGGTTGTATCGTATAGGATTGATGACACAAATTAAAGTTCTAGCACGTAAGAGCGACCGTGAAAACACCAGAAAGCCGGGAGCTAGGAACTAGCACCTAACATCTGCTGCTACCTTGCTCACAAATATATTAATATTTTTTTTAATTCCTTGGTTCAAATACAGACCCTTGTGGCACCCAACCTGAGACATTCTCCCATCCAGACATTTTTTCCTCTTATAACTGTTATTATTTTCCTCTTAAATAAAAGTTTCTCATACAGTGCAATAATTTACCTTTAAGCTCTCCTATAAAATGCAGATTTCAAAATTGGGCTTTCATGGGAAATCTTTGAAAAGCTTTCTTAAAACTTTTGCAAATTTCATTCTGCCCATTCATTTCTTCCCTGAACAATTTCCGTAACTCTGTCATAATAATTTAAAAATTTGATATACATGAATGCGGAGACTGTAAAATAATTTACCAATTAGCATGTTGTTATTACTCAGCCATAAATCTACTTTAACGACTTTTACACTAATTTTACAACACTTGTCAAGAAAACGGTCTGTAGATAAAGCATCTTCCCCGTCACTGTTTTTTTTTTTTTTTTGTTAAATTCCTGGGATGTTTGCTAGTTTGCCTTCATATAGTGAAATCCTAAAAACTTTCCAAAGTGGATAACATAACACATCTACACATTCTTTTAAGACCCAAGGTGATATCTCCCCCGGTCCTATAACTTATCAGCTTCATTTTAATTCAGTAGTCTGTCAGGGACTAAAATTTCCTACATGAAAAATATCTTCCTGTGTGAACATAAACCTTCTGATCAATACTTCCCACATTTCCTCCTCCACCTCAGTGTTGTTTACCATCGTCATTTAATCTTCGCAGTTTGTCTTTAACAATCAGTTTACTTTTTACAAACTCAAATAAAAGTTTTAGTTCTACTTTGCTATTGATTACTATTTGTTTTATAAAATTTCTTTCTTCCTCTTTCTTTACATTTGGATATTCATTTTTAGCCTCCCTGAATTTTTGATGAGTTTCTTGACTGGTCCGCTTTCTATGTTGATTCTTAACTCTTTCTCTTTTTCATTGCTTTCCCACACTTTTCATGACATTCTTTTTTTATTCCATCTTATATTCTTATTTGGAATAAACTGTTTAATTACATTTAATTACATTTTCACGTTTACAACAAAACTCTTTATTCAGATTATTTATAACTCTATCGTAGTACACTGCTCTTTTTAATTTCTCTAAAATACTATATGAGAAAGAGAATTCTTTCTCATAATTTAATCTTTCCTATTTATGGATTTCTTTTTCCTAAGTCGTATTTTACTACATAAATATCATTTCCAATAAGATACAATCACTTTTTTCAAGCGGGTTAAAGTAAGTTATGTCGTAAGTTTTCCTCCCTTGTTCCAGTAAATATTTAATTTAACATGATAATTCGCTTTAAAAACCGACAAATTGAAGATTGAGACACTTATGTAACATATGGGAATCTTTATTAAGGAAATGTTTCCTTAATAAAGATCCCATATGTTGCATAAGTGTCTCAATCTTCTTTAAATATAATGTTGACGTTGTGTTGCTGCCTCTCACTCCAGTTACTTTATAATACGAGGACATTTATTGATCATTTATTTACAGTTCGAGCCCCATTGGCTGTCCACTTTAATTTTTTAAATTAAAATAACGTTTTCCTTATCACTGTCACTCATCAACAGTTTCCTAAAGATATTATGTAATTCTCATTTATACTATCAAACTCTTCTTTTTCCCCAAGTATTATTAAGTGACAAGGTAGTACATTTACCACTAAGAGTCATCTTCGTGTTACACTCTTATCACCTAAATTTTCAACGTTTTCATTATTTTGGATTTCAGTTTCCATAACTTGAATGGAGAACAGCAACATACCAATCTCCTCGTTACTTCCCTACTCTTTACTCTCCAATCTGTTTTGTTAGACAAACTATATTAATGTTTCGTTTCATTTATATATCTGTAAGTTTTAATCTTGATATTACTCCATCTTTATTAGTATATATTATCATTGTCGTGCCAAAACAGGTCAGTTAGTAAGAACTTATTTAAAATTAAATCCTTTCTAAATTTTCTTTTATACGTTTAAAGATATATTTTATTTATTTGTGTTTATATAAAAATCAATGATTTTGTACCAAAGAACCTTAGGAAACTTACCTAACCTTATTACAACAAGCGCAATTTAATTTAGCCTAATCAAACTAAATATATTTTATATACGTTTACAATATTTAATTTTTAAATTATATTATAATTAAAAAGAAGCGTTCAACCACAAGGGCTATACAGCACAATAATTTAATAATAAACAAACACAATGAAATATATATTTTTCGTTAGGTTCAGAATGATTTTTGCAAATTTATTGCATACACAAATTTTCACTTGCTTCATATAGCAAGAAGTGCGTTGCTATTTAAGCCAAAATCTCGGGTTTTTTATTATTGGCCACAACATTAATATAATAAAACTAAGCACTAAACCACCAAGGTTTATATTAGTATATAAAATCTTAATTATTATTATTATAACAAAAGAGAAGCGCTAGACCTGCAGGGTCATCCAGCGCAGAATATAAAATCTTAAAAAATGTATTATTCTCATTGTTGACATTTTTTTTCCATTTGTTTCAACACGATCATTTTCATCTATCTTATGATCATTTTCATCTATCTTATGATCATTTTCATCTATCTTATGATCATTTTCATCTATCTTATGATCATTTTCATTATCTTATGATCATTTTCATCTATCTTATGATCATTTTCATCTATCTTATGATCATTTTCATCTATCTTATGATCATTTTCATCTATCTTATGATCATTTTCATCTTTCTTATGATCATTTTAAATCTATCTTATGATCATTTTCATCTATCTTATGATCATTTTCATCTATCTTATGATCATTTTCATCTATCTTATGATCATTTTCATCTATCTTATGATCATTTTCATCTATCTTATGATCATTTTCATCTATCTTATTATCATTTTCATCTATCTTATGATCATTTTCATCTATTTATGATCATTTTCATCTATCTTATGATCATTTTCATCTATCTTATGATCATTTTCATCTATCTTATTATCATTTTCATCTATCTTATTATCATTTTCATCTATCTTATGATCATTTTCATCTATCTTATGATCATTTTCATCTATCTTATGATCATTTTCATCTATCTTATGATCATTTTCATCTATCTTATTATCATTTTCATCTATCTTATGATCATTTTCATCTATCTTATGATCTTTTTTCATCTATCTTATGATCATTTTCATCTATCTTATTATCATTTTCATCTATCTTATGATCATTTTCATCTATCTTATGATCATTTTCATCTATCTTATGATCATTTTCATCTATCTATGATCATTTTCATCTATCTTATTATCATTTTCATCTATCTTATTATCATTTTCATCTATCTTATGATCATTTTCATCTATCTTATGATCATTTTCATCTATCTTATGATCATTTTCATCTATCTTATGATCATTTTCATCTATCTTATGATCATTTTCATCTATCTTATGATCATTTTCATCTATCTTATGATCATTTTCATCTATCTTATGATCATTTTCATCTATCTTATTTTCATTTTCATCTATCTTATGATCATTTTCATCTATCTTATGATCATTTTCATCTATCTTATGATCATTTTCATCTATCTTATGATCATTTTCATCTATCTTATTATCATTTTTCATCTATCTTATTATCATTTTCATCTATCTTATGATCATTTTCATCTATCTTATGATCATTTTTCATCTATCTTATGATCATTTTCATCTATCTTATGATCATTTTCATCTATCTTATTATCATTTTCATCTATCTTATGATCATTTTCATCTATCTTATGATCATTTTCATCTATCTTATGATCATTTTCATCTATCTTATTATCATTTTCATCTATCTTATGATCATTTTCATCTATCTTATGATCATTTTCATCTATCTTATGATCATTTTCATCTATCTTATTATCATTTTCATCTATCTTATGATCATTTTTAAATCTATCTTATGATCATTTTCATCTATCTTATGATCATTTTCATCTATCTTATGATTCATTTTCATCTATCTTATTATCATTTTCATCTATCTTATTATCATTTTCATCTATCTTATGATCATTTTCATCTATCTATGATCATTTTCATCTATCTTATGATCATTTTCATCTATCTTATGATCATTTTCATCTATCTTATGATCATTTTCATCTATCTTATGATCATTTTCATCTATCTTATGATCATTTTCTTTGAAGAAAAAGAAATTGACTTGTTTGATTGGCTCTTTTACTTGAAATTTAACAATGTTCATGGAATCTTATTTTCACTCCGTCCTACTTTGAAAGTTCTCGTCTTTTTTTAATATCCTTATAACTTTCCAATTCCTTGGTGTCCTAAACTTTTATTTAAAGCTCTTCGCTGTGTGTAATCTCTTGTGTTATCCATATTATTACCTCATATTTTTTTTAAATACTATTAATTCATATTACTAACTAAAATTATAATTAATTACCATCTTTATTATCAGTACAATTTACTCTTAACGTTTTTGACATCATTTAATTACCATTACTTGTCTAATTACCTTAACCTGTTTTAATACCACATTTACTATCTTAGAGTACTCTTAATTACCTTGTACTGCCATATAACCTCAAGTATAACTACCAGTGCAATATTGAATGAAATAAACATTACTTTTTCACTTTTTTTGTAATCATTATTACTTACTAAAATTTTATTAAACACCATATTTACTACCAGTCAATTTTACTTTTGTACATTAAACATTATTTTATACTTTTCATAACATTTTGTTGCCAAATTTCCAAGTTTGTATATTCAACTCCAACCTTTATATTATCCTTTGTACCTGTGTACCTGTGTACCTGTGTACCTGTGTACCTGTGTACCTGTGTACCTGTGTACCTGTGTACCTGTGTACCTGTGTACCTGTGTACCTGTCTACCATCTTACTATCATATTATAACCAAGTCATTGCCATTGTCAATTTTTAATTATTATTCTTTTGGTGCTTTAATTTGTAAATTTTATTTTGTCAATTTAAATCTAGTTATACTCTTGATCTTGTTAACAACCTATACCAGACCCTAGTGCAATTGCAAGTACCATTTTAATTTGTATTTTTATATTATAAGTTTATATTATAATTCCTACTCTAAGATTATTTTCATATCTTAGTGACTATATTGTGTGTGCAATTAGTGTATATTTCAATTATATTATTGTTCAAGGCCCTTAACTATCTTTTGCTAACTAGTACCAACTACCTCATATTATTTTTTTTTTACTTTTTATAGTACAACATATTTCTCAACTTATTATATATAACAAATCAGATCTTACCCCCAAATCAATATTATATCATAGAGACTATCTGTCATTTTAACTTTGTTTACCATTACTTAATTTAGTCCCTTATATTTTTTCTCTTTTATTTTAGCTTTATATAACAACCTTAGTTCATATATTCACAATTGTTAAAATAATCAAGGTGGTATTCTCAGGTGCTAAAGTGTAATAAGTTCATTATTTTTCCATTACATTCATTTATTTGATTATCACTTTTTTGTTCACCACAAATTATTTTAGTCCCTTTTATATTGCCTCATTTATTTTAGCTTTAAAGAGCTACCTTAGCTCATATTTTTTACATTTGTTAAAATAATTCAGGTGCTATTTTATAGCTTTAGAATATTTACTTTGTCTTATACTTAATTCTAACTACAGATTCACTATAAATCTTATGATAACAAGCATTGATTCTGATACCAACCTCTTATCTAATGACTTTAATGAATCAAACAGTTACTGTAATTACTACACAGCAGAACAATCAAAGGCACCTCTCAGAGCCAATAACAACATAACTGTCTTTAACTACAATATCAGATCTTTAAGCAAGCATTACGATGACCTCATAGCATTACTAAATTCCTTGCATGCCAATATATCCATCATTACTCTCACCGAAACCTGGCTAAAGCCTGATACTACAGATGTCTATGCCATTCCTGGTTACACAGCCATACACAACTGTAGGCCAGACCAACAAGGGGGTGGCAAAGCCATATACTACTCAGACCAACTAGAATGTATCACTAATACTTGCACAAGGGATGAACATGGGGAATATATAATAGCTAAATTCAAATCCAAATACCTACAAAAACCTCTCTCAGTGATAAACATCTACAGAGTTCCACAGTCAAAAATTAGCCGTTTTAGTGAAAACCTAGGAAGTATGATAACTGATGCACACATGAACAAAGATCACTTACTACTCTCAGGTGACTTCAATATAAATCTCCTGCAAGACCAGGACCCACACGTTACTGAATTCACAAACACAATGAGTAACTGCATGTTGTGGACCAACACCACATCCCCCTTAAGATCAGGCATAATCACAGATAATACCACAGATCATTACCCTACCTTCCTCATAACAAACCTTGGCAAATTACCCCTAGACACTACTAAAGTCACTTTCAGACTTCACAATGAGGCAACTATCAATAACTTCACAACAGCAGTGACAAACATTGACTGGCACACTGAGCTAGAAATCTATACAGATATTGACGAATGTATTAATAATTTTCTAAAAAAGACCCAATAACAAGCACTGCCCTAAAAAAAACTAAACAGATGACTGCAAAGAGACTGAACAGTCCCTGGCTAACACCCAGCATCCTCAAATCCATAAATACAAAGCACCTATACGAAAAACAGTACAGAATGGGCCACATAACCAGAGACCAAACAAAACGTTACTCGTCAATTCTAACTAGCCTAATAAGAACGGTTAAAAAATTGTATTATGAGAACAGATTATCCAACTTACGAGGTGACATAAAAAAGACCTGGAAAACCCTATCAGAAATACTAGAAACAAAAAAGATAACACGAAATAGCGAAATTGAATTAACAAAACCAGATGAACCCCAGTTCCCACCTAATGAAACAGCAAACAGACTCAATGATTTCTTCTCCATTATAGAAAAAAAACCTTGCCAATAAAATCCCAAGCTCAGATACCCCACCCAATGACTACCTCACTGGCAACTACCCGAACACACTGTTCCTAACTCCGACTAACCCAACTGAAGTCTCCCTTATTATCAACAAACTAAAAAAACAAGACAGGAGATTTAAATACCTTACCACCCATTATATACAAAAAAGTGTCACAGGTGCTATCACCAATCATTGCAACACTCTTTTACAAATCCATTGAATCCTCTACCTTTCCTACAGTTCTCAAAATAGCAAGGGTCACCCCGATCCATAAAGGAGGAGACCACACAGACTTGAATAACTATAGGCCAATATCCAACTTACACCCTCTCTCTAAAATCTTTGAAAAATTAATCCATAAGCGTATCTATTCATACCTCATCTCCCACAACATACTCAACCCCTGTCAGTTTGGGTTCAGGCCTAATAAAAATACTAATGATGCTATTATCCACATGCTAGAACACATGTAGAAAAAAGAAGTCCCACTGGGGATCTTCATTGACTTACGTATAGCTTTCGATACAGTTGACCACGACTTGCTCCACATAAAATTGTCACACTATGGTATTAGAGGGCACTCCCTCAACTACCTCAAGTCTTACCTCAGCAACAGAAGCCAATATGTGTACACAAATGGGGCAAACTCTTCCGCACAGCCAATTACAGTTGGTGTCCCACAGGGAAGTGTCCTAGGCCCTCTTCTCTTTTTCATTTACATAAATGACCTACCAAATGCATCGCAACTACTCAGACCCACACTATTTGCAGATGACACTACATACATCTACTCTCACCCGAGCCCAGTCATGCTAGCCAATACTGTAAATACCGAATTACAGAAAATATCAGCCTGGATGAGGACCAACAAACTTACTCTAAACATTGACAAAACCTACTACATTCAGTTTGGTAATAGAGCTGCAGATGTGTCTCTTAACATAATGATAAATGGATCCCCTATCACAAAACTCACAGAGGGAAAATTCCTAGGAATCCACTTTGATAATAGACTCAAATTTCAAACACATATACAACAAATTTCCAAAAAAAAAAATCCAAGACCGTAGGCATACTATCGAAGATACGGTACTATGTTCCACAGTCAGCCCTCCTGGCCCTATATCATTCACCTATTTACCCCTATCTCACCTATGGAATTTGTGCATGGGGCTCAACAGCAATAAACCATCTCAGACCACTAATCACCCAACAAAAGGCTGCAGTCAAAATGATAACAAATTCCCACTACATACAGCACACTCCACTAATATTCAAAACTCTAAACCTACTCACAATACAAAACATCCATACTTATTACTGCACCTACTACATACATAGAGCACTTAACTCTGACATAAACCCTCCCCTTAAACATCTCCTTACCAACCTCAACAGAACACATGACCATAACACAAGGCACAGATCACTATTTGATGTTCCTCGTGTCCATCGCACACTATGCAAAAACGCATAAAAGGCCCTAAAATCTGGAATTCATTACCTGTGAATATAAAAGAAACACTGTTTATAAATTCAAGTCTCTTCTCAAAAATCACTTACTCACCCACAACTAAATAAATACTGAATAATTGTATCTCATAAATTGTATCTCATATATGTATCTCATTATTGTATCTCATAAATATCAACCTGTGACCCAATCAAACTTTGTTACTATTTAACTCCATTCTACTGATTACACAGCAACACAGTAAATGACCATATGACCTGTCTTTGTAATACTCATTTGTACTAAATTGTTATCTGTTTTACAATAATTTTTGTACCACTGAATATATCATTGCTTAGTTAATCTTAAGTTAATTTTAAGCCTGCCCATAATGTTCTGCATACAAGGGGCTTTGGCATGTTGCACTTTAAAAATTGTATTCCTTGTACTTCTCTGTATCATGTTCAAATTAATAAATAAATAAATAAATAAATAAATAAATATATTTACAGCGGCCTACGGTTCTTTGTCATCTCATTATATTCGGAATTTTAGTTCCTTGTCAACACTGCCACAACCAAAAACGGTTTTTCCTCAGCTTAGTTATGTGCAATATCCTTTATAATTTCTTGACCCATATGGGTTTTAGCAGTAAATTCTTTTGCTATTATCACCTGTCGTTTATTATTATAATCAAAATCTAAACCACCAGGTTTATATAGCGCTGCGTGGTAGAGGTTGTAAGGGCGGTGAGCAGTGTTAGAGGAAGTATAATCAAAGGTTGTGTAACAAATTTGTTGCTGTCAAAATTCACTGAAGGAGTTTTTGTCAAAGATGGGAAGATAAAGTGAGGATGTTAATTATTATTATTATAATCAATGGGGAAGCGCTAAATGTGAGGGTGTTAAGATTAGTGACGACGTCGAACGTAAATTCTGCGAGTTCGATGATAGACTGGACAATGCAACATAATATGGTGAACTGAAACTGGAACCTGACACTTCGCATAAAATGGAACTGGGGGCCTCTCAAGTGAGACGTGTGCGCCCGAGGGAAGAGGGAAAGCGTAGTCTCTCAACCCCAGCATCGATGATAAGAAGACCAGGATAGCTTGATAATGTAATTTGTCAGGAATCAATTCAGACCAACGTTGTTGCCAATGGTTGCAAAAGTGGCTAGAGATCACAGCAAACTAACCTAAGAATGGAATACCTCTATATGAAACTGGAAGGTCATGTAACTCTGATCGTTACCCTGAACATCATCATGACCAGGGACCCAACAGAAAACGATTTGTATTAATGTTGGTAGAATTACCGACAATATACTAGCTAAAAGGACACAGGAGCAACTGATGTGACATGTTATTGTGGCAAAGTTGCCATAATAAAATCTCACATTAGTTGCACTTGTGTCCATTTACCTAGCAGAAAACGATTTCTTTGTTTTTGCGAATTAAATTTTTAGATAGCATGCAATGCACTAAAGGAGTCCGAGACTACCACAAACTATGAGGTAGGTCTGGACGCAGTGCGGATAATTGCTATGAGAACTCCATACAGTTAAGCTGCGAAGATGCTGGCCGAGTCCATTATTATAATTAAAACTAAGAGCTAAACCACCAGGGTCATACAGAGCTGCTTAGCTGAGTCTAATAAATGACTTCGTACAACACTGTCCGGGAACACTGCTGCAAACCCGACTACGTCAATGGATTTAGAACCATCAGTGTACACTGTAATGGCACGAGAAAGAGACCAGAAGTGTTTAAGAAAGAGGGAGTGAGAACCAACTGTAGGTACTTGAGCTATCGTGCACGACAGTGGGGAAGAACAGACACGAACTGTCGGAACCTCTCAAGGGGGAAGAGAAAAGTTAGATGTACATATAAAGGAGGCGACTGAAGAGAAGTCAAGAGCGAGCGAATATGAGAAGGGACTGAGTAAACATAGGTCTTGTTGTTCGGGGTTCTTCTTCTTTTTTCAAGTGAATTTGTAACCACTCTTCAATCTTAGAATTTATATTCAATCAAATTTTTATTGGGGGGAAAAGGTTAAAAAGATGGATAGAAAGGGATAAAATAGTAACAATTTATTTTTCATTGCCGGGCTACTTTTTAAAGGGTAGGGTAAGTCAGCCCCCTATCCCCCTTTTTTTTCCCACCCCGAAATGATAGTTTGTTTCCCGGGCTGCTTGTTAAGGTAGGGTCTTCACTCCCCATCCCTTCCCCTCCTTTCTTCCCCCCCCCCCCGAAAGGTGCGTGGGGGCTCCGGTCCAAACAGTAACACTAACTCACCCCCACACTACTGTAAGTACATGCCTCCCTTTTGTATTCTAGTGGTTTTTTTGGTTTTGAAAGCTCATTTTTGCCCAATAAAAAACTTAGTCCTTTCATTTTGCCTAATTTGACTGTTGAAAATCACCACATTTTTTAGGTATTGTACTACATGGAGATGTTTTCTTAACATGGTAACCTGTCTACTTTCCAGCGGGATGACAGAGAGGGTCACCTGCCAATCAACAGTAAAATTTGATGGAAAGGACAACGCCTGAGATTTTCCCCTTTTGGATTTAATTACCTGTCCCTGTATGAAATTGCGGCGAACCCCCAACATTGCAGGGGGTAAAGAACCGTTTTCCCTGTCATCGGATAGAAACTCAAGCAAACGTGAAGAACTACCATGGGTTGTAACCAACACCTGCCCCCCTCTCCCCCATCATCGGCAACGGATACATTTAAACAAGCAGTGTCACCAAACACCAACACCCAAGTTTTATATTAGCGTGAATTCATTATCTTTTATATTTTTCGTTTTTCATTTTTTTTAAAAAATTTAATTTTTCATTTTTAAGTGTTTTTTTTTTTATATTTTTATATTAAAAAGTTTTTATTTTTTGTCTGTTATTTTTTTCTTTTTCTATTCATTAAATTTTTTCCGAGGGGGGACCAGCCTTGGTAATACTGCTGAAGTTTTTTACGGGGGCTGAGTAACCTTCACAAGTGACAACCTTCCCAGGATCAACTCTACAAATAAAGATTCAATTCCTGTCAAATCTACCCTTGGAACTTCAACGCCCTACCACAGATGGTTACCACCACCCAAAGAGTAATCATTCTCTATGGTGGGACTACAGTACAGGTTTTTAAAAAATTTTTGGTGATTTTTATAGTCCCAATTTTTTGAATCAAGTCAAGGCAGGAATAAGTGAATTCTGCATCTTTTTTGTGTGAGTTTAAAACCTTTGGGGGAAAAGACTCTAGGGCCCCATATTTCCAGTGCAATTTGTTTCGTGAGCCTTTTTTTAAACAAGGGAACTGTCTAGGGAAAAACTTTTATTTGTTGGTGGAAAAAGGGATGGAAACCCCTTTACTTTTTTTTTTTTTTTCCCGTTTTTTTCCATTATACGAAGGAGCAGGAATTGAACCCTCCTTTTCTTTAATTTTTGTTTCTTTTCCCCGAATTTTTAATTTTTTTTTGCAAATAGGAGGAAACCTTTTGGATGAATGCTGGAAGTAAGTTGGGAATAACGGGAAAAAAATTTTAAATCTTTCATTAGTGCTAAGACCAGAAAGCTTGAAAGAGAGAGAATTGAGAGAGAAGAAAACATTTAAAAGGAAAGAAAGAGAAAAAAGAGAGAAAAAAAATTGAGAGAAAAAACCAAAAAAACGTTAGAAAGAAGAGAAAGACAAAAAGGAGTGTGATAGACTTGATCGTGAGGAAAGCTAGAGTACGTGAAAAAAAATTTTAAATTAAGAGAACTTGGGGAAAGAGCAAAGGAAGAGACGTGAGGAACAGGCTAAAATACGGAGGAACAGGCTAAAAAAGAGAGCTTGACAAAGGCAAAGGATAGAGAAGTTGAGGAAAAAGCTAAAAAACGTAGGAAACAGCTAGAGAGCATGAGTTAATGTGAAAAAAGGATCGCGAGCTCAAAAAAATCTCGCCTTAATTAGAGAATAAAAAGTTAACTTTTACACAACAACAATTAAAGGGGAGTAATTGAACATCATGCCTAGTGCACATTTTCCAAAAATTTACCCCCCCTTCACGAGGGGAAAGACATAACTTTACATTACGGGTTTGAAAATACCCAACCCCGGAATGCCTGCTGACACCGGGCTACCAGGTTAGGAATTTTATTTTCTGGTACAGCCTTGAATATCTTGCAATTTTGCGCAGGTATTATATGTAATTATAACCTACTGAAAAAGGCAATCCTTAACATACAAAAAACCCTAATTCTTACAGAAAAATTCGGGTAGCCACCTTACAGCCTCCCAAAACTTTCAGCAGTTACGGTAACACTCTTTTTGTTTGTTCGACTTTTGATAAGAGTTCGGGAAATTTGATAAAAGTTATGAATCTTTTAGAGATTTTCAGGTTTTGCTACCATTTCCTGACGGGCCTTCCTCACCAGATACGAACCTTTTAAAAGAAACCGAAAAAAGCTGAGGAATTGCTGGGGCTGCTGACTGAATGCGAGGCTCACAATTCCATAAAACCTAAAGGGATCGAACCCTAAGGGAAAGGGGTTTCATCAGACCTTAAGAAATCAAATCTCTAGGGAAGTAAAATGATTCTTTTATTCCTGTTTGTCATTTTTTGGGTGTTAAGGACCATAAACGCCAAATTTTCCTTCAAGAAGGTCCAAAAATTGGGAAGATTTTTTAAAGACGTAAGCCCAAAGGGCCCCCTTTCTTTTATAACATTAAGGGATTTAAATTTTATCACCTTTTACAGAAAACTGGATGCACATGTTGCCCCATTTCTGAAAGCGTTCCCAACCTTAAAAAAACCATTCCTCCTAAAACTTTCAACTACTTGGGCCGACGGAAAATTTTCCACCATCCTTGTTACTTAGTCAAAATTTTCACAGGTTGGTCTAAACCGTACTAGCCCCATCCTTCTTGCCCGACTAAAGGTAATTAAAAGGGTCCATTTTTCCCCTTCTGGGTTGCCTTTCATCACCAAATTTGGGGACAAAGTTTTTTCAGATCCTTTTCCCGTAGAGTCAAGAGGCCCCTCAAAGTTCAGATGGAAAAGTCTCGTGAGTTTCATGTGGGATTAAAAACCAGTATGCTACCTCGAAAGCGAGGTATAGGATCACCGGTTCACTTTTTTAGATGAAAGTGAAGATATCACCTCCGATACCATAAATGTCTGACTAGAGCTCAGACCAAAGCCCAGGCTTCTCCCTGCCATCCCTTTTATTTTTTTCCCCGCTTTTTAACCTTTAGATAATCGAAGGCTCCTTTTTCCCTTTACAACGTAATTGCCCTTCCTTCCGAATTGCCATAAGCCGCTAAACAAAATCAATTATCCAAAGGGAAAAAATTTTTATATAAATTTGAATAAATTTTAAAAAGGGATCTTGGGACAAACGTATTCAAAAGAAATTCAGATGAGATAGCTATTCCATCTTAGTTGTTCCAAATCAAAGCAAGAGATGTTTTCCCCAAAATGGCCAGACCTGCCAGTGGCCGACATTTTCTCGCATCGTAAAACCCTTTAAAAAAAATTAGGGAAACCTATTTTTGGCCAAAAATGTCCTAGATCCCTACCCTTTTGTAATCGTGTAAAGTTTGCCAACTGTCCCCCTCCCCATACCAGGCAGTACCTTGGCAAAAAAGCCCATCTTTACGGTACCGTTTGAAAGAGAGCCATTTACTCTTGTTCCTTTATCCCACTTTCATCGGGGACTAGATATAATTAAAATTTGTTATTATGCTTTGAGCTTCCCCGAACCGTTCCCCCAAAAACATAACTACACGAGGTGGCTGAACCCTTTTTTCCCTCTCTCCAGAGGGGGCTCCCCAGAGAAATTTGCTGACCGGGACACAATTCCCCAATTTACTTTAAAGCAACATCTATACCCAAATTTTGGATGAACCCTTTCACTGAAGAATGTAAGGTTTTGCGAATTGACACCTCTAACTTGACATGATGAAGAACTCATACTTGGGGACCTTTAACCCCTCGGGCCAACCAACATTAATATTAATAAACTTTGATGACCAAAAACGAACCCACTTCAATGTGTTAGTAACTTTTCAGACGTCTTTACTGATATTCCAGTTTTAACCTCCCGGTAGTCCATTAAAATTTAAATTTGTGACGGGCAACCTACAAACAAAATTTTACCCAGTTTTTCCCTTCACCCTTTGGGGTCATTTTACCGAGAGGTAACAAATTTTAAAACTAAAAATCATTGAACCTTCAGATCTCATATTGTTCACCATAGTCATGGTTTTAAAAGGATGATAAATTTAATAGACTTTCTATTACTTCAAGGACTTTTAAAGAAAAACTCGGGGATGCTGACCTATCCCCCCTAATAGCGATCTACACAAATTTTATGACTTTCCTTTTTTTCAGAGTTGAATTGGCAGGCAACATCAATAATGTAACCTTTTCTAAGCATCACCACTTTTTTTACACACCAAGGACTGATGCAATATAGAACTATGCCCTTCGGTTTGGAACTGCCTGTGCTACCTACGTAGACGAGAGAAAGGCTTGGTAAAATGCCAAATTTTCAGTTTATTTTTTAACATTTAGAAAAGACACCACGTGGGGGGAACAATCCAAACATTAACATCAGTTTTGCGTAGGTTACGCTCACATGGCCTCACTGCCCAAACCCCAAAAATGCTTTCCTTGGGTAACAAATTAATATCTTTGGGCTGATACTTTCTAAAAACTCTCTGCAGCCTCTCCCCAGTAAATCAAAGCTTTATTAGAAATTAAATTCCCCCAAAACCAAAAAGTTCATGCTACTTTCGGCTCTGTAAACGTTTATGCATGTTTTTCCCGAACCTTACGATCTTTCTGGCATCTTATCCAACTTCCCAAAAAAATCTGTGAAAGGAACCCTTTTTAACTTTCCCCACGTAGCTTTGGGGGAAAAATTTAAGAGATTAAAAATCCTTTCGAAAGACCCTATACTTAAAGATTTCCAGATATTTAAAAAAATTTTTTTCAAGAACTGATGCCCCAATCTGCTTTGGGCAGTGTTTACCCAATACCATGAGGTACCCCTTCCCGTATCTTCCCCAAGCCGGAAACTCCTTCCCCCAGAAACAAGATACTCCCCAATAAAAAGGAAAGTTTACCTTTTTGTGGGGGACTCCAAACTTAAATTTTATTTGGGAAAAGAATTTATTTTTGAAACGGACACAAAACCTTTTATATACCTAGAAACTTTTAAGGGGAAACCCCAGTCCCTCTTAGGTGGGCATTTGGACCCAGGTTTTTAAATTTTAATTGTGATATCAATGGTTTATCCAATTAAACTCGACTGGTTAATCGTGAAGTCATAGAAGATTTTTGCCTTAAGGACTTTCCCCCATGTTTTAAAAATTTTTCCTCGCCAAAATTTTCTTATACTCCTTGACTAAATCTTGGGATGGGGGGGGGGTAGGGAAAAGTTCAATAGATAAGACAAGGGGGTATATGTAACAATATTTCATTGCCCGCTACTTGTTAAGGGAGGGTAAGTCAAGCTCCCGCAAAATTTCCCCGCCTTTTTTCCCCCACCCCCAAAAGTGAAGGTATTGCGGCTGCTTGTTTAAGGGAGGGTCATTCCCCACTCCCGCCTCCCTTCCCCCTCCCTTTCCCCCCCATCCCCGAAAGGTGACGTGTGGGGGTCCATCCAAAAAAAATCACTAACTCACGCTCCCACACTACGTAAGACATGCCTGCCTGTATTCAAATGGGTTTATTGGTTTGAAACTTCACTTTTGACCAAAAAATAAACTTTGTCCTTTCAGTCTTGCTCTAATTGACTGTTGTAAAATCACCACCTTTTAGGATTGTCTTATCATGGGGATGATTTTTTAAACATGGGGAACCTTTTTATCTTTCCACTTGGGGACAGAGAGGGTCACCTGCCAAACAACGAGTAGAACTGATGGGGATGGGCTAACGTCCTGAGACTTCCCCTTTTTGGATTTAATTACCTGTGCACCTGTATGAAATTGCAGGACGTAACCCCTCATCATTGCAGCGGTAAAGAACCTGCTTTCCTGTCACCGGGATAGAATGCTCAAGGCTATACTGTGAAGAACTAGCCAGTGGGTTGTAACCAACACCTGCGACCCCTCTCCTCCATCATCGGCAACGGCTACGATTTCAACAAGCAGTGTCACCAACACCAGACACCCAAGTTTTATATTAGCGTTGAATTCAGTTATCATTTATATTTTTCATTTTTCATTTTCTTTAATGTAGGATTAATATTTCATATTTAAGTGTTTTATATTTTATATTTTCTATATAATAAAGTGTTTATGTTTGTCTGTTATTATTTCTTTTTCTATTCATTAATTTTCCTGAGGAGGAGCCAGCCTTGGTAATACTGTCTGAAGTTGTTACAGGGCTGAGTAAGCCTTCACATTTATTACAATCATAAATAAGCGCTAAACACTTAGGGATTATACAGCGCCTATGGTGGGAATGTGGAAGATATTCAGGCTTAATTCAGGGAACTGGAGGACAGATCCAATTCCCTAGATCAAGAGCCCCTTACCAGCATCAAAGAACCTCCTTTGAGGGGTGACATCTTCAGAAATATCCTGTGGTAGCTGCATCTCCTGTTCCAGTTCTATCATATGCATAATTATTCCTTTGCTACTTCCTTCTCAATATTGTCTTTAACTAGAGAGTTCCTGATATAACACCTCTCTCTCTCTTCTTCATTACCTCAGCTTGCTCACTGTCCTCAGCTTGCTCACTGTCCTCAACTTGCTCACTGTCCTCAGCTTGCTCACTGTCCTCAGCTTGCTCACTGTCCTCAGCTTGCTCACTGTCCTCTACAACTGTTTCAATAATTAAAACCCCTGATGTGCTAGATCTATTTCAGCTTCAAATTTGGAATCAAGATGCTGCTCATATTACATAAAAAAAAAACCTACATTTATTGAGTAGCAGATCGAATATATTTTTCGATTGCCCAGTGTTATCAGTGTTTATCTTTTCCAGAAGAAAATAAAAGGCCTTTATATCTATTTCATTTGTTTGAAGTTGCACTTTGCTTGTTTAATTTCTCTATTAAGCTTTTCCTTACCAGAAGTTGTTCAATTTTAGTCATTCTCTTCATCGGTCCATCGGTTTTCTTGTGTACAGGCGTATAACCATGGCTGGGCTTACACTGTGTACCCTCCGCCATATTGTCATATTATATACGTTATTCTTACCGCAGAAAATGATCCACGTTAATAATTTCCTTCTATTTTAGGGGCGACTACTTACAAAAACTCACTCAATACAAAGCAAGGACGGTCTTTTTTTTTCAGGGTGAGGTGGCTGATGTCTGTCCTCTTCGGTGTGTGAAAAATATATAAGTCTCTGACCAATGTCAGCTTCAGATTTAGCTCTCAGTTACCAGACCCTGCCATGTGAAGGCTTGTGTCGATGTGTATGTACTCACCTAGCTGTGGTCGCATGGGTCGATTCACAGCTCCTAACCCCGCCTCTTCACAGGTCGCTACTAGAGCATTCTTCCTGCTCCTTGAGCTTTATCATACCTCTTCTTAAAGTTATGTATTTATCCTGCCTCCACTACATCACTTCCCAGACTATTCCACTTCCTGACAACTCTGAGACTGAAGAAATACTTCCTAACATCCCAGTGATTCATCTGTGTCTTCAACTTCCAACTATGACCCCTTGTTGCTGCGCCCCATTTCTGGAACATCCTGTGTCTGTCCACCTTGTCGACTCTTCTTAGTATTTTATATGTCGTTATCATATTCCCCCAAATCCCTCCTGTCCTCCAGTGTCGTCAGGTCGATTTCCCTTAGCCTCTCCTCGTAGGACATGCTCCTTAGCTCCAGGACTAGTCTTGTTGCAAACCTTTGCACTGTCTCTAATTTCCTTACGTGTTTGGCTAGGTGTGGGTTCCACACTGGTGTTGCATACTCCAATATAGGCCTGACATAAAAGGTGTACAGGGTGCTGAACGATTCCTTATTAAGATGTCGGAATGCTATTCTTAAGTTTGCTAGACGCCCGTATGCTGCAGCAGTTATTTGGTTGATGTGCGCCTCAGGAGATGTGCTCAATGTTATACTCACCCTAAGATCCGTTTCCTTCAGTGAGGCTTGTAGTCTCTGGCCCCCTAGGCTATACTCCGTCTGCGGTCTTCTTTTGCCCTTCCCCAATCTTCAAGACTTTGCACTTCGTGAGGTTTAACTCCAGGAGCTAGTTTCTGGACCAGAGCTGCAGCTGTCCAGATCCCTTTGTAGTTCTGCCTGGTCCTCGTCCGACTGAATTCTTCCCATCAACTTCACATCGTTTGCAAACAGGGACACTTCTTGGTCTATAACTTCTGTCATGTTCATATATATATATATATATATATATATATATAATATATATATATATATATATATATATATATATATATAAGCCAGCAGTAACAGCCTGGTTGATCAGGCCCTGATCCACCATGAGGCCTGGTCACAGACCAGGCCGAGGGGGCGTTGACCCCCGGAACTCTCCATGTAAACTTCAGGTATACCAGAAACAGCACCTGTCCTAGGACTGACTGCTGTGAAACCCAGCTCGTCACAAGCGCCCACTCTGACACCTCGTCACGTACCAGGACTCGCTGTTGTCTTCCCGACAGGTATTCCCTATTTCATTGCAGTGCATTCCCTGTTATCCCTGCCTGGTTCTCCAGCTTTTGCACTAATCTCTTGTGTGGAACTGTGTCAAACTGTGAAAACGCAATCTACCAACCCCTCTCTCTTTTGTCTTACTGCTGTCACCCTGTCATAAAGCTCCAGTAGGTTTGCGACACAGGATTTCCCGTCCCAGAAACCGTGCTGGTTGTCGTTGATAAGCTCATTCCTTTCTAGGTGCTCCACCACTCTTCTCCTGATAATCTTCTCCATGTCTTTGCATACTATACATGTCAGTGATACTGGTTTGTAGTTTAATGTTCCGTGTCTGTATCCTTTTTTAAAAGTTGGGAACATATGCTATCTTCCATACCTCAGGAAGTCGCCCTGAGTCAATAGATGTGTTTAAAATTGTTGTTAGTGGTAAACACACAGTGCCTCTGCTCCATCTCTGAGGACCCATGGGGAGATGTTATCCGGCCCCATCGCCTTTGAGGTATCTAGCTTGCTTATCAGCCTCTTCACTTCATCCTCGGTTGTATGTATTGTGTCCAACACTTGATGTGTACTCAACTTCTCCGTCTTTCTGGAGTCCCTTCTGTCTCCTCTGTGAACACTTCTTTGAATCTCAAGTTGAGCTCCTCACATACTTCTCGATCTTTTCTTGTAATCTCCCCTCCTTCTTTCCTCAGCCTGATTACCTCGTCCTTGACCGTTGTTTTCCTCCTGATGTGGCTGTACAACAGCATCGGGTCAGATTTGGCTTTCGCTGCTGTCATTTTCCTATTGTCGTTGGGCCTCCCTTCTTACCTGTGCATATTCATTTCTGGTTCTACGACTGTTCTCCTTATTCTCCTGGGTCCTTTGCCTTCTATACTTCTTCCATTCTCTAGCACACTTGGTTTTGGCCTCTTTGCACTTTCGGGTGAACCAAGGGCTCACCCTGGATTTCTCATTATTTCTTTTACCCTTGGGTACACACCTTTCCTCAATTTCCATGCATATTGTTGTCACATATTCTATCCTCTCGTTTACTTCCCTACCAGTTCTCTGTCCCACTGAACCCCGTGCAAGAAATTCTTCATGCCTGTGTAGTCCCCTCTCGTGTAGTTTGGCTTCATTCGTCCTGCCCTTTCTGCTCCGCTCTCCAATTGTAGCTCTAGTATGTATTCGAAGCTCAGAACCATGTAAACACTGGCCCCGAGGGGTCTTTCAAATGTGATGTCCTCAATATCTACACTATACAAGGTGAATATTAGGTCCAGTCTCGCTTGTTCATCCTCTCCTCTCTCTCTGGTAGTGTCCCTTACGTGTTTGTATGAGAGTTTCCAGTACCACCTCCATCATCTTAGCTCTCCACGTTTCTGGGCCCACATGTGGCTACAGGTTCTCCCAGTCAATTTCCATGTGATTGAAGTCACCCACAATCAGCAACTTTGCCCTGCTCACATGAGCCCTTCTGGCCACTTCAGTCAGTGTGTCAACCATCGCTCTGTTTCTCTCATCATATTCTTGCCTTGACCTCCTGCTGTTCTGTGTTGGGTTATACATCACTGCAATTACCACCTTGGGACCTCCAGACTAAAGTGTTCCTATTATGTAGTCTCTTGCTTGTCCTGTGTGTGTGTGTGTGTGTGTGTGTGTGTGTACTCACCTAGTTGTGCTCACCTAGTTGAGGTTGCAGGGGTCGAGTCCAAGCTCCTGGCCCCGCCTCTTCACTGGTCGCTACTAGGTCACTCTCCCTGAACCGTGAGCTTTATCATACCTCTGCTTAAAGCTATGTATGGATCCTGCCTCCACTACTTTGCTTCCCAAACTATTCCACTTCCTGACTACTCTGAGGCTGAAGAAATACTTCCTAACATCCCTGTGATTCATCTGTGTCTTCAACTTCCAACTGTGTCCCCGTGTTGCTGTGTCCAGTCTCTTGAACATCCTGTCTTTGTCCACCTTGTCAATTCCTCTCAGTATTTTGTAAGTCGTTATCATGTCCCCCCTATTTCTCCTGTCCTCCAGTGTCGTCAGGTTGATTTCCCTTAACCTCTCCTCATAGGACATATCTCTTAACTCTGGGACTAGTCTTGTTGCAAACCTTTGCACTTTCTCTAGTTTCTTTACGTGCTTGGCTAGGTGTGGGTTCCAAACTGGTGCCGCGTACTCCAATATGGGCCTAACGTACACAGTGTACAGGGTCCTGTATGTGTATGTGTGTGTGTGTGTGTGTATGTGTGTGTGTGTGTGTGTGTGTGTGTGTGTGTGTGTGTGTGTGTGTGTGTGTGTGTGTGTATGTGTGTGTGTGTGTGTGTGTGTGTGTGTGTGTGTCTGTGTCTGTGTGTGTGTGTGTCTGTGTGTGTGTGTCTGTGTGTGTGTGTGTCTGTGTGTGTGTGTGTGTACTCACCTATTTGTGGTTGCAGGGGTCGAGCCCTAGCTCCTGGCCCCGCCTCTTCACTGGTTGCTACTGGGTCCTCTCTCTTCCTGCTCCATGAGCTTTATCAAACCTCGTCTTAGAACTATGTATGCGTGAGTGTGAGTGTGTCTGTGTGTCTGTGTGTCCGTATCCGTGTGACTTTTTCCAGTTCATACTATAATAATCTTTTCAATGGATCAGAATATCATTGACTATTGATGTACAGGTTATATATAGCGTTAATAGTCCTCCTGTAGTCGACAGACTTTAAACACACCAAACAAACAAGCATTCACAAAAATACTACCTGGTTAAGATGTTTTTTGCTATTCTTCACTCTGATAGCAGAGTAGTGAGAGTTGTGGCTCTGACGAGACCCACAACTCTCACTCTCGTCATTTCACTTAATTGTGAAGTGTCATATATGCCAAACTTGTTCCACTTGAGAGGTTGAATTAGACTAAGCTGATATACCACAAGTGTGACTTGTTATGCTGGCTTGTGTGACGGTGAAAGTGAGGGTGAGAGTGAAGGTGACACAGAATGAGATCCTATGGTGATGTAGATCATTGCAACTTTCCTTATGTATTTGAGACTGCTTGGGTTGAACATCAGTTTTCGCGACGTAACGTTCCCACTGCCACTATTTTTGTCACTCTGGCACTATTCTTGTCCCACTGCCGCTATTCTTATCCCACTGCCATTATTCTTGTCCCACTGCCACTGTTCTTGTCCCTCTGGCACTATTCTTGTCCCATTGCCACTGTTATTGTTCCACTGCCACTATTCTTGTCCCTATGCCACAATTTTGGCCCACTGCCACTATTCTTGTCCCACTTCCATTATTCTTGTCCCATTGCTACTATTCTTGTCCCACTGCCACTCTTCTTGTCGCACTGCCACTCTCTTGTCCCACTGACTCTATTCTTGTCCCACTGCAACTGTTCTTATCCCACTGCTACTATTCTTGTCCAAGGGACTCTATTCTTATCCCACTGCCACTATTCTTGTCCCACTACCACTCATCTTGTCCTACTGTCACTCTTCTTGTCCCACTGCCATTCTTCTTGTCTCACTGCCACTATTCTTGTTTAACTGCCACTATTCTTGTCCCACTACTACTCTTTTTGCACCACTGCCACTATTCTTGTCCCATTGCTGCTATTGTTGTCTCACTGCCACTATTCTTGTCCCACTGCCACTATACTTGTCCCACTGCCACTCTTGTTGTCCCACTGAAACTGTTCTTGTTCCACTGCCACTGTTTTTATCCCACTGCCACTATTCTTGTCCCACTGCCACTATTCTTGTCCCACTGCCAATATTCTTGTCCGATTGCTTCTATTCTTGTCCCAGTGCCACTGTTCTTTTTCGATTGCTTCTATTCTTGTCCCAGTGCCACTATTCTTGTCCCATTGGCACTATTCTCATCCCATTGCTACTATTCTTGTCCCACTGCCACTATTCTTGTCCCACTGCCACTGTTCTTGATAAACTGCCATTGTCCATGTCCCACTGCAACTGATCTTGTACCACTGCCACTATTCTTGTCCCACTGCCACTCTTCCTGTCCCACTACCACTACTCTTGTCCCACTACCACTATTCTTGTCCCATTGCTACTCTTCTTGTCCCACTGCACCTCTTCTTATCCTACTACCTCTATTCTTGTCCCATTGCCACTATTCTTGTCCCACTGCCTCTATTCTTTTTCCACTGCCGCTATTCTTGTCCCACTGCCTCTATTCTTGTCCCACTGCTACTTTTCTTGTCCCACTAAAACTATTCTTGTCCTACGGCCTCTATTCTTGTCCCACTGCCACTATTCTTGTCGCACTACCAATCTCTTGTCCCACTGACTCTATTCTTGTCCCACTGCAACTGTTCTTGTCCCACTGCCACTATTCTTGTCCCATTGCTACTCTTCTTGCCCCACTGCACCTCTTCTTATCCTACTGCCTCTATTCTTGTCCCACTGACACTATTCTTGTCCCACTGCCTCTATTCTTTTTCCACTGCCACTATTCTTGTCCCACTGTCACTATTCTTGTTCCACTGCCTCTATTCTTGTCCCACTTCCACTATTCTTGTCCCATTACTACTATTCGTGTCCCACTGCCACTCTTCTTGCCCCACTGCCACTATTCTTGTTCCACTGCCTCTATTCCTGTCAAACTGCAACTATTCTTGTCCCACTGCCATCCTTGTCTCACTGCCACTATTTTTGTCCCACTGCCACTGTTCTTGTCCCACTGCTACTCTTCTTGTCCAACTGCCACCCTTCTTGCCTCACTGCCACTATTCTTGTCCCACTGTCACTATTCTTGTCCCATTGTCTCTATTCTTGTCCCACTGCTACACAACTTGACCCATTGCCACTCTTGCCCACTGTCACTATTCTTATCCCACTGCTACTTTTCTTGTCCCACTGCAACTATTCTTGTCCTACGGCCTCTATTCTTGTCCCACTGCCACTATTCTTGTCGCACTACCAATCTCTTGTCCCACTGACTCTATTCTTGTCCCACTGCAACTGTTCTTGTCCCACTGCCACTATTCTTGTCCCACTGCCTCTATTCTTTTTCCACTGCCACTATTCTTGTTTCACTGGCTCTATTCTTGTCCCACTTCCACTATTCTTGTCCTATTACTACTAGTCGTGTCCCACTGCCACTCTTCTTGTCCCACTGCCACTATTCTTGTTCCACTGCTTCTATTCCTGTCCCACTGCCACTATTCTTGTCCCAATGCCTCTATTCTTATCCCACTGCCACTATTCTTGTCCCACTGCCACTTATCTTGTCCCACTCCCATTCTTCTTGTAACACTGCCATCCTTGTCTCACTGCCACTATTTTTGTCCCACTGCCACTGTTCTTGTCCCACTGCTACTCTTCTTATCCAACTGCCACCCTTCTTGTCTCATTGCCACTATTCTTGTCCCACTGTCACTATTCTTGTCCCACTGTCTCTATTCTTGTCCAACTGCTTCACAACTTGTCCCATTGCCACTCTTGCCCACTGCCACTATTCTTATCCCTCTGCTACTTGTCTTGTCCCACTGCAACTATTCTTGTCCTACGGCCTCTATTCTTGTCCCAATGCCACTCTTCTTGTCGCACTGATACTCTCTTGTCCCACTGACTCTATTCTTGTCCCACTGCAACTGTTCTTGTCCCTCTGCCACTATTCTTGTCCAAATAACTCTATTCTTATCCCACTGCCACTATTCTTGCCCCACTGCCACTCATCTTGTCCTATTGTCACTCTTCTTGTACCACTGCCATTCTTCTTGTCTCACTGCCACTATTCTTGTTCCACTGCCACTACTCTTGTCCCACTACTACTCTTTTTGTCCCACTGCCACTATTCTTGTCCCATTGCTGCTATTCTTGTCCCACTGCCACTATTCTTGTCACACTGGCTCTATACTTGTCCCAACGCCACTCTTGTTGTCCCACTGAAACTGTTCTTGTTCCACTGCCACTGTTTTTATCCCACTGCCACTATTCTTGTCCCACTGCCACTATTCTTGTCCCACTGCCAATATTCTTGTCCGATTGCTTCTATTCTTGTCCTAGTGCCACTATTCTTTTCCGATTGCTTCTATTTTTGTCCCAGTGCCACTATTCTTGTCCCATTGGCACTATTCTCATCCCATTGCGCCTATTCTTGTCCCACTGCCACTATTCTTGTCCCACTGTCACTGTTCTTGATAAACTGACACTGTTCAAGTCCCACTGCAACTGTTCTTGTCCCACTGCCACTATTCTTGTCCCACTGCCACTCTTCTTGTCCCACTACCACTACTCTTGTCCCACTATCACTCTTCTTGTCCCATGCACCTCTTCTTATCCTACGCCATCTTTTCCCACTCACTTTCTTGTCCCACTGCCTCTATTCTTTGTCACTCCACATTCTTGTCCACTCTATTCTTGTTCCACTGCCTCTATTCTTGTCCCACTTCCACATTCTTGTCCCATTAATATTCGTGTCCCACTGCCCACTTCTTGCCCACTGCCACTTTCTTGTTCCATGCTTCTATTCTTGTCCTATTACTACTATTCGTTTTCCCACTGCCACTCTTCTTGTCCCACTGCACTATCTCTTGTTCCCACTGCCTCTATTCCTGTCCCACTGCAACTATTCTTGTCCCATTGCCACTATTCTTGTTCCAATGCCTCTATTCTTATCCCACTGCTACTATTCTTGTCCCACTGCCACTTATCTTGTCCCACTCTCACTATTCTTGTCCCACTGCCATCCTGTCTCACTGCACTTTTTTGCCCACTGCCACTTTCTTGTCCCACTGCTACCCTTCTTGTCCAACTACCACCCTTCTTGTCTCACTGCCACTATCTCGTCCACTGTCCTATTCTTGTCCCATGACTCTATTCTTGTCCCACTGCTACACAACTTTCCATCACTCTTGCCCACTGCCACTATTCTTATCCACTGCTACTTGTCTTGTCCAACTGCAACTATTCTTGTCCACGGCCTCATTCTTGTCCATTGCCACTATTTTTTGTCGCACTGCCACTTCCTTGTCCCACTGACTAATTCTTGTCCCAAATGCACACCTTCTTGTCCCACTGCCACTATTCTTGTCCAAATGACACTATTCTTATCCCATGCCACTATTCTTGTCCCACTGACACTCATCTTGTCCTATGTCTCTCTCTTGCCCACTGCCATTCTTCTGTCTCACTGCCACTTTCTTTTCCCACTGCCACTATTCTTGTCCCTACTACTCTTTTTGTCCCACTGCCACTATTCTTATCCCATTGCTGCATTCTTGTCCTACTGCACTATTCTTGTCCCACTGCATAACTTGTCCACAGCCCCATTGTCCACTGAAACTGTTCTTGTTCCACTGCCACTGTTTTTTTCCACTGCCACTATTCTTGTCCCTGCAATATTTTTGCCGATTGCTTCTATTCTTGTCCCAGTTGCCACTATTCTTGTCCGATTGCTTCTATCTTGTCCCAGTGCCACTATTCTTGTCCCATGGCACTATTCTCATCCCATTGCGACTATTCTTGTCCCACTGCCACTATTCTTGTCCCAAATGCCACTGTTCTTATAACTGCCACTGTTCAGTCCCACTGCAACTGTTCTGTCCCACTGCCACTACTCTTGTCCCACTGCCCATCTTCTTGTCACACTCCACTCTCTTGTCCCACTACATTTTTGTCCCACTGCACTCTTCTTGTCCCACTGCACCTCTTCTTATCCTACTGCCATCTTTCTTGTCCACTGCCACTATTCTTGTCCCACTGCCTCTATTCTTTTCCACTGCCACTATTCTTGTCCACACTGCCACTATTCTTGTTCCCTGCTCTATCTTGTCCCACTTCCACTATTCTTGTCCATTACTACTAGTCGCTCTCTGCCTCTTCTTGCCCCACTGCCACTATTCTTGTTCCACTGCCTCTATTCCTGTCCCACTGCAACTATTCTTGTCCCACTGCCACTGTTCTTTTTCCAATGCCTCTATTCTTATCCCACTGCCACTATTCTTGTCCCACTGCCACTTATCTTGTCCCACTCCCACTCTTTTTGTCTCACTGCCATCCTTGTCTCACTGCCACTATTTTTGTCCCACTGCTACTTTTCTTGTCCCACTGCCACTATTCTTGTCCCAGTGCCTCTATTCTTATCCCACTGCCTCTATTCTTGTCCCACTGCCACTGTGAGGGAAAAGTTCAACAGATAGAAGTATAAGTCTTGGTACAGGGGAGTGTGAGGGAAAAGTTCAACAGATAGGAGTAACGAGCGAGTATATGGTGATGATAGTTTGATTGCCCATCTGCTTGTTAAGGTAGGGTCAGTCTAGCTCCTGCTATCACCCCCCCCCCTTTTTTCCCACCGAAAGGTACTTGGGCTCCCGACCAAATGGTATCATTTTACTCACAGCTCGCACACAACTTAGTAAGCCTCCCGCCCTTTTTAATGGATATATTGGTTAAAGCTTCAATTTAACCATTTTAGACGTTTCATTCTGCTTGATTTCCATGTGCTTTAGATAATCACATTTTTTCAAATACTTTACTTATCATGGAGAGTGATTTCTTGTCCAGTGGGTAACCTTTGTTCTTCTAGCTTAAATGTCGCTGGTCTCTGGCATCCAAGAACACAGTGTTGAAGGAGACGAACTTTACACAAGTTCTGGAGGTACATTTTATCTGCATACCTAGTAGTCAACCCACGCAACTACCCTCATCTTTGCCCGTGGTGGAAGACCTGCGTTCCTATTACTTGACGGATTTCAGGTTAGAGACTCTGTGAAGAACTAGTCGTTGGGTTCACTACATTCTTGCCCCCCCCCTTCATCACAACGCTACAATTTACAATACGCTGTGTCACGACATCAACCTGACACCCAGTCTAACTGTACATATTACGTTGAAATCAGATATTATTTTTTTAATTTTCATTCTCTTTCAGTTGATAAAAATTCACATTTAATTGTTTATTTTTTATTTCTAAATATTAAAGTGTTTATTTTGACGTTATATTCTTTTCTATTCATTATTTCCTAGAGGCCACCTTTAATACTGAATTTTACAGGCTAGTAGCCTCACAGTGGCGACCTTGCCAGGATCAACTTGGCTGAATCAAGATTCAACTCAATCTCGAATCTACCATCGGAACTTCAACGCTGCATACCACAGACGGTTACCACCAGCCATGAGTAATCATTCTCTATGGTAGGACTACAGTACAGGTATTTAAAAGATTTGGTGATTGTTATAGTCTCAATTTATTGTAAGTCAAGTCAAGGCAGGATATACTAGTTAATTCTGTCATCTTTGTTTATGTGAGCTTGAAACGATTTGGAGGAATAGACTCTAGGGACCCGAGATTTTCCAGTGACAAGTTGTTTCATTGAGCTCTATTTATTATATCGAGGGAACTGTTGTATGACACTCTTGATTTGTTAGTGAGAAGATTGGATGGTTAAGGGACCACATGTCGGAGCCGGCATAGACCCCTCTGTTTCCTTTCATACATACTTTTTAATCGAAGCAGGGATCGAACCCTCCGATTTATTTGCAGTTTGAGCAGAGCAGGAATTGAACACTCCGTTTTCTTTGATATACCAGTTTCATCTTCCTCTGGTAGTTTAAGTTATTCTTGCAAGTATGAAGAAATACCAGTTTTGGATGAACACTGGGAGTAAGTTAGGAATAACGGGGAAAATTTAGAAGTTTCATTAGCTCCAAGATCCAGGAAAAAATTGAAAGAGAGAATTGAGAGAGAAGAGAGACAGAAAGAGAGAGAGGAGAAAAATGAGAGAGAGAGAATTGAGAGAGAGGAGAAAAAGGAGAGAGATCGAATTGAAAGAGAAAATCAAGACAGAAAGAGAAAGAGAGGAGAAAAAGGAGCGTGATAGACTTGATCGGGAGGAAAGAGCTAAAGTACGTGAGGAACAAGCTAAAATACGTGAGGAACAAGTTAGGTTAAGAGAACTTGAGGAAAGAGCAAAAGAGAGAGAAGTTGAGGAAAAAGCTAGAGAGAATGAATTGCGAGAGAGACAGAAAGATCGCGAGGTAGAGAAAGCACTCCTTGAATTAGAAAATAAAAGTTAACTTTTACACAACAACAGTTAGAGGAAGGAGTAATTGAACATCATACAGGTAGTCCACATAGTGCAACACCTAATTTACCTCCCTTCACAGAGGGTGAAGACATAACTTCATACATAATTAGGTTTGAAAATACCGCTACCCTCTGTGAATGGCAAGCTGACACCTGGGCTACCAGGTTAATTATGTTATTTTCCGGTACAGCTTTGAATATCTATGCAACTTTGTCGCAGGATGTCATGTGTAATTATAACCTATTTAAGAAGGCAATCCTTAAAGCATATCAAAAAAAAAACAAATTCTTATTGGAAAGATTTCAGGTATGCCACCTTACAGCTTGGCCAGAACTTTCAGCAGTTACAGGTAACACTCGTTTGTTCAACTTTTGGATAGAGAGTTCAGGAATTGATCACAGTTATGAATCTCTTAGAGACTTCATGGTTGCTGACCAGTTCCTGACAGCTCTTCCCCACCAGATAAGAACATTCATTAGAGAACGTAACCTGATTAAAGCTGATGAAGTTGCTGAGGCCGCTGACTTGTATGCTGAGGCTCACAATTCCTATAAAGACCTAAAGGGATCGAACCCTAAGGGCAAGGGTTCACCAGATCTTAAGAAATCAAAGCCTCTAGTGAAAAGTAAACTTACGACTTTTATTCCGGTTTGTCATTTATGTGGTGTTAATGGACATAAACGTCCCGATTGTCCTTCTAAGAAAGTGCAAAAAGTTGGAAGATGTTTTAAAGACTGTAATGACCAGGCACTCTTCTGTTCAGGAACAGTTAATGGACTTAATTTATCTACCATTTTACGAGACACTGGATGCACATGTATAGTAATTTCTGATAAGCTGTTCCCTAACCTTAAAGAAACTCATTCCTCTGCTATCCTTTCAGACTACTTGGGCCGTACAGACACTTTTCCTACCATCCGTTGTTACATTAGGTCTGAATGGTTTTGAGACTCTCTGACTGCGGGTTCAAATCCCGCCCGTGGTATGGTTAGGTAATGTAAAAGATGCCATTCTTCCTTCTGAGGTTGACCTTTCATCACCAAAGATGGACATAAGTTTCTCAGCTCCTCTTCCGGTAAAATCAGAGAAGCCCCTCGACAGTTCAGATGAGGCAATGTCTCGTGATATTCATGTGGGATTAAAAACCAGTGATACTACTCTGGAAAGCGAGGTAGTAGGATCACCGGTTCACTTGTTAGATGAAAGTGAGGATATCGCCTCCGATACTATAAATGTCTTGACTAGGGCTCAGACCAAAGCCCAGGCTTCTCCTACTGTCCATCCTTTGATTTTCCCTGACTTTAAGCTTTTAGATATATCGAAGGAATCCTTTGTCAATTTACAACGTAATTCAATTCAATTCAATTCAGTTCAAGTTTATTCTCTATAATGGTTACAATGTGGGGTTTACAGGTTTTGGGTATTGTGTGGTTTACATGTTATAAAATACTAATTACAGAGGGGGCCACTAGGACACCTAGCATGGCTAGGCATTTCGAGCAGACTTAGATTAATTCTTAACATTAAATCCTTACAGATTATGGTATTAAGGATAAGTGACTACATCATAGTTTGTGAGTTTAGCAATGTGAATGCTTTTGTTTTGGCACAATACAAAGTGTCTATATTGGAGTATCATAGGCAAACTTATGACTAGTTAGGATTTATTATTTTAAGATCAGTATTTCTGGGTTTATAGTCAATGGGTGAGTGAGTGTAATTGTGAACCACCAGGTGGTTATCATGTAGTTAGTTGTCGGGGTGGATCAGGGAGATAAGATGTTTTCTAACTGTAGTTTTGAAAGTGATGAATGTGTCTGCAGTTCTAGAGTTTTCAGGTAGGCTGTTCCGGATTTTAGGTCCTTTGAAATACATTGAATTTTTGTATAGGTTTAGTCGAACACGGGGAATGTCGTTGAACCCCAAGCACAGATAACATAGGTAAGGTATGGATATATAAGTGAATGGTATAGTGTGAGAAGGGCAGTTTGCGGCACGAAGTATCGTATCTTGGAGAGGATCCCCACCGTTTTGGATATACTTTTTTTATGTGTTGGATATGGGTGCTGAAATTTAAGTTGTTGTCGAGGTATAGGCCTAGGAATTTGCCCTCATTATGTATGGCAATTAGAGTGTTGTCGATCTTAATGTTAAGTTGCGCAACACCTGCTCTGCTACCAAACATAATATAGTAGGTTTTGCCAGTGTTAAGTGTATGTTTATTGGCTGTCATCCAAGTCGATATTTTGAGCAGCTCCTCGTTAACAATGGTGTTGAGTGTGGCAAGATTAGGGTGGGAGATGACATAAGTCGTGTCGTCAGCAAAGAGAATGGGTTTCAGGTGTTGGGATATGTTTTTTTTTTTTTTGTATTCGCCGGTATTCTCCCGGCCCGGGTCTTTTCCAAGTAGTGGTGACCCGGCCTTGGCTCCCTATCTGGGGAGTGTCTCCAGATTTAAGTCTCCCATGGGAGGAGGTACAAGTACCTCCTCATCTTTGGGACCATGTGTCCCCAGGCCTAGCCACATTCCCCGCCCTCACGGGGCTCGTAGGGAGAAGCTAGGCCTCTGGTCTACCATCTGCCCCGCCCCAAAGGGGCTCGTGGGGATGGCAGTCTTGTGAGCTGCAGATGGTAGCAAGCTCAGGCCGTTTTTTGGGATATGTTTGGAAGATCATTGATGTAAATGAGGAAGAGCAGGGGTCCAAGGACACTTCCCTGCGGAACTCCAGTATCAAGTGGCCGTATTGATGAGGCTGTGTCTTTACTGGTGACATACTGATACCTATTAGAAAGGTAGGATTTAAAATATGCAAGCGCATGGCCTCTTATACCATAGTGGTCAAGTTTGTGGAGTAGGATGCCGTGGTCTACTGTGTCAAACGCTTTTCTTAGGTCAAAAATTCCTAGCGGATATTCCTCATTTTCCAATGCTGTGTAAAGCAGGTCTAGCATTTTTATAATTGCATCATTAGTGCTTTTATTTTTCCTGAATCCAAACTGGCAGGGGTTGAGTATGTTTTGTGACGTTATAAATGAATATAGTCTCCTGTGCACGAGTTTCTCGAAGATTTTGGAGAGCAATGGTAAGTTTGATATTGGCCTATAGTTGTTTACGTCTGTAGGGTCACCACCTTTATGTATTGGTGTAACCCTTGCTGTCTTGAGTAGTGTCGGGAAAGTGCTAGTTTCTAGTGACTTGTTAAAAAGTAATGTAATAGCATGTAAAAGGACATAGGCCGCTCACTTGTACAATAATGGTGGGACGTGAGACAGATTCCCCGAGTTATTTTTAAGTGACTTTATGATCGTGGTGACTTCCGTGGGCTCAGATACAAGATAGAAGGAATTTGGGAAATTCCCATGTAGGTAGTCCCCGGCACGGGCATTGGTACGTGGGATTTTACTGGCGAGATTAGATCCTATGTTTGAGAAGAAGTCGTTTATCTTGTTAGCTGTACCAGTGGGATGCAGTGGTGTTTCATGAGGTTTAGTTAGAACAATATTCTTGTTTTTTTTTCAGTTTGTGGGTCCTCAGAATCTGGGAAAGTGTTTTCCAGGTCTTTTTTATATCTCCTCTTGTGTCAGTGAATCTGCTGGAGTAGTACAGTTGTTTGGCTTTCTTTACTAATTTGGTGAGAACTGTTGAATATTGTTTAAGAATATCTTTGTGTATTAAAAGCCCGGTCTATATTGCTTTTCATATTGGTGTTTTTTATCGATGGATTTCAGAATGGTGCTGGTTAGCCATGGGCAACCAAGCCGTTTATTCGTGATCTGTTTCGTTTTTATAGGACAATGTTTGTTGTATAGTCTAAGTATTTTGTTAAGAAAAATGTCTGTCCAATCGTCAATACCATTGGCATTGGAGAATTTTGTAGGCCAGTCAAAAGTCTCTAGGTCAGCTGTGAAATTCCTTATTGAGGCCTCGTCATGGAGTCTAAATGAAACTTTGTTGTATTCCAGTGGTGGTTTACTAATGTTTGTTAAGAGGAAGGTAGGGTAGTGGTCTGTAGTACTGTCTGTGATTATCTCTGATTTAAGGGGGGCTAGTATTTTGGTCCATATGTGGTCTATTATGGTTGCACTTGTCTCAGTGAGCCTGGTTGGTTTAGTTATTGTTGGTATGAGAAGTGTGTTGTTCATATTGTTGATGAAATCAGTTACAGGCTGATCATCTAGTATGCCAAGGTTGATATTGAAGTTACCAGCTAAGAGAAGGTGGTGCTTGTTCATTTGTCTGTTTGTTATTAGTGACTTTAAATTCTCAGTGAAATTTGGGATGTTTGTGTGGGGTATCCGGTATATGGCACCGATTGTTATAGGCGTCTTGAGGTTTTTTACAGTAAAATAAAAAAAATGTATTCCCCATATTCATCACTAAAGCAATTAGTGCTAATACAAGATAGTTGGTTGGAGTAATAGATTGCAATACCACCCCCAACTTGGTATGGTCTGCAGTTGTGGATTGCTGTGTATCCTGGTAGTGGGTAGATATCAATTGTATCCTGCTTAAACCAGGTCTCAGTAAGAATAATGCAGGAGAAGGGTGTCTTTAGCGACTCAAGGAGTGCCAGGAGGTCATAGTGTTTGCTTAAGGACCTGATGTTGTAGTTAAGGACTGATAGACTTTGAGCAGTGTTCAGGATAGTGCTGGCTTGTGATGCTGTGTAATAAAGGCAGTTACTTTCCAATAAGTTTTGATTGTGTGTTAGATTATGGAGGTTTAGATCAGGGTCAACGTGACCATTCATCTTTTAGGTTTAAATAGTGGTTGTTTATATCCTGTATTATGTGGTGAGTTCTAATACTGATTTCTGTAGTGGTGGGAGGTTTGGATACGTATACCGCTAAAGCACTTTGGTCATATAGAGTATACTCACTAATAAACATAATGATGTTGATATTGTCTATGTGTTGTGCTAGAATGAGCTAAAGTACAACTAGGTATAAACTAATACTATAAAAAAAATTACAAGTGGCACCAGACTCTTGTAATTGCACTAAGGTCTAATATAATGAATTTAGTGTTTTCTATGTATTGAGCTAGAATGAGCTAAAGTACAACTAGGTATAGTTAGTTTAGGTGTTGTCTATGTATTGAGCTAGAATGAGCTGAAGTACAACTAGGTATAGTTAGTTTAGGTGTTGTCTATGTATTGAGCTAGAATGAGCTAAAGTACAACTAGGTATAAACTTATAATATAAAAATACAAATTAAAATGGTAATTGCCCTTCTCTTCAGAATTGCCATAATGCAGCTAGACAAAATCAAATTTTCCACAGGAAAAACTTTTCATATAAATTTGAATATATAAAAGGTATCTTGTATAAATCAGTATTCAAATTAAATTCAGATGAAATAGACTATTCCATCTTAGTTGTTCCAAGCCAATGCAGAGAGACTGTTCTTAAAATGTCTCATGACCTACCAGTGGCCGGACATTTCTCGCATCGTAAAACCTTAAATAAAATTAGGGAAACCTATTTTTTACTCAAAATGTCCTCGAATATCACTACATATTGTAGATCGTGTAAAGTTTGCCAACTGTTATCCTCCCGAGGTACCCGGCGAGTACCTATGGTCAAAATGCCAATCTTTACGGTACCGTTTGAAAGAGTAGCCATTGACATCGTTGGTCCTTTATCACCACTTTCATCTGGGGAACATAGATATATTTTAACACTGGTTGATTATGCTTCAAGTTTACCTGAAGCCGTACCCTTAAAGACCATAACTACTACATAGGTGGCTGAAGCACTTTTGTCCATCTTCTCCAGAGTTGGCATCCCTAGAGAAATTTTGTCTGACCGTGGGACATAATTCACATCTGACTTAATGCAACATCTCTACCAACTTCTGGGAGTGAAACCTCTCTTCACAACACCATATCATCCCAGCTGTAATGGGAGGATTGAGCGCCAGCATTCAATTCTCAAATCAATTTTAAGGAAACTTTGCTCCCTTAAACCTAAGGAGTGGCATCGTTATCTACCCTGTGCTTTGTTTGCCAAGAGGGAAGTTCCCAGTGACTCTTTGGAGTTTTCACCTTTTGAACTTCTCTATGGTAGAAAGGCCAGAGGCCCATTGTCCATCCTTCATGACTTATGGACTAATGAGGAGGTGAATGCTGAGGTTCAGTCTTTTTATCAGTTTCTCTTCGACCTTAGATCCAAACTTGAGGAGACCTCTGACATAGTTTCGAAAAACTTAAGCTTATCAATGGACCAGTACAAAACCTATTTAGATACCAAAAGTCAGAGAAGTTTTAAAGTAGGGGATGAGGTTCTGGTACTTTTGCCAATAAAGTCAAATTATTAGTAGCATGGAAAGGTCCGTACAAGGTATTAAAAATTTGTGGAAAGGTTGATTACCTCATAGAAGTCAAGGGGAAACCTAAGCTTTATCATATCAACATTCTTAAGAAATATTACCGAAGAAACTTGGTTAACTGCCTGAATAACTTTGATTTAGTTTTTCCACACAAACTTGATAATACAACGGAGGAGTGTAAGGTGTGCGTAATTGACACCTCTAACGTAGACTATGACAGAGAACTACATGACTTGGTGATTCTTGACCACTCAGGTGCGACAAACATTAATATCAAAGAGTCTTTGAAAGACCATAAGAAACATGAACTACTTCAATGTGTGGGTAAATTCTCAGATGTTTACGGATATTCCAGATGTCACCTCCACGGTAGTCCATAAGATTGACTTAGTCACGGACAACCCTATCAAACGGATATGATACCCAGTTCCAGTTCACCTTAGGGATGCATTTGACCGAAAGGTAGATAGATTATTAAAACTAAAGATCATTGAACCTTCAGTATCTGCATATTGCTCACCAGTAGTCATGGTTAAGAAGGAAGACAATTCATATAGACTTGCTATTGACTTCAGGACTTAATGCTATAACTCGGTGGGATGCTGAGCCTATGCCCTTAATAGATAGCGATCTACACAAATTTTATGACTTCTTTCTTTTCAGAGATTGATATTGCACAAGAATATCATCAAGTAATGTTAGATCCTTCTTCTAAGCAGTACACCGCTTTTCCTACACACCAATGACTGATGCAGTATAGAACTATGTCCTTCGGTTTGGTAACAGCCTGTGCTACCTACGTGAGACTGATGAGAAAGGTCTTGGGTAATATGCCATGTTTCAGTTTATTTTGATAACATTTACGTAATGACATCTACGTGGGGCAAGCATATCAAAACATTAACATCAGTTTTACGTAGGTTCGCTCACATGGCCTCACTGCCAAGCCAAAGAAATGCATCCTTGGGTATAACAAGATTAGATATCTCAGATTGATTCTAACAACTGTTTGCAGCCTCTCCCCAGTAAGATCAAAGCTTTATTGGAGTTTAAATTCCCCAAAACCAAGAAGTTCATGCGTAGCTTTCTTGGTTCTGTAAATTTTTATGCACGGTTTATCCCGAACCTTACTGATCTTACAGGCATCTTATCCGACTGCCTTAAAAAGTCTGTGAAGGAACCTTTTGAACTTTCCGACGTAGCTCGAGAAAAGTTTAATGGGATTAAGAACATCTTCCCGAAAGAGCCTATACTTAATATTCCAGATATTAATAAGCCGTTTTGTTTAAGAACTGATGCCTAGAAAACCGGTCTAGGTGCAGTGTTACTACATTATCATGATGGTACACCCTTTCCTGTATGCTTCCTAAGCCGAAAACTTCTTCCTGCAGAAACGAGATACTCCACCATAGAAAAGGAATGTTTGGCCCTTGTGTGGGGTATCTCCAAACTTAAATTTTATTTACTGGGAAAAGAATTCATTTTGGAGATAGAACACAAACCTTTGATATACCTAGAAACTTTTAAGGGAACCAACAGTCGCCTCTTGAGGTGGACATTGGCACTCCAAGCTTTTAAGTTTTATATTGTGTATATCAATGGTTCATCCAATTATTTCTCTGGCTGGTTAAGTCGTGACAGTCAGTAGAAGATTTGGTGCCTTATGCGACTTCCATGTATTAGAGCTTTTTCCTCGCCTATTCTTCTTATACTCCTTGACTATAAGTCTTGGTATGGGGGAGTGTGAGGGAAAAGTTCAACAGATAGGAGTAGCGAGCGAGTATATGGTGATGATAGTTTGATTGCCCGTCTGCTTGTTAAGGTAGGGTCAGTCTAGCTCCTGCTATCCCCCCCCTTTTTCTCCACCCCGAAAGGTGACGTGTGGGGCTCCGACCAAATGATAATCACTTGACTCACAGCTCCCAACACAACTGTAAGTAAAAGCCTCTGCTCCTGTTTTTAATGGATATATTGGTTAAAAGCTTCACTTTTAACCAATTTTAAGACGTAGTTCATTCTGCCTTGATTTCCATGTGCTTTTAGATAATCATCATGTTTTTTAAATACTTTACTTATCATGGAGAGTGATTTCTTAGGCAGTGGGTAACCTTTGTCTCTTTCTAGCTTAGAATGTCAGCTCGGGTCATCTGGCAGCCAAAGAAACAGTGTTGAAGGAGACGAACTTTACACAAGTTCTGGGACGTCACCATTTTATCTACATACCTAAGTGTAGTCAACCCCAGGCAACTACCCCTCATCTTTGCAGTGGTGAAAGACCTGCGTTCCTATTATCTTGACGGATTATTCAAGGTTAGAGACTCTGTGAAGAACTAGTCGTTGGGTTGTCACTCAACATCTGTGCCCCCCCCCCATCATCAGCAACGGCTACAATTTCTACAATACGCGGTGTCAACAACATCAACCAGACACCCCAGTCTAACTGTACATATTAGCGTTGAATTCAGATATTATTTTATTTAATTTTTCATTTCTCTTTCAAGTAGGATAAAAATTCACCTTTAATTGTTTTATATTTTCATTTCTAAATAATAAAGTGTTTATATTTGACTGTTATTATTCTCTTTCTATTCATTAATTTTCCTGAGGAGGAGCCAGCCTTGTTAATACTGAAGTTGTTACAGGGCTGAGTAAGCCTTCACAGCCACTATTCTTGTCCCACTAATACTATTCGAGTCCCACTCACACTTTTCTTGTCCCATTGCTACTATTCTTGTCCCACTGCAACTATTCTTGTCCCAATGCCTCTATTCTTATCCCACTGCAACTATTCTTGTCCCACTGCCTCTATTCTTGTCCCACTGCAACTATTCTTGTCCTACTGCAACTATTCTTGTCCCACTGCCACTATTCTTTCCCCAATGCCTCTATTCTTATCCCACTACCACTATTCTTGTCACATTGCCACTAATCTTGTGCCACTCCCACTCTTCTCCCACTGCCACCCTCGTGTCACTGCCACTATTCTTGTCCCACCGCCACTCTTCTTGTTCCACTGCCGCTGTTTTAGTCCCACTGCTACTATTATTGTCCATTGCTACTATTATTGTTCCAGTGCCACTATTCTTGTCACATTGGCACTGTTCTTATCCCATTGGTACTATTCTTGTCGCACTGCCTCTGTTCATGTCCCACTGTAACTATTCTTGTCCCACTACCTCTATTCTTATTCCACTGCCACTATTCTTATCCAGCTGCCACTCATCTTTTCCCAATGCCACTCTTCTTGTCCCACTGTCACTATTTTTATCCCACTGCCACTTTTCTTGTCCCACTGCCACTATTCTTGTCTTACCTCCACTATTCTTGTGCCACTCCCACAATTGTTTTCCCAATGCTACTATTCTGGTCCCACTACCCCTTTTCTTGTCCCACTGCCACTATTCTTGTCCCATTGCTATTCTTGTCCCACTACCACTATTCTTGTCCCATTTGCACTATTCTTGTTCCATTGCTACTATTCTTGTCCCACTGCCACTATTCTTGTCCCACTACCTCTATTTTTATTCCACTGCCACTATTCTTATCCAACTGCCACTCATCTTTTCCCAATGCCACTCTCCTTGTCTCACTGCCACTATTCTTGTTCCACTACCAATATTCTTGTCCCAAGGCCACTGTTTTTGTTCCACTGTCACTGTGCATGTCCCACTTCCACTATTCTTATCCCACTGCCACTATTCTTGTACCACTGCTACTCTTGTCCCACTGACACTATTCTTGTCCCATTGCCACTGTTCTTCTCCCACTGCCACTGTTCTTGTTACAGAGCCACTATTCTTGTCCCACTTCCACTATTATTGTCCCACTGGCACTATTCTTGTCCCATTGCTGCTATTCTTGACCCACTGCTACTCTTCTTGTCCCACCGCCACTCTTTTTGTCCTACTACCACTGTTCTTGTTCCACTACCACTATTCTTGTTCCATTGCCACTGTTCTTATCCCTTTGCTACTATTCTTGTCTAAATGCCACTATTCTTGTCCCATTGACACTATTCTTATCCAGTTGCTACTGTTCTTGTTCCACTGCCACTATTCTTGTCCCACTGCCACTGTTTTTGTTCCACTGCCACTATTCTTGTTCCACTGCCACTGTTCAAGTTCCACTGCCACTATTCTTGTCCCTTTGCCAGTGTCTGGTTTCACTGCCACAATTTTTGTTCCACTGCCCCTATTTCTGGCATTGTTTGGAATATTTTTTCACGGCTGGTCATTGTACACCGTATACATAAGATTGGTTTCAGGTCCTCGAAATTATAGGCTTAGAACTCACTCAATTTCTGTTAGGTAAAGGCCGGCGCGCGCGCACACACACACACACACACACACACACACACACACACACACACACACACGCACACGCACACGCACACACACACGCGCACACAAGCGCACACACGCACACACACACACGCACACACGCACACACACTCCCAACCCCAGTATTCCCCCAGGACCAAAGTTACAGTATAAGAACAGAAGTTGAAGGTTTGGTACACAAATGCGGATGGATTAACGAATAAATATGAGGAATGGCAAGAAAGAATCAATGAGAAGTCCCCAGACATCATAGCAGTTACAGAAACAAAACTCATGGAGACAATAACAGATGCAATCTTCTCACCAGGATACCAATTCATGAGGAAAGGTAGAAGGGGCAGAGGGGGAGGAGGGGTTGCTCTGATCGTAAAAAACCGATGGAAATTCGAGAAAATGGGAGGCATAGACGAGACAGGAGAAAGGGACTACATAGTAGGTACACTTCAGTCTGGGAGCACAATGTGGTCATTTCAGTGATGTATAATCCACCACAAAACTGCAGGAGGCCAAGAGAGGAATATGAAGAGAGCAACAGAGCAATGGTGGACACACTTGCTGAGGTGGCAAGAAGAGCTCACTCCAGCAGAGCAAAGTTGCTGGTTATGGGGAATTTCAACCACAGGGAGATTGACTGGGAAAACCTGGAGCCACATGGGGGTCCCGAAACATGGAGAGCCAAGATGTTGGATGTGGTGCTGGAAAACCTCATGCACCAACATGTTAAGGACACTACCAGAGTGACAGGGGAGGATAAACCAGCAAGATTGGACCTTGTGTTCACCCTGGGCAGTTCAGACATTGAGGACATCACATATGAGAGTCCCCTAGAAGCTAGTGACCACGTGGCTCTGTGCTTTGAATACATAGTAGAGTTGCAAGTAGAGAGAGTAACAGGAGCTGAATGGGAAAAGCCAGACTATAAAAGAGGGACTACGTAGGGTTGAGGAACTTCCTGCAGGAGGTTCCGTGGGACAGAGAACTGGCAGGAAAGCCAGTAAATGAAATGATGGAATATGTAAAAACAAAATGCAAGGAGGCAGTGGAAAGGTTTATTCCCAAGGGCAACAGAAACAATGGGAAGACCAGAACGAGCCCCTGGTTTACCCGACGGGGTAAGGAGGCAAAAACAAAGTGCAATAGAGAATGGAAAAAGTACAGAAGGCAGAGAACACATGAAAATAGGGAGATTAGTCGCAGAGCCAGGAACGAGTATGCACAGGTAAGGAGGGAGGCCCAGCGACAGTATGAAATAACATAGCATCGAAAATCAAGACTGACCCGAAACTGTTGTATAGCCACATCAGAAGGAAGACAACAGTCAAAGACCACGTGATCAGACTGAGGACAGAAGGTGGAGAACTCACAAGAAATGATCAGGAGGTATGTGAGGAGCTAAACAGGAGATTTAAGGAAGTTTTTACAGTAGAGACAGGAAGGGCTCTGGGAAGACACCACAGAAGGGAACAAGAGGGAATATACCAACAAGTGTTGGATGACATACGAACAACCGAGGAGGAGGTGCAGAAGCTGCTAAGTGACATTGATACCTCAAAGGCGATGGGACCGGACATCTACCCGTGGGCCCTTAGAGAAGGAGCAGAGATGCTGTGTGTGCCCCTAACCACAATCTTCAACACATTCCTTGAAACTGGGCAACTACCTGAGAAATGGAAGACAGCAAATGTAGTCCCCCTATTTAAGAAAGGAAACAGAAACGAGGCACTAAACTACAGACCTGTGTCTCTGACATGCATTGTATGCAAAGTCATGGAGAAGATTATCAGGAGGAGAGTGGTGGAACACCTGGAATGGAACAAGATTATAAATGGAAACCAGTATGGGTTCATGGAAGGCAAATCCTGTGTCGCAAAACTTCTGAAGTTTTATGACAAGGCAACAGAAGTAAGACACGAGCGAAAGGGGTGGGTTGATCATTTTTCTAGACTGCAGGAAGGCCTTTGACACAGTTCCTCACAAGAGATTAGTGCAGAAGCTGGAGGATCAGGCGCATATAACAGGGAGGGCACTGCAATGTTTCATGGAATACCTGACAGGGAGGAAACAACGAGTCATGGTACGTGAAGAGGTATCACAGTGGGCGTCTGTGACGAGCGGGGTCCTACAGAGGTCAGTTCTAGGACCGGTGCTATTTTTGATATATGCAAACGACATGATGGAAGGAATAGACTCTGAAGTGTCCCTATTCGCAGATGATGTGAAGCTGATGAGAAGAATTAAATCGGATGAGGATGAGGCAGGACTGCAAAGAGACCTGGACAGGCTGGACGTGTGGTCCAGAAACTGGCTTCTCGAATTCAACTCTGCCAAATGCAAAGTCATGAAGATTGGGGAGGGGCAAAGAAGACCGCAGACAGAGTATAGGCTAGGTGGACAAAGACTACAGACCTCACTCAGGGAGAAAGACCTTGGGGTGACCATAACACCGAGCACGTCACCGGAGGCACACATCAACCAAATAACTGCTGCAGCATACGGGCGCCTGGCAAACCTGAGAATAGCGTTCCGATACCTTAATAAGGAATCGTTCAAGACATTGTACACTGTGTATGTTAGACCCATACTGGAGTATGCAGCACCAGTCTGGAACCCACACCTGGTCAAGCACGTCAAGAAGTTAGAGAATGTCGAACGAGGAAAGGTTGAGGGAAATCGGACTGACGACACTGGAGCACAGAAGGGTCAGGGGAGACATGATAACGACATACAAGATACTGCGGGGAATAGACAAGGTGGACAGAGATAGGATGTTCCAGAGAGGGGACACAGAAACAAGGGGTCACAACTGGAAGCTGAAGACTCAGACGAATCACAGGGACGTGATGAAGTATTTCTTCAGTCATAGAGTCGTCAGGAAGTGGAATAGCCTAGCAAGTGAAGTAGTGGAGGCAGGAACTATACATAGTTTTAAGAAGAGGTATGACAAAGCTCAGGAAGCAGAGAGGGAGAGGACCTAGAAGCGATCAGTGAAGAGGCGGGGCCAGGAGCTGAGTTTCGACCCCTGCAACCACAATTAGGTGAGTACACACACGCACACACACACGCACGCACACATGATCTGGACAGGCTGCAGACCTGGTCCAGCAATTGGCTCCTGGAGTTCAACCCCACCAAGTGCAAAGCCATGAAGATTGGGGAAGGGTAAAGAAGACCGCAGACAGAATACAGTCTAGGGGGCCAGAGACTACAAACCTCACTCAAGGAAAAAGATCTTGCGGCGAGTATAACACCAGGCACATCTCCTGAAGCGCACATCAACCAAATAACTGCTGCTGCATATGGGCGCCTAGCTAACCTCAGAACAGCATTCTGACATCTTAATAAGGAATTGTTCAGGACCCTGTTCACAGTGTACGTTAGGCCCATATTGGAGTATGCGGCACCAGTTTGGAACCCACACCTAGCCAAGCACTTAAAGAAACTAGAAAAAGTGCAAAGGTTTGCAACAAGACTAGTCCCAGAGCTAAGAGGTATGTCCTACGAGGAGAGGTTAAAGGAAATCAACCTGACGACACTGCAGGACAGGAGAAATGGGGGGACATGATAACGACATACAAAATACTGAGAGGAATTGACAAGGTGGACAAAGACAAGATGTTCCAGAGATGGGACACAGCAACAAGGGGACACAGTTGGACGTTGAAGACACAGATGAATCACAGGGATGTTAGGAAGTATTTCTTCAGCCTCAGAGTAGTCTGGAAGTGGAATAGTTTGGGAAGCGATGTAGTGGAGGCAGGATCCATACATAGCTTTAAGCAGAGGTATGATAAAACTCACGGTTCAGGGAGAGTGACCTAGTAGCGACCAGTGAAGAGGCGGGGCCAGGAGCTTGGACTCGACCCCTGCAACTTCAACTAGGTGAGTACAACTAGGTGAGCACACACACACACACACACACACACACACACACACACACACACACACACACACACACACACACACACACATTAGGAGAAAAACAACAAAGACCAGGTGATCAGGCTGAGGAAAGAAGGTGGGGAACTCACAAGAAACGATCAAGAGGTATGCGAGGAGCTCAACAAGAGATTTAAGGAAGTATTCACAGTGGAGACAGGAAGGACTCTGGGAAGACAGGACAGAGGGGGACACCAACGGGGAATACACCAACAAGTGTTGGATGACATACACACAAGTGAGGACGAGGTGAAGAAGGTGCTAAGTGACCTTGATACCTCAAGGCAATGGGACCGGACATCTCTCAATGGGTCCTTAGAGAGGGAGCAGAAATGTTGTGTCCCATTAACCACAATCTTCAACACATCCCTTGAAGCTGGGCAACTACCTGAGGTATTGAAGTCGCCAAACGTAGTTCCCATTTTTAAAAAAGAAGACAGAAAAGAGGCGCTAAACTACAGACCAGTGTCTCTGACGTGTATAGTATGCAAAGGCATGGAGAAGATTATCAGGAGGAGAGTGGTGGAGCACCTGGAACAGAACAAAAGTATAATTGACAACCAGCACGGTTTCATGGAAGGCAAATCCTGTGTCACAAACCTTCTGGAGTTTTATGATAAAGTAACAGAAGTAAGAGACGAAAGAGAGGGGTGGGTTGATTGCATCTTCTTGTAGTGACCTAAGCGTAAGTAGAAGTAGCAAGATACACCTGTTAACAAAGATTTGGACTGTATATAGGACCCATGTGACATAATATTCATTAAAACACCAGTACACACTGATTCACCACTAGAATTGTGTAGGGATATATGAAACCATATAATAATTCTTAGAAATGAAGAGAAAAGAATGAGCCAGCCAGCAGCAGCATTTCCACACTGAAGCAGTACCAAGCTATGACTCATCCAGAGAGGGAGGCTGGCCCACTCTAGGCAATTTCCAAAAGATTCCGAGGAACTCAGTAATAACATACAGACGTGATACAGGTGAGGAGGCCATGCCTCCTATTGAGCCCGACCAATAGGGGTGAAAAAGAGTGGGAAAGTCAGAACGCAGATTTCATTTTGTTAACCTGGCCAGTTGTAAAGTCCATATGAACCTCAACAAAACAAACTTCGCAACATAAATAATGCAGATCCTACACAACACAACTCTGCAAGGAATGACAAAAGCATAAATTTTGTAAGGTAAAAATATCTCGTACACAAGAAAACAACTTACAAATATAACAATCACACACACAAAATATATACTGTAATCTCCGGCGAACAAGACTCTCTGGTGTCGAGGACGCCCCCTCAGCTCTGACTGGCTAAATTTTGGTAATAACATTACGCTAAGCCGGAGGCATTACGTGTAAAAACACACATGTTGATAGTTCGTTCTCTGGTTGTTTACTACTGACGCAGCTGACAGAGGGGTACCATATGAAATTTTCAAATAGCGCTGAAATGCGCTAACTTTACATGAAACATCGCCAAAAAATGGTAACACTATTAGCTACATTATTAATATTATTATTCATAGGAATTATACAACGCCTGTGGGGCGGGATGGAACTCATTCAAGATCAATTCAGGGAACTGGGGAATAGATCCACTTCCCTAAATCAAAAATCCCTCACCAGCATCAAGGAACCTTCCTATTAGCTACAAAAGTAACACATTATGCATTGCTCTTACTGACCAGTATACAGGCAATTATTCTAGGTATGCTAAATCCCAATCAACCATCTCTTCCTCAGCGTGTGAAGCTGTTTCATGTTATAATCTGCCGTCTCGACTCAGTGTGTGGATGTGTGCAAGTGGATGTGTCTAGTGCTAGGACTGCATATTGATTTGTGATTTTTTTCACGAGTTTTAAAAATATTTCATGTTTATATTTTCAAGTTTGATTTTACTACTTAGTAAGAGTGCATCTGTACTGCAACACGACCAAAACAAACCTATAGTGAACAAATGGCGGCTTTTATGTAACACTGGTGGTAAGCCCCAACGAATTTTTACGGTTAATTATGATTTTTATTTATTCATTTTATACAAAATAGTTTACGTGAAATTTGCCAGCATTTAAAGTGAAATAAATATTGAAACAATCTTTATATAGTCAGTGTGTACATAACAAACAAGTAATTTGTTACATATTTTTTTTCGGAAGAGAGATTTATCAGTTGTTTCACGAAAACCAATTTGTTTAATAAAATTAGCACACAATCTTAAGCAATCTACACTCAAGGTTAAGCTTCCTTTGAGGAAAACACATCAGCATTTAAATGTTTGGAGCCGACCAGAGGATGAATTCACCAGTTACTGTGTGATAAATGGTTTTCAAAGCCGACAAGTTAAAGACAGTGACATTTATGCAACATATGTGATCTTGAATTACTAGTGGATGATTCCACTGTGATCCCGCCTCCTCCTGCTTCCACTCGCCTGACTACAGTATATAAGCCATTTCTCCGGCCATGTGCTGTACTTCCTACAAGACTGATGGACTGAACACATCGATTCCAGGATGAGAGACTGATTACCTCAAACTCCTCTCCTTACACATTTCTGCTTTGTATTGGACTGATGAAGCCACTGTGTGGCGAAACGTTTCTTCAATAAAGATTAACAAATGTTGCATAAGTGTCTCAATCTTCACCAGTTGTTGCACATAATCCAAAAATTGCAAGTTTGCTAACTATGGTAAACAGTAGACACATTTGCACCTACGTAGTTTAAACCTAAGACGTTTAACCCATTCCAGTGACATTAAAGATTAATGCCATTCAGAATTGCACACTCAAGTTATTTAATGGTAAATAATCTATACCACATCGAAATTTATATTTGCAAAACGACACTCACTCCGCTAACAGTACTAACTTTATTCTAAGTAGGATACACCAATGTTGAAAGTCTGGAGCAAATCAATTGCACGTGCAAATTATTCCAAGAACCTTTACCTGGTTATAGTTCATCAATCTTCTATTCAAATGCATCGATTAATATTTTGAAGCCGATCGGAAGAGGCGTTCTTCAGTTATTGAATGGAAATCAATATCAATATCTATTAAATAAAACTGGCAGAACAATAACAATGCAGCCCAGTAACAATACACAGTAAGTGTTCAGGAAGACACTCCAGCTTTAATTAAAACAGATCAGATAAGACATTCTCCACTTATCAAACAGATTCTAATATTCCAAGTCCTTTTTTTTACCATTTTAGTGTAATGATATTTACGTGCACACAACCTAAACTTAATGGGTGCTATGGTATTTAATATGGAACAGCCAATAATGGGTGCTATGGTATTTAATATGGAACAGCCAATAATGGGTGCTATGGTATTTAATATGGAACAGCCAATAATGGGTGCTATGGTATTAATATGGAACAGCCAATAATGGGTACTATGGTGTTTAATATGGAACAACCAATAATGGGTGCTATGGTATTTAATATGGAACAGCCAATAATGGGTGCTATGGTATTTAATATGGAACAGCCAATAATGGGTGCTATGGTATTAATATGGAACAGCCAATAATGGGTACTATGGTGTTTAATATGGAACAGCCAATAATGGGTGCTATGGTGTTTAATATGGAACAGCCAATAATGGGTGCTATGGTATTAATATGGAACAGTCAATAATGGGTGCTATGGTGTTTAATATTGAACAGCCAATAATGGGTACTATGGTGTTTAATATGGAACAGCCAATAATGGATACTATGGTGTTTAATATGGAACAGCCAATAATGGGTGCTATGGTGTTTAATATTGAACAGCCAATAATGGGTACTATGGTGTTTAATATGGAACAGCCAATAATGGGTACTATGGTGTTTAATATGGAACAGCCAATAATGGGTACTATGGTGTTTAATATGGAACAGCCAATAATGGGTACTATGGTGTTTAATATGGAACAGCCAATAATGGGTGCTATGGTATTAATATGGAACAGCCAATAATGGGTACTATGGTGTTTAATATGGAACAGCCAATAATGGGTGCTATGGTATTAATATGGAACAGCCAATAATGGGTACTATGGTGTTTAATATGGAACAGCCAATAATGGGTGCTATGGTATTAATATGGAACAGCCAATAATGGGTACTATGGTGTTTAATATGGAACAGTCAATAATGGGTACTATGGTGTTTAATATGGAACAGCCAATAATGGGTGCTATGGTATTTATATGGAACAGCCAATAATGGGTACTATGGTGTTTAATATGGAACAGCCAATAATGGGTACTATGGTGTTTAATATGGAACAGCCAATAATGGGTGCTATGGTGTTTAATATGGAACAGCCAATAATGGGTACTATGGTGTTTAATATGGAACAGCCAATAATGGGTGCTATGGTGTTTAATATGGAACAGCCAATAATGGGTACTATGGTGTTTAATATGGAACAGCCAATAATGGGTACTATGGTGTTTAATATGGAACAGCCAATAATGGGTACTATGGTGTTTAATATGGAACAGCCAATAATGGGTACTATGGTGTTTAATATGGAACAGCCAATAATGGGTACTATGGTGTTTAATATGGAACAGCCAATAATGGGTACTATGGTGTTTAATATGGAACAGCCAATAATGGGTACTATGGTGTTTAATATGGAACAGCCAATAATGGGTACTATGGTGTTTAATATGGAACAGCCAATAATGGGTACTATGGTGTTTAATATGGAACAGCCAATAATGGGTGCTATGGTGTTTAATATGGAACAGCCAATAATGGGTGCTATGGTATTAATATGGAACAGTCAATAATGGGTGCTATGGTGTTTAATATTGAACAGCCAATAATGGGTACTATGGTGTTTAATATGGAACAGCCAATAATGGATACTATGGTGTTTAATATGGAACAGCCAATAATGGGTGCTATGGTGTTTAATATTGAACAGCCAATAATGGGTACTATGGTGTTTAATATGGAACAGCCAATAATGGGTACTATGGTGTTTAATATGGAACAGCCAATAATGGGTACTATGGTATTTAATATGGAACAGCCAATAATGGGTACTATGGTATTTAATATGGAACAGCCAATAATGGGTGCTATGGTATTTAATATGGTACAGCCAATAATCAATGAAACCATTCAGAAGAGATAGACTTCAATATATTTAATGTGATTTAACAGAAGAAATATTTCGTAATATTTTATATACAAAATCACAAAATGAGCTTCTACACACTTGAATTTCAGCGTCCACCGGCGCCGGGTCACCATCTGGAGAAGACCCGGGCCGGAAGTACCGGCAAATCATAAATGAATGAAGTGTCCACCGTATGGACAAGATGATTTCCAGTTGCTGTGGCAGCTTCAATAGGATTTACAATGCTAACATCGGCAACCCTAAAAACTGGAGCAGGAGCTGCAGAGTACCTGGACTTGAACGGGAGCACGGACTGGAGAGTACCTAGACTAGAACGGGAGCAGGAGCTGCAGAGTACCTGGACTAGAACGGGAGCACGGACTGGAGAGTACCTAGACTAGAACGGGAGCACGGACTGGAGAGTACCTAGACTAGAACGGGAGCAGGGACTGGAGAGTACCTAGACTAGAACGGGAGCACGGACTGGAGAGTACCTAGACTAGAACGGGAGCAGGGACTGGAGAGTACCTAGACTAGAACGGGAGCAGGGGCTGGAGAGTACCTGGACTAGAACGGGAGCAGGGGCTGGAGAGTACCTGGACTAGAACGGGAGCAGGGGCTGGAGAGTACCTGGACTAGAACGGGAGCACGGACTGGAGAGTACCTAGACTAGAACGGGAGCAGGGACTGGAGAGTACCTAGACTAGAACGGGAGCAGGGACTGGAGAGTACCTGGACTAGAACGGGAGCAGGGGCTGGAGAGTACCTAGACTAGAACGGGAGCACGGACTGGAGAGTACCTAGACTAGAACGGGAGCACGGACTGGAGAGTACCTAGACTAGAACGGGAGCAGGGACTGGAGAGTACCTGGACTAGAACGGGAGCAGGGGCTGGAGAGTACCTGGACTAGAACGGGAGCACGGACTGGAGAGTACCTGGACTAGAACGGGAGCACGGACTGGAGAGTACCTAGACTAGAACGGGAGCAGGGACTGGAGAGTACCTGGACTAGAACGGGAGCACGGACTGGAGAGTACCTAGACTAGAACGGGAGCAGGGACTGGAGAGTACCTGGACTAGAACGGGAGCACGGACTGGAGAGTACCTAGACTAGAACGGGAGCAGGGACTGGAGAGTACCTGGACTAGAACGGGAGCAGGGACTGGAGAATACCTGGACTAGAACGGGAGCAGGGGCTGGAGAGTACCTAGACTAGAACGGGAGCAGGGACTGGAGAGTACCTAGACTAGAACGGGAGCAGGGACTGGATAGTTCCTGGACTAGAACGGGAGCACGGACTTGAGAGTACCTAGACTAGAACGGGAGCAGGGACTGGAGAGTACCTGGACTAGAACGGGAGCACGGACTGGAGAGTACCTGGACTAGAACGGGAGCAGGGACTGGAGAGTACCTGGACTAGAACAGGAGCAGGGACTGGAGAGTACCTGGAGTAGAACGGGAGCAAGGACTGGAGAGTACCTGGACTAGAACGGGAGCACGGACTGGAGAGTACCTGGACTAGAACGGGAGCACGGACTGGAGAGTACCTAGACTAGAACGGGAGCAGGGGCTGGAGAGTACCTGGACTAGAAAGGGAGCAGGGGCTGGAGAGTACCTGGACTAGAACGGGAGCAGGGGCTGGAGAGTACCTGGACTAGAACGGGAGCAGGGACTGGAGAGTACCTGGACTAGAACGGGAGCAGGGACTGGAGAGTACCTGGACTAGAACGGGAGCACGGACTGGAGAGTACCTAGACTAGAACGGGAGCAGGGACTGGAGAGTACCTGGACTAGAACGGGAGCAGGGACTGGAGAATACCTGGACTAGAACGGGAGCAGGGGCTGGAGAGTACCTAGACTAGAACGGGAGCAGGGACTGGAGAGTACCTAGACTAGAACGGGAGCAGGGACTGGATAGTTCCTGGACTAGAACGGGAGCACGGACTTGAGAGTACCTAGACTAGAACGGGAGCAGGGACTGGAGAGTACCTGGACTAGAACGGGAGCACGGACTGGAGAGTACCTGGACTAGAACGGGAGCAGGGACTGGAGAGTACCTGGACTAGAACAGGAGCAGGGACTGGAGAGTACCTGGAGTAGAACGGGAGCAAGGACTGGAGAGTACCTGGACTAGAACGGGAGCACGGACTGGAGAGTACCTGGACTAGAACGGGAGCACGGACTGGAGAGTACCTAGACTAGAACGGGAGCAGGGGCTGGAGAGTACCTGGACTAGAAAGGGAGCAGGGGCTGGAGAGTACCTGGACTAGAACGGGAGCAGGGGCTGGAGAGTACCTGGACTAGAACGGGAGCAGGGGCTGGACAGTACCTAGACTAGAACGGGAGCACGGACTGGAGAGTACCTAGACTAGAACGGGAGCAGGGACTGGAGAGTACCTAGACTAGAACGGGAGCAGGGACTGGAGAGTACCTGGACTAGAACGGGAGCAGGGGCTGGAGAGTACCTGGACTAGAACGGGAGCACGGACTGGAGAGTACCTGGACTAGAACGGGAGCACGGACTGGAGAGTACCTAGACTAGAACGGGAGCAGGGACTGGAGAGTACCTGGACTAGAACGGGAGCAGGGACTGGAGAGTACCTAGACTAGAACGGGAGCAGGGACTGGAGAGTACCTGGACTAGAACGGGATCATGGACTGGAGAGTACCTGGACTAGAACGGGAGCAGGGACTGGAGAGTACCTGGACTAGAACGGGAGCACGGACTGGAGAGTACCTAGACTAGAACGGGAGCAGGGACTGGAGAGTACCTGGACTAGAACGGGAGCAGGGACTGGAGAGTACCTGGACTAGAACGGGAGCAGGGACTGGAGAGTACCTGGACTAGAACGGGAGCAGGGGCTGGAGAGTACCTAGACTAGAACGGGAGCAGGGACTGGAGAGTACCTAGACTAGAACGGGAGCAGGGACTGGAGAGTACCTGGACTAGAACGGGATCACGGACTGGAGAGTACCTAGACTAGAACGGGAGCAGGGGCTGGAGAGTACCTGGACTAGAACGGGAGCACGGACTGGAGAGTACCTAGACTAGAACGGGAGCAGGGACTGGAGAGTACCTGGACTAGAACGGGAGCAGGGACTGGAGAGTACCTGGACTAGAACGGGAGCAGGGACTGGAGAGTACCTGGACTAGAACGGGAGCACGGACTGGAGAGTACCTGGACTAGAAAGGGAGCAGGGACTGGAGAGTACCTGGACTAGAACGGGAGCAGGGGCTGGAGAGTACCTGGACTAGAACGGGAGCAGGGGCTGGAGAGTACCTGGACTAGAACGGGAGCAGGGACTGGAGAGTACCTGGACTAGAAAGGGAGCAGGGACTGGAGAGTACCTGGACTAGAACGGGAGCAGGGTCTGGAGAGTACCTGGACTAGAACGGGAACAGGGGCTGGAGAGTACCTGAACTAGAAAGGGAGCAGGGACTGGAGAGTACCTGGACTAGAACGGGAGCAGGGACTGGAGAGTACCTGGACTAGAAAGGGAGCAGGGACTGGAGAGTACCTGGACTAGAACGGGAGCAGGGACTGGAGAGTACCTGGACTAGAACGGGAACAGGGGCTGGAGAGTACCTGGACTAAAACGGGAGCAAGGACTTGAGAGTACCTGGACTAGAACGGGAGCAGGGACTGGAGAGTACCTGGACTAGAACGGGAGCAGGGACTGGAGAGTACCTGGACTAGAACGGGAACAGGGGCTGGAGAGTACCTGGACTAGATCGGGAGCAGGGACTTGAGAGTACCTGGACTAGAACGGGAGCAGGGACTTGAGAGTTCCTGGACTAGAACGGGAGCAAGGACTTGAGAGTACCTGGACTAAAACGGGAGCAAGGACTTGAGAGTACCTGGACTAGAACGGGAGCAAGGACTTGAGAGTACCTGGACTAAAACGGGAGCAAGGACTTGAGAGTACCTGGACTAGAACGGGAGCAGGGACTGGAGAGTACCTGGACTAGAACGGGAGCAGGGACTGGAGAGTACCTGGACTAGAACGGGAGCAGGGACTGGAGAGTACCTGGACTAGAACGGGAGCAGGGTCTGGAGAGTACCTGGACTAGAACGGGAACAGGGGCTGGAGAGTACCTGAACTAGAAAGGGAGCAGGGACTGGAGAGTACCTGGACTAGAACGGGAGCAGGGACTGGAGAGTACCTGGACTAGAAAGGGAGCAGGGACTGGAGAGTACCTGGACTAGAACGGGAGCAGGGTCTGGAGAGTACCTGGACTAGAACGGGAACAGGGGCTGGAGAGTACCTGGACTAGAACGGGAGCAGGGACTGGAGAGTACCTGGACTAGAACGGGAACAGGGGCTGGAGAGTACCTGGACTAGATCGGGAGCAGGGACTTGAGAGTACCTGGACTAGAACGGGAGCAGGGACTTGAGAGTTCCTGGACTAGAACGGGAGCAAGGACTTGAGAGTACCTGGACTAAAACGGGAGCAAGGACTTGAGAGTACCTGGACTAGAACGGGAGCAAGGACTTGAGAGTACCTGGACTAAAACGGGAGCAAGGACTTGAGAGTACCTGGACTAAAACGGGAGCAAGGACTTGAGAGTACCTGGACTAGAACGGGAGCAGGGACTGGAGAGTACCTGTACTCAATTTTAGTACTTTTTCCAAACTGTACACAGAGGAAGCGGAAGTAACAGTAGAAACATAAGCCCGCCAACAAGTAGGTTTTACTTCACGATTTACATGTCGAGCAACCGCATTCGTAAGCATAAAATCAAGGAGTCGTTCTGTAGTCCTATTATAACAATATCGGCCCTACACAGCAAGTTTCAAACATAGTACAAGATCATAAGTAGACGACGACCAAGGTTTCAGGGATTGCATGTGATGCCACGGTTAATACCGAGGTCAAAAATAATTATAATTGCTCATTACGGGAAGAAGAGAAAAGTTCCTCACTAAAAACGGTTAGACGTAAGTAAAGGTCCTAATTCGCCCCTTCAAACTGCCAATGCGAGCTTATACACATATAGTCTTAGGTTCTGCTGTAGAAGGTACACAGTCACAGGTATTACACAAGGGTAATAAAAACAATCAAATGAGCAACAGATGAAAAAACAAAATGTACTGAATGATGATACAGTGGAAGTAAACCCCGGACACGTTCAAAATTTGTCCTGATTAACGCTAATTGAAGTCTGTGGGAAGAGTATTTAAGAAGCGGGATCAAGAGCTGCAGCTCACTCTCGTCGGCCCCACAAATTCCAACATGCAATTATACTTGTGAGTTCAGCTTTAATGACTCCTCAGACATTACCAGTAATCTTAAACTGGTCATCTACATAATTAAAACCTTTGTCAGGAGAGACTTGTCCCGCTTCCTGACGAATATTATAATAAACATTACCTTTATATTATACTTGATGTTATTCACGTACCTGTTACCGAAGACAAACAAGAGACAAACAGCACCAGGAACATCAGGTAACAGATTGACGTTTGCATCATTATGCCCAGTGAGGTCACATGCGAAGGTCAACGAGGACTTGACAGCTGATGTTTCTGCTTGAGCACCAGGTGACCACTGTATCACCAGCTGGTCACTCCAGCACTTGGTGTTCAATGTAGCGCAAGATGAGTAGCGAGTGAACGAACTTACAGTTGTCACAGTATGAAGTGTCATAACGGACTGAGCTCCAGCGCTCACACATCTTATCTAAGGAACCACAACTACTCTAGCATGATATCTGTCTTACCTTATCAGTGTGGTCAAGGGTGTAGAAGTGACGTAGTGCCACTCTCCCAGTATGAGTGTTATCAACGACCCACCCATAAGAGTAGTATCCACTACGACCCCACCTTCATAAAGGTGACAGTATCCACTTCGACCATCCATTAGAGTGGGAGAAGCGTCCAGTACGATCCTGTCTTCATGAGAGAAGTGTTATTAGCGACCCATTCATCATAAGGGAGAGAGAAGCGTCCACTACCACCCACCCATCATGAGGGATAGTGCCCGCTACGACCCATGCATCATAAGGGAGAGAGTAGTGTCCACTACGACACACCCATCATGAGGGAAAGCGTAGTGTCCACTACGACCCACCCATCATGAGGGAGAGAGCAGTGTCCGCTACGACCCAGCCATCATGAGGCAGAAAGAGTCCACGACGACCTAGCAATCATGAGGGAGAGAGTAGCGTCGACTACGACCCTCCCATCATGAACCACAGTAGTGTCTACTACGACCCGCCCATAATGAACGACAGAGCAGTGTCTACTACGACCCAACCATCATGAGGAAGTGAATAGTGTCCAATACGACCCACCCATCATGAGGGACAGAGTTGTATCCACTACGACCCAGCCACCATGAGGGAGAGAGTAGTGTCCCCTACGACCCAGACATCAAGAGGGAGCGAGTAGTGTCCAGTACGACACAGCCATCATGAGGGAAAGAGTAGCGTCATCTACGATCCACCCATCATGAGGGACAAAGTAGTGTCCACTACGACCCAGCCATCATGAGGGAGAGAGTAGTATTCACTACTACCAAGCAATCATGAGGGAGAGAGTAGTGTCCACTACGACCCACCCATGATGAGGGAGAGAGTAGCGTCATCTACGATCCACCCATCATGAGGGACAAATTAGTGTCCACTACGACCCAGCCATCATGATGGAGAGAGGAGTATCCACTACGACCAAGACATCATGAGGGAGAGAGTAGTATCCACTACGACACAGCCTTAATGATGGGGAGAGTAGTGTCCACTACGACCCAGCCATCATGAGGGAGAGAGTGGTGTCCACTACGACCCAGCCATCATGAGGGAGTGAATAGTGTATACTACGACCCAGCCATCATGATGGAGAGAGTAGTGCCCACTACGACCAAACCATTATGAGGGAGAGAGTAGTGTCCACTACGACCCAGCCATCATTAGGGAGAGAGTAGTGTCCACTACGACCCAGCCATCATGAGGGAGGGAGTAGTGTCCACTACGACCCACCCATCATGAAGGACTGAGTAGTGTCCACCACGACCCAGCCATCATGAGGGAGAGAATAGTGTCCACTACGACCCATCCATCATGAGGGAGAGAGTAGTGTCCACTAAGACCCAGCCATCATAAGGGAGGGAGTAGTGTGCACTACGATATAGCCATCATGATGGAGAGAGTAGTATCCACTACGACCCAGCCACCATGAGGGAGAGAGTAGTGTCCCCTACGACCCAGACATCATGAGGGAGAGAGTAGTGTCCACTACGACACAGCCATCATGATGGGGAGAGTAGTGTCCACTACGACCCAGTCATCATGAGGGAGAGAGTAGTGTCCACTACGACCCAGCCATCATGAGGGAGTGAATAGTGTCCACTACGACCCAGCCATCATGATGGAGAGAGTAGTGCCCACTACAACCCACCCATCATGAGGGAGAGAGTAGTGTCCACTACGACCCAGCCATCATAAGGGAGGGAGTAGTGTGCACTACGATATAGCCATCATGATGGAGAGAGTAGTTTCCACTACGACCCACCCATCATGGCGGAGAGAGTAGTGTCCACTACGACCCACCCATCATGAGGGAGGGAGTAGTGTCCACTTCGACCCAGCCATCACGAGGGAGAGAGTAGTGTCCACATAAGAACATAAGAAAGGAGGAACACTGCAGGAGGCCTGTTGGCCCATACTAGGCAGGTCCTTTACAATTCATCCCACTAACAAAACATTTGCCCAACCCAATTTTCAATGCCACCCGAGAAATAAGCTCTGATGTGAAAGTCCCACTCAAATCCAACCCCTCCCACTCATGTACTTATCCAACCTAAATTTGAAACTACCCAAAGTCCCAGCCTCAATAACCCAACTAGGTACACTGTTCCACTAATCTACTACCCTATTTCCAAACCAATACTTTCCTATGTCCTTTCTAAATCTAAACTTATCTAATTTAAATCCATTACTGCGGGTTCTCTCTTGGAGAGACATCCTCAAGACCTTATTAATATCCCCTTTATTAATACCTATCTTCCACTTATACACTTCGATCAGGTCTCCCCTCATTCTTCGTCTAACAAGTGAATGTAACTTAAGAGTCTTCAATCTTTCTTCATAAGGAAGATTTCTAATGTTATGTATTAATTTAGTCATCCTACGCTGAATGTTTTGTAACGAATTTATGTCCATTCTGTAATATGGAGACCAGAACTGAGCTGCATAATCTAGGTGAGGCCTTACTAATGATGTATAAAGCTGCAGTATGACCTCTGGACTTCTGTTGCTTACACTTCTTGATATAAATCCCAGTAATCTATTTGCCTTATTACGTACGCTTAGGCATTGCTGTCTTGGTTTAAGGTTGCTGCTCACCATAGCCCCCAAGTCCTTTTCGCAATCTGTATGGCTAAGTTCTACATCATTTAACTTATAAGTACTAGGGTTATGGGCACTCCCAAGCTTCAGAACCTTGCATTTATCTACATTGAACATGCATCTGCCACTTTTCTGACCAAGAATAGAGTTTGTTTAAATCCTCCTGAAGTTCCATAACATCCACGTTTGAATCAATTATCCTACCTATCTTTGTGTCATCGGCGAATTTGCTCATATCACTAGTAATTCCCTCATCAAGATCATTGATATATATTATAAACAACAACGGGCCCAAGACTGATCCCTGTGGAACGCCACTTGTTACAGATCCCCACTCGGATTTAACCCCATTTATGGACACTCTCTGCTTCCTGTCAGTGAGCCATGACTCGATCCACGAGAGCACTTTTCCCCCAATGCCATGAGCTGCCACTTTCTTTAACAGTCTATGGTGCGGAACTCTATCAAAAGCCTTACTAAAATCTAAGTAAATAATATAAAATTCTTTATCGTGGTCAACAGCCTCAAAAGCTTTACTGAAGAAAGTTAATAAATTAGTTAGACAAGAACGGCCTCTTGTGAATCCATGCTGAGTATCATTAATCAAGCTATGCTTATCGAGATGGCTTCTTATAATCTCAGCTATAATTGACTCTAGTAATTTGCCTACAATTGAGGTCAGGCTTATTGGGCGGTAATTTGACGGTAACGACTTGTCCCCTGTTTTAAAAATAGGAATTACATTAGCCATCTTCCACATATCAGACACTACACCTGTTTGAAGAGATAAATTAAAAATATTAGTTAATGGTTCACAGAGTTCCATTTTGCATTCCTTAAGAACCCTTGAAAAAACCTCATCAGGACCCGGCGACTTATTTTGCTTCAGTCTGTCTATCTGCTTCACAACCATTTCACTAGTGACTGTGATGTTACATAATTTATCTTCTTCTAGCCCACTATAAAAATTAATTACTGGAATATTGTTAGTGTCTTCCTGTGTAAAAACTGAGAGAAAATAATTATTAAAAATCGAGCACATTTCATTCTCTTTGTCAGTAAGGTGCCCATAGTTATTTTTAAGGGGACCTATCTTATCTCTAACGTTTGTTCTATAGACCTGGAAAAAACTTTTTGGGTTAGTTTTAGAATCCCTAGCAACTTTAATTTCATAGTCCCTTTTAGCTTTTCTTATCCCCTTTTTACAATGTCCCTCTTAATGTCAATATACTGATTCATAAGATGACCCTCACCTCTTTTGATACGCCTATAAATTCCTTTCTTATGCCCTAGTAGATATTTGAGCCTATTATTCATCCATTTTGGGTCATTTCTATTTGATCTAATTTCTTTATATGGGATAAACGTTCTTTGAGCAGCATGTATAGTGTTCAGAAAACTGTCATATTGATAGCTCACTTCGTTACCCCAGTCAACAGATGATAAGTGTTCTCTAAGCCCATCGTAATCTGCTAAGCGAAAATCTGGGACTGTTACTGAGTTATCGCTACTATCGTACTTCCATTCAATGCTAAATGTAATTGATTTGTGGTCGCTAGCACCCAGTTCCTCTGAAATTTCTAAATTATTAACAAGGGATTCATTGTTTGCCATAACTAAGTCAAGCAGGTTATTTCCCCTTGTAGGTTCTGTCACAAACTGCTTCAAAAAACAATCCTGAACTACTTCTAAGAAGTCGTATGATTCTAAATTCCCAGTCAAGAAATTCCAATCAATATGACTAAAGTTAAAGTCTCCTAGAATTACTACATTATCGTGCCTTGTGGCCTTAACAATTTCCTCCCATAGTAGTCTCCCTTGGTCCCTATCTAAGTTTGGTGGACGGTATATCACTCCTAAAATCAGTTTTTCATGCCTCTCTGAAAATTCTATCCAAACAGACTCTGTATGTGTTACTTCAGACTTAATACCCGTTTTTATGCAACAGTTCAAGCGATCTCGGACATACAATGCCACGCCACCCCCCTTCCCGATACTTCTATCTACTTGGAACAATTTAAAACCCTGAATATGACATTCCGCAGGCATGTCCCGACTTTTTTAATTAAACCAGGTCTCAGTTAAGGCAAATACATCAATGTTATCTGCACTAGCAACTAATCTCAACTCGTCCATCTTATTCCTAGCACTACGGCAATTAGCATAATAAACATTGAAAGACTCTCCTTTCTCTTTACCCTTCCTGCTCATTTCTGTTTTTCTACTAAACCTATTACTGTCCTTATCACCCAAAGTCCCTGGCTTTTCAATATCTACCTCGTTCTGCTTATTACTAGTTCCCCTAGAACTCATAATATTACTACACTGGGACTTCACTGTTTTCCTGCCAAAACCCATATCACTAACTATTCCTAGTTTAAAGTCTTAACTGCTCCCTCCACTGCAGTTGCATGTGCTACCACCCCAGACCTAGATAAGTGAACCCCATCCCTGGCATACATGTCACTTCTGCCATAGAAGAGGTCCCAGTTGTCAATGAATGTTACCGCATTTTCCTTACAGTATTTGTCCAGCCAGCAATTGACACCAATTGCCCTGGACATCCATTCATTTCCAACTCCTCTCCTTGGCAAAACACCACATATGACAGGGTTCCCACCCTTACTCCTAATTATTTCTATTGCTGACCTATACCTGCTAATCAGGTCTTCACTCCTACATCTGCCAACATCGTTGCCTCCAGCACTGAGACAGATAATAGGACTGCTCCCATTACCTCTCATGATGTCATCCAGACGGCTAACAATATCCTCCATCCCAGCCCCAGGAAAGCAAACTTTCTGTCTCCTACTCCTGTCCTTCAAGCAGAACGCCCTATCCATATACCTAACTTGGCTATCCCCAACAACAACAATATTCTTACCTTCCTTGGTGTCGTTCGTCGTGATGTTCCCAGTAGTCGACTCACATTCGTCGGGTAGCACTGAGAATGTATTAGATGTTTCCACAACAGTTTCCACGGCAGTCTCTTTCTTCTTCATCGTTTCTACCTTTCCATTCGTCTTCTTGATCGTCAACTTCGTTCCCTGCTGTCCAGCCACTGACCAGTTTCCCTTCTTGACCTGAGGACTCAAAACAGGAGGACTCCTATGAATCTTTTTGTTTTCCTCGGTCAGTCGCCGAATCTCCACCTTCGCCAACCTCAATTCTTCCTTAAGCTGTTGGTAAAGTTGCTCGATGGAGGACATCTTGCTTCAATTCGCAGAGAGCGCGCAAACATGTCTTCACAGAGCTAAGTACACGTCAACGACCAGCTATCATAGGGGAGAGTAGTGTCCACTACGACCCAGCCATCATAAGGGAGAGAGTAGTGTCCACTACGACCCATCAAACATAAGGGAGAGAGTAGTGTCCACTACGACCCATCCATCATGAGGGAGGGAGTAGTGTCCGCTACGATATAGCCATCATGATGGAGAGAGTAGTGTCCACTAGGACCCACCCATCATGGGGGAGATAGTAGTGTCCACTACGACCCACCCATCATGAAGGAGAGAGTAGTGTCCACTACGACGCAGACATCATGAGGGAGAGAGTAGTGTCCACTACGACCCAGCCATCATGAGGGAGAGAGTAGTGTCCACTACGACCCAGCCATCATGAGGGAGAGAGTAGTGTCCACTACGACCCAGCTATCATGAGGGAGAGTAGCGTCCACTACGACCCAGCCATTATGTGGGAGAGAGTAGTGTCCAGTACGACCCAGCCATCATGAGGGAGAGAGAAGCGTCCACTACGACCCAGCCATCATAAAGGAGAGAGTAGTGTCACTACGACCCAGCCATCATGAAGGAGAGAGTAGTGTCACTACGACCCAGCCATCATGAGGGAGAGAGTAGAGTCCACTACGATCCAGCCATCATGAACGAGAGAGTAGAGTCCACTACGACCCAGACATCATGAGGGAGAGAGTAGTGTCCACTACGACCCAGCCATCTTGAGGGAGAGAGTAGTGTCCACTAAGACCCAGCCATCATAAGGGAGAGAGTAGTGTCCACTAAGACCCAGCCATCTTGAGGGAGAGAGTAGTGTCCACTAAGACCCAGCCATCATGAGGGAGAGTAGTGTCCACTACGACTCAGCCATCATGAGAGAGAGAGTAGTGTCCACTACGACCCAGCCATCATGAAGGAGAGAGTAGTGTCACTACGACCCAGCCATCATGAGGGAGAGAGTAGAGTCCACTACGATCCAGCCATCATGAACGAGAGAGTAGAGTCCACTACGACCCAGACATCATGAGGGAGAGAGTAGTGTCCACTACGACCCAGCCATCTTGAGGGAGAGAGTAGTGTCCACTAAGACCCAGCCATCATAAGGGAGAGAGTAGTGTCCACTAAGACCCAGCCATCTTGAGGGAGAGAGTAGTGTCCACTAAGACCCAGCCATCATGAGGGAGAGTAGTGTCCACTACGACTCAGCCATCATGAGAGAGAGAGTAGTGTCCACTACGACCCAGCCATATTGAGGGAGAGAGTAGAGTCCAGTACGACCCAGCCATCATGAGGGAGAGTAGTAGTGTCCACTACGACCCAGCCATCATAAGGGAGAGAGTAGTGTCCACTAAGACCCAGCCATCATGAGGGAGAGAGTAATGTCCACTACGACCCAGCCATCATGAGGGAGAGAGTAGTGTCCACTACGACCCAGCCATCATGAGGGAGGGAGTAGTGTCCGCTACAATATAGCCATCATGATGGAGAGAGTAGTGTCCACTACGACCCACCCATCATGGGGGAGAGAGTAATGTCCACTACGACCCAGCCATAATGAGGGAGAGAGTAGAGTCCAGTACGACCCAGCCACCATGAGGGAGAGTAGTAGTGTCCACTACGACCCAGCCATCATAAGGGAGAGAGTAGTGTCCACTAAGACCCAGCCATCATGTGGGAGAGAGTAGTGTCCACTACGACCCAGCCATCATGAGGGAGAGAGTAGTGTCCACTACGACCCAGCCATCATGGGGGAGAGAGTAATGTCCACTACGACCCAGCCATCATGAGGCAGAGTAGTTTCCACTAAGACCCAGCCATCATGAGGGAGAGAGTAGTGTCCACTGCGACCCAGCCATCATGAGGGAGAGCATAGTGTCCACTATGACCTAGCCATCATGAGGGAGAGAATATTGTCCACTACAACCCAGCCATCATGAGGGAGAGAGTAGTGTCCATTACGACCCAGCCATCATGAAAGAGTGAGTAGTGTCCACTATAACCCAGCCATCATGAGGGAGAGAGTAGTGTCCACTACGACCCAGCCATCATGAGGGAGAAAGTAGTGTCCACCACGACCCAGCCATCATGAGAGAGAGAGTAGTGTCCACTAAGACCCAGCCATCATGAGGGAGAGAATAGTGTCCACTACGACCCAGCCATCATGATGGAGAGAGTAGTGTCCACCACGACCCAGCCATCATGAGGGAGAGAGTAGTGTCCACTACAACTCAGCCATCATGAGGGAGAGAGTAGTGTCCACTACGACCCAGCCATCATGAGGGAGAGAGTAGTGTCCACCACGACCCAGCTATGATGAGAGAGAGTAGTGTCCACCACGACCCAGCCATGATGAGGGAGAGAGTAGTGTCCACTACGACCCATCCATCATAAGGGAGAGAGTAGTGTCCACTACGACCCATCCATCATGAGGGAGGGAGTAGTGTCCGCTACGATATAGCCATCATGATGGAGAGAGTAGTGTCCACTAGGACCCAGCCATCATGAGGGAGAGAGTAGTGTCCACCACGACCCAGCCATCATGAGGGAGAGAGTAGTGTCCACTACGACCCAGCCATCATGAGGGAGAGAGTAGTGTCCACCACGACCCAGTCATCATGAGGGAGAGAGTAGTGTCCACTACGACCCAGCCATCATGATGGAGAGAGTAGTGTCCACCACGACCCAGCCATCATGAGGGAGAGAGTAGTGTCCACTACGACTCAGCCATCATGAGGGAGAGAGTAGTGTCCTCTACGACCCAGCCATCATGAGGGAGAGAGTAGTGTCCACCACGACCCAGCCATCATGAGGGAGAGAGTAGTGTCCACCACGACCCAGCCATCATGAGGGAGAGAGTAGTGTCCACTACGACCCAGCCATCATGAGGGAGAGAGTAGTGTCCACCACGACCCAGCCATCATGAGGGAGAGAGTAGTGTCCACTACGACCCAGCCAACATGAGGAAGAGAGTAGTGTCCACTACGACTCAGCCATCATGAGGGAGAGAGTAGTGTCCACTACGACCCAGCCATCATGAGGGAGAGAGTAGTGTCCACCACGACCCAGCCATCATGAGGGTACAAACCACTCATAATTAAGTATATAATATAATATAATATAATATAATATAATATAATATAATATAATATAATATAATATAATGTAATATAATATAATATAACAAAACATAATATAATATGGGTAAAATAGTAAGTAAAAGAAAAAAGTGAAATTCATCAATTAATTTTGATTTAATTTTCATTTTAAAATAAAAGCAAAAATTAAATTTTATGGCAGAAATTAATTAAATCTTTAATGCTAACCAACTCAGTGTTCAAAATTCTAGACTAGGTATATGATTAAATATGTAGGCATATATGTGTATATATATATATATATATATATATATATATATATATATATATATATATATATATATATATATATATATATATATATACATGTATATATGCAAGGAATTCGCAAGAACAGGCGAAATATACACAAACATTGATCTCTGGCCGAAAGAGACTCGAGCCGACGAACCTTAGAACAAGGTACGCAGTGCATTACCATTCTCACCACACTGGACCAATACCTTGGCGTCCAGCTTGCGCTAGACTTTTGATCCAAGGCAGCCAGCTTTCAGGGAGAAGGATTACAACTTTTCATCTCATCCTCTGCATGCATCAGCCTTACTAGAGATTTTAACAATGCAAGGAATTCGCAAGAGCAGGCGAAATATACACAAACACTGATCTCTGGCTGAAGGAGACTCAAACCTACGAACCTTTTAACAAGGTACGTAGGTACGTAGAATGGTAATGCACTGCGTACCTTGTTCCAAGGTTCGTAGGTTCGAGTCTCCTTCAGCCAGAGATCAGTGTTTGTATATATATATATATATATATATATATATATATATATATATATATATATATATATATATATATATATATATGTCGTGCCGAATATGTAAAACTGATCAATTAGCAAGAACTCATTTAAAATTAAGTCCTTTCTAAAATTTTCTCTGATATGTTTAAAGATATATTTTTTTCATTAATGTTAATGTAAAAAAATTTAATTTTGCACTAAAAGAATCTTAGAAAACTTACCTAACCTTATTATAACAAGAACAATTTATTTTAGCCTAACCCAACTAAATATATTTTAGATTTGTTTACAATAATTTAATACTAAACAAACACAGTGAAATATATTTTTTTCGTTAGGTTCAGAATGATTTTGGCGAAATTATTGCATACACAAATTTTCATTTGTCCTATATGGCAAGATGAGCGTTGCTATTTAAGCCAAGATCGCAAGTTCTGCCTATTCGGCACGACATTATATATATATATATATATATATATATATATTATATATTATATATATATATATATATATATATATATATATATATATATATATATATATATATATAATTTGAATAACTTACAGCATTAAATATTAACTCTGAACCATGACTGTTACAATTTATACAACACAATCATGCATGGTTATTTATATCAATTTATTTTGAGCTTACATTGATAATAAATAATGCCAAAAAAATAGCCATGGACCTGACACTTTCCCACACATATAATACTGCACACGAGTAAGACTGTCCTGATCAACACTTTACTAACAGAGGCGGATGCCAGCTTCCATTTTCGGTACCAAAGGATTTAACACCAAACACATTAGCACATCACATCGATCATGACTATCCCATCACAACGACCCTCTCAAAGTGATGGTGAGGTACTGAGTCAGGTCTTCACTAGGACCCTCCGTCATGCAGTTACTTTAGGACATTTTCTAACCGTTTTTAAAACAATATTATATTCCTTTAGAATTGTTGACAACTGGGGAGCATCCCGAAAAGCTGGTGAGCTGTGGGAAGGACAGGCATCTGGTGAGTAGGTGAAAGATAGCTTGTATAGTTGGGGAAAAATTTTTTCTGTCTCTTTCTGCTGGGCAGAAGTGATATTTGGCAACTCAGTCGTTGTAAACAGAGAAGTCAAGTCTGCTTTTATTAATGAATTTACCAGCTTGTAACGACGATGGTGAGTGGCTGACAAAGTTAATTATGTGTATCTGTCTACAAACAGCTTTATGTTCTCATATATGTTAGGTGGTTTAGATAATGATGGGTGTTACGTAGCATGAGTATTTTCCTGGTTTTGATTAATCTTTTCGGTTTACAAACTTTTCTGCGGCATTCAAGTGTATACAGCTTTTAAATCAGATTTAGAGGTGAATGTGCAAGTTAGCTTTTTGAAGAGGCACCTAAAGTTAGTACCTCCGTGTGGCCACCAGTAACAACGTGGTTGATCAGGCCTTGATTCACCACAAGGCCTGGTCATGTACAGGGCCGAAGGGGCGTCAGCTCCCCCCCAACACTCTCCAGGTATACAGGTATACCATTCACTAGAGAATCAATTATGTTTTTTTTAAAAACCTCGTTCTATAACGTCGTTATACCTCCGTTCTGTTTATATATTTTGTGACAAAATACATAGACAGTACCGCCTTTGTCGATATATTTTGTAAACATAACATGTTTGCCTACAATAGTGTGTTAATCATACTGGAAAGTAGATTCAGATGACAATACAGAGTGTGGCAGACAACACCTGCTACGTCTATATTATGGATAGAAAGCAAGCCAAAATTGCCTAGTGTGGCCGTATTATCTGGAAGAGGAGGGAGAATGACTTCCCTTCTACATATATTGCCCGCTAACTAGGCAGATCACAGGACACCTGTATACAAGGTGAATTAACGCATAAATCACAGCTGCTAGGCGACATAGCTCGTCAGTCGAACTTAAATAACCGTCACACTGCAATCAGGAAGTTAGAATCCTGGCTTTTATGCTCTTCTGGTTGCCGAAAAGTGACCTTTAAGGTGGGAATCTGCTTCATTGACAGTGCTAAGAGGCCCATCCCACAATTTCTTTGTTAGGTAACGGAACATTTTCATGTAGGAACGTATCGCTCTCCAGAGTCTTGTCAAGCCGTTACAAACAATACAGTGCCGGATCAGCCGGGCTGTGGTTCGTACGTTGGGCTACGTGCGGTCAGCAGTAACAGCCTAGTTGAATCAGGCCCTGATCCACCGGGAGGCCTGGTAATGGACAAGGCCGCGGGGGCGTTGATCCTCTGAATATCCTCCAGGTAGACTCCCTTGGAATCAAATGAGATTGAAAAGACGTTAGAGGACGCTGTAGGGTGTTACAGTTTGTGGTCATGGATGCCATCAGGCCCAGCGGAGGTCGGGTGGCACATGGATAGTGTTGGCGTGAGTTCGCAGTGTTAAGGGTATGTTATAAGGTTCCTCAACTTTAGAAGTAAAATCTCGAGGGGAGGACTTCCTCTCGGTTCTGGAGTAAAGAAATAAGGGGGAGAAATGTGCACTAAATGTGCAGGGGAAGAAATATGCACTATCCTGGCCCTAAGATATATCACCTAGTAAATATTGAGTCCGTTCAGAAGAGATAAACTGAAATTTTCTTTGAGGTGATTTAACGGAAATGAAACTTTGCTATTTTGCACATAAAATGGTCAAATCTTCACCTGTATATTTTAATTTCACTCTTCTTCGTCGTCGAAATTTTTAAGTACGTTTTCAAGTGTGTGAAGCTACGCTACTGAGGATTTTGGAAGTCATCCGAGCCATTCCAGGATGTTGAGAATGGGTTCAACAACTTTGGTCACAAGGTAAGTGAACATATTGATTGTTCCATTAATTTGGTCCTCGTCACTGCACACACATAGATGTTAAAAATTTGAAGCCGAATGGATGAAACGTTCTCGAGTTATGAGTGAAATAAAATAAAAAAAAAAGTTGGAAAAAAAAAAATATACGTATTTCTCTTTTCAAGGATTCCTAACAAAATTTAACAAATGACAACTGCTGTCAAAGAAACAATTGAAATATCTACGCTATATTTAACACGAATATCGTTTAAGAAGCTCTCAAGTCACTGAGCAACAATAAGCCAGCAGCTGCTGCTTCAGTGACCCGCTGAAGACACATCGGATGCAACATCCTCTAAGGAGTCCCTTGACACCACAACGCGTCACTCGTGTCAGTTCATAGCACATCTCGACAGCGAACAGGTCATCTTATGACACAGACTCTCTCATTGGAACTTTCCTAATGAATAATATAACGATAATTGGAAACAAATTTAAGTTAGGTTTAGAAAAATATAACTTGATACGAGAAAATAATTTCCCACTAATTCTGTGTGACAACACTAAGTTGGTGTCACAGAAACAGTGCGAGATGAGTGATGTTGAGTGATGATGTTGAGTGATGATGTTGAGTGATGGTGCTCAAGCCGTATTCAGGGACCAGTCGTAAAAATATTGTATTTTGGGTCCTGTGACGTCTGGAGTCAAGATGTCAGTGATGGCAGCACTGGCGGCCTCATCAACATACACCTGGATCCACCTGTGTAATTACAATTAGGTAAGATGTAGATACCCACTCAAGCAACATTTCAATCACGTCACAGTGTTAGTCTCAGAGCCTGCAACACAGAGGCAACATCTCAGTAATTGTTCACTACAAATACGAAATGCGGCTTTAAAAAAAGAGGATGAAAGTGTACATGTCTGAACATGACTTGTCTCAACGCTAGTGTTTAACAGGATTTACAACAAAATAAATATTATACACAGAATACATCGTTATGTGATTAAGACCTACGTCGGGGGAGTTTCCTAGAGAACAAACAAATTAAAAACAAACGTTACCACCACTATCACCACTATCGTCATAACCTCCTGATCCTCCTCCTCCTCCTGATCCTGCTCCCTATTCCTCTTCCTCTTGCTCCTGCTCCTCTCCCTCCTAACCGCTGCCTAATAACCCTTCCCATGCCCTACCCTGGACAACAGTGTGCCAGACCACACAGTTATGACAGCCAGTTTCACACCAATTGCCCTTCATTACTGCTCGCTCAAAATGAACTAGAGTTTGGAATAATAATTATTCTCTCTTTTCATTTCCGGCTCATTGATTCGAACGTCTCAGCCAACCAACCTCATTCACACATGTAGTCCGTTTGTTTTCTTTATTTCTCTTCATATCTCTGTCTTTATTACCTTATACATTTTCTTTCTGTACTCAGCCCCACCCACGATCCACCCACCGTTGCTATCATTTGCCTCCACCCACACCCACAGTTCAAAGCAAAATGGTGAAAATTCTATGTTTCGGATATCTGTAGGCATGGAATATCCAGGAAAACAAATCTGAGGGCAACTTTGGGCAAAAACAAAAATTGCTCCTGACAAAAAGAGTGTGTCGTTCTATCTCTTGTAAACTTTTCACCCAGAAATGTGCCACACATCAGTCCACGATAAACAATACTACAACACAAACTGCTCTGCAGACCACTTGAAAATAGCCAGGAGGTACAGACGTCACAAACCTAACCATAGTAGTTACAACCATTCCACAGCAAGTGATTGTCTAGTCTCAGGACACGGAAAAAATGGAAAAATAGTTAAAATATTCCACTCCCTTGAAAGACAATATTCTATACATTTTACCACATAACACTATCTTTATGGGGAATCTTACTATCTTTATTACTTTTCCTTAATCAAACTCTTACTATCTCATAATTACCGTGAATCGTCTTCACATCCTCTTGAAATACAGAACCATGTAAGACTCTCCCATAAAGGAATCACAACATAGCAAAAACACAGATTAACTTGCAAAACTTTTAATATATACATGTATTATCTTTCAGTGAACCTTTTCCAAACACCTTAACTTTGTACACACCAGAACACATCTATGAAACACTACACATTTATAAACGAATAATACCTTGAAACATACTCTTGAATTTTTACCTACAATACTCTCTTTAGAAAGATTACTTTACCCTTCAGGTAAAGTAACCTTGTGAGGCAACGAATGTAATAAGGTAGTAATTGTATTGAGAAACCTATAAAGATGAGCTAAGGATTATTTTAGAATTAAAATAAATTGATTCTCAATGGTGGTACTGATTGAAAACATTTAAAGTGTAAAGTTATCGAAAAAGAGAAAACAAGTCAGGCACGTAATCAGAGGATATCAGAATGGTGTTGTCGCCCTGTAGTAAAAATTATGTTGACCTCAAGATGGGAAGGGCCGGGAGCTGGAGGATGGTGGTGGAGATTTGTTTCTAAAATGGTAACACTGAGTAGATGTATTATAACAATATAGAGCAAGTAGGAACCAAGAGCTGGAGTCTTTGATGGCAGTATATAATAAAAAGCTTATTCAAACAAGTTTGGCTTTGGCTTCAGTTTCTCGAGGGTCGTGACAAATTAATTTTGGGTGTGATTTATAGGCCCCCAAACCTTGATAGGGAGTGCAGTAAGCTGTTATTGGACGAAATTCATAAGGCATCTAGATATGAAAATGTTGTGATAATGGGAGATTTTAACTTCAGACAAAATGATTGGAACAATATGACAGGAAATCTTGAGTCTAATGACTTTCTTGATACGGTTCAGGATTGCTTTTTAGAACAGGTTGTGACAGAACCAACTAGAGGAAACAATCTGCTTGACTTGGTTCTTGCCAACAAAGATTCACTAATTAATAATCTTGAGGCTAATGATGAGCTTGGGGAAAGTGATCACAAATCACTTATTTTCGATATATCATGAAATTACCCAGATAACTGCAATCAAATCTCTGTCCCAGATTTTCGCTTGGCCGACCTCATGGGACTGAAAAATTACTTGGGTGGGCTAAATTGGGATGTCCTAACTATGGGTCAGGTAGGTGATCTTGGTTGCCAATATGACGTTTTTCAGAGCATAGTTCTAGCTGCCCAGACAACTTTTGTTCCGAGTAGGGAAATTAGATCTAACAAAAATGATCCCAAATGGGTGAACAATAGATTAAAACATCTCATTGGTCAAAAGAGAGGCATATATAAGATAAGATAAGATTTCGTTCGGATTTTTAACCCCGGAGGGTTAGCCACCCAGGATAACCCAAGAAAGTCAGTGCGTCATCGAGGACTGTCTAACTTATTTCCATTGGGGTCCTTAATCTTGTCCCCCAGGATGCGACCCACACCAGTCGACTAACACCCAGGTACCTATTTGCTGCTAGGTGAACAGGACAATAGGTGTAAGGAAACGTGTCGGAATTTCCACCCGCCGGGAATCGAACCCGGGCCCTCCGTGTGTGAAGCGGGAGCTTTAGCCACCAGACCACCGGGCCACCTAATATAGGCGTATCAAAAGAGGGGATGGGCAGTTAAGAAATCAATATATTCAATTAAAGAGAGAAATAAAGAAAGGAATAAGAAAAGCAAAAAGAGATTATGAGGCTAAGGTCACAAGGGAATCAAAGACTAACCCAAAAGGGTTCTTTCAGGTATACAGAAGTAAGATTAGGGACAAGATTGGCCCACTTAAGAGTAACTCTGGTCAAATCACTGACAGTGATAAGGATATGTGTGAAATTCTAAATACCTACTTCCTCTCAGTTTTCACCCAGGAAAATACTAGCGATATTCCTGAAATAATAGATTACGTAGAACAGGGTGATAATAAACTATGTACGATTGCGGTAACTAGTGACATGGTCCTCAGACAAATAGAGAAACTAAAACCTAACAAATCCCCAGGCCCTGATGAACTGTTTGCAAGGGTGTTAAAGGAATGTAAAGAGGAACTTAGCATACCTTTGGCTAATCTTTTTAACATATCACTACAAACTAGCATAGTGCCTGATAAGTGGAAAATGGCAAATGTAATACCTATTTACAAGGCAGGTGACAGGTCATTGGCTTCGAACTATGGACCAATAAGCCTTACCTCCATAGTGGGAAAATTTATGGAATCAATAATTGCCGAAGCAATTCGTAGCCATCTTGACAGCACAGATTGATTAATGATTCTCAACACGGTTTTACAAAGGGGCGTTCCTGTCTTACGAATTTACTAACTTTTTTCACTAAGGTGTTTGAGGAGGTACATCATGGCAATGAATATGATATTGTGTATATGGACTTCAGTAAGGCTTTCGATAGAGTTCCACACCAGAGGCTATTGAGGAAACTTAGGGCACACGGAATAGGAGGAGAATTTTTTTCCTGGGTAGAGGCATGGCTGACAAATAGACAGCAGAGAGTTTGCATAAATGGGGAGAAATCAGAATGGGGGCACGTCACAAGCGGTGTTCCTCAGGGGTCAGTGTTGGGCCCGTTGTTGTTCACAATTTACATAAACAACATAGATGAGGGAATAAATAGCGACATAAGCAAATTTGCTGATGACACCAAAATAGGCAGTCCAATTCATTCTAATGTGGACATTAGAGCACTCCAGGATGATTTGAATAGACTGACGTAATGGTCGGAGAAGTGGCAGATGCAGTTTAATATTGACAAATGCAAAGTTCTAAATGTTGGACAGTTAAATAACCAGCCACATAAAACTAAATAAGCAGATCTTGATACTCCCGATTGCAAAAAGGATTTGGGAGTTCTGGTTAGCGTGACCGAAAACCAAGAAAACAGTGCTTTAGTTTTTCGCAATAAAGCAACAGAATTCTTGGGCTTCATATCTAAAGTATAAAAAATAGAAGTCCTCAGGTTGTTCTTCAACTCTATATACCCTTTGGTTAGGCCTTTTTAGACATGCTGCTCATTTCGGTCACCGTATTACAGAAGGGGATAAAAATGGTCTGGAAAACTACAAAGGAGGATGAAAAGATGATCTCATGTATAGAAACTTCCCTATGGGGATAGACTGGGGCCCCTGAATCTGCACTCTCTCGAAAGGCGTAGAATTGGGGGGGATATAAATCGAGGTGTATAAATGGAAAACAGGAAAAAAAAAAGGGATGTAAATAGTGTGCAAAAATTTCCACCAAGACAGGACCCACAAGGTTTTCAAGTTGGAAAATTCAGATTCAGGAAGGATATGGGAAAAAGCACGGGTTTGGTAAAGAGTTGTGGATGAGGGAACAAACCCCCGGTAAGTTTTTCAGGCAAAACGTTGTGTAGTTTTAAAAATAGGTTAGATAAAAAGAGTGGGTGTGGTGGGTGTGAGTTTTGGGCCCGACTGCTTTTGCTGCTGGGTCTGGTACAGCTCCACCTATGGGGATGACCAGACTGGGTGGTCTTGGGTATTTCCCGGGGGGGGGGTCATTGGGCTAATCCGGGGGAGGGGGGGCATGGGGCCGCTCAGCATGGTCAGTAGGCCTGTCGCAGTGTTCCCTTTTTTCTTATGTTTTTTATGTCTTAACCCCGGGGGGGATAGAACCCCGATCAGGAGTCTCAAAACTCCAGACCGTGGTGTTACCCACTGGGCCAGCTGGTCCAGTGGCTAACGCGACGGTCTGGAGTTTTGAGACTCTGATCGCGGGTTCTATCCCCACCCGTGGTATGGTTTGTTTGCAATCGTGTCATTACGATTTCGTGAGTCAAGAAGCTTATTCTTTATTAGAAGTAATGGTCAGTTAAGCTTTAGTTACCAAAGAGACAATAAAGTGACTTGGAAAACAATAAAACGTATTGTTACACTCTGAGGAACATGACGGTTGTGGTTGTTGATTGTGGTTGTTACTTGTGACGGTGGTTGTGTTGTGGTTGTTGGTAGTGACGGTGTGGTTGTTGTGGTTGTTGGCTGTGGTGGTGGTGGTGGTAGTGTTGTGGTTGTTGGTTGTGGTGGTGGTAGTGTTGTGGTTGTTGGTTGTGGTGGTGGTTGTTACTTGTGACGGCGGTGTTGTTGTGGTTGTTGGTAGTGACAGTGTTGTGGTTGTTACTTGTGACGGTGGTGTTGTTGTGGTTGTTGGTTGTGACGGTTGTGTTGTTGTGGTTGTTGGTTGTGACGTTGTTGCTGTGGCTGTTGCTTGTGACGGTGGTGTTAATTGTGGTTGATGGTTGTGACGGTACTGTTGTTGTGGTTGTTGGTTGCGACGTTGTTGTTGTGGCTGTTGCTTGTGAGAACACTAGCTGTAACAGAGACGTCTTTCTGCATACGGCATGTGACATCAACAAGAGATGGCATTACTAGTTGCAAGTAATCGTTTTCTGACAAGGCATCCCCTGTGGAGAAACTACTTCTCGAACTAGCAGTCATTGCAGGGATAGGCTGTGCACTCAAGGCAGTCTGACAATATATGTTACCATCCAACAAGTGTGTCTACCTTCAACCCGCGATATCTCCATTTAAGAACCCCTACGATACTTGTGATGGTGTTGTTTGGGTTGTTGCTTGTGACGGTGTTGTGGTTGTTGCTTGTGACGGTGGTGTTGTTGTGGTTGTTGGTTGTGACGGAGGTGGTGTTGTGGTTGTTACTTGTGACGGTGGTGTGGGCGTTGGTTGTGACGGTGGTGGTGTTGTGGTTGCTGGTTGTGACGGTGGTGTGGTTGTGGTTGTTGTTTGTGACGGTGGTGTTGTGGTTGTTGGTTGTGACGGTGGTGTGGTTGTGGTTGTTACTTGTGACGGTGGTGTTGTGGTCGTTGCTTGTGACGGTGTTGTTGTTGTGGTTGTTGCTTGTGACGGTGTTGTGGTTGTTGGTTGTGATGGTGGTGTTGTGGTTGTTGGATATGACGGTGTTGTGGTTATTGGTTGTGGTAGTGGTTGTTGCTTGTGACGGTGGTGTTGTTGTGGTTGTTGGTTGGGACGGTGGTGTTGCTGTGGTTGTTGTTTGTGACGGTGGTGTTGTGGTTGTTGCTTGTAATGGTGGTGGGTGGTGGGGGTGTTGTGGTTGTGATGGCGGTGGGTGGTGGGGGTGTTGTGGTTGTGATGGTGGTGGGTGGTGGGAGTGTTGTGGTTGTTGGTTGTGATGGTGGTGGGTGGTGGGGGTGTTGTTATTGTTGGATGTTGTGGTGGTGGGTGATGGGAGAGTTGTGGTTGTGATGTTGTTGGTTGTGATGGTGGTGGGGATGTTGTGGTTTTTGGTTGTGATGGTGGTGGGTGGTAGTGGTGGTGGGGGTGGTGTTGGTCGGTGTGGGTAGTGGGCGTGGTGGTGGTGGTGGTTGATGTGGTGGTGATGGGTGGTGGGGGTGAATGGGGTAGTTGCAGTGATGGTAGGGGTGATGCTGGTGCGTGTGTGCTGGTGGGTGTGGTGGTGGGTGTGGTGGTGGTGTTGGTAGGTGTGGTGGTGGTGGTGGTTGGTGTGGTGGTGGTGGTTGGTGTGGTAGTGGTGGTTGCTGGTGTGGTGGTGGTGGGTGTGGTTGTAGTGGGTATGATGGTGGTGGGTATAATACTGATGGCGGTGGTGGGTGTGGTGGTGATTATGGGGTGATTATACATAAGAACATAAGAAAGGAGGAACACTGCAGGAGGCCTGCTGGCCCATTCTAGGCAGGTCCTTTACAATTCATCCCACTAACAAAACATTTGACCAACCCAATTTTCAATGCCACCCAAGAAATAAGCTCTGATGTGAAAGTCCCACTCAAATCCAACCCCTCCCACTCATGTACTTATCCAACCTAAATTTGAAACTACCCAAAGTCCCAGCCTCAATAACCCAACTAGGTACACTGTTCCACTCATCAACTACCCTATTTCCAAACCAATACTTTCCTATGTCCTTTCTAAATCTAAACTTATCTAATTTAAATCCATTACTGTGGGTTCTCTCTTGGAGAGACATCCTCAAGACCTTATTAATATCCCCTTTATTAATACCTATCTTCCACTTATACACTTCGATCAGGTCTCCCCTCATTCTTCGTCTAACAAGTGAATGTAACTTAAGAGTCTTCAATCTTTCTTCATAAGGAAGATTTCTAATGCTATGTATTAATTTAGTCATCCTACGCTGAATGTTTTCTAACGAATTTATGTCCATTCTGCAATATGGAGACCAGAACTGAGCTGCATAATCTAGGTGAGGCCTTACTAATGATGTATAAAGCTGCAGTATGACCTCTGGACTTCTGTTGCTTACACTTCTTGATATAAATCCCAGTAATATATTTGCCTTATTACGTACGCTTAGGCATTGCTGTCTTGGTTTAAGGTTGCTGCTCACCATAACCCCCAAGTCCTTTTCGCAATCTGTATGGCTAAGTTCTACATCATTTAACTTATAATACTAGGGTTATGGGCACTCCCAAGCTTCAGAACCTTGCATTTATCTACATTGAACTGCATCTGTCACTTTTCTGACCAAGAATAGAGTTTGTTTAAATCCTCCTGAAGTTCCATAACATCTACGTTTGAATCAATTATCCTACCTATCTTTGTGTCATCGGCGAATTTGCTCATATCACTAGTAATTCCCTCATCAAGATCATTGATATATATTATAAACAACAACGGGCCCAAGACTGATCCCTGTGGAACGCCACTTGTTACAGATCCCCACTCGGATTTAACCCCATTTATGGACACTCTCTGCTTCCTGTCAGTGAGCCATGACTCGATCCACGAGAGCACTTTTCCCCCAGTGCCATGAGCTGCCACTTTCTTTAACAGTTTATGGTGCGGAACTCTATCAAAAGCCTTATTAAAATCTAAGTAAATAATATCAAATTCTTTATTGTGGTCAACAGCCTCAAAAGCTTTACTGAAGAAAATTAATAAATTAGTTAGACAAGACCGGCCTCTTGTGAATCCATGCCGAGTATCATTAATCAAGCTATGCTTATCGAGATGGCTTCTTATAATCTCAGCTATAATTGACTCTAGTAATTTGCCTACAATTGAGGTCAGGCTTATTGGGCGGTAATTTGACGGTAACGGCTTGTCCCCTGTTTTAAAAATAGGAGTTACATTAGCCATCTTCCACATATCAGACACTACACCTGTTTGAAGAGATAAATTAAAAATATTAGTTAATGGTTCACAGAGTTCCATTTTGCATTCCTTAAGAACCCTTGAAAAAAACTCACCAGGACCCGGCGACTTATTTTGCTTCAGTCTGTCTATCTGCTTCACAACCATCTCACTAGTGACTGTGATGTTACATAATTTATCTTCTAGCCCACTGTAAAAATTAATTACTGGAATATTGTTAGTGTCTTCCTGTGTAAAAACTGAGAGAAAATAATTATTTAAAATCAAGCACATTTCATTCTCTTTGTCAGTAAGGTGCCCATAGTTATTTTTAAGGGGACCTATCTTATCCTAACTTTTGTTCTATAGACCTGGAAAAAAACTTTTTGGGTTAGTTTTAGAATCCCTAGCAACTTTAATTTCATAGTCCCTTTTAGCTTTTCTTATCCCTTTTTATGTCCCTCTTAATGTCAATATACTGATTCATAAGATGGGCCCTCACCTCTTTTGATACGCCTATAAATTCCTTTCTTATGCCCTAGTAGATATTTGAGCCTATTATTCATCCATTTTGGGTCATTTCTATTTGATCTAATTTCTTTATATGGGATAAACGCTCTTTGAGCAGCATGTATAGTGTTCAGAAAACTGTCATATTGATAGCTCTCTTCGTACCCAGTCAACAGATGATAAGTGTTCTCTAAGCCCATCGTAATCTGCTAAGCGAAAATCTGGGACTGTTACTGAGTTATCGCTACTATTGTACTTCCATTCAATGCTAAATGTAATTGATTTGTGGTCGCTAGACCCAGTTCCTCTGAAATTTTCTAAATTTTTAACAAGGGATTCATTGTTTGCCATAACTAAGTCAAGCAGGTTATTTCCCTTGTAGGTTTTGTCACAAACTGCTTCAAAAAACAATCCTGAAATAATTCTAAGAAGTCGTAAAGATTCTAAATTCCCCGTCAAGGAAATTCCAATCAACATGACTAAATTGAAGATTGAGACACTTATGCAGCATATGGGAAACTTTATTCAGGAAACGTTTCGCCACACAGTGGCTTTATCAGTCCAATACAAAGAGGAAGGCGTAAGGAGAGGAGGAGAATGAGGTAATCAGTCCCTCAACCTGGAGTCGATGTGTTCAGTCCATCAATCTTGTAGAATGTACAGCATAGGGCCGTAGACGTGGCTTATATACTGTAGTGAGGTGACGTGAAGCAGGTGGAGGCGGGGTCATAGTGGTACCATCCACTAGTCGAAGTAGGTCTTCGTCCAAAGGTTGAACAAGTGTTGAAGAATTCTTTGTAACAAGATCTTTGTATTGGACTGATGAAGCCACTGTGTGGCGAAACGTTTCCTGAATAAAGTTTCCCATATGCTGCATAAGTGTCTCAATCTTCAACTGTCAGACACTGCAGCATCATGGGATCTTGTTACAAAGAATTCTTCAACACTTGTTCAACCTTTGGACGAAGACCTACTTCGACTAGTGGATGGTACCACTATGACCCCGCCTCCACCTGCTTCACGTCACCTCACTACAGTATATAAGCCACGTCTACGGCCCTATGCTGTACATTCTACAAGATTGATGGACTGAACACATCGACTCCAGGTTGAGGGACTGATTACCTCATTCTCCTCCTCTCCTTACGCCTTCCTCTTTGTATTGGACTGATGAAGCCACTGTGTGGCGAAACGTTTCCTGAATAAAGTTTCCCATATGCTGCATAAGTGTCTCAATCTTCAACTTGTCGGTTTTTCAAACCATTCATCACAACATGACTAAAGTTAAAGTCTCCTAGAATTACTACATTATCGTGCCTTGTGGCCTTAACAATTTCCTCCCATAGCAGTTTCCCTTGGTCCCTATCTAAGTTTGGGGGACGGTATATCACTCCTAAAATCAGTTTTTCATGCCCCTCTGAAAATTCTATCCAAACAGACTCTGTATGTGTTACTTCAGACTTAATACCCGTTTTTATGCAACAGTTCAAGCGATCTCGGACATACAATGCCACCCCACCCCCCTTCCCGACACTTCTATCTACTTGGAACAATTTAAAACCCTGAATATGACATTCCGCAGGCATGTCCCGACTTTTTGAATTAAACCACGTCTCAGTTAAGGCAAATACATCAATGTTACCTACACTAGCACTAATCTCAACTCGTCCATCTTATTCCTAGCACTACGGCAATTAGCATAATAAACATTGAAAGACTCTCCTTTCTCTTTACCCTTCCTGCTCATTTCTATTTTTCTACTAAACCTATTACTGTCCTTATCACCCAAGGTCCCTGGCTTTTCAATATCTATCTCGTTCTTATTATTACTAGTTCCCCTAGAACTCGTAATATTACTACACTGGGACTTCACTGTTTTCCTGCCAAAACCCATACCACTAACTATTCCTAGTTTAAAGTCCTAACTGCTCCCTCCACTGCAGTTGCCAGTGCTCCCACCCCACACCTAGATAAGTGAACCCCATCCCTAGCATACATGTCATTTCTGCCATAGAAGAGGTCCCAGTTGTCAATGAATATTACCACATTTTCCTTACAGTATTTGTCCAGCCAGCAATTGACACCAATTGCCCTGGACAACCATTCACTTCCAACTCCCCTCCTTGGCAAAATATCACATATGAGAGGGCTCCCACCCTTACTTCTAATTATTTCTATTGCTGACCTATACCTGCTAATCAGGTCCTCACTCCTACGTCTGCCAACATCGTTGCCTCCAGCACTGAGACAGATAATAGGATTGCTCCCATTACCTCTCATGATGTCATCCAGACGGCTAACAATATCCTCCATCCCAGCCCCAGGAAAGCAAACTCTCTGTCTCCTACTCCTGTCCTTCAAGCAGAACGCCCTATCCAATATACCTAACTTGGCTATCCCCAACAAACAACAATATTCGTACTTCCTTAATGTCTTTCGTCGTGACGTTCCCAGTAGTCGACTCACATTCGTCGGGTAGCACTGAGAATGTATTGGATGTTTCCACAACAGTTTCCACGGCAGTCTCTTTCTTCTTCATCGTTTCTACCTTTCCATTCGTCTTCTTGATCGTCAACTTCTTTCCCTGCTGTCCAGCCACTGACCAGTTTCCCTTCTTGACCTGAGGACTCAAAACAGGAGGACTACTCCGAATCTTTTTGTTTTCCTCGGTCAGTCGCCGAATTTCCATATTCGCCAACCTCAATTCTTCCTTAAGCTGTTGGTAAAGTTGCTCGATGGAAGGCATCTTGCTTCAATTCTAGAGAGCGCGCAAACAGGTCTTCACAGAGCCAAGTACACGTCAACACTGCGCAAAAGCCAACTCAATCAGGAGCTACTGCGCAGCACGTCCGCACGGCCCAATAGCGATTGTGGTGGTGCTGGTGGTGGTGATGGTGGTGGTGGGTGTGGCGGTGGTGGTGGGTGTAGTGATGATGGTTGCCGCATGCTAAAAGTATGTTACATTTTATACTGTTAATGTCACACAAGCCAGCAAACATAACCTCCCTACATAACACCAATCTGACGACATTTATCTTTGCAAATATACAGGGTCTAAAGCCATCAACAAACTACAAAGTACCTTTCATCAGTGAACTGCTCACAGTCAAATGAAATATTAGCGGAATTTCACAGAGACCCACCTAAAGGATTGCTATGATAACGAAATATGGATCGCAGGTTATAAACCTTCTCAGATGCGACAAAGAAAACAGGCAACAAGCGAGGGCTGGCCTCTATGTCACAGTCGCTCATCTGCTCGGAGCTACTAAACGCCTATGTAGTTGAAGTTTTGGCAGTAAAGATTGAAAACCAAAACCATGTCATTGTGGTTGTACACAAGACTCCTGATGCAACTTCCCAACAATTCCAGGAACAACTTTTGAAAATTGACTACTATCTGGAAAATCTCCCAACTCCTGCCGAAAACATCTTGCTGCCGGGTGACTTCAACTTAAGACATCTATAATGGAGGAATGTAGCAAATAATGCTTTAGCAGAGATAAGCCCCAGGAGGCAGCTCAGATAAAAATTCACTCACACGTGAGCTACTAAACTTCTGCAACAAATTCACCCTAAACCAGCAAATACTGGAGCCACATGAAACAAGCTGGGACGATATTCTAAACATGGATCCGAACCTTTGCCTAGAAAAAATTCACCCTGTGGCACTTGAAGTATGCTCAAGGCACAGTCCTTTAAGAAAAAAGAAGAGATGTAAACTAGAAGAGAGACGTTCCCTATTCAGGCGAAGGCGAAGAATCACAGAGCTGCTGAAAGGGGCCAGTATTATATCTGTAATACAAAAGGAGGCACTTGTCGGAGAAATAGCAAATATAGAACTTAAGCTTAAGGAATAATACAGGAGACAAGAAACACACGAAGAACTTAAAGCCACAAATGAAGCTGAAAGAAATCCAAAATACTCCTTTTCTTATGCAAAAATCTAGGGCACAAACAACATTCAGTATTGGACCCCTGCTAAGACAAGATGAGAATTACACAGATGACTGCAAAGAAATGAGTGAGATACTGAAGTCCCACTATGACTCGGGGTTTGGTAAGCCAGTAACCAGACTAAGAATCGATTATCTAAATGAATTTTTATAACCAAGACTTAAAATTTGGTTAGTTCAAAAATCTCTGATATCATAACACCACAAGACTTTGATAAACCTATAAATGACATGCCCATGCACTCTACCCCAGGCCCAGACTCGTGGAAATCCGTGCAAAGAACTGTAAAAAGCCCCTTCATGTGCCTTTAGCATTCTATGGAGAGGGATCATGGACACGTGGGATCATCACACAGTCACTAAAAGCAATAGACATAGTCCTACTCCACAAAAGTGACAGTAAAGCAATTGCAAAGAATTACAGGCTGATAGCACTAACGTCCCATATCATAAAAATCTTTGAAAAGGGTCTAAGAAACAAAGTCAACACTCACTTAGATACCCATCAGTTACACAACTCAGGGCAGCATGGATTTAGAGCAGGTCGCTCCTGCCTGTCCCAACTACCGGACCACTATGACATGATCTTGGATACTATGGAGGACAAACACAATACAGATGTAGTATACACAGACTGCGAAAGCCTTCAACAAGTGCTATCATTGTGTAATAGCACACAAAATAGCGCAGAGAAAAAGAAGGATGTCCGAGCTAATACGATCCCAAAGGATGTATTCACTGGACTGAGGGAGGGAAGGAGGGAAGGGGAGAGAGAGAGAGAAGGGAACAGGAAATGCCCCTAGGCATACTAGTACCCATAGCCAGTAAGGTTGAATATTATAGCACTAGAAAAATTCCCACAAGCGCTGATGTTGTAGTAGTAGCCTAAATGAAAGTAATGTGGTAATTATCAAAAAATCCGTCAGACTCCACAGTTATGGAGTACCATCCACGAGAAAGAAGGTCCATTTAAAGGGACGAAAAACGGGACCATTTAATTAAAGGGGAAACTTCAATAAGCTATACAAAGGAAACGGGGCTCATTAAAATAAACTTATTTACAGAGGGAAGCATCTGTAATTGCAAGGAAGACGGCCACAGTTATTCATCCCACAGAATTCTAAGGAAAACTCTGGTTCAACCCTCAGAAAATGCATGAAAATAGGCCCTAATTCCTCGGTGTGGCACTACATTTAAGACAGTCTAATGCATTTGCATAAGAGCCTAATTTTTGACTGTGTACAATTGCCACAACTAAAAACGCATCTAATCTGAACAACCCGTCACTGATATTGTATAATGAATGCTTATCATTCTTAATAATTGCCGATTCTACAATATTCCTTTCAAGCCAGGAGGAACAAGGGAAGATGATACTTGCTTCTTGCCAGTTTGCCGGGTTATTACAAGCTGTAATGTGGTTGAAAAGCACGTGCAACTCTTGTGCTATACATATCGAATAACAGTGTTGTGATATTCTAACTTCTAAAGCTTTTCCAGTCTGTCCCAAATAGGGGAGACGGCAACCACTGCAACCAATTCTGTAGACACCATCAGCATGCTGTTGGGGTGAATTCTTTATCAAAATGCTTCTAACAGTCCGTGAATTTTTTAAAACTACTTGTATATTAAATCTTTTAAGGGCATTCAGCAGGATGGACAAATTCTCATTGTATGGGAAAACCAAGCACATTCTTGGCCTGAGGTGTTATCTAGGCTCTGTTCTTTAATAAATTTTCTTAGCTGCCAGCAAGGCAGATTCCACAAACACCTTAGGATGCCACAGTTTCATGCCAATGTCAAATATTTTTCTAATTTCTTCATTTTGGAATTCCTGACTGCACATTCTATAAGCTCTCAGAAATATAGTAAGAAATACACTCCTTTTAACTCTAGTCTCATGGTTGGAATAGTAGTGAATGTATGAGCACACATTGGTGGCCTTCCTATATACTGCAAACTTAAACTTTCTATGAACCCGGTGTATCAACACATCTTAGAATGGAAGTTTACAGTCCACCTCTTTCTCAAAGGTGAATTTAATAAATGGGATTAAAGTATTAAGTCTTGGTAAAAATGTATCAATGGCCATATCATTTGACCAAAGACACAAGATGTCACCCACATATCTGACAATTTAGCTCTACATGGCAGGATATCTTTCAACAATCTAGCCCCGAAAAATTCCATATACAGATTGCTCAATTGAAAGGACAACGGATTCCCATAGCCATTCCCTGCCTTTGAGTATAGTATTTCCTCTCAAACTCAAACTTGCAATCAACTACACACAACTTAATCAATTCATTAATGGTATTTTTTATCAAAAGGCAAGAGAACTCATCAAATTCTTCTTCCAAATAAGATAGCAAGTCGGGGACAGGGACTCTCATGAACAATGCAGTGACATCAAAACTTACTAGAGTAAAATCATTAGACATGTTGATATTTTGCAACTTGTCGATGAGGTCAACATTGTTTTTTAAGTGAGCTTCAGAAACATGTAGGATGAATAACTGTGGCCGTCTTCCTTGCAATTGCAGATGCCTCCCTCTTTAAATGAGTTTTTTTTTAATGAGCCCCCGTTTCCCTTTCCATAACTTTAGAGGGTCCCCCCTTTAAAATTAGCCCCCGCTTTCTGTGGAGGGGTACTCCTTAATTCCCAAAGTGGCTTTCATATAAAATATATATATAAAATTATATATAAAATATAAAAATATATATATAAAATTTTAAAATATATATATATATATTTATAAAATATATTTTTATGTCTTTCCCAAATATGAAAAAAATGGTCAATTAGCAAAAACCTTTTAAAAAATTTAAAGTTTCCCTTTTCCGAATTTTCTTTTATATTTTAAAAGGGATAAAATTTTTTTTTCTTTAAATATTAATTTTAAAAAATTTTTTAATCTTGCCCCAAAAGGGAATCTTAAAAAAAATTTTATCAAACCTTTTATTATAAAAAGAACAATTTTTTTTAGCCTAAAAACAACAAAAATATTTTTTGATTTTTTTCCCGAAATTTTAAAATACTAAAAAAACACATGAAAAATATTTTTTTCGTTAGGGTCAAAAATGATTTTCGCAAAAATTAATGATACACAAAGTTTCACTTGCCCCTATAGGGAAAGATGACGTTGCTTATTTAACCCCAAAAACCAACGGGCCCGTCCCCCCCGGGCGAGGGGCACGGGCCCGTCAATCCGTTGCATGTTGGCCCATTTCTAGAATTTTAAAGGGCAATAAGGTATTTTGGCTTTGGGGTTTCCCACTATTTGGGACCTGTTTGTAACGAGACTTTGTCCCCAATAAAAAAGAAAGGCGGGTTTTAAACCCCGGGTAGGGTTGCTAATGTTAAAATTGTGAAAAGGAAATGTATCTTGCTTATATTAGTTCGGGGTTTGATTATGCAGGGCCCCAAAACTACTTGCACTGGGTGCCCTGACTGGAAAGTTTTGGGGGGTGGAAAACCCAAAAACAAAAGAAATTTGGGATCTTTCCGGGATGCCCTGGGTTACCCCCCCCCCAAAAATTTTAAATATGGGGAAAAAAATTTAAAATATTCCAATTTTTTAAAGATCGTGTTCCTGAAAAAAAATACCCTTTTATTGGGGTCAAAAATGTTGGGTTTAGCCCCATTAAAACCCCCTGCACAAAAAGCCCCCCAAAACTTTCCTCACACTGGTGAACACCCTTTCCAGATGGTCGAAAAAACGGGGAAACCGCCTCCGCTTTAACCCCAGCTACATGTCTATTTCAAGTTGGACAACGAGCATTTCCCTGCTCCATGGGGTCTTAAACCCCATTCCAAACTACCATTCCTTTTTTTCCCCCCAAAAAAACCCTCTTTTTAAAAATCAAAACCAAAGTTTGTCTTGAAGCCAAACATGTTGCCTTAAGCTGTATTGAAAAACTTAGTCACACAGAAAAATTTCTTTCAAAAATTTATTTACGTCGAGGTTCTGTTCCCCACCCAAAGGGGTGCAGCTGGTAGTGTGTTTGTCACACAGAGTGATGGCCTTTTAAAAGGGAAATTGGAGCACGCATCAAAAAAACTGGGCCTCTCCCCCTTAAAAACAGAACTTTTTTGCCAAACTCCTTGCACTCAAATTTTGTCCATGTATCAAAGGTTTGACACTTTAATTGTAACTGTTTCTCTGCCCACCCATAAATGCTCCTAAAATATTAATATAAATTGTGGCGGGTTTTTGTCAGAAGCCAGAGTTTGGGTGGCCCAGTGGATTTCGAGTCCCACATGCTTTTGGATTCCATCTCAATTGGTCTTCAGATGCATGATGGGAATGAAAAAATTGGGGCAAAAGCTGTATGTTTTCCAAAGGGGGGGTAATTAAAATCTTGGGTTGTCTTTTAGCATTTTTGGAGAAAAATAATCGAAAAAAAAATTAAAATGAACTTTTTTTGGACTTAAGACTTAGGGAGTTTTGAAAACAAGTCAGTAATCTATCTTCTTTCCATCAGCGGGAGGAGCCAAAATTGTCTATGGTGCACCCCAACAAGATAAGCAGACTCTTGGATGTGACTACTGCCCGGCTCCGGGGGGTTTTACAAGTATTTTTTGGGAAAGGTTTAAAATCCCACCACCGATGTAGACCAAACGAAATGAAAACTTTCCCAAAAGGGAAACTATTTTTCACACATTGCTTTTTTTAAAGGAAAGGGGGTGTGATCAAATTAAAGAATTTAGAAAAACCTCATCAGAAGTGTTAAAGAAAGGGGCTAAGTATTTTATCCACATTTTGGAAAAATTGCAGACCTTTTCTGGAGAAAAAACCCGGGCCCTTTGCTGCTGTAAAAAAAAGCTTCCCCCACATGGGGCTTGTGGTGTGTGTGGGGTTTGTGTGTGTGTGTGTTTTGTGTGTGTGGGGTGGGTGTGTGTGTGTTTTGTGTGGGGTGGGGTGGGGGTGGTGTGGGGGGTGTGTGGGGGTGTGTGTGTTGTGTGTGTGTGTGTGTGTGTGTTGTTGTGTGTGTGTGTGTGTGGGTGTGTGTGTGTGTGGTGTGTTTTGTGTGCATGCGTGTGTGTGGGTGTGTGTGGCGGGGTTTTGTGTGGGGGGTGTGTGTGAGGGTGTGTGTGTGGTGTTGTGGGGGGTGGGTGTGGGGTGTGTGCGTGTTGGTGTGTGTGTGTGCGTTTTGGGGTTGGGTGTGTTGTGGGGTGTGTGGGTGTGTGGGTGCTGTGTGTTTTGTGAGGGGTGTGGGGTGTGGGTGTGTGTGAGGGTGTTGTGGGGGTGTGTGTGTGTGGGTGTTGGTGTGTGGGGTGGGGTGGGTTTGTGTGTGTGGGGTGCGTCCTTGTGGTAGCATATTTTGTACGCTCGGGGTGCACATGTCCGTGCGTGCGCCCTGGGGGTTTTGGGGGGGTGTTTGCGCGCGCGCTAGTGTGGGTGTAGGGATCCATTTAAATATTTTTTAATTTATAACTATTACAAATTTTGGGCCCGGGGGTGGAGTATCAGTGGGGTTTAAATTTTTTGGGAATTTGTTTCATTTACTGGGAAAACCCTTTTATAGGAGTGAAGCTGATTCCCTTACCTCTGTAACCTTTCCCATGATTTGGGGGAAACCCGATCTACCTGGGTTCATTACCTTTTTAACTAAATTAGCACATAAAAAGGGGGGCCCGTCACTGGGCCCCTTTTGTACCTTGTAATCTTTTGAACCCCGGCCCCAAAAAAGGGGATGGGGGGCCCTAAAAATATTAACTAAAAAGTGTGTGTGTGTGTGTGTGTGTGTGTGTGTGTGTTTTTTGTACTCACCCAGGGGGTTTGGTTACTTTTTCCTAATTTGGTTGGTTGCAAGGGGGCGGGGGGGGGGTCCCCCAGTCCGGCCCCCCCTCTTTCCCCTTTATTGCTTTTTAGGGGCCCTCTCTTTTCCCCCGCCCATGGGGGCTTATCATACCTCGCCTTAAAACTTGTATGGTTCCTGCCTCCACCACATCACTTTCTAGGCCCCCCATTCCATGGCCCGCTACTCTATGACGAAAAAATATTCCTAAAATCCCTTTTATTCATCGAGTCTTCCCAATTCCAATTGTTTACCTCTTGTGGGTTGGGGTCCCATCTCTGGAACATCCCGTCTTTGTCCCCCCTGTCTAAATTTGCGCGTTTTTATATGTCGTTAAAATGTCCCCCCCTGAACCCCCCCTGGGCCCCCAGTGTCGTCAGGGGCCCATTTTCCCCCCAAAAAACCTTTTTTTTCATAGGGCAATCCCCCCTAGCTTGGGACTAGTCTTGTTTCAAACCTTTGCCTTTTCCCCTAATTTCTTGAGTCTTGAAATAGGTGTGGATTCCAAATGGGGTGAAAACTCCAGTATGGGCCGAGTAGAAGGTGTACAGAGTCTTAAACGGGAATTTCCCTTTCTGAGGGATCCCGGAAAAGCTTCCGTAGGTTTGCCAGGCGCCCCTATGCTGCAGCAATTTTTTCTGATTGATGTGCGCCCCAGGGGATATGCTCGGGGTTATACTACCCCCAAGGATCTTTTTTTTTTTAGTGAGGTTTGGGAGTCTTTGGCCATCAAAAAAAAATTGTTCTGCGGGCTTCTTTTCCCTTCCCCCAAACTTTTATGACTTTGCATTTGGCAGGGTTTAAAAACCAAGGGGCCAGTTGCTGGACCAGGCTTGTAGCCTGTCCAGATTCTTTGTTGTCCCGCCTGATTTCCCCGCCCCTTCGATTCTTCTCATTAAATTCACAACGTCTGCAAACAAAGGGCACTTCTGGTTTTATCCCTTCCGTTATGCGTTCACGTATACCAAGAAAAAGCACAGGTCCCGGACTGACCCCTGTGGCCCCCCCTTTTCCCAGGCGCCACTCTGACCCTTCCCTCGCGTACCATGACCGTTTTTTTTCCCCCCTGTCAATATTTCCCGACCTTGCAGTGCCTTTCCTGTTATGTTTTGCCTGGTCCTCTAGCTTTTGCAGTAACCTTTTTGTGAGGAACTGTGTCAAAACCCTTCTTGCAGTCCAAAAATACGCAGTCGATCCACCCCTCTCTCTCTTGTCTTACTTCTGTCACCTTGTCATAAAACTCTAGTAGGTTTGTAAACACAGGATTTTCCTTCCCTGAAACCGTGTGGTTGTAATTATACACTTTTTTTTCCAGGTGCCCCCCCACTCTCTCCTGATGATCTTCTCCATGCCCTTGCTACTTACACGTTAGAGAAAAGGGTCTGTAGTTTAGTGCCTCATGTCTGTCCCCCTTTTTTAAAAAATTGGGGAAACTACATTTGCCATTTTCCATACCTCAGGGAGTTGCCCAGTTTCAAATGATGTGTTGAAGATCTTTGTTAATGGCTCACACAATATCTCTGCTCCCTTTTAAGGGGCCATGGAGAGATGTTGTCTGGTCCCACCGCCTTTGAGGTGTCAAGTTCGCATAGCAGCTTCTTCACCTCCTCCTTGGTTATATGTACCTCATCCAGCACTTGCTGGTGTGCCCCCCTGTTCTGATTTCTTGGGAGTCCTACTGGTTTCCACTGTAATACCTCTTAAAATCTTTTTGAGCTCCCGACATACCTCTCGGTCGTTTCTTGTGAATTCCCATCACCCCTTTCCCCCAGTCTGATTACCTGGGCCTTGACTGTTGTTTTCCCCCTGATGTGGCTGTACAACAGCTTCGGGTCAGTCTTTGCTTTTGATGCTATGTCATTTCATATTGTCTCTGAGCCTCCCTTCTTATCTGTGCATATTCGTTTTCTGGCTCTTCGGTTTGTTTTCTTTATTTTCCTGAGTTCTCTGTCTTCTGTACCTTTTCCATTCTCTAGTACACCTAGTTTTTGCCTCCCTACACCTTTGGTGAACCAAGGACTCGTTCTGTTCTTCCCATTATTTCTGTTTCCCTTGGGAACAAACCTCTCCTCTGCCTCCTTGCATTTTGTTGCTACATAGTCCATCATTTCTTGTACTGGTTTTCCTGTCAGTTCCCTCTCCCACTGAATGTCTTGCAGGAAGTTCCTCATGCCTGAGTAGTTCCCCTTTTGTAGTTTGGTTTTTCCCAGCCTATTCCTGCTACTCTCTCCACTTGGAGCTCAACTATGTAGTCGAAGCACCAGAACCACATGATCACTAGCTCCCAGGGGCCTTTCATATATGATACCTCGATGTCCGAACTACTCATGGTGAATACAAGGTCCAACCTTGCTGGTTCATCCTCTCCTCTCTCTCTGGTAGTGTCTCTAACATGTTGATGCATGAGGTTCTCCAGTACCACATCCATCATCTTGGCTCTCCATGTTTCGGGACCCCCATGGGGCTCCAGGTTTTCCCAGTCAATCTCCTTGTGATTGAAAACCCATAACTAGTAACTTTGCTCCCCCCATGTGTGCTCTCCTGGCCACCTCGGCTAGTGTGTTGATCATTGCTCTGTTGCTCTCATCGTATTCTTCTCTTGGCCTCCTGCAGTTCTGTGGTGGGTTGTACATTACTGCAATTATCACCTTATGTCCCTCAGACTGGATTGTTCCTACTAAGTAGTCCCTTTCGCCCATGCCATCCATTCCTTCCATTTTCTCAAAACCCCACTGGTTTTTAATGAGCAGTGCAACTCCTCCTCCCCTCTCCTCCCTCTGTCTTTCCTGAAGATTTGATATCCGGATGGAAAGATTGAATCTGTTATTATTCTGGTGAGTTTTGTTTCTGTGAGTGCTATTATGTCTGGGATGTCTCTTTGATTCTTTCGTGCCACTCCTCATACTTGTTTGTTATTCCATCTGCATTTGTATACCACACCTTCAACTTCTTTTCTAAGACTGTGGTCTGGGAAGTATATTGGGGTTGGGGAAGTGGGAGACCTGGTAAGGAACTATGGGTTGTTGCTGTGGGGGTGAAGTTTGTAATGTAGTGGGTGGGGCATTGGATGTGGCATGGGTGTTTTGATTTAGAGTGTTTGGTTGCACTGGGGTTGACCTGGTTGGGAGGCTTCTATAGAAAGTTGTGAGGGAGGCTGTATTAGATCTTCTTCCTGGGTCTGGGATCTCCTGTCTGTCTTCTCCATCCCCTCTCTTTCCTCCTTTCGCCTTTGTACCATCTCTCTCAGATGGTACAAAGGCGAAAGGAGGAAAGAGAGGGGATGGAGTGTGTGTGTGTGTGTGTGTGTGTGTGTGTGTGTGTGTGTGTGTGTGTGTGTGTGTGTGTGTGTGTGTGTGTGTGTGTGTGTGTGTGTGTGTGTGTGACTCAACAATCAATATTTGCACCAATAACTCATTACAGTTGTGACCGGGTGTGGAAGTGTGAATTACTCATTACTCTATAATTTGTTCATGATTGTAGCCAAAGTATAAACGTAAGTAACCATTCTACAGAATTCATTACCTTTGTAACTTGTGAGCTCATTACCTTTGTACCTAGTTCAGCTATCAAAACTTTGGGGGCCCAGTCCCTGGACCCATTACGTACCTCTGTAATCTGTAAATACCTTTGTAACTTGTCATGATTGTGACCAGACTTACCTGGAGTTCATTACCTTTGTAAATTGTGAGTTCATTACCTTTGTAAATTGTGAGTTCATTACCTTTGTAAATTGTGAGTTCATTACCTCTGTAACTTGCTCAGCTATCAAAACTTTGGAGTCCAGTCCCTGGACCAATTATGTACCTCTGTAATCTCGCCCACAGGATGGGTATGGGGTGCATAATAAACATATTAAACTAACTATTTAAGCCAAGATCGCAAGTTCTGCTTATTCGGCACGACACACACACACACACACACACACACACACACACACACACACACACACACACATATATATATATATATATATATATATATATATATAATATATATATATATATTATATATATATATATATATATATATATATGGGTGTGAAACATGGGTGGTGAATGTTTCAACAAGGAGAAGGCTGGAGGCAGTAGAGACGTCGTGTCTGAGGGCAATGTGTGGTGTGATTACAACTCAATGCGTAGTTTGGAAATTAGGAGGTGTGGGTGGGTGTGAGTTGGACCTGACTAGCTTGTACTACTAGGTCAGATGCCGCGCTCCTTCCTTACGTGAATGTGACCTGACCTGGCCTAGGTTGGATCATTAGCTTGGGCCCGTGGGGGACTTGGACCTGCCTTGCATGGGCCAGTAGGCCTGCTGCAGGGTTCCTTCTTCCTTATGTTCTTATCACTGGTCATATAATTAAGTAAAGAATAAAGATTATATTTCTTTGTAAAGGTTACAATGTGTAGTTACAATTTTCGTTTTCTAAGTACAAAGGAAGCCAGTATCATGCTGGGGCATGTCGGCCAGACCAAAATTACTGATATAGCGGAGTCCGACGGAATTTTTGAAAATTACCACGTTACTTTCGTTTAGGCTGTAACAGTATCGGCGCTTGTGGGATTTTTTTCTAATGCTATAATATTCAACCTTTCTGGCTATGGGTACTGGTTTGCCTAGGGGCATTTCCTGTTCCCTTCTCTCTCTCTCTCTCTCTCTCTCTCTCTCTCTCTCTCTCTCTCTCTCTCTTTCTCTCCCTCACTCCAGTGAATACATCCTCTGGGATCGTATTAGCTCGGACATCCTCCTTTTTTTCTGCAACTTTGCAAGCTCCTGATGTGTTGATTTCAACACAAAAGGCCTAGAGCTATCATTCTACACACCCCGTGTTTGTTTTGCATCCTGTATCGTTTGGTTTGCGACATTGGCATAATAGACTGAGATGTAAGCCAAAGTACAGTGTCATCCTTTGCCCATGATACCTGAATTTGTATGGCTGTGTCACTTATCAAAGACACCGCAAGTCTCAAAGCGGACATCAATCATGTCTTTAAATGAGTCACAGAAAACAATATGAAGTTCATTGAAGACAAATTTCAATTACTCCGATATGGAAAAACTCGAGGAAATTAAAATTGAATCGGAGTATATAACAAATTCCTTCCACACAATAGAGTGGACAACTAATGTGAAGGACCTAGGAGTGATAATGTCAAGAACGTCTCACTTTCAAAGACCACAACAATGTATCTACCACATCTGCTAGGAAAATGATAGGACGGATAATGAGAACCTTTAAAACTAGGGATGTCAGTCCCATTATGATTCTTTTCAAGTCACTTCTCTCTAGGCTGGAATACTGCTGTACATTAACTGCCCCTTTCAAGGCAAGAGAAACTGCAGACTTGTTGAATGTACAGAGAACTTTCACGGCACATATAAATATGATAAAGCACCTAAATTACTTGAAGTTCCTTGATTTGTACTCCCTGGAATGCAGGCGAAAAAGGTACATGATAATATACACTTGGAAAACCATAGACGGCCTAGTCCCAGATCTGCACACTATAAATCACTCCCTACGAAAGCAAACTCGGCAAGTGATGCAACATCCCCAATGAAATGCAGGAGCACCACAAGTACACTAATAGAGAACACAGTAAGTGTCAGGAGCCCAAGACTGCTCAAATGCCTACCAGCACATATAAAGAGGATTACCAATAGACCCCTGGCAGTCTTCAAAAAGGAACTGGATAAGCACGTAAAGTACCTGACCAGCTAAGCTATAGTTCGTACGTTTGCTTGCATGTGGCCAGTAGTAACAGCCTGGTTGACTAGACCCTGATCCACTGTGAAGCCTGGTCACAGAACGGGCAGCGGGGGCGTTGACCCCTGAAATTCTCTCTAGGTATACTCCAGGTATACCCATATAGGCTTGCCTCCCAACCTGTGAACCAGCTGCTAAGGGTTTAACAATCAGGGCCCTTATCGTTTTACCAGTACCTTGGTTCAACCAGCCAATCACAAGGAATCCTGCCAAAGCTGTGAAGCGATATGGTACACTCGTGAAACAACTTTGGCAGAATTGCCTTCCCTGTCTTATGCTTGCATTTGCCTCATTGTACATAGCTGTAAATACTGTACATAGGTTGTATGTGTTGTAAATACCAGCTTATTTTTGTTGAAGGAAATATATTAATTTATTTTCTGCTGTATTTTTGCTCGTTCATAAGTGGTTATCACATTACGGCAGGGTGTGCAGGCCATATCTGCACCTGTGTACATAATAATGGTGGTGGGTGTAACGGGTGTGATGGATGTAGTGGTGGGTGGGATTGAGATGGGGTGGTGTTGATGGTGGTTGGGGTGGGGGTGGTTTTGATGGCGGTTGGGGTGGGGGATGAAGGTTGTTGGAGTGGGGGTGGTGTTGATGGTTCTTGGGGTGATGGTGGTTGGGGTGAGGTGTTGGGGTGATGGTTGTTGGGGTGATGGTGGTTGGGGTGAAGGGTGGTGGGGTGAGGGTAATGGTTGTGGGGGGAAAGGCAGTGGGGTGGGGGTAATGGTTGTGGGGGATGGGTGGTAGTTGTGGAGAAATTTTCTTGGGGAGGGGAGTATCAGCCCCCCTTCAGCCCCTTTCAGCCCTGAGGGGCCCAGCCCTCTCAGAAGGGGCAAACATCTTGTTTACTGCTACAGCGAGTAACTGATCCCAGATGCAATAAGAGTATGTGACGTGGTCAAGCGACCGCCTCTCCTTGCAAGAGTACAGTGTTGCAAAGCGTAGTTTAACAAGAAACAATCCATCTCTTACCTTAGCAGGACAATTAAGGAAAACCTGCTCCTATTTTATTACCATGGTAAAGTTAGTGGACATTGTTGTCTATGCTTAAGACAGTAAGGATAAAGCATTCTACTTTGTTTCATGAAGGAAGTTTGGCAAGGAAGCAAAAAGTACTAGGTCAGCTTTTCCTTTATGTTCTAGGGGCATTGCAGCAGCGTAGGAGGCTGTGAAGTCAGAGTACTTTTCACCCTACTGTGAGTCACACTGACGCCAGGATAACCAACAAAGAACACTGATCCGTGCGTTAGCATGAACAAAGTGTCTCACAAAACACAATAAACACTTACAGAGAAGTGTCATCAGCTTCTATAGTTATAAAATTGTGAACAATAAAGACAAACCTTGTGGAACATAGTGTACCAGTGTGCGTATTCCTAGACTATGGAAGACGTGGACATCCAAGGACACTTCAGCTTCTATCAAGTCATCGATACCTGCCGAGGGTGTAAAGAACACCACAGCTCATGCTACAAGAGCAAGGTAGGTTATGAATTACCTTGTGATACAGGGGACTGCACAATTCTTGTGTCACAGGGAGTTTGTAATCAACCTATAGTCGGCAGTGAGGTGCAGACTTTTGAGTCCACACATGTAAGTTTTGTCAGCAATCAGTGAATGAAATATGCTGACATAATACCCCCTAGGGGTAATTTATTATTAAGACAATTCCATTTCAGCCTGTTGCGAAGTGGTTAAGACAGCTTCTCAAGACTTCGCCTGCAGGGGCGGCTGTGTGGGCGATAGCTGCCTTATCAAGCTAAGTTCCCCCTATATTTAAACTTTAACCTTAGCTAGTAAACCATTTCTCAACAGCAGTGAAGTTAGTAGTATTGGTAGTGGTGGTGGTGGTGTGGAGAATAAAAATAGATGAATAATTTAAAAATAAAAGCTGAAACGAAAATAAAGACAACAAAAGGAGAAAATAGTAAATAGATAAGTAATGTACTGTGGTCTGTGAGTGAAGCTGAGAACCAGACGCACGAGTCATTGAGACGACTGGTGGGAACAACTTGGGTCTGTGAGTGAAACTGGCTGCCAGACGCACGAGTCATTGAGACGACTGGTGGGAACAACATATCAGCAACCCCTGCTATGGTGAGAGCCTTCACTCCGCCAGTGCACCACAACACTGTGTTGTCCTGTGTTACGTCCTACAATATTTTCTAACTATACTAATGTGTGTACACTATAGCAATAGCGCATAGTGATATGTATCTCAATATACTGCATATACTCCTAAAATTTATTTCAATCTCCTGTGAGCCCATATTTGCTATTAAAACTGCCTTGGCTGGTGGTCAATAGTTCACATGCAGCCTTCATGACTTTCTGTATCTGAGAGGCTTAAATCCTAATTAATCCCCAAATTCCTAATTGTGTTCCCGTACTCGCTTTATCCCTTGTGTATTACACTTCATAACAAAAATTTCAATTAATATTTTATTGATAGTTATGGTTAATATTTTATTTTAGGTTCCCCAGTTTTTATTTTATATAATTATTATGAACACAGTTAAGAATGGCCTGTGACCTGGTCGTAATGGGTTTGGAGCAAAACAAATTCAGCAGTAATATTTAACTTGTATTTCCTTCACCAGATATAAATATGTATGCATAATTATGTACACTTATGTACAGGACCTGAATATAAGTGTACCACACGGTGATAAAGGGCAAAGACAGAAGTCAGAGACAGAGCACCGTACTTCAACCAGCTAGAGCAAGTCTGGCAAATGCTGACTGTGAGTGAACCACGTTACCTCAGCATTTGGCCGTCTCACTTATGATTGGACAATGAACCAAGGTACTGATTTAACGATGGGTACCCTTAATATCGTTAAATCCTTAGCACCTGGTTCGCTGGTTGGGAGGCAGCCTATATGGGAGTGTGAACATATGCTGAATATATTGTAACATACGCTTTGCATGCCACAATAATCAAGACTTTTTTTTATAGAGGATTATAGACACTTGCCTATCCAACCTCTAAAGAATATATTGATTACTTATTCTAAGACCATGAAGAAACAACACTGAAATAATGCATATAAAAAAAGTACAGAAATACCTTTCAGGCTACTTTAGCACCAGATGAATAGAATACAGACCTGAGCATTCCTTCTTGGTCGTCGGCAAAATCTTGCTGGTACCACTCTAGTATCTGAGGCAGCTTGAGGACCCCCTCCGTCACCTGCACCTCCTGCAACAGGTAAGAATTGGTGGCTGTCTCCAGCACTGCCTCCAGGTTACTTTCGCTGTAAACACGCACAACTGGACAAGTCTGTTGGCAAACAATGGGATACAAGAAGAGGTAGTAAGTGCAACAACCACTGCAAGAATTTTTATGATAGTTGAGCACAGAAGGCACGACACAGTTCTACTCGAAATACCAATAGGAATCATAAACTACCGGGTACAGCACCTCCGAGCATCAATACATGAGAAAGAGCCACACTGGGATACAGGGGTTTTCAAATATTTAGAACAACTTTATTTCTACTGTAAAGCTATATATAATATTTTGTCATCAATAATGGTTTTAAAAAACGAAGTAACATACAGTTATAACTAGTCCACAGCAGCAGAACTGACCTTGGCACCACAGTTGAGGGCAAAATGAATCCTTGGGTCGAGGTTTGGAAGGCGGTGTTCTTGGCGGGGGTCAGCTGGTGACAGAACTGGGGTGCCACTGCTGGGGTGAGCCTTGTTACCTGTGCAAAAACACACTTGTCCTCAGTAATCATATATATATGTATATATAAATATAAATATATATATATATATATATACATATATATATATATATATATATATATATATATATATATATATATTATATATATATATATATATATATATATATACATATTATATATATATATATATTATATATATATATATATATATATATATATATATATATATATATGTCGTGCCGAATAGGCAGAACTTGCGATCTTGGCTTAAATAGCAACGCTCATCTTGCCATATAGGACAAGTGAAAATTTGTATATGTAATAATTTCGCCAAAATCATTCTGAACCTAACGAAAAAAATATATTTGATTGTGTTTGTTTAGCATTTAATTATTGTAAACAAATCTAAAATATATTTAGTTGAGTTAGGCTAAAATAAATTGCTGTTGTTATAATAAGGTTAGGTAAGTTTTCTAAGATTCTTTTGGTGCAGAATTAAAATTTTTTACATTAACATTAATGAAAAAAATATATCTTTAAAAGTATAAGAGCAAATTTCAGAAAAGACTTAATTTTAAATGAGTTCTTGCTAATTGACCAGTTTTACATATTCGGCACGACATATATATACATATATATATATATATATATAATATATTATATATATATATATATATATATATATATATATATATATTTTATATATTATATATTATTATTGTAACCACGAATAAGCGGCTAGCTGGAGGATCGAACCCATGTTGTTTTAGTCCGCCTCGTGAGAAGAGCGAAAATTCACGACATTCTAAACCACTGGAACATATAATCCTACAAACAACATGAGCCTAGCGAACTAGGCTTGCTTCATTTTGCGAGGACTTGCAATTGTTTGGTTGCCTCGGAGCTAATTTCATTCTACTTCCCGTTTGCTGTACTAACCTCCACAAGCAGTACATATATTATTGTAACCACGAACAAGTGGTATTTAAATCAATAACAAACTGCGGCTAGCCGGGGGGTCGAACCCATGTTGTTTTAGCCTGCCTCGTGGGAAGAGAGCGAAAATTCACAACGCTCTTAACCACTGGACCATACAATCGTACAAACATGTTACCAGGGTTGTTTAACAAATTTATAGATGGGGTTGCAAAGGAAGTGAATGCTAGGGTGTTGGAAGGAAGTGTGGGATTAAAATATGCAGAATCTAATACAAAATGGGAGTTGTTATTGTTACTTTTTGCTGATGACACTGTTTTTTAGGAGATTCGGAAGAGAAGTTGCAAAGGTTAGTGAACGAATTTGGGAAGGTGTGTAAAAGACAGAAGACATAACTGCGCATAACAAGACAGAAATGTTATGCACAATTAGGGATATAATTTTGGAGTTATTGATGCATTTGCTCGATGTATTCATGAAATCAGAGGAATTTATCTATTATTATTATTATTATAATCAAGGGGGAAGCACTAAACCCGTAGGATTATACAGCGCCTATGGGGGGATGGAAGGCATTCAGGCTTAATTCAGGGAACTGGAGCACAGATCCAACTGGAGCACAGATCCAATTCCCTAGATCAAGAGCCCCTCACCAGCGTCAAGGAGCCTTCCTTGAGGGGAGGAATTTATCTAGGGACTGGCATAGCACGTGCATAGTTCCTTTGTGTAGGAGAAAGGGGAATCAAAATAAAAAGTGCAAGACTTATAGGGAAATAAGACTATTTTGTATACTGGGTAAAGCGTATGGAAAAGTTATCACTGAAAGAACCACATGCATTTCGGTCGCTGTGCGATCCAGGAAAGGCATCCCCGTATTTCCCAAGCCCAGCCTCCTCTACTTCAATGCAAGCGAAAGGAATATCGGCAGGTGGTCATAAAATTCCAGTGTAGTAATATAAAAAGTACCAGAGTGTGTATGTGTCAGTGTGTGTATGTGTCAGTGTGTGTATGTGTCAGTGTGTGTTTGTGTCAGTGTGTGTATGTGTCAGTGTGTGTATGTGTCAGTGTGTGTATGTGTCAGTGTGTGTATGTGTCAGTGTGTGTATATGTCAGTGTATGTGTCAGTGTGTGTATGTGTCAGTGTGTGCATGTGTCAGTGTGTGTATGTGTCAGTGTGTGTATGTGTCAGTGTATGTGTCAGTGTGTGTATGTGTCACTGTGTATGTGTCAGTGTGTGTATGTGTCAGTGTGTGTATGTGTCAGTGTATGTGTCAGTGTGTGTATGTGTCACTGTGTATGTGTCAGTGTGTGTATGTGTCAGTGTATGTGTCAGTGTGTGTATGTGTCAGTGTGTGTATGTGTCAGTGTGTGTATGTGTCAGTGTATGTGTCAGTGTGTGTATGTGTCAGTGTGTGAACTTCTGTACAGTTCTGCACTTCTATATGTATATAGTGCATGTGTAATTATGTATGCAATTTTTGTGTGCAGATGTTTACTTGTGTATATATCAGCGATGTATACTTATTTATACATCTGTGAATGCGTAAGTATACATGCACCGATTATTTTGCATATTGTGATATCACTTAATTAGTGTGATCTTACTGCAATATATGTATGTTTGTGTGTTTGTAGCGGGGTATGCGTGTATTTTCCTCCAAGTGCGTTTGCATGCACATGTATGCATGCACATGTATGCATGCATATGTATGCATGTATGCTCGAGAGCGTGTGCGTGCGCATTCATATTTATGCAGGTGCAAATGATTACATGTATATTCATTTATTAATATTTAGATGTGTATGTAATGTATGTTCGTATATGTAAATGTGAAATTTATGTATATTTACATATTTACGCATGTATGTGTATACACAGTAAATATACCTCATCACCACCACCTTCACCTTCACCACCATCACCACCACCACCACCACCACCACCACCACCACCACCACCACCACCACCTTCACCACCACCACGACCATCACCACCACCATCACCGCCACCACCACCACCACCACCACCACCACCACCACCACCACCACCATCACCACCATCACCACCATCACCACCATCACTATCTTCAAAACCATCACTACCACCATCGTGTGCATGTAAATGCATGTGGATCCACATAACCAATAACAACATTAGTCCTTGTGTCAATTCAATTCAGTTCAAGTTTATTCTCTATAAGGGTTGCAATGTGGGGTTTACAGGTTTTGGGTATTGTGTGGTTTACATGTTATAAAATACTAATTACAGAGGGGGCCACTAGGACACCTAGCATGACTAGGCATCTCGAGCAGACTTGGATTAATTCTTAACATTAAATCCTTACAGATTATGGTATTAAGGCTAAGTGACTACATCATAATTTGTGAGTTTAGCAATGTGAATGCTTTTGTTTTGGCACAATACAAAGTGTCTATATTGGAGTATCATAGGCAAACTTATGACTAGTTAGGATTTATTATTTTAAGATTAAGATTAGTATTTCTGGGTTTATAGTCAGTGGGTGAGTGAGTGTCATTGTGAACCACCAGGTGGTTATCATGTAGTTAGTTGTCGGGGTGGATCAGGGAGATAAGATGTTTTCTAACTGTAGTTTTGAAAGTGATGAATGTGTCTGCAGTTCTAGAGTTTTCAGGTAGGGTTTTCCAGATTTTAGGTCCTTTGAAATACATTGAATTTTTGTAAAGGTTTAGTCGAACACGGGGAATGTCATAGAGATGTTTGTGTCTGGTGTTATGCCTGTGGATCCTGTCACAACTATCAAGAAAGCGTTTTAGGTCAAGGTTAATATTGGAATTTAAGGTCCTGTAGATATAGATTGCACAGTAGTAAGTGTGGATGTTCTGAACAGGGAGTAAGTTTAGATCTATGAAGAGTGGGGGGTGTGTTGCCAGGGATGGGATTTAGTGATTATTCTTACTGCGGCTTTTTGTTGGGTGTCGGTAACATCAGTAAAAGTAACTGAGGCTCCCTACAGCGATCTCAAGAATATCAGTTTTGGGAATGGTCTATGTAAAACTGATCTGAGAACACCAGCATATGTTATTTGCTCTACAAACTTTAACCCAGTAACAGCTGACCAGGGCTTAATGTGACGCAGATAGAATAAGGTGTTCTGAAGTTATGAACGGAAATCTTAGATGGTATGAACAACCTGTAGCTGAGAGATGAACAGTTCCCTCATTTCAGGAAATTTAAAAATTCTATAAAAATGAGTCTTCATTACCTTTCAGTTTTCTATTCGTAACTGTATCAGTTTTAAAATTCTCCACAATCCTGTAAGAAAAAAAATATTTTGTGTTTTTTAAAGATGGTCGAATTAAAAAAAAAATATCCAAGGATTCCAAGTTTTCAAAAATATTTATTGCATTGTCAAATTTGCCGACACAGTAACCATACCGACAAGGTCCTGTTCTTGCCACAAGATGCATCACCCACTAAATATGGGAACTATTTAGAAGAGGTAAACACGCATATTTTGACTGTCGAGATTAAACGGGAGGTAATATTTCACACAATTTTACTCACAGAAGCAAGATCACCAACCATCTAGAAACCCATCAGTTACACAACCCAGGGCAACATGGGTTTAGAACAGGTCGCTCCTGTCTGTCTCAACTATTGGATCACTACGACAAGGTCCTAAATGCACTAGAAGATAAAAAGAATGCAGATGTAATATATACAGACTTTGCAAAAGCTTTCGACAAGTGTGACCATGGCGTAATAGCACACAAAATGCGTGCTAAAGGAATAACAGGAAAAGTCGGTCGATGGATCTATAATTTCCTCACTAACAGAACACAGCTACGGCGAAAAGCTCTGTTCCACAAGGCACAGTACTCGCTCCCATCTTGTTCCTCATCCTCATATCCGACATAGACAAGGATGTCAGCCACAGCACCGTGTCTTCCTTTGCAGATGACACCCGAATCTGCATGACAGTGTCTTCCATTGCAAACACTGCAAGGCTCCAGGCGGACATCAACCGAATCTTTCAGTGGACTGCAGAAAACAATATGAAGTTCAACGATGAGAAATTTCAATTACTCAGATATGGTAAACACGAGGAAATTAAATCTTCATCAGAGTACAAAACAAATTCTGGCCACAAAATAGAGCGAAACACCAACGTCAAAGACCTGGGAGTGATCATGTCGGAGGATCTCACCTTCAAGGACCATAACATTGTATCAATCGCATCTGCTAGAAAAATGACAGGATGGATAATGAGAACCTTCAAAACTAGGGAGGCCAAGCCCATGATGACACTCTTCAGGTCACTTGTTCTATCTAGGCTGGAATATTGCTGCACACTAACAGCACCTTTCAAGGCAGGTGAAATTGCTGACCTAGAAAATGTACAGAGAACCTTCACGGCGCGCATAACGGAGATAAAACACCTCAATTACTGGGAGCGCTTGAGGTTCCTAAAACTGTATTCCCTGGAACGCAGGCGGGAGAGATACATGATTATATACACCTGGAAAATCCTAGAGGGACTAGTACCGAACTTGCACACGAAAATCACTCACTACGAAAGCAAAAGACTTGGCAGACGATGCAACATCCCCCCAATGAAAAGCAGGGGTGTCACTAGCACGTTAAGAGACCATACAATAAGTGTCAGGGGCCCGAGACTGTTCAACTGCCTCCCAGCATACATAAGGGGGATTACCAACAGACCCCTGGCAGTCTTCAAGCTGGCACTGGACAAGCACCTAAAGTCGGTTCCTAACCAGCCGGGCTGTGGCTCGTAAGTTGGTTTGCGTGCAGCCAGCAGCAACAGCCTGGTTGATCAGGCTCTGATCCACCAGGAAGCCTGGTCACAGACCGGGCCGCGGGGGCGTTGACCCCCGGAACTCTCTCCAGGTAAACTCCAGGTCACAAAACGGTAAAATCTGCACTAACACCTGAATTTCATTCTCCACCATCATCGAATTGGGAGTCATTTTTATTAATATTTGTAGCTACTCCACCGAGGGTTTTTCAAGGTATTCCAGTCATTCTAGGATGCTGGGAATGGGATCAATAAATTTGGTTGCAGGCCACCTGCACATGCATATTTTTTCTAGTATCTGAGTCTAGTTACCCTGCACAAATTTTAGAAATTTCAGTCCGACAGGATGAGGCGTTCTGGAGTTATGAGTGAAAGAAAATCGGGAGATTAGAAAAATAAAGAGGCAATCTAAGAGATACCCCTTCTGGGATACCTAATTCAGGGTAAGAGTTGGGTTTCTGCGGAACAAGATAGTTTTTAGGAAGGGTAGTGTTTATACTGAAACACATATGGGAACAATTCTTAGATAAATGTAAGAAACTTTCATTGAATTTAAGCATTTAGAAAATATATAAGATAAGGAAAATAGGGAAACAGTGTTACAGATGTTGCAAATGTATGGAACAGGTGGTAGGTTATTAAAGGCAGCGGAGGTTTTATGAGAATAGTGAGGCTCAGGTACAGGTATGAAGGAAAGAGAGTAATTATTTTCCATTAAAAGTAGGCCTTAGGCAGGGATGTCACATGGTTGATTAACCTAATAATTGAGTAGTAAAAAAGTGAATGATAAGGTGCTGGGGAGAGGTGCGATATTAAAAGATAACGAATTTAATACAAAAAGTGAAAGTTGTCATGGATGCTTTTTGCCGACAAACCCCTTTTTTTGGGGGGATGTAAGTCTAGAGAGAGGATGCGAAGGTTGGCTGATAAATTTGGAAGGAAATGTATAAGAAGAGCAAGCAAACGAGTAAGAAAAAAATTAGGTACTGAAAACTGATATAAGGCTGGAAGGAGTATGCTGGAAATAAGTATATTTAAATATCTGAGTAGACTCGTCAACAGACGGATCCACAAAAGAAGAGGTGAACTATAGAATTTACGAGGGGCAAAAGGTGCGTCGTTCACCGAAGCATCTATGGAGACAACCTTATCCACAGAGGCAAAAGGAGGCAAAAGTAGGAGAATTCCTTGCTTTGAAGTTGAGGTCTGGGGATTCCAAAAGTGTTATTCAAAGGGCGGAGGAAGGGTAGTTGAGGTAGTGTGTACATTAGAGAGGGAAGAGCAAAATAGGATGACCGTGAGAGCATACAAATCTGGGGTACAGGAAGAATTGGAGGGAAGGGGTAAGGAAGGTTCTGAGTGATAAGGGCTTAGACATCCAACAGGCTTGAGTTAGGAGTTAAGGCAAGCGATTTTTATCTGACGTACTGTTGGACTGTGAACAAGGCAGCATTTATAAAAGAGTTCAGGGAAACCGGACTAAAATCCTGGAAGAGTGAAGTATAGCGCTTGCTCTCTGAACGATGAGTACAAATGTTACAGTTCGGAGTGTTATTGGAAACGTGATTACCATATTGTTATTTACTTCATTTTGCGTCATCTTACAAACTGTCAATAGACATGGAACTGTAATATGTGAGGATTTAAACTAATCGAATTCAGCTTATATGCTTAGTATCTTCTGTACCCACACATTAAATTCATAATCTGTAATTTAACAGGTGACACAGATACAAGTGTATATTTATTGAAAAAAAAATTAGCTGATATGTATTACAAAAGCAGCTAATTTAATTTACGAAAACTAATAACAATAAAACTAATTACATCATGAAAAGACTACCAATGAACCCTGATACAAAATTATATACTAACCTGAAATGAAAATACTCCAGGAAAACGAAGCTCTAAGCAATGCGGAAAAATGAATGAGAATAAGTTCATGCTGAAGAGAAATATAAATCAGATCAATTTACCCGTCATGTCTCGTATTCGTAAAACAGAAAACACCAGCCTGAATGCAATTTTTTTTCAACAAGCTTCCATGTCACACTTATTAAGAGGTAGTACCTCCCTGAGTGGTTGTTGTCTACTAAGTCAGGCGTAATGTCCTGGCATACTGCAGTATTCTAATAAGTTCAACCTACCTCTGAGAATGCCATGTTCTATCTGATCGAGCGTGTAGGTGTGAGGCCCAATGAGGTAGGCGTTGGTGGTCCAGAAGTTCTCTACATCCAGAGTGGAGGCGGGAAGTGTCTTGAGATGACACAGGCTGTCCACCGTCAAGGCGTTGTACACATCTTGGACACGAGCAGTAAGGAAACTGTTTGCTGTATTCCACTAAATAGTCATAGCATTATCTTCTACCTTCCAAAATACAACATTCTTTCATCATCTTGTTCTCTTACAATTCGGTTTATTTTTTAGATTTAATGATCATAATTGACAAATTTCAAACAATATTTTTAGAAAAGCCGTCAGTATTTTTAAGTTTATTTTATTGGGACTAACATGATGGAAATGTTAGGCAACTAATATTCTTGACTGTGTGTTTGAGAATTCTTTATATGTGTTGTCTTGAGTTTATTTATAAACAGTTGACAAGACAAAGAAACCATTGTGTGAAACCAATATACTCTCAGTGCCTACAACTTACTGGTATTACCAAGATAAGGAACATTGACGTTGGAGTGATGCTGTACACTCCTAAGCCTTCCCAGTTAATGCTCATTAGAGCATTCCAAAGCACGGGCTTGATTTTTGAACACTTCGAAGTAGCTGAATCATGTTAGAGAAAAGGAGGAACTAGAGACGTTCATCTGTACATTAAAATCTCTCTCTTTATGTGTACTGCTCTTCAGAAACAGAGACCAGCCGACAAATTCGGCATTGCAGGTTTGGCTTGAATTCATACACCAGTAGGTTCCTCAGGAACAGTCCCGGTTTCCTGTCTCAGCTGAAAAGAAACTGTTCAGAGAGGATCAGACACCAGTCTCAATTTATGACGTAATATTGTAAGTGTAAACGCGTGCAATGGTAGAGAATGAGACTGAGTTATTGAAGCGTTTTGTCAATTCCATCTGGATCTTCTGACAAGGGATCCAACAAGCTATCTGTGCTAGTCATTTGGCTTTCACTCAAACGTTGCACGTCTTTATAATTATATGTAACCTAGTGTGCTGCTTCGACCGGTCCATGAACAGAATATCAATAATTTTCCAACAATAGGCGCAGAGAGCCTACGGTTATATAGTATTGTCAGCGTCTTGCAAGTTTCCAACACTTGCGATGACAAGTTACTTAACTTAGTGTTCGTGTATTAAAGTGTTCCACCTGAACAGTTATTTACAATATTAACAATTACCTAAGAAAGAGAAAGTAGAAACACTCAATTGAAATAGCAAATTACTAAGTTAATTTGTGGTTAATTAACTTCGTAGGTAAAAGCTAAAACTTTCTAAACTCTTTAAGTTAGGTCACTGAGAGGAAATAACACTACCACACAAACACACCTACACACCAGCCACAATAATGGAGCCAACTAAAAAGATTTAACATCAAAGTGAACATACAAAATTAACGAAAGTTCGATATGTACCTGAGAGTTAACTGGCAAACCAATATTTTATAAAAATATATTTATTTACTATTTAGATAAAACTGGTAACAAATATTCCATAATAATAATAATAACAACAATAATGATAATAATAATATATTTCTACAAGTACATGTACAAGGTATACAGTCCTAACTGACGTCAATGACACACTATTATACAGAAAGCCGCTTGTTATGCTGAGCAGTTCGGGCAAATTAGGTCATTTTTGTCCCAGGATGCGACCCACACTAGTCGACTAACTCCCAGGTACCTACTGATGGGTGAACATAGACAACCGGTGTAAGGAAACCGTCCGATGTTTGCACTCCTTCGCCGGGAATCGAACCCGGACCCTCACTGTGTGAGCTTTAGCCAGAGTTAATGTGATCCACTTTTCTCAGGCAATGGGAGTATTTTGAGAGACAGATCAAATAATCTGCTTATCGATGTTGGCGAGAATTCATTATATATAATACACCATAGGCAGCCCAGGACACAACAATAAAAGTGGCATATGAATTTTATGGTGGCTCGTGGCCTGGTGGCTAAAGATGTCGCTTCACACAGCGAGGGTCTGGGTTCGATTCTCAGTGAGGGTAGAAACATTGGGAGTGTTTCTTTACACGGGTTGCCTATGTTCACCTATCAGTAAAATGGGTACCCGGGTGTTAGTGGACTGGTGTGGGTCGCATCCTGGGACAAAACTGACCTAATTTACCCGGAAGGCTTAGCATAACAAACATAACTTGTAGTAAATAAAGATATTATACTATTATTATTATTGTTATTGTTATTATTATTATTATTATTATTATTACTAAAACAGTTAAGAATCCACTGCAAAGCCATTACCAAGTTAAGTCTGAAATGGAATTCTTGGTAAAACTAGACATATACTGTACAGCATAATTAGTAAAATCACCATCACCGCCTCACCAACAGTGATATAACACAAGTCCAGAAGTTAGACGGAACCGAATAGTGTGTAGGCAACGAGAGAGAGAGAGAGAGAGAGAGAGAGAGAGAGAGAGAGAGAGAGAAGAAGAAGAAGAAGAAGAAGAAGAAGAAGAAGAAGAAGAAGAAGAAGAAGAAGAAGAAGAAGAAGAAGAAGAAGAAGAAGAAGAAGAAGAAGACTATCAGAGCGAACAATAACCTGCACCACTTGGTATGAAGTGAACCTCCTGGGCGAGACAGTCTCCAGACGTTCCTCTGAAGAAATAACCAAACTACCAAGAACGTTGTTCAATTACCAGTATCAACCACAAATAAGCTGGAAACAATACTACTGAACCCACCTGACAGTTTTGAGGTGGGCGGACTGAACCCACCTGACAGTCTTGAGGTGGGCGGACTGCCTGTCACTTACCTCGTACCCGTCACCTTGCAACTATATGCAACATGCAGTTACATAGCAACACACTAATGCCACAAATATAACTATAAATTCTTCATTTATTATGTGGTAACAGTTTAATGACATCAGGTGACATCTTTTATGTGCACAGATTACTACAACTTAATAATTATAATTCTTAAATAATAATAATCATTAATAATAAAAAACTTCAAGCACTAATTTAAAAAGACCTAAAAGCTCTTTAAGTTTTATATAAACCATGATAGACAATGGATAAAGATCTATCTCACTTGTTGCTCAAACAAGAAATCATTGTTCAGATTTAAGCACTAACTTACTTTAAGTTAGACTCTTTATTATTAAATTTTAAGTTAAAAGAACTACTCTTCATATTGCTTTTGTCTTGTATATATTGTACTGTCTATCACGTACTTATGTTAAAGTTCAATCGTGAATGTATACAATATTAAACCGAAGAGATTATGAGAGATAACTTTCCCAGACTGACGGTCAGGGATCTATCCCGGCATGGGTGACACGTTGGGCAGGTTTCTTTGCATCTGCTGCTCCTGTTCACCTAGAAGTAAGTAGGTACCTGGGTGTTAGCCGATTGCTGTGGGTGGCATCTTAGGAGACAAGACTAACCCAAGTTGCCTAAAATGGTCTGTATAACGAGGGACTTTCTTTATAGTATGACAGTGTTGTCAGCTACATCTGTAATAGTTGTATCATGTACTTTTAAAAATAAAGATTATTATTTATTATCAAACGGCAATTCCGTATGCGTCGCAGAATGTTGCACGGACACATACAGTAATCTCTAATTCCACTAGACAGTGAAAGCTGTTTCGTACCATGGCAGGATGCATGAAAATTCACAAATTGACTATTGCTTGGATTCTGGCAAACAGCAGTTTCTATGAAGTGCTTTACAGTGAAGTACTTCCTTCCAAACAGATGTAATACGCTTACGTATTACTGCTAGATGATCCAGACTCAGTTTTTGAGTACTTTCAATATTTTCTTCATAAACAATTTCTAACCCCTTTCTCTAATGTCATCAACATCTTTCATCACTTAATAAATGCATAATAAGTCAAAATAAATCTAAAAAAATAGGTAAATTCATATACTATAGCTTATACAGCCTCAGTATTAGTGTTTCTTGCTGCAGTCTTTCTACATGACCAAACCATCTCACCACCACCTCTTCCCTTGCCTTATGCCATTCATAACACCACAACTTTAATATCAACTTATGCCTTTGATCACGACACAATGTTTAGCATAAATGACAGGTTACCAAATATAGATAGAACAATAAAAGGATACTGATGAAGAAGGCCATCCTTTGGTTGTTGTTAAGCTTAGATACGTCCACGTCCTGTAGTCTGCTGGCCAAGACACCGTACTGCCTGTGAGGGTAACCCAGGTTGTAAATTGTAAATGGTGGTTCCTCTCCTAGCCCTCACTGTAGAGTGTATTATTGTACTCTCACTATATTGTACAGTGTACTATATACATTAATTACGTTTTTTAAGCTGGCAGATTCGAAATTTTGTCTGGCTGCCTGCACTGCTAAACTGTTTGTTCGCTTGTTTTCCTGTTGGGATGCCAGGCAAGCCAAGAGAGTATCTTATCTGGCACCTGTAGTGCTGCTTCACTCTTTCCCTGGTAGATCAAGGCAACACCTCTCTTTTCCACTTTTTCTGGGAGAACGCTGTTTTCCTCTGCTCCTCTCATGTAAACTCATATTTTTTTTCGTAATGTACAAGTTAATGAACCAAAACATACATCTTGCACTCTGCAGCTCTATTGACAGTCCCTTATTTATAATTAGTGATTTTTTTACATTTTCTGAGGTTCTCTCCCCCGGAACATTCGCTGTGGTTCAGGTCCCGAGTCTAACTCTAGACCTAACTTGTTCTGACTGTCGTCTACGCACTGTCGTAGTCGGGGCTTGGAAGCTACTGAACTCAGATTCGGTAATTGTCCCCAGTTAGGGTTGTTGTCGTGTCTCCTCCTCCCTTGCCTGACCCTGTGCTGCTTATGGCTGCTGTGTGTACTTTGCTGTTTGGCAACCTGGTTCCTTTACTGCTCAAGCAAGTTGTGCTTATTTTGGGGGGACTTGTTCTATGCTTAGTCTTGCCAAGTACATTACACACTCATTATTTATTATATCATTCCTGAGTACAATGAAGTCCAGTAACATACTAGATGGTACATTTTATCATTAAAAGTATACAGTAGTATCATACAGTATTCTGTTAAAATCACTTTTGATAAATTGTAGAGAGTTGTTGAATACCCATAATTAATAAGTTACCTAAGTTATGCACCTGGTGGTATGTAGGAGACTAATTCCAGCATCATTAAATTTATCTGTAAATATTAACTCTAGAAAACCTTTTGTTTAATTAAAATTCTCAAACTTTTATTTGTTGGTAATTATTTACCCAGTTGCAATCCTTTATGCTAAGCCCACCAAAATCATTTTAACAGTCTCAGTGGGTACAGGACAACTTGGCCAAAATAATCACTAACAACAACTGTTAAGAAACCAGTAGGAGACTAGATGCTAGTGGGGGATGGATCAATACCTTCTAGTTTTTCTTTTTAAATTTAGTAATATATACAGGAAAAGGAGTTACTAGCCTCTTGCTCCCAGCGTTTTAGTCGCTTCTCTCTGATAAATATCTATGCTAATATTTGTAACAGAATTTGAATTATGGAAACTTGTTAAGAATACAGGTATTATGAGGAAGGAAACTTGCTGGGGCCGCCAACAGTAGTAATGTCAGAAATAAAAAGAGCTGGACCCACCAGCTATGTAAGGAGGGAAACAATGGGGGCAAAATCACTAAGAAAAGGGGGGGTTAGGGCATCATTAATTTAGAAAACGAAAACCTGTCATGCCATCAGTTTTATAAGTAGGGGAAACGTGGTGGGGCCATAGCATTAAAAGGAAAAGTGTTGGGGGACACCAGTATAAGGTAAACGTGGTAGGAGCCAGAAGGATTATGAGAAGTGAAAAAGCGTTTTAGCCACAGCAAAGGAAAAAAATGCGATTGAAAATGCAGCATGATAAGCATGATAACGTGTTAGAGTCTCGAGCAATGTATGGAGGAAAGTGTGTTGGGGTTAACAGCATTATAAGGAGGGAAATATTTCTTGACCATAAGCAATGTAAGGAAGAAAACATGTCAAGCCGACCAGCAGTGTTGGGGCCACCAGCTGTATGTAGAGGGAAAAAGTGTTGGAGCCAGCGGCATTATAAAGAAGGAAATTTGTTATGGCCTCCAGCATTATAAGGAAGGAAAAGTGTTGGGGACCACCAGCCGTGTAAGAATTTAAGCAGCCTGGGTGTCTGGAAGCAGCCTGAGTATCTGGAAGAAGCCTGGGTGTCAGGAAGCAGCCTGGCTGTCAAAAGGCAGCCTGGGTATCAGGAAGCAGCTTGGGTGTCAAGAATGATTCAGATGGAGCAGAGTTTTTGAGAGTTGAAAGCCTCATACCAGAGAGGACACCAGCCTTGACACCACCTGTTATGGCCTCAAGCATCATAACGAAGAAAATGTGTTGGGCAGAAGAGCATTATATAGAAGGAAACGTGATGGAACCTGCAGCACTTTCATGAAGGAAACACACAGGGGACACGATATTTATAATTAAATCAGCAGCATTAAAAGTACAGGAACGTGCTGGGACCTCAAGTTTTAAAAAGAAAAAAACCATGTTGGAGCTACCAGCATAATAAGCAAGGTAACCTAGTTGGCCCACCAGCATTAAAAGAGTGATACTTTTTTGTTGTTACCAGCATTATCAGGAACGGTTATGCGGACACTAGCAATAATACCAGGGAAATGTGCTAGGTTCGCCAGCAATATAGGGAATTGGAAAGGGAAACCTGTTACAAGGATTAGATTAGATTTTGCCACCGAAGTGGCTAGTTTATTGTGCACCCCATATCCATCCTGTGGACGGTAGCGCGAGAGCATATGGATACACAAAAGGCCTAGGAACTAGGCCCCAAAGGGTTAACAGGAATACATATGGATTTATATCTACATATCTATAGTTCACTTATCTGTTACAAGCAAATTTAGGAAATTTGCTTAGTATATCTGGTATCTTATTTTCATTAATAAGATATCTTGACATGTCACATAGGTTATTATACTGTCTGTCTCTGTATTCCTCAATAAGTGGACAATTAAGAACATAGTGTTCAAGAGAATGACCATATGCCTGATCACATAATTTACATTTAGTTTGATCATCATCTGTGTGTCTCCCAAACTGCCAGAAGTACTTGTAACCAAGCCTAAGCCTGGCCACTACAACATCAGTCAGTCTGTTCACATTGCAAGTTGTTCCATAAACATACTTATCTACGTTCATGTTATCATAGTGGGTTATAGATCTACTCAGGCTTCTAACTGCATTCCTATAACAATCATTTTCATTATTTACTTCTCTCCTAATATTATTCCTAATGCTAGACACAGTTATACCAAAGTTATATTCTACATTCTCCTTCTCGATACTCTTCTTGGCTAACATATCAACTGTTACAAGGGAAACTACGTTATAAGGAGGAAAACAAGGCTTGATAGAACATTATTAATCAACTCAGACCAACGGTGATGCTAGCCGTTACGAAGGTGGCTGGAGATTACACCAAGTCTGAGAATGAAATACCTCTATATGAAACTAGGAGGTCATGTACCGCTGACCGCCCAGCAGAGTCTACAAACTCATTGCCCTGAACATCAACATGACCAGAAATCCAGGAGAAAACGATTTCTTTGTTTTTCCTAGAAATGCGGCACAGCAAAAAAATGTATACGAAGAACTAGGGAATGAGGTGAATTGAATTTTTTGATAGCTTGCAAAGCACTAGAGGAGTCTGAAACTACCTCGAATGTTGAGGTAGGCCTGGACGCAATACGTATAATCGCTTTGTGAATGGCATACAGTTCAGCAGTAAAAATGCTAGCCGAGTCTAATAAATAACCTCGCAACACTGTCTGGGAACACTGCTGCAAACCCGACACGATCAAGAAGATTTAGAACCATCAGTGTCAATTGCAACGACATGAAAATGAGATCGGAAATGGTGAAGAACAGACTCGAACTGTCAGAACCTCCCAGGGTGAAAGAGAAGCCAGGAGCGAGTGAAAAAAAAAAAGTAAACAGGAGTAGCAAACAAATAATAGACCTCTACTAACGTCCGTTACCTTCCTGTATGTAGAAGGATCGTGAAGGTCATGAGAGCAGCCGGAGGCAATAGGCATCACGCCGACCGGTCAAAGATGGAACATTACCCTCTGCACATAGGTTTTCGACAGGGAAGTTATGTAAAGTACCTAGACATAAACGTAATCCCTGATGATAATGGGATAAAGTTTAGAAAGAGTTGCAGGAAAGGCTGCAAACTACATCTGGTCTCCATAATCTAGTTTCGATAAAATTATGGCTGAATGAGGTCGAAGGAGAATTCTACGATCCCCCCCCCCCTTCCCAAAAAAGATGAGCGAGGATTTTAAGGAGGTTCAGCCGGCTATGGTAATTTGCTTCCAGGGATGTAATGCGATGTTTCCAGGACAGCCGTCGATCAAACAGAAGACTGAGAAATCTGACCGTATCATGTTAAGGGATCTGGGACTCGTACAGGTAAAGTGGAGTATTAAAGACAACCAAACGTCTTGTAAAAGAAATCCGATGCGTTTTACTGCCAGAAAATTTAAACTCGTGAGTAGTGGCCCAATGGGAAACATGTTTGACAGCATTCTGGAGAGAGGCTGCTGCTAGATGTCAGTTAGCACATGGACAAGCTGTAGCAGTCATCAACATAAAGTGATGATAAAATATTAGATGGGAGAACAGAGGCCAGATCATTAATATCTAACAGAAAAAGAGTGGTGCTAGGTACACATCCCTGAGGGACACCTTCAGCTTTGTTATAGTCAGGGGAAAAGCAGATTAACCCGGACACGGAAATGCCTCTCAGACAAGTAGTTTTTAAGGAAAACTGCCAGATTGCCCCAGAGGCCTAAGGAATGAATTTGGGCTAAGATGTTATCTCCAAGTAGTATCATACGCTTTTTCAAAATTATAAAAGACTGCGATAACCTAGTGGCTACTAGCACAGGCATTACGAACATAGGTATCTTACCAGAGTAAGGGGTCGATAGTGGAGCGGCCTTTACGAAAGCCAAATTGATGAGTGGAAAGACTATAGTCTCTCTAAATACCGCACCAAACGTCTATTTACTAGACGTTCCATCAACTTGCAAACTGTACTGGTATGAGCAATTCGTCAATAGTGGAAGGCCTTATGGCCCGAAGTACCTGGTTTAGCAAAGGGAAGAACCAAGGCAGTTTTCCATGGACGGGGAAGAACCCCCTGGGACCAAACAAGATTAAAAAGACATAAAAGGACTATGAGGGCTGACGGATGTAAATGCTGGAGCGTACTAATATAAATGCCATCAGGTCCAGCTGCTGACGACCGGCAAGTGGAAAGTGTTGACTCAAGGTATGGAAGCGTAAAAGGCAGGTTATAAGACTTCTCTGCTTGAAAAAAGTGTAAGGGCTGCAGCTCTCTCGAAGACTTCGAGGAAAGAAATGAAAGAAATGAGGGGGGGTTAGATGGAGCCTCTGACTGGAGCATATCTGCCACTCAGTTTCTGTACTTTTTTCCAAACTGCACTCAAATGGTTTTTGCTTAATGGATAAAGAGTCAAGTAACCTCACTCACACGCTTAAAATCAAGGAGCCGCTCAGTGGTCCTACTGTAACGATATCGGCCCCCACGCAGCAAGTTTCAAATGCACTGCATGAGCACAAGTGGGAGACCATTAAGGCATGCGTTTCTGAGAGTACATACTCGAGGTCTGAAGGACTGCATGTGAAGCCGAGGTCAAAAATAGTTGTAATAGCTCATTAGGGGAGGACAAAGAAGAAGGTTCCTCAGTTAAAAGCGGTTTGATGCTAGTAAATGGCCCAGTTCGCCTGAATATTAAACAGGCCCCCAAATTATTTCATACCTGGCAGCAACTTAGGCCACTGAGATGAATAACACTACCACACTGACAGGCCTGCACGCCAGCCACAATAATGGAGCTAATTAAAAAGATTTAACATCAAAGTGAACAGGCAAAGTTAACGAAAGTTCAGTAAGTTTTGTCTAGATAAAACTGGTTACAAATATTCCATAACTGTACTGTCAATGAAAAACCTAGAAAGGAAGTAAGTGTCGTGTCGGTCTTTTCAGGGAAGGGCGAGAAATAATGATGGTGTTATCCGTGGCCGTTTAAGTGTGGGACCAGTGGTCCGTCCCGAGATGGGCAGGCAAGCTGAAAATCGTCACCCTGTATTGGAAAACGCCAGAAGCATGGTCAAAGAAGTGCAGAAGTAGGATGTATCAAAAGAGTCAGGTATAATCACGGTACCAGAGGCAGGCAACGAAATGTTACCTGCAGAAGGCACCAGGAACAGAGAGAGGTCCGAAGAATGGTCTAATAACGAGGCAGGGTCATGAGAGGGCGCTACAAGGAAAGGGGTCCGGGAGGAGGAATTTCATCGGCATGGGGTTCCATGGTAAGGTTTCTTCTTATTCGAAAAAAGGAGTATGTGGAGGGGTAGCACTAGGAGGAATGAAAGGGACCATATACCTCCCTCGGCACTTAAGAGGGCCCTCAGAGCTGCTGGTAGTGCAGATGCAGCATGAAACCCTTGCCCCATCCTACCCTTCAAGCTGGTAAACCGGCGATCCAGGATAGCAACCTCACATCCGCCGAGCCACCTCGGCAGACAAAAGAGAGGGCAGTCAGAAGCCCACCACAAGGTATACCTCCTTCGGCTACCACCACCTGGAACCGACAGGTAGCCTCCAGAGAAACACCTGTCACCTGAAGGACACCCTAAGCCACCCCCTGGGACTCCATAGGGGGATTGGGACATCCCTAGATGATCCAGATTCCACGGCAAATGCCACCGCCAAGGACCTCAATGGAATAGGACAGACAACGACACCCTTTCCCCAACGTAGGAGCTAGAATTTTCGAGGGGAGGACCCCAAAGGCCAAAAGCAGAAAAGGAAGGAGAGGGGAGGGATGAGGAAAGGAGAGGAGAGGAAAGGGAGTAATGGGAGTATTTACGTTCGGTCAGAGGAAGAAGACCGAAATATTCAGTTCCTCAGACCAAAAGCCTCTTCGCCATGTCAAGGAGCCCCCTTTGAAGAGGAGAATGAAACTTGGAGCATTACAAGTAAAGATACGTCTTGGAGTCACCAGTATTATAAGGAGGAAAAACGTCATGGACCCACCAGAAGAGTAAAAAGAAAAGTGTGTCAGGAAAACATTAATAGGGAAGCCTGTTTGGGAAATCGTGTTGGGGTCAACAGCAGCTAAAGGATAAACAAGAGATAAGGCCATCAGCACTATAAGGAGGAGGGAAGAGAGTTCAGATTCCAGCAGTATAGGAAGGGGATGCCGGTTGGGCTCACCAGCATTATAAGGGGGATAACGTCCAGAAAGCAGGGTCACAATACTCTTCTAAGAGGTCATATGGTTAATTAAGTCCCTCACGGAGGCTCTAGCCTCCACGGTTCACACTTTAATAAAAAGTGATATGACTCAGGTTAATAAAAGCTTTATATTTACTTGTTGGTTATTTAAACAGATTGAAAAAGAATGCAAACTGTGTCTTATAGGGAGGACGCTCCTCTGTTGTTCCCTCAGGAACGTGCTCGCATCACTTGAAGGCCTGTATATACCAGTGGTGCCGAGGTCTATAGTGCTACACACTGCAAAGTCAAAGAGGAGAAGATCAGGAAAAGTGGCGGAACATCTAGAAAGGAACGAATTTATAAATGACAACCAACATGGTTTCAGGCAAGGAAAATCCTGTGTCACAAACCTAATGGAGTTTTACAACAAGGTGACGGAAGTAAGACGACAGGGATAAGGGTGGTTAGATTGCATTTTCTTGGACTGCAGGAAGGCTTTCGACACAGTTCCACGCAGAGACTAGTGCAGAAGTTGGATGATCAGGCAGGTATAACAGGAAAGGCACTGCCATGGATCGAAGATTACCTGACGAGCGGGGTTCCACAGGTGTCAGTCTTAGGACCTATGCTGTTTCTGATATATGTGAATGACATGACGGAAGGGACAGATTCAGAAGTGTCCCTGTTTATTGACGATGTGAAGCTAATAAGGAGAATTCAATCAGATGAGGATCAGACAGGACTACAAAGAGATCTGGACAGGTTGCAAGCCTGGTCCAGCAACTGGCATCTGGAGTTTAACCCCACCAAGTGCAAAGTCATGAAGATCGGGAAAGGTGAAGAAGACTGCAGACAGAGTACAGGCTAGGGGGCCAAAGACTGCAAACCTCTTGGGGTGAATATAATACAGAGCACATGTGAGGTGGACATCAACCAAATAAGTGCTGCAGCATATGGGCGCCTGGCAAACCTAAGAATAAAGTTCCGACACCTCAATAAGGAATCGTTCAAGACTCCATACACCATGTACGTCAGACTCATATTGGAGTATACAGCACCAGTTTGGAACCCACAGCTGATCAAGCACTTCAAGAAATTAGAGAAAGTGCAAAGGTTTGCAACAACCTTAGTCCCGGAGCTAAGGGGCATGTCCTACGAGGAGAGGCTATGGAAAATTGATCTGACGACACTGGAGGACAGGAGGGATAGGGAAGACATGATAGCGACATATGAAATAGTGAAAGGAATTAACAAGGTGGAAAGGGACAGGATGTTTCAGAGATGGGACACAGTAACAAGGGATGACAGTTGGAAGTTGAAGATTCAGACGAGTCACAAGGATGTTAGGAAATATTTCTTCAAACATAGAGTTATCAGGAAGTGGAATAGTTTGGAGAGATGTAATGGAGGGAGGATCCATACATAGCTTTAAGAAGAGGTATGATGAAACTCATCGAGCAGGGAGAAAAAGGATCTAGTAACGACAAGGGAAGAGGCTGGGCCAGGAGCTATGAATCGACCCCTGCAACTAAAATTAGGAGAGTGCACATGTTTAGTATGAAAGGACATTATTCAATTTCTGACATTACGACGGTGTTTGTCAAACGCTCGGAGATCACTCTGGCTGTTATACTACTCGAAGTCAGTCATCAACAGTCTAGCACTGCACAAATTTGTGAGTATGCCATGTATTTGTGTATATTTCATATTGTGTTCGTCTATCTCTGTCTACTGTCTACTACTCTCTTTTTTCCCTCTACTGAGCGCCCAGACCCTCCATCCAGGAAACTTGCACATAACCAAACCGAGTACAGCACAACACTACACCAACTCCAGGAACTCTCCTCCTAGCACGCTTAATCCTTTTCATATACCAAATTTCAAGACCTTAACGTGCCTCAACACCACACACACACAGCACACTGACCAACCCAGCATCCAGAGTCCACAAATCCCCGTCCCTGTCCTACTCTGTCGACCACAAAACCTGCCTTATAACCTCTGCCGTACAAGCCTCCTTGACAATGGTTAATGGATACAAGACTGACTTTGCTGACACATTTAATACCATACTCACTGCCAACACAGAGTTGGGGAAACACTATAAAAGGGAAACGTGTTAAATCACCCAGCAGTGCAAGAATTGAAACGTGGAGGACCACCAGCATTAGAAGGATGGAAACGTGTTAGAGTCACTAGCGGTGAGAGTAGAGAAATTTGATGGGGCCAGGGAAATGTGTTAGGACGTCCAGCATTACAAGAAAAGAAACATGTTGAGGGCCACATTCAGTGTAAGGGGGAAAAAATATTGCTGCCGACAGTATCATAAGGAGTGAAAGGATTGTGGTCAACACAGTGTAAAGGGGGGAAATGTGTTGATGCCATCAGCATTAAAAGAAGGGAAATGTGCTGGTAACTTCAGCTGTAAAAGAGTGTAAACCTGTTCCTGCAACAGCAATGTAAGGAGGAGAGAAATCGTGTTGGTGCCACCAACATTTTAAGGATGGAAACGTGCTTTGGCACAGTTGGTAGCGCACTCAGCTCTCACACTGAGGTCCGTAGTTCGATCCCCGGTGCGGGTGGACATATTCGGGCGTGTTTCCTTAAAGGCACCTGCTGTCCCTTTTCACCTAGCAATAAATAGGTACCCAGGTTTTAGCTGACTGGTGTGGGTCGCATCCTGGGGACAGAATTAACCTAATTTGCCCGAAATGCTCTGTATAACAAGGGGATATCTATATAGTAATATAAACAAACCACACTGCTGGTGGGGCTTGAACTCGCGGCAAGTGAGTCGTAAAACTCTAGGCCAGCGCTTAAGTATAGTAGTATGTCATTATAAGGGGAAAGGTATCGGGACCACATGCATTATAAGGAAAAGGAAACGTGATTGCGCTACAAGCATTGTGAGGAGAAACGCATGATGCCACCAGCATTAGGAGAGAAACGTGTTGGGACGACCAGCATTAAAGAAACGTGTCAATACTTGAGGTGCAGGGGTAAAACAAGCTGGTTCCTCGGGGTGCACAACCTAAACAATTTGAGAAATGCCACATTAAAACAATGGAGATAATATCACCTGTAATCCTGCGAGAGCCTAAATGCCAAGTAGTCAACAGTGCCAGCCACCTCGTTCAGGAACTCTCCGGTCATCCTATGGAGACAGCAAAGCCTGTAATGATACTTTACCAATGATAGACATGTAAGCAGCACTCCGGAGAAGCTATTCAGTCGAACAATTTACTGTTAAAAAATAGAGAATGATAGAGAAAGTATGTTTGCAAAATTCATCTAGACACTACCTCAACATGGAGGTCTGAAGAAGCTTGGAGAGTGAGAGAGCATCGGCGTCCATGGCGTCCTTCAAACCGGGATCCTGCTTCAGGTTCAGTACCTTCATTGACGCACACGATGCCAAGTCTGAGGACGTCGTCATCCTAACCTCAGACTGTGGTCTTTCAAGTTGTCGTCTCAAACCTTGTATCGTCCTCTCTAAAACCTAGCGTTCTTCTAGCCTGGAAAGAGAGAGACGGTGGAGACAAGATGCTGCTACTTATATATATTGGTTTAACTGATGACTTACTTCTCATGCACTGCGTCTCTCGCTTGTATTGCGTCAGGTGTGTTAATCTGACAATGAAACCTGTCCTCTAGTTAGTGTTCAGTTTCTTTTGAACTGCCGATTGTTTGGTTTTACCCACTTCGAATCTCACCACCTGTGATTTTTTTTTCGGATATACAAGGTTAGGTTAGGTTAACGTATAATAACATATACTTACGTACGACTGGTATAACCTTGGTAACTGATACCAACAAATTTCTTTAAAAAGAAACGTGAACAAACATTAGGACATATTAGAAAACGTTTTGGTTGTATGTGTTAGAAGTTATAAAGGTCCAAGGACCGAAACTTTTTTTTATTACATATGTCCTTGTGCTTGCTTCCGTACGATTACTCGACAGTAACGAAATAAAATACAGACGGCTAATATCTGGCAACGCAAGACAGGCGATTCCATTTCAGAGCACATTTTCCACTTCTATTAACCCCTCCCCCCACTGCGCTGGTACTTTCACACAATAATGAGGGGGAAAGGAAAGCCACCGAATGAGATGAAGTACTTAGCATGAAATTGCCAGGGGATGGAGAGCGAATTAATGCTCAGGAGAAGATGAGGCAATCTTAAAAGCAAACTGATGCTGTAGTTCAACCAAGGATGCAGAGAAGAAAAACTAGAAATCCAAGAGTGAGAAAAATCTAAAGAATGCGAGGCCTGGTGATGGGCCGGCCGCGGGGGCTTTGACTCCCCGAACAATCTCCAGGTATACTTCCTCCAGGACACAAGAAAACGGAGAAGTCATCAAAAGAGCCAATAACGAATTCACTTTGGTGAGAGTTTGAATAATAATTTGAATATAACAGCCACCAAAGCCAAATCACTACCTCTCCAAGCAGAAGACTATGGAAACAGACCACGTAATAACACCGAAGTACAGGAGCTCAAAAAAAATGGAAGTCGGAGAAAAGGTGTTATCAATGGAAAATGGGGCAACACCAGAGAGTCGAATAGAATGGGTGCACTGATGGGTATAGACACCATTCACACAACATGGGAAAAGATAAAGGAACTTTTGAGTGAGCTAGATACTTCCAAAAGAATTGGGATCGGTACAGTAGTGCCACCATAGATTCTGCGAGAGGAAGCAGAAAATATTTGATCTGTTAAATAAACTGTACAAGTCAGTGAGTACTGAACAGTTTCCAGAGATTGCGAAAGATAGCGATTGAAATTTAAATATTTAAAAAAATAGACAGAAGATGCGTTAAACTATAGGTCTATAATGGAAAAAATAATCTGAAGAATAATGAAGCACTTAGAGAAGTGATTTAAAAACAACGAACACTCGTGTAAATGTATTAATCCTGTCTCAAAAATCTTCTGGATTTCTACGATAAAGTAACAGAAATGAGGCAGGAGAGAGTGACACGTGACAAACATGATCAGACTGCAGAAAACTGACACTGACATGCAAAAGAAAAAAAACTTGTTAAGCGGGAAGGAATAACAACAGATGCACTACAGTGGCTCAAAGAGTACATAACAGGAGGACAGAGTGACTCCGTAACAAATATGGTTCCTCAATGATCAGTATTGGGACCGATACTGTTTCTGGTATTTGAGAATGACGTACCAGAAGACAGTCTGATGCAACATTTCTCCTCACTTACATGAAATTACTGGAGAGAAAAAAAATAGCGAGGACTAGGAGAGGCTACTAATAGACTCAAACAAGCTTAAAGATATGTCTGATAAGTGTCTACTGTAAGTTAACCTAGCAAATGAAAGGTTATGGAAATCTGGAAACTGATAAGTCTGGAAACTGAATATGGACTAGGAAAACAGGTTGTAGACTGTAGGGGGTGAGCATGGTACCGATCATATAGCCATTGTGAATATGTGACTGGCGAACCCAAGATTAGCTTTCAGGAATTTCAGCAGAGTGTCATTAAAGACCGAATATAGAACATCTTTGAATATTCAACACCAGTAAAGATGTCACTCCTGATAAAATATATCAAGAAACTGGTAAGGTTCACAAGACTAATCCTGGAACTAAAGAAATAAACTACTGGGAGGGATTAAAGGAACATGACAACATTAAAGGACAGAATATCTAGTTGAGATATGATATCGATATATACAATAGTCAGAGAAATTAATGAAGTGAATTTGAGGAAATATACTCCTCTTGAGGTGAAAAATGGGTACTCGATAGTATTATTTGAAGTTAAAAGCACAGATTAGTCAGAGAGGTATCAGCCTTAAGGTGGTCAGGTAGTGGGATGACCGGATGAAGAATTAATGATGATGGTGCCAAACACAACTTTAAGAATAATTATGACAGGGCCCGCGAGACCAGCATACAGCAGGTTAAAAAGCAGGCCAGGAACTGAAACTAGACTCGTGCAGCCACAGTAAAAACAAGTGTGTATAAGTTACCCAATACCACCAACACACATACACTACTACCTACACACAAACTACCACACTGCTTAACCAACACGTACTGGTACTTTCATACAATACCCTCTCCTCACACTGGTACTTTCCCACAATACCTTCCCCTTACACAGACTGGTATCTTTACATGGTATCTTCCACAATGTTACCTTCACACAATGTATTCACACAATACCTTCACGTTGGTACCTTGACACAATACCTTCCCTCACAATGGTACCTCGACGCAATACTTTCCGTCACACTAGTACCTCCACACAATACCTCCCTCGCACTGATACCTCCACACAATACCTTCCCTCATACTAGTACCTTCAGACAATACCTTCCCTCACATTAGTACCTCGGCACAATACCTTCCCTCATACTAGTACCTTCAGACAATACCTTCCCTCACATTAGTACCTCGGCACAATAACTTCCCTCACACTAGTACCTCCACACAATACCTTCCCTCACACCAGTACCTCCACACAATACCATCTCTCACACTAGTACCTCCACACAATACCTTCCCTCACACTAGTACCTCCACACAATACCATCTCTCACACTAGTACCTCCACACAATACCTTCCCTCACACTAGTACCTCCACACAATACCTTCCCTCACACTAGTACCTCCACACAATACATTATCCCAACACTGCAACGTTAGCACATTACTCCCCCCCCCCTTCCTTCACACTGCTACATTCGTGGGTTTTTCCACACTGGTTAAGGTCAAGAGTCATGAGGCTTAAGTTCATTTGGTCGCCTTTAATCTATTAAACTCCGACGATCAGATTTCTGCTCTCAATATCTTTTACGCGGAGAACCTTTGTCATACCTGCAAAATGCCTTTGTAACATTCCCAGAGAACATTTGTGATACTGTTTTTTGTTGCACTTTACAAGAAATCTTTGTGCTGCTAGCTAAGTGGCATAGTTAAACTGTGTAACAAAGGGGCTACAAAGAACGAGGGGATACGAGGAACATAAAGAATGGACAAGCAACACAACGAGGGAGGAAAATGACAAAAGCAAGACTCTGATATACGAGTCACCAAGTATACAATATCAGCCTGTTATGCTGTCCAGTTCAACCGGATAAATGGATTAAAATAATGCTACAGCAGCCCTGCAGGCAGTTGTGGTCGTGGCATTGTTAGCGCCTCGCAGCACCAACAATGTGTGGGGCAGGATACCAGTGAAGCCTGTGCTTTATTGTGGCATAACCTCTGCTGCAATAAAGCACACTGAACACTGGTGCATGACTTCTGCTGCAATAAAGCACAGTTGCAGCCTGTAGCCTACTTGTCAGCCAAGTTCCAGCCGCATCAGAGAGCTTACTCTACCATTGAAAAAGAAGCCCTCGTGCTGGTACTGGCTTTGGAGCACTTTGATGTATACGTGGGACAAACTTCGCAGGTGGTCACTGTCTACAGTGACCACAATCCTCTAGTATATCTCCAAACCATGAAGAACCACAACACAAGGCTCATGAGATGGACATTAAGACTGCAACTCTATTTTTTTTAAAATTGTACATATTGCCGGCAAAGAAAATATGTTGGCAGACTCTTTATCAAGAGTCTAACAATATTATTTATAATAATTATATATTAGGTTAGGATGTGTTAGGTTACTTGCGTTAACCCCTTTCAAGCTCTTTTTTTTTATCCCCTAGTGTGGGATTTTTTTTTAGTGAGGGGATGCAGGCTACTGTCCGCCTGTGTCTTGGACCTAAGCTAGCCCGACTGTCTGCTGTCTCGCTCTGAGTTTAGGGTTTGGCATTTTGTCACGAAAAAAACTGAGCTCTATCTAAGAGTTGGATGGTTGAGAGGAAATGCGGTCCCATTATTTTGTGCCATGGCGGCACCATTACCACTGGGAGGTGGCAGCCTAATCCTGAGCCTTCTCGGGGTGGGGGTGTGGCATGCAAAGAGTACGTAACCTTTATTCGGTGCATGTACACACCCTCATTTACAGGCTATCTCCCCCAACCAGCAAACCAGGTAACTGAGGGTTGACGATGGGGCCCCGTTGTTCAACCAGTAACCAGGTTCCAGCCAATAAGAAGATGGTTTTGGCAATCGCAGAGGTTATGTGGGTACCACTCTCCTGTCTGCCCTTGTCATTCCCATTCTAGAGCTGGTTGAAGCACGGTCTGCTCTCTAGTGGCTTCTATTCTGCCTTGCTTACCGTGGAGTGCACTAATACCTATTGCTGTACATAGTGTATATAGTGTACATACTTCTGTTCTAAATTGGTGAAGGATAATGTGGCATACAAAGAGTACGTAACCTTTATTTGGCACATGTACACACCCTCATTTACAGGCTATCTCCCCCAACCAGCGAACCAGGTTGCTAAGAGTTGATGATGGGGCCCCGTCGTTCAACTAGTGACCAGGTTCTAGCCAATAAGAAGATGGTTTTGGCAATTGCAGAGGTTATGTGGGTAACACTCTCCTGTCTGCCCTTGTCATTCCCATTCTAGAGCTGGTTGAAGCACGGTCTGCTATCTTGTGGCTTCTATTTCTGCCTTGCTTACCGTGGAGTGCACTATACTTATCACTGTACATAGTGTACATATTGCTGTTCTAAATTGGTGAAGGATAATTTAAGTCTAAACTTTTTCTGCTGTGTTTATTTTGTTCCCGTTACACCCGGGATAACAGGCCATTTGGATTCCTGGGTTGTAATATGGGGGCCTGTCTGGGAGCTGGAGCTGGACTTAGAGAAATGGTTGAGCATAGGGTGAAGCTCGTAGCAGGAACATTGTGCAGCTTGCTGTCTGGCATTGCTTTAAAAATTTTGCGTGTCAGTTGCTTTATGGTCAGCCTTGCTATTGTGTGATCGTTCAACAGCTCGCTACTAGCTTGTTTGGTGTGCTCACTTCACTACGGTCAATCTTATAGAACAGTGTGGATGTCTGGCATTGCTTTACAAATTTTGCGTGTCAGTTGTTACTAGCCTGTTCGGTGTGGAGAATTTTGCAATCTGCTTTGCTTGTATGCGTATTCTGCAATCGTACTGTGCATAGCTAAGCGTGTTCTGCAAATTAACGTGTTACGTTGGGGTATTCTGCAATCGTACTGTGCATAGCGAATAACTTATGCCACCTAGATGAGTCAGACGTCTGGTGTCGGCATATACTTTGCATAACCTACCTAAATTGTCCCTACAGCATTGTTGGCAAATTGCTCGTTCCATTGGCATTAAATACACACGCACTCTCACAGCTGCACAACTGCGTTCACTGATTGCTGACAAACTTATAGAAGAGATGGCACATCGGACTCCTCCCTCTACGGGAGCTAGGGCAAAAACTCCTATGTTCTCGCACGAGGAAGATGATACACCTACGGAGCAAAATGGTCAGTATAGTGCAGCTGGGTTGTCTCAAGGTGAATCAGCGTCGTTGGTACTTGAGCTATCAAAAATCAATCTTGAGCAAACTAGGGAAAAGAGAGCATTCGCAATGGAAGAATTTGATAGAGAAAGAGAAAGGAGGCAGTTTTCGCATTCTGTAAATTTTAGTTTACAAAAAGCAGTACAGCTTGTTCTCCGCTTCAATGAGGCCGAGCCAGAACAATTTTTCGAAAGCTTCGAAAATCAGGCTCGAGCCTTGAGGTGGCCGGAACAGCATTGGGCATCGTTGGTTCATACAGCATTATTGGGTAAGGCACAGGAATTTACGTCAGTATTAAATGACGCTGAATTTTCTGATTATCAAGTAGTGAAGACCACAGTGTTGGGAGCATATACATGTATCCCAGCCAAATATAGAAAGATTTTTAAATTAAGCAGGCGGCAGTTTGGTCAATCCCTAGTGGACTTTGTAAGACAGCAAACCAAAGCTTTTATCAGCTGGTATAAAGCAAGTGGTGTCTCTACCTTTGAGGAGCTGGTACAGCTTATTCTGATTGATAACCTGATGGAGTCTGTGGGACCAGAGGTTCGAGTCTTTCTGCAGGATCGTGACTTAACCACTGCATTGGAGGCAGCCAGGTTGGCTGATACCTTCGAAACTAACTGCTTCTTGTCCGAGCGGTCCCGTCTCTCTTTTCAACAGCCTGGCATGAGCAGAGATCGTCAACCTTGGAGAATGAAGTGCCAGCCGGAGGGAGAACGTCTACGTCAGCCAACTAAGTCACCTGGTGAGCCACGCTTCTCAACATATGATCCACCTGTGGAGAGGCAAACTAATTCATGGTGCATCTCGACAACAGTATCCAGAGAGACACCAGCCAGAACGACAACGATTTGCAACGTCAGCAGGGAGTAAAGGGCAAGCCTGTCGTCTGCTTCCTCTGTAACAAAGTAGGTCACATCCGTCCCAACTGCCCCCATAAACCCCAACCCATTGAGAAAATCTCTAATATCCCTAGTAACATGTCCCCTAGAGAAGTAGAAGAAGGTATGGCCCCTTATTATTGCAAGAGTCTTATTTCCCTTCAGGAAAACTCAGAAACAACTAAAGTAAAGACCTTTAGAGATACTGGAGCATATTGCTCACTTGTAAGAGAAGGAATATTACCCCTTTCAGAGAATACTTCCTTGAATTCCTCTGTTTTATTGGAAGCATTTGGAGGAGCTATATATTCTGTTACTTTGCATAAAATTTATGCACAGTGCAAATATTACACTGGGTACTTGACTGTAGGTGTCTCAAAAGGATTTCCCATGAAAGATGCCATGTTATTACCGGGTAATAACATTACTACTGTTAGTTCATGTCCGAACCTATAATGAGTAATTCTTCTCCGGTGTTGGCCATAACTCGGGCAACATCCCAAGGGTTGTCTGGAGAGAATGTTGACCTATCCTTGGACGACTCTGATCTCGGAATAGCCACGTTGTTTTATGAGGCACAACACCGCCGGAGCCTCGTAAATCAAGTGAACAGACCCCGATCAAGCCTTTCCTATTCCCAGGTTGCAGGATTGCCAGATGTCTCTGTTTCCATGCCCGAGGGACTGTCCTTCCAGGAGGAACAACGAAAGGACCCTTCTTTAAAATTCGCTTTTGAGGCAGCCATGGGTAAATCCTCTTTGGGTCATCCGGTCAAGTATGAAGTTAAAAACGATTATTGATCTGCACTGAGACTGGTAAGGAGATAGAGGGCCGGCAATTGTATGACAGGTTAGTGGTTCCAACCAAGTTCAGACCTCAAATATTACATATAGCTCATAATACTTCATTAGGAGGTCACTTAGGAATTACAAAAACCTTGTATAGAATCACAAAAGAATTTTATTGGCCAAAATTAAAGAAAGATGTGAAGAATCATATTAGGTGTTGCCGAGAATGTCAGCAAGTAGGGAAACCTGGACATTCCATTAAACCTGCAGCCTCTCCAACCTATACCTGCTGATGGAGAACCTTTTGCAGACTTAATTATAGATTGTGTAGTCCACTACCTAGGTCAAAGTCTGGAAATCAATATTATTTACGATTATGGATAAAGTAACCAGATATCCTGAACAATTCCCATGCTAGTATTAATACTAAAGCTATTCTCAAAGCTTTAAACCAAATTCATTTCTTGTTTTGGCATTCCTAAAACTATATCAAAGTGATCAAGGTACTAACTTCACTGCCAAAGCATTTAGGGAAGTATTAACTAGGTTAGGATAATCCACAACTTATCCACTGCCTATCATCCTCAGTCCCAAGGCGCCTTGGAAAGATTCCATCAGACATTAAAAACAATGATGAGAACTTTTTGCATGCACTTTCCTACAGACTGGGATGAATCACTACCTTTGTTGCTGTTCTCAGTACGAGAGACGGTGCAAGAGTCTACAGGGTATAGTCCGTTTTGAGCTGATCTTTGGGCACAATGTACAAGGTCCTCTTCGGGTGCTCAAAGAAGGATGGATGGGAGAAGACGTTAGCTCAACACTCTACAACCCGTCTTCAAGGTTGCAGGTGGCACGTCAGTTAGCCAAGGCTAACTTAAAGACAGCTCAAAGTAAGATGAAACAGAGGTAATGACAGAAGTGCACAATTCCGCTCCTCCATCCAGGAGACAAGGTGATGGTGCAGGAACCTATACCTGGCCACACCTTGAAAGCTATGCAGATTGTAAGTAGATTATCTGATGTAAATTATGTGGTAGCTCCCATTGATAAGACCTCAAAAACTAAACTTACCACATCAATCAATTAAAGTTTTCATCATACACCAGATAAAGTCCCAGTAATGACTCGTTCCCTACCTCTGAGGACGACTCTGATTCTTTGCACCCAATCTCTGAAATTAATATTAAACTTTCAAATTCTGTCCCCTCAAGGATCCTAGCCCTTTAATGAGGGATTATCTGAAAAGCAAGCAAACAAATTTAATGGAGCTTCTACAGTCATATCCTAATATTTTTTCGGATGTGCCGAAAAAATGTACGTTAGGTTATCATGACGTAGATGTGGGAAACTCTAAACCAATATAACTCTCCCCCTAACAGAGCTAATCCTGAAAAGCAAAGGCTACTTCAGCAGGAAGTAGAATTTTTGTTAAAGCATGGTTTAGTGGAGGAGTCATCTAGTCCATGGGCTTCACCGTGCATCCTTGTGAAGAAGGCTGATGGAGGGTTTCGTATGTGTACAGACTACCGTAAGGTGAACGAGGTCACAATTACAGATGCTTACCCCTCTTCCTCGTCTGGATGACGTAATTGACTTTGTGGTAAGGCACTTTGTGTCCAAGTTAGATCCCTTAAAGGCTACTATCAGGTACCTTTGATGGATAAGACGAAGGAAATCTCTGCCTTCGTAATTCCAGGTCATTATCAATACACAGTTACCCCCTTCGGAATGAAAAATTCCCCCTCTTCATTCCAGAAACTTATCCATCAGGCTATTAAAGGACTTGAAGGCACGGCAGCGTACCTAATGATATTGTTGTGGTGTCTGATACTTGGATCAACACCTACTTAGACTTAAGGCTCTTTTTGAGACCTTCAAGAGTTCCCATTTAACAGTTAATTTATCTAAATCTTCCTTTGGCCAGGCCACTATCACTTTTCTAGGCCATGAAGTAGGTAGTGGTAAAGTTGCACCTAAACTTGCTAAAGTTCTTGCTATTAAAGATTATCCAGTTCCTCATGATAGGAAATCTCTTCAACGTTTCCTAGGCATGATAGGATTTTACAGAAGATTCTGTAAGAATTTCTCAGATATTGTAACCCCTCTTACCTCTCTTACCAGTCACAAAGTTCCCTTTAATTGGACCTCAGACTGTAACACTGCTTTTAATAAAGCAAAAAGATTATTGTGTACTGCACCCATTCTCTTGTCTCCAGACTTCTCCAAACCTTTTTCATTACAGATTGATGCTTGTGAGTCTGGGGTTGGGGCAGTACTATTACAAATTGGGAACGAGGAGTTGCAGCCTGTAGCATACTTTTCAGCCAAGTTCCAGCCACATCAGAGGGCTTACTCTACCATTGAAAAAGAAGCCCTCGTGCTGGTACTGGCTTTGGAGCATTTCGATGTTTATGTGGGCCAGACATCGCAGGTGGTCACAGTCTACAGTGATCACAATCCTCTAGTATATCTCGAAGCCATGAAGAACCACAACACAAGGCTCATGCGCTGGACGCTAAGACTGCAACCATACTCACTCAGAATTAAATATATTGCCGGCAAAGAAAATGTGTTGGTGGACTCTTTATCTAGAGTCTAATATTTTTATTTATTTAGGTTAGGATGTTATTTGTGGTAACCACTTTTCACGCTCTTTTTTTTTATCCCCTGGTGTGGGTTTTTTTTTTTTTTAGTGAGGGGATGCAGGCTACCGTCCGCCTGTATCTTGGACCTATGCTAGCCTGTCTGACTGCTGTCTCACTCTAAGTTTAGGGTTTGGCTTTTGGTCACGAGAAAAGCTGAGCTCTATCTAAGAGTTGGATGGTGGAGAGGAAAGGCGGTCCCATTATTTTGTGCCATGGCGGCACGGTTACCACTGGGAGGTGGCAGCCTAATCCTGAGCCTTCTCGGGGTGGGGGTGTGGCATGCAAAGAGTACGTAACCTTTATTCGGCGCATGTACACACCCTCATTTACAGGCTGTCTCCCCCCAACCAGCGAACCAGGTTGCTAAGAGTTGATGAATGGGGCCCCGTCGTTCAACTAGTGACCAGTTCTAGCCAATAAGAAGATGGTTTTGGCAATCGCAGAGGTTATGTGGGTACCGCTCTCCTGTTTACCCTTGTCATTCCCATTCTAGAGCTGTTGAAGCACGGTCTGCTATCTTGTGGCTTCTATTCGCCTTGCTTACCGTGGAGTGCACTATACTATCACTGTACATAGTGTACATATTGCTGTTCTAAATTGGTGAAGGATAATATAAGTCTAAACTTTTTCTGCTGTGTTTATTTTGCTCCCATTACACCCGAGATAACAGGCCATTTGGATTCCTGGGTTGTAATAGATAATATAAGTCAAAAGTTTTTCTGTGTTTATTTTGCTCCCTTTACACCCAGGATAACAGGCCATTTGAAATCCTGGGTTGTAATAAGCACACTGAACACTGGTGCATGGCCTCTGCCGCAATAAAGTACACAGAACACTGGTGCATGACATCTGCTGCAATAAAGCAAAGTGAACACTGGTGCATGACATTTGCTGCAATAAAGCACACTGAACACTGGTGCATGACATCTGCTGCAATAAAGCACACTGAACACTGGTGTATAACCTCTGCTGCAATAGAGCACACTGAACACTGGTCCATAACCTCTGCTGCAGTAAAACACACTGAACACTGGTATATAACCTCTACATAAAACACACTGAACACATTTAGGTGAGTGCATTAGCATCCATGGTCAAGCATCAGATACTTTTAATAAAAACCGAGTGAATTATATTAAATCAAGTTCTAAACCTGAAAGGGTCATCCAGCTCTGTGGGAAGGGATGTACAAATGTAGAAATGTGCGAATGTTAAGAGTGAGCGAGAGGTAGGGGCGTTTTATATTGAGGAGTTAAAAAAAAAAAGAAAGGACTCTCAGTCGGCGATTTTCAAAAAAAAAAATATGTAAAAATTATGTCATGCCAAGGAAAACTCTCTCTGATTTTAGAATTGAAATAAGGAATGAATGAGTGAAATTTGATTATTATTTAAGGAGATATGAAGGTCTGAAGATGACATTGGTGGTCGTATTATAGGAACACAAGTGCTTGCCCGTCAAAGTTGCCGTTCTAATATATTTTTGCGAAGTTTACTAGTTTGTTCTGATCATTGTTTATGGGTGATATGTTTTAAACCTATATTCTTCACATAGTTCATTAATATTGTTCAGTTACACTAAACAGACACAAACACAAATGCAAACATATGTAAACAAATGTAAATGGATTTCACTGGCTCCAACAATGCCCTGCACACAACACGAAGTTTTTATATACCGTTCACACACAGCATAAATCTGTTTTTTTTTCTGATGTAGCTTTAACCAGGTCAACTTGGGCCATTTTTGAGGTCCCTAGAATTTTGGGCACAATTTATATCACCGGAATTTTCCCATTTGAAATAAATTGATCATACCTGGAGAAAGATTATTGAGATGATTAATGGTAACTTAAATCTGTAATACCTGGAGAGGGTTTCGGGAATCAGCGCCCCCGCGGCTCGGTCTGAGACCAAGCCTCGTGGTGGATTAGGAAACTGATCTACCAGGCTGTTACTGCTGGCCGCACGTAAACTGACGTACTAACCACAGCCCGTGAATGAACTGCGTGTCCAATATATAAGCGAGAATGTGGTTTCCAAACCCGACAAAGGTAGGATGGAAGAGGATAGCCAGAATCCTCAAC
>NC_069415.1:42456351-42646345 GCF_026875155.1 Cherax quadricarinatus
CATTATTAGGAATACAGAGACAGACATATAATAACCAATGTGACATGTCAAGATATCTTTTTAATGAAAATAAGATACCAGATATACTAAGCAAATTTCCTAAATTTGCTTGTAACAGATAAGTGAACTATAGATATGTAGATATAAATCCATATGTATTCCTGTTAACCCTTTGGGGCCTAGTTCCTAGGCCTTTTGTGTATCCACATGCTCTCGCGCTACCGTCCACAGGATGGATATGGGGTGCACAATAAACTAGCCACTTCGGTGGCAAAATCTAATCTTGACGTTCTTAATCAAGTGTGGGTTCCAAACTGTTGCTGCATACTCCAGTATGGGCCTGATGTACACAGTGTACAGAGTCTTGAACGATTTCACAGATGTGCTTGGTGCCTCAGATGTGCTTAGTACTATATTCACACCAAGATCCTTTTCTTTGAGTGAGGGTTTTCAGTCTTTGGCCACCTAGCCTAAACTCTGTCTGCAGTCTTCTTTGCCACTCCCCAATCTTCATGACTTTGCATTTGGTAGTGATAAATTCCAGGAGCCAGTTGCTGAACAAGGCTTGCAGCCTGTCCAAGTCCCTTTGTAGTCCTGCCCGATCCTCGTCTGATTTAATTCTCATTAACTTTACATCATCTGTAAACAGCGATACTTTCGAGTCTATCCCTGCTGTCATGTTGCTCACAAATACCAAAAACATCACTGGTCCTAGGACTGACCCCTGTGAAACCCAGCTCGTAACAGGCACCCAGTCTGACACATCACATACCATGACTCGTTGTTGTCTCCCTGTCAGGTATTCTTTGATTCGTTGCAGTACCTTTCCTATTATGCATGCCTGATCCTCTAACTTTTGTACTAATCTCTTGTGAGGAACTGTGTCGAAGGCCTTCTTGCAGTCCAAGAAAATACAATCTACCCCACCCCCTTTCTCTCATGTCTTACTTCCGTTACCTTGTCATAAAACTCCAGTAGGTTTCTGACACAGGATTTCCCTTCCCTGGGTGCCAATTATGAGCTTATTTCGTTTTAAGTGCTCCATCACTCTCCAACTGATAAACTTCTCCATTGACACTGGCCTGTAGTTTAATGCCTCAGGTCTGTCTCCTTTCTTAAAAATTGGGACTACATTTGCTGTCTTCCATACCTCAGGTAGTTGCCCAGTTTCAATGGATGTGTTGAAGATTGTTGTTAGTGGCACACACAGTATCTCTGCTCCCTCTCTAAGGACCCACGAAGAGATGTCCAGTCCCACCACCTTTGAGGTATTAAGTTCAAGTAGCAGCTTCATATTCTCCTCCGTTGCATGTATTTCAAGCAGCACTTGTTGGTATATCCCTTGTTGGTGTACATCCCTATTCTGACTTCCCAGAGTCCTTTCTGTCTCCACTTTAAATACTTTTTAAATATCATGTTGAGCTCCTCACATACTTCTTGGTCGTTTCTTGTGAGCTCCCCACCTTCCTTCCACAGCCTGATTACCTGGTCCTTGACTGTTGTTTTCCTCCTGATGTGGCTATACAACAGCTTTGATGCTATGTTTTTGTACTGTCGCTGGGCCTCCCTCCTCATCTGTGCATACTCATTTTTGGCTCTTCAACTAATCTCTTTATTTTCCTGAGTCCTTTGTCTTCTGTAGTTTTTTCCATTCTCTAGTGCACAAAGTTTTTGCCTCTGTATACCTTTGGGTGAACGAAGGGCTCGTTCTGGTATTCCCTTTATTTCTGTTTCCATTGAGAACAAACCTCTCCTCTGCCTCGTATCTTTTGTCACATAGTTCATCATTTCATTTACTGATTTTCTTACCAATTCTCTTTCCCACTGAACCTCTTGCAGAAAGTTCCTCATGCCTGAGTAGTCTGAATAACAGTAAATCTTCTATTTTTTTGTGTGAATAAAAATTTAAAATGTAAAGCAAGCATAATGTAAGAGGAGCCTGGAGACATGACTAATGAACACAAAATGTTAATTTAGTGCCAGGAATGTCTGTACTGTTTATGTTGAACATTTTTGAAATTGGCCTTTCTTGAATTTTGTGTCAAATTGGTCAAATTAGTAATTTCTGATCACTTTATTAGGTAGTTGAAACAGGTAAATGGGCAGTTTCTTGTACTTAATCGATAGAATCAAAGTTCTAGTGAAATAATTATGAGTTTGGTAAACTGGAACAATGGAATTAGCCCAAAATAGGGCTCAAAGTGGGCGAAATCACTGATGCATAAATATTGCCGAGATCTGCTAACTTTGCGATAGCGTAATTCCGTAAGTTCTCCATCAAATTTCGTACTTCCGGTTTCATGATCTTAACAAGATGCACAGCAAGAGCTCAAGAGATGTTCACAGCACATGCATCATTCACTATACTGAGACCCACTCTGTGGACTCTTGTCTGATGTGATCTGAGCATTGTCACAACCAAGACAACTAAAACCACGTACGAACACCAAATTGAACAAACCGGTTCAAAAACCAATTTGTTCAACAACTAGTCCATTCAACATTTGACGTTCCACTGAATAATAAAAAAGTACTAAACCTAAAAGGGTCATACAGCGCAGCGAGGCAGGAGATAGTGAATCAGTTGATGTCAAAAAGTCAAAGGGGGAATCTGAGTCAAAGATCGGTCCATCAGCAAGGAGGGAGGATAAAGTAAGAGCAGTAGAGTGGTGACGACATCAGAGATAAATTCTCTGTGCTTGTTGAAAGACTGGACAATCCAACAGAATATGGTGAACCTAAACTGGAAACTGACAAGTCTCAGAGTGGGACAGGGTACCTCTCCATGAGATATCCTTCAGTAAGATGAGTGTGTCTGATGCAAAGACGGGAGAGCGTAATCTCCCAACCTTAGCAATGATGACAAGAAGATAACCAGACACTTAAACTTGGTTTAACAGAATGTAATTTGTTATATACATTATCAGACCAACGTTGTTGCCGATGGTTTCGAAGGTGGTGAGAAATTACTGCAAAATAGTCTGTGTTTGGAACACTTCCATATGAAACAGGGAGGTCATGTACTGCTGACTGTACAGCAGTGTCTGCCTGTTCATTTCCCTGTACGTCAAGATCACCAGGGACCCAACAGAAAACAATATGTTTTTGCTAGAAAAGTGGCATAAACAAAGTTATATACAAAGAACCAGAGGATGAGGTGGATAATTTTTTTTTTATAGCTTGTACAGCACTAAGGAAGTCTGAGACTACCACAAATGGCAACACAGGCATAAATGCAATACAGATGATTGCTATGAGAATTTTTTTATTTTTTTTATATTTTATTTAAAAACATCTTACACAGTATACATGACGCTATACATAGGTTCACTGAAACCAATAAACATGAACTGTAAAAAAATACAATAACAACTTCACTTACAAAACCCCAGTACAAAACATATTCACAAGTAACACACATGCTACTGACTGTAACTGTACTATACCCCACCCTCCCCCCAATACCCTACCAACCTGCACAACATATGTATACATACTACAAAGTATATCCCACACATTAACATACATTTTTCATCACTGATTCCATTAATACAGCCCGATCTGTTAACATCACAAATAATCTATACAATTCTACTGCAAGGCACACTTATGTTAGGGAAAACCCCCTCACAAACATGGTGTTACAGTATATTAAAATCATTACATTATTTCGCAAAATGCATAGCTGGTACAACTGCCAGTTCCTGTGCAGTCAATCAACCACTAGTCCAAACAAAAGCAGGTTTAGACACCCCTCAATATAACAAAGCCATAAAAACAACATAAGCCTAATACTCATTACAACATTTTTGGCTACCTCGAAACCTTATCTTGTACAAACGCCATGCTCAAAAGGCCATTCATCCCATTCACAGCCTTTAACAGAAAAACTCAAACCCAGCTCTTGCATCCAATGACTCCCATGGTGTACCATTCCAAGGTATGAACAGCTCTTTCCCATTCAAAGCACAACAATATCTCTAACAACCACGCCCACCACAACCAAACACTCCACACTCATACCACGTCAACGTGCACCTTTTGTGTGCCCAACTCCAGAGGCAAGCCCGTTTCTACCCCTGAACCCCAATCCACCCCCCTCCCCACATTCACAATGCTAATAACACTCCCACATCCATGCTACAGTATCCTTCTGGAAAAGCCCTTTCTCATCAACACCTGTAAACCTCCCTATTACGGCATAACATTCTATAAAAAGTTGCCGCCAGCACCCTCTTGTGCACCTCCCACTCCCCATGACCCCTCATGGCCCAAGATACAAAAACAAAATCCATGATTACATATGCCATCACACACTGTACAGACTCCCCCCACACCCCTACGTCCAGACTTAACGCTCTCAAGACCAATATCCTGCCTCCCCCCACCTTCCCCATTACCCTACTCATTCACTCCCTTATACCCCCCAAAATTGTCACAAAAACACACTGCATGAAATGCTGTCTCCCTATCTCCACACACCCAACACCCACATTCCACCACCAACCCCCTATCCTGAAGTGCCACACCAGACAGCAGAATTCCATGGAGAAAATGAAACATAACCTCCCTTGCCCTTGGTCTTATGCACAACAACCGCAACCTCTCCCATATATCATCCCATGCATACATTGGGTAAATGCCCTCAGCTAAAGCAACCACCCTTACTCCTACCACATGCCCCACAAAAGCCCACCTGAATCCTGGAAGGACCCCTAGCACACAGCAATGCCCTCAACACGTCCTCACACTCCCCTAACTCCGACCCCCCCACCACATTCGCGCCTCCGCATGTAAATCTTTCACGCCCCACCACACACATCCCCGCACACGAAGAAACCCACACTTTAAATATTTACACTTAATTCTACACTTTAAATCGATTAAACTCAATCCCCCTCTGCTGACCAGGAGCATAACCACACCCCTAACCAACCATTCACACCGGGAACCCCAAATAAAATGAAAAACCTTCTTAACATTTTCGTAATATCCGGTCCTGCCAACGGATACACAGCTGCCACGTGCCAAACTTTACTACAGAGTAACACATTCACCACAATCACACGTTGATGTATCATCAAATGATTTGCTCTTGAACCTTCCAATCTTCCCACCACCCAATCCACTACATTCCCAGAATTAACCATCAGCGCCTCCTGTGCATTCCCCATATACACAATCCCACATACCTTTAGTTGGTCCACCACACTCCAACTCACAGCACGTCCCCAGCTCCCCCTCTCCACCCAATCTCCTAATATCCAACTGCTCTATAGAATGGGTCCTGAAGACAAGCAACCAGCAGTCGAGACAGGGGACAACCCTGCCAAATACCCCTACCCATTGGAACCCACTTCCCCAGCTTCCTATTCACCTTCACATGCACACCCACCCCATTGTACGTCTCAGCCCGACACACCGTCTCTTCCCCAAAACCCTGCCTTTGTAAGATATACCACACCACCTCACATTCCACACAATCATACGCTGCCTGCCAATCCAACACCAATACACCCCTCCTCTCCCTCTCCAAACCTTCCACAAATGCTTTTATAATGCCATGCTCCTAATACATCATCCTCCTTGGCACCACATATTGTCCCTCCACAACCGCTCTACCACACACTTCGTCTGATTTCACAGAATTTTCACAAAGAGCTTGTAATCAGCACAAAACATAGACAGTGCCCTGAAATTCCTCATTGTGTGAGGGCTCTCTCCTTTTGGAACCAAAACTACAACTGCTGTCGCCTGCATCCCACCCAACCTCCCCTCCCTTTTCATAGTATTCATCAGTTTCACCAAAAATGTCTTCATTACACACCAGTATCTCACACAGAATTCACAGGGTAAGCCATCTATGGGCGGTGCCTTGCCTCACGCCATGTCCTCCAACACCCTCCACACCTCCCCCTCATCAATATCCCCATCCAATGCCATGTGATCACTGCCACTTAGCACACAGGAAACATTCTTTCCCAACCTCCCTAAAGCCTCATCATCCACCCCTTCACTTAGCAAATATCTCCCAAACCACTCATCCACGTAACTACTCATTCCCTCCATTGTTTGCAACTCCTGTCCCACCCTATACCACCCAAGTCCCCATGAACTACTAACTTAACCATCTCTGTAGCCGTCCAGCGCCTCCACTGTTGCTTTAACACACAGACCAAAGGTCTGTCATCCTACAGTGCCTCCTCCAGCCCTCCCTGCACTCTCACCATGTCATATCTGTCCTTTTGCATATCCCTAATCTGCCCCTTCAATGTCTCGATTTCCTCCACAGAATATACCCCACCCTGTACACCTCTCTCATAACAACCCTGCAACCAACCCTCTAAATACTGTTGCAGCCCGTATGTTATCCAAGCCTCCTGCTTTCTCCTTCTCACATAAAACTGCTTTATCCTCCCCTTCTCCCCCATCCCACCACCCAAATAAGTCGCCCACAAAACTACCCTCCCCCACACAAATTCCCCCATAATCTCTCAAAATCCACCCCCTCCTCCTCCACCCCAATATCTCTGTCTCCAGTCAAGTCCATATAAACCACCCTATGATCTGAGTATGCAACATTCACCATGTGCACTCATACCACCGGCATGCTCCTCATCACATACAGTCTATCAATCCATGCTGTGGATCCCTTTCTAATAAATGTGTGCTCTACCACCCAATCCTCACCTCTGACTACATCCCCAACCCCACGCCCAGCAAAAGAGCCCCTAGACCAGCCAAAAAACACCCCGCCCCCCACAGCGCCACATCCTTTCTATGCACCACACAATTCTAATTGCCACCCATGATGGCAACTGGGGGTAGTGAATGCAGATAATAAACCAAAACATCACATACAAATTATTTCATCACTCTCACATCACCCTGCCGGTGCATACACACAAACCACTGCCACTCGTTCACCCTTCCACTACCCATCTACCCTTAGTACACGACCCCCCCTCCTCCTTCACTCCAAAGGACAACAAATGGGCTCATCTCCCAGATCAGGACCCCAACCCCACCCTTCAAGCGTTCCGAATACACCACACACACACTATACCCATCCACCTCCAACTCCCATCCTTGAAATTGTGCTCCTGCACAAAAACTATATCTACTGCATGTCATAATTATTATTATTATTATTATTATTATTATTATTATTATCAAAAAGTGCTAAGCCACAAGGGCTATACAGCGCTGCAGGGTAGGGAAGGAAGCAAGGGTATTGGGCGGCAGAAGGGAGGAGGGATGATCAGTAGGTTACAGAAAACAGCGGGGCAGGGGATAGTGTGGGGGTAGAGGGTAGCAAAAGATTGAGGTAGAAAGGGCTGAAGGCATCAGAGTTTGTGAAATAAGTCAGTTGTTGTCAAAAAGTCAATGAGAGAGTCTGGATGAAAGGTGGGTCCATCAGCAAGAAGGGAAGGTAAAGAGAGAGCAGCGGAGCAAAGACGACGATGGAGGTAAATTCTGCGTGCTCGTTGATAAAGTGGGCAGTCCAACAGAATGTGGCTGACTGATAATGGAGCCTGGCAATTCTCACAGAGAGGAGCAGAGCGCCTCTCCATGAGATATCCATGAGTAAGACGAGTATGGCCAATGCGAAGATGGGAGAGAGTAGTCCCCCAACCTCGACACTGGTGACAAGAAGACGGCCAGTAACCTATACTCGGTTTAATAGATTGAAGTTTGTTACCGAGCATAGTAGACCAACGTTGTTGCCAACGGGTGTGAAGGTGGGTAGCTATTGCAGCAAAATAGTCCGTAATTGGTATACCTCTATATGAAACTGGTAGGTCATGTACTGCTGACCGCGCAGCAGTGTCTGCCTGTTTATTGCCCTGTATGTCAACATGATCAGGGACCCAACAAAAAACAATATCTTTATGCTTGGTAAAGATGCGGCGTAGCCAAAGTTGGATACGGAGGACTAAGGGGTGAGGTGTATCAAATTTCTGTATAGCCTGTAAAGCACTAAGGGAGTCTGAGACAACCACATATGATGACACAGGCATAGATGCAATACGGATAAGTGCTGCAAGAATGGCATACAATTCAGCAGTAAAAATACTAGCCGAAGATAGTAAATGCCCTCGTACGACGCTGTCCAGAAACACTGCTGCGAATCCTACACCGTCAGAAGACTTAGAGCCATCTGTGTACACTGCAATGGCATGAGAATGAGAGTGGAAGTGGTCAAGAAAAAGAGGGTGGGAAGCGACTGTAGGCAGTTGGGCTTTCGAGCAAGGGAGAGAGAAAGAACAGACTCGAACAGCTGGAACTTCCCAGGGGGGTAGGGAAAAGTGAGATACTACATGAACATAGAAAGGTGGTAATTGAAGAGAAGACAAGAGCGAATGTAGGCGAAGAGAGAAGGGACGGAGTAAACAGGGGCGGCGAACAAATAATGTCTACTAATATCAGTGACCATTCTATAAATGGAAGGATTGCAGAGATCATGAGAGCGTACATAGTAGCGAAGGCAATGGGCATCTCGGCGATCGGATAAGGATGGAACATTCGCTTCTGCATAGAGGCTCTCAACAGGGGAAGAGCGAAAAGCACCAAGGCATAAACGTAATCCTTGGTGATGAATGGGGTTAAGGCTAGAGAGAGTAGCAGGAGAGGCCGCTGAATAGATCTGGTCACCATAATCAAGTTTCGATAAAATGAGGGTGGAATGTAGGCGAAGGAGAGTTCGACGATCAGCTCCCCATGAAATATGAGCAAGGGTTTTAAGAAGGTTCAGCCGGCTGTGACAAGTTGCCTTCAGAGAGGTAATGTGAGGTTTCCAGAAACCTGACTGTATCACGTTCAGGGATACGGGAGCCATAGAGGTACAAAGGATGATCGGAGATGACAGAACGTCTAGTGAAAGTAATTTGGTGAGTTTTGGTGCTGGAAAATTTAAACCCATGTGTGGTGGCCCAATTGGAAACACGGTCGACCGCATGCTGGAGAGAAACTGTAATGAGGTGACAGTCAGCGCCTGCACAGGCAATAGCGAAGTCATCAACATAGAGTGATGACCAAATATTGGATGGAAGACTAGAGGCCAAATCATTTATAGCAAGGAGAAAAAGTGTTGTGCTCAGAACACATCCCTGGATAAAGTCCAGGGAGAGCACATTATTAACCCGAACACGGAAATGCCTGTCAGTTAAAAAGTTCTTAAGGAAGGGTGGTAGATTGCCTCGGAGGCCTAAGGAGTGGGCTTGGGCCAAAATATTATACCTCCAAGTTGTGTCATATGCCTTCTCAAGGTCAAAAAATATGGCAATAACTGAGTGGTTATTCGCAAAGGCATTACGAACATGCGTATCCAAGCGTAGTAAGGGGTCTATGGTAGAACGTCTCTTACGAAAGCCATATTGACGAGAGACTGTTGTGAGTCTCTAAATACCACATTAAACGTCTATTTACCAGGCGTTCCATCACTTTGCAAACTGCACTGGTAAGAGCAATGGGACGATAGTGGGAGGCTTCATGTCCCGTAGTGCCTGGTTTGCGGAAAGGGAGAACAATGGCAGATTTCCACAGCTGTGGAAGAACTCCTTGTGACCAAATAAGATTGAAAAGGCATAATAGGACTGCAAGGGCTGACTGATGTAAATGTTGTAGCATACGAATATGAATGTCGTCGGACCCAGCTGCTGATGATCAGCAAGCTCAGAGTGTTGCCTCCAGTTCTTGAAGTGTAAAAGGCACATTATACTGTTCTTCTCTGAGAGAAGAAAAGTCCAAGGGTGATAACTCTCTGGCAGACTTTGAGGAAAGAAACGAGGGGCATAGATGGAGCCCCTGAGAAATATGGACCAGATGATTGCCAATTTCATTGGCAACATCTAGTGGGTTTGCTATATCAACACCGGCAACCCGCAAAACAGGAGCCGGGTCAGGAGAATATTTACCACTCGGTTTTCGTGCTTTTTTCCAGACTGCACTCATAGAAGAAGCAGAGGTGATGGTGGAGACATAATCTCGCCAACAAGTGCATTTAGCGTCATGGATGACACTGCGAGCGATCGCACGCTTCTGCTTAAAATCAAGAAGTCTCTCCGTGGTTCTATTGTACCAGTACCTGCCCCATGCAGCGCGTTTCAAACGTACTGCACGAGCACAAGCAGGAGACCACCAAGGCACGCATTTCTGAGAATGCCTGCCCAAAGTTCGGGGTATAGAATGAGAAGCTGCGGTTAAAATGGAGGACGAGAAGAGGTGTAAAAGCTCATCAATGGAGGACGAAGGAACCTCACTAAAAACAGTTAGTTGTGAGTAAGGTTCCAATTTGCCTGATCAAATTGCCAGCGTGGGATACGAAGAGGTGGTGAATATGAAGGGGGTTGTAAGAATGATTGAGAAATGATCGCTGTCATGTAAATCCAGGAGAACAGACCAGGTGAAGTCTAATGCGGCAGAGGAAGAGCAGACTGAGAGATCGATGCAAGAGAGAGTGTGAGTCCGAGGATCAAAATGGGTGTGAGTACCTGTATTTAAAACATGGAGGGGGTGGGTGGCAAGAAAAGCCTCTAACTGAATGCCATGGGAATCACAGTGACACCCCCCCCCAGAGGAAATGATGGGCATTAAAATCGCCAAGTAACAGAAGCGGTGGCGGTAATGACGAAATAAGAAAGGCAATATCCGGAATAGATAATGCCCGAGAAGGAGAGAGATATAAAGAACAGAGCATATACCACCTATGCAAGTGGATACGGGCTGCTGTGTAATGCAGCGAAGTACAAACAAATAGCTGATGGTACGGAATATCAGTGCGTAGAAGAAGGGCACTTTCATTAAAGGTCTCATCAGGAAAAGGATCTGAAGAATACAATAAATTATAGCCTGAGATGGGAGAGATAACAGCAGAGTGTAATCTTGGTTCCTGTAAGCAAACACCAACAGGGGAAAACTGGGAGAGTAACATCTGAAGCTCACCCCGATTACCCCTGAGGCCGCATATATTCCACTGTAAATAGGCCATGATTGGCAATGATAAAGATACCTGAAATCCACAGGTAAGGGTTCCTATGGATTAGAGGGGTTAGAAAAGTCCACATGCGAAGGCAGCGGAAAACGTTCAAGCAGTGAAGGAACGGTGCGCTGTGAAGAAAGGAGTTGCGCAGATGGAGGAGAGGAGAGAGAAGGAACAGAGGGTGGATCAGTGTCCATTGATGGTTTGGTCTCTGCAATATATTCAGAGATTGCTTCAAGTGTTTCGGAATTCAGAGACGTCGTATGGGAAACAATATTGGAGATGGCAGGGGGAGGATGAGTAATTATTGGAACTGTAATGGACTGTACCAAGGTAGGGGGGGGGGCAAAAGGGTGGAGGGAACTGGAGAAGAAGCGTGGAAGGGGACAGAAGAGGCAGAAACCTGCGATGTGGCAGAAGAGGAAGAAACTTGGGAGGGAACAGGGGAGAAAGGTACAGTACGAGGAGAGTGAACCTCTACACTTGTAACAGAGCCAGTGAGAGGGGAAGAACCAGGTACAGAGACAGGGAAGGTAAAATAAGGAGGTGGAAGAAGGGAAGGAGGGGTTAAAGGACCTTTTTTTGACTTCTGAGAAGTAGAGGGACGATTGGGAGGAGGTGTCATACGAGATCGTCGATATTGAGGCTTGTGAGGGAGAACACAAAGAAGCGAGAACAGACTGAGGCGTTGAAGTAGGGACGTCTGAGCCTAGGACAGCAAAAGAATTAGATACAGGAGTAACTATGGGAGAGGTAACCACAGAGGAGGCTGCAGAAGATAGGACCCCAGAAGTGGGGGGACGTTTTGAAACACAGGAATAAGAAACACGAGGTAGTCTCCCTTGGAGGCGGAGATGAGAAACTGCCATGGCATAAGGGAGACCTGCCTCTTTGAGGTAACAGATTTCCCACTCATTAAGTAGACTTGGCAACGGCGAGAGTATGAAGGGTGAGCCTCATGACAATTAAGGCAAGAGGGAGGTCGATTGCAAGACATTTTAGAATGGTCATCAGCACCACAGACTGGGCATTCGGCTATAAATCTGCAATATTGCGCTGGATGGCCAAATCGCCAGCAATTTCTACACTGTTGTGGTGTAGGGATCACTTTTCGAACTTGTAACCGATGTCCTGCTACATAAACTGAGGATGGGAGTTCACGGCTGTCAAAAGTTAAATGAGCCACATTGCTAGGGTATCGTCTCCGCTTGCGGGCAGGAAGAACATAAGTGTCTACCTTGAGGATTGGGAGATCTTGGAGTTCCAGCTGTTCAAGAATGTCATTGCCACATGTCTGGAAATTTTGTTGAACTATGGTATGGGGCAGAATGACGGTACCACTACAAGAATTGATGGAATGATGTTTTTCAATAGTGACAGGAACAGTATCGATATGGGAAAGAAGAGAAAGCTCATGAGCTTGGGTAGCATTCTGTACAGTGATGATGCGCCTACCGCTCTTAAGAGCATGAAAAGAAATATCTTTACCAACATGGCGTATGAGTGCCTTGCCAATACTGTGGTCTGAAAGATAGGCAGTAGAGGAAGTCGGTCGTAAAGTAAAGAATTTAGTCCATTGTGCATTCTGAAACTGAGCGTGGAAAGGGAGTGCAGGACGTGTCGATCTTTTCTGAGAAGAACAAGAAGGTGGAGAAGTATCATCAGCAGGTAATTGTCATTGGCATTTAGTTGTGGGACCAGAGTTGGTCCGACGTGGAATGGCCTGGCGATTCGAAAATTGCCGCACCATAGAGGGAGAGGCTGGAAGCATAGTCAAAGGAGAGTGGAGGTCAGATAAATCGAAGGAGTCAGTTGAGACCTCAGTACCTGAAGTGGGTGAGGAAATAGCACCGGCAAGAGGTACAGAGGCATGAGGAGTGTCCAAAGAGTGGTCCAAAGACGAGGCAGGGTCAGAACGGGGTGCGGTATCAAGAAGGGGCCCGGGGGCATCAGGTTCACGGACTTGGGCTGCCATGGTTAGGTTACTTCTTTCTTTTTGTTTTTAAGAAAAAACAATGAAAGAAGAAAAGAAAATAAAAATAAAAAAAAGAATAAAAAAAGGGGGAACCGAGGAGGGATAGTTCCTAGGAGGAATGAAAGGGCCAGAAATCTCCCTCCGCGCCCAAGAGGACTTCAGCACCACTAGTAGCGTAGATGCAGCATGGAACCCATACCATACCCTACCCATCATGCCAGTAAACCAGCAATCCGGAAAAGCAACCTCACATCTGCCAAGCTACCTCGGTGGACAAAAGAGAGGGCGGCTGGATATTCGCCACAAAGCATATCTCCTTCGGCCACCACCCCCGGAATCCGAAAGGTGGCTTCCAGAGATACACCCATCGCCCGAGAGACACCCAAAGCCACCCTCCGGGATACCGGAGAAGGATCGGGACATCCCCAGGCAATCCAGATTCCACGGCAAACTACGCCACCGCCAAGAACCTCAACGGAATGGGATGGACCCCGGTACCCTTTCCCCTACCTAGGAACTAGCGTGCCTGTGGGAAAAAATCCCAAAGGCCAAAAAGGAAGGGCAAAAGGGAGGGGTGGGGAGGAGGAGGTGGAAAGGAAAAAGGGGAGGATGGGATAGGGAAGGGGGGATTGGGGGGTAATTAGGTTCGGTCTGAGGAAGGAGACCAACAAGTCTAATTCCTCAGACCAAGAGCCTCTTCACCACAAGGAGCCCCCCTTGAACAGGTGCATGTCATAAAAACCCCTGTAGCCACATATACTGCATATCATCACACAGCCCATTTATGTTCACAGTCATGCTTTCACAGGCGCGCTACCTGCGTGCCAACTTCTGCCACCTCTCTCTCCACTGTCAGCATGGTTCTTCCCCCCGATCCAACACTGGACTGGGCACACCAGTGGAGCCCCAGGTGCCACATCTACCCATGGTTTCTTCCACGGCCTCTGTGTCAGGGTCAAAACGTCATCTGAGTCTGATTATGTTGCTGTCCTCTTGTGTGTGACACTCCTCGCCCATCTCCAATTCACGAGATGCCTCTCAGTGAACCTCTGCATCCACTGTATTCACGCCACACTGGACGGATCAGCAGCCAGTCTTGTCTGCATCTCCGCGCCTCATCACACTTCTTTGCATCCACCACCTTCCCACGTCATCCTCATCACCCGTCATCTCTAAAAGCTCGTCCAGCACCTGCACGAAAGCTTGCTCCTCTGCCTGTACCTTGTCACACGGCATGTTCTCCCCTTCCACCAAGGAGGGGAATATAGTGCCTACAACCCGGTGCAGTGATGGACTCGTCCCCTCCGTCGGCAACTCTTGCTCCACTTCCTCCACGAACAACTGACTCATTGGTAGCACCCATCCTCAGGCCCGGGCCCTGCTCTGTCTCACGACCTGCGTCTTGTTGCCACTGCTGTCGCCCACACTGGGCTGCCACATGATCATATGCACCACATAACCTGCAAGTCCTATGCTGCCCCGCGTAATACACCAACACCTGTGTCCTGAAGTCTTCCAGGATTACATATGATGGAACTGAATGCCACAGCATCATCTTCAGTGTGAACGTACCCTCCAGCAAGCTGGCATATGCCCCCTCTGCCCATTTACTGGCCGTTACCAGGTGCACAGTCCCATACTGTTCAAAGACATTCCTCAAGTCTGTCTCATCAACCTCAAAAGGTACATTGCGTACCTTCACCCAGGTATAGTGCCAAGACACATCAATGAGGCAAACACTTACTGCCGAGCTGACGTCCACACAACCATCCTGATGCTTGTCCACCAACCGTTCATACACTCCAGCCGATCTTAACTTGATGAATACTCGGTAGGCTCCATTGAACGCTACACTATACAGATCTTGATCCGCAACACCATAAGTGTCACACATGCACCAACTGATGTATAACAGCACCATGCACCAGCGCTATGCACACACTGTTTACACACCTCCTCGCAAACTGCGCCATCTTGTGAAAATCTGAGCCTCAGCCAATGTCCAGCAGAGGGCAGGAGCCACATGTCCTCACACCGCCCAGGTCAAGCGGAGAATGAGCTATGAGAATTGCAAACAATTCAGCTTTAAAAATGTTAGCCGAGTCTAATAAATGACCTTGTACTATACTGTCAGGAAACACTGTTGCAAACCCAACCCCATCAGAGGATTTAGAACCATCAGTGTACACTGTGATGGCATGAGAATGAGACCAGAAGTGATTAAGAAAAAGAGAGCAAGAAGCAACTGTAGGTATTTGGGCTTTCGTGCATGGCAGTGGGCAAGAACAGGCACGAACTGTTGGAACCTCCCAAGGGGAGAAGGAAAAAGTTACATGCTACATGAACATATAAAGAGGGCAACTGAAGAGAAGACAAGAGCGAATGCATACGAAGAGAAAAGGGAAGGATTAAACAGGGGCGATGAACAATGAACCTCTACTAATGTCCATAACCATCCTGCCATGCTACCACGTATTTATTTCATCATTTTGATAATAGTACCATACTAGTATCTTCGTTATTAGCTAAAACGATGATATTGGATGGTTGTACTATTATCCTATTCATCTTTCATCATAAGAACATAAGAATGTAGGAACACTGCAGAAGGCCTACTGGCCCATACGAGGCAGGTCCTTATCAAAACGACATCTGCATTTTTAACTAATGAGAATTGGGTGTGTGTGTTAATATGTCTTATAGTGGTCTCATTGATGTGTATAAGTACGTAACTAGTAGTGTATAATTCAAGAGTATTGCTGGTGACGTCTGAGGTTGGCGCCAAATGTTAACTGGATCACGTGACCCACTTGATGTGGTCGGTACTGGCCACAATCACCGGCAGTAGGTTCAAAGTCCTAGTACTGCACACAGACTCTCTTAAAGAGGAGTAATATACGCCTTCCTGTTAAGGTCTTGTAATTTTATATGATATTAAGCCCTTGTTTCGGCTGATTAAAGAGTTAACCTCGGTCTCTTGTACGAGACATTGTAAGGAAGGTTAATGGTCAGTAAGTACTGTCAAGTCTCTCTCTCTCTTACCTGTGCTAAGAGAAGGTCTATACTCAGGTCTATACTCTGTATATACATTCTAGCTGTACTTATGCTAAGGAGCACTGGAGGTTTGAACTTAGCCTGCACATCTAGTTGGATTACCAGTGTATAAAGAGAAATCTATGCCCAAGTGGATTACGACCAAGTTAATTCATTCTACTGTGTATACCAAAACTCTCTGAGGAGACATTAAAATCCCAGTATACTAGGTCTTTTAAGACTGTCGGAACAACGCGATATGTTTGTGTTAAGTGAATTACGTTGAATCTGTGTAATGTCTTGTATAGATTATAATAATTTAATAAGTCCGATTATGACGAGACTAAGTATATGAAAGTAATGTCCTGTACTACTTTGACAAGAACTTAAAGGAACCCAAACAGTTTATTTTTATATTATATGTACCTAACTAAAAATTAAGATATCAATACTTCTTTATTAAATTAGTATAAATCTTGACTGTTTTGATCTCCTGTTTATATGCATATAATATAAATGAAAGAAAAACAAGGAATGTCAGATTAATTAAAGATTATTACGAGCCTAAGAGGATCAACATTTTCTTTAAAGAGAATTATCTGCATTCCTCAAGCACGTAATAATCCTATATATGGAAAGACTACGAAGGTCATGAAAGTGAGACAAAATAGCAGGTGCAATGAGTATAACGGCAATCATTCAAAGATGGAATATTCGTCTCTGTATATAGGTTCTCAACTGGTGAAGAGCGAAAAGTGCCTAAGCATAAACGCAATCCTTGGTGATGGATATAATCAATTGTAGAAAGAGTTGCAGGAGAGGCCTTACGAATGCCATATTGACTAGTGGAGAGACTATTGTCTCTAAATACCACATCAAATGTCTATTTACCAGACGTTCCATCACCTTGCAAACTACACTGGTAAGAGCAATGGGGTGATAGTGGAGGCATCATGTCCCCCAGTACCTGGTTTACGAAAAGGTAGAACACTGGCAGATTTCCACAGCAGGGGAAGAACTTTTGACCAAATGAGATTAAATAGTCGTAATAGGACAGCAAGGTCTGACGGATGTAAATGCTGGAGCAAATGAACATGAATGCTATCAGGCTCAGCTGCTGATGATCGGCAAGTGGAAAGTGTTGACTCTTATTCCAGAAGACTCTACTAGAAGAAAAGTCTAAGGACTCTAACTCTCTGGCAGACTTGGAGGAAAGAAACGAGGGACATGAATGGGCTCCTGGAAATGCGGACAAGATGATTACCAGTTTCAGTGGCAACTTCAAGAGGGTTTGCTATAATGACATTGGGAACCTGAAGAATGAAAGCCGGGTCTGGAGAGTATTTGCCACTCAGTTTCTGTACTTTTTTCCAGACTGCACTCAGAGGTAGCCGAAGTGACTGTAGAAATGTAATCCCGCCAACAAGTGTGGTTTAGCTTCATGGATGACACAGTGGGTGTCCATTCTTGCCCACTTAAAATCAAGGAGTCACTCTGTGGTTCTATTCTAATGATATCTGCCCTATGCAGTGCATTTCAAACGTACCACACAAGCACAAGTAGATCACCAAGGCCTGCATTTCTTACAATGCTTGCCCAAGATTAGGGATATAAAATGTGAAGCCAGTGAAAACTGAGGTCGCATATAGGTGTAACAGTTCATCAATAGATGATGAAGAAGGGTCCTCACTATAAGCAGTTTGACTCGAGTACAGGCCCCAATTCGCTCGGTTAAATTGCCAGCGTGGGCTTCAAGGAGTTGGAGAATACAAATGGGAAGTAAGGAGGATTGGAAAATGATTACTGTCATGTAAGACCAGGAGTACAGACCAGATAGTCTAGTGCAGTTGAAGAGCAAACTGATAGATCGATGCAAGAGAGAGATTTAGTACTAGGGTCAAAATGGGTGAGAGCGCCCGTACTTAAAACACGGAGGGGGAGAGAAGTGAGAAGAGCCTCCGAGTGCCACGAGAATCAGAGACCCTCATCCCCGAGGAAATGGCGAGAATTAAAATCGCCTAATAACAAAAGTGGCAGTGATAATAAACAAATTGGAACTGCAACATCTGGGATAGATAATGTCCGAGAAGGAGACAGATACAAAGAACGGACTGAATACCACTTATTCAAGAATATGCATGCTGCAGTGTAATGCAGTGATGTATGATGGAAAGAGCTGATGATATAGAATACTGGTGCATATAAGAAGTGCACTTTCATTAATGGTTCCAACTTCCATCGAGAAAAGGATCTGACAAATGTAATAAAACATAGCCCGAGACGGGATGGATAACAGTGGAGCGTAATTTGGGTTCTTGTAAACAAACACAAACAGGGAAAAACTGGGAGAGCAGCACCTGAAGCTCACCCTGGTTACCCCTGAGGCCTTGGATATTCCATTGTATATAAGCCATTATTTGTGAAGAGAAGGGTACAGGAAATGTGAAGCAATAGGTATCTACGGACGAGAAGGGTTAGTAAAGTCCACATGTGGAGGCAGCGAAAAACAAGTAAGCAGTGAAGAATTGGAATGCTGTGAAGAAGAGATGTGCAGATGGAGTAGAAAAGCGAAGAGCAACAACGGGAGGTGGAGCAGTGTCCATCAATGGCTCAGTCTCCTCGGTATATTCGGAGATAGCTTCAAGCGTTTCAGAGGGTAAGGACATTGTATGTGAGAAGACATCGGAGATAGAAGGGGGAGGGGGAGTAAAGATCTTGGCAGCGATGGAAGTTACTAAAGCTGGGGGAAGGGGAAAGGTTAGAGTTAACTTGGGAAGAAGCTTGAAAGGGGACAGGAGAGGAAGGGACTGTACGAGGGGGAGGACGAACCTCCACACTCATAACAGTAAGAGGTAAAGAACCAAGTAGAGACTGGAAAGGAAAGAGATGTACACTTTGAAGACTTTTTTGACTTGGGAGAGGTAGAGGGGTGAGGAGGAGGAGGAGCTGTTGTGCGAGGTCTTGTAGACATAGAAACTTGCGAGTGAGAAGACGAAGATTTGAGAACAGTATGAGGTGATGAGGTAGGGACCTCAAAGTCCAGGACTGCAGAAGAGTTAGATACAGAGGTGACTGCAAAAGGTGTGACAACAGGGAAGACTACGGGAGTTGGGACCCCAAAGGTTGGGGGCCTCTTAGTAACTCGAGAATAAGAAATATGGGAAAGTCTTCCTTGGAGGTGTAGATGAGAGACTGCCATGGCATACGTAAAGCCTTCTGTCTCTTTGAGACAAAGAATTTCTCGTTCATTTAAGTAAACCTGGCAATGACGAGAATAAAATGGATGAGCTTCATTACAATGAAGGCAAGAGGGAAGTAGGCTACAAGATGTACTAATATGGTCGTCGGCACCATAGACTGGGCATTCAGCCAAAGACCTGCAATATTTAGCTAGATGGCCAAAATGCCAGCAATTTCTATACTGTTGTGGTGTAGGGATCACCTTTCAAACATGTAAATGGTGTTCTGCAATATAAACAGAGGACAGAAGCTCACGGCAGTCAAAAATTAAGTGAGCTATATTGCAGGGGTAGCATCTCTGCCTGCAGGCAGGTAGTACATGTGTGTCTACTTTAAGAAACGGGAGGTCTTGGAGCTCAAGCTGTTCCAGAATGTCATCACCACATGTCTGGAAATTACATTCAACCTTGGTATGAAGTAAAATGATGGTACCACTACCACTGCAAGAACTGAGAGAATGATGTTTTTTCATCTGTTACAGGAATAGCATCTATGGTGGTAAGAAGAGAAAGATCACGAGCTTGGATAGCATTTTGTACTGTGATGATGTGTGCACCACTCGAGAGCATGAAACAGAGTATTTCGACCAGCATGGCATAGGAGGGCCTTGCTGATATTATGATCAGATAGTCTGAAGATGTCAGCGACACAGTGAAAAAGTTAGTCCATTGTGTATTATGATGCATAGTATATACAAGGAGCGATTGTCATGTTAGCCTTTTAAGAACATAAGAAAGAAGGAAAACTGCAAAAGGCTAACTGGCCCATGTGAGGCAGGTCCAATTCACCCACTGGCTTAAGTCAATGCCTTAAGGTAGTCAGGTCAGGTTCCATTCACTAAGGAAGAAGCACAGCAACTGACTTAGTAGCACAAGCTAGTCAGGTCCAACTCACACCCACCCACCCACACCCACTCGTGTATTTATCTAACATATTTTTAAAACTACACAACGTTTTAGCTTCTATGACACTCATCCACAACTCTATTACCAAACCAGTGCTTCCCTATATCCTTCCTGAATCTGAATTTTTCCAACTTGAAACCATTTCTGCAAGTCCTGTCTTGGCTAGATATTTTCAGCACGCCATTTACATCCCCTTTATTTATTCCTGTTTTCCATTTATACACCTCAGTCATATCCCCCCTAATTCTATGCCTTTCTAGAGTGTGCAGATTCAGGGCCCTCAGTCTATCCTCATAAGGAAGATTTCTGATACACGGCATCAACTTTGTCAACCTCCTTATTACGTTTTCCAGTGCATTTATATCCATTCTGTAATACGGTGACCAAAACTGTGCAGCATAATCTAAATGAGGCCTAACCAAAGATATATAGAGTTAGAGAACAACCCGAGAACTTCTATTATTTATACTTTTCGATATAAAGCCAAGAACTCTGTTAGCTTTATTGCGAACACTTATGCACTGTTATCTTGGTTTCAGATTACTGCTAACCAGAAATCTTAAATCCTTTTTGCAATCAGTAATATTAAGATCTACATTATTTAGTTTATATGTGGCATGGTTATTGTCCTGTCCGACATTTAGAACTCTGCATTTGTCTATATTAAATTGCATCTGCCACTTCTCCGACCACTGCATCAGTCTATTCAAATCATCCTGGAGTGCTCTAATGTCCTCATTAGAATGAATTGGGCGGCCTATTTTGGTGTCATCAGCAAATTTGCTTTTATCGCTATTTATTCCCTCATCTACGTTGTTTATATAAATTGTGAACAACAAGGGGCCCAACACTGACTCCTGTGGAACACCGCTTGTGACGTGTCCCCATTCTGATTGCTCCCCATTTATGCAAACTCTCTGCTGCCTATTTGTCAACCATGCCTCTACCCAGGAAAAAAATTTCCCTTCTATTCCATGTGCCTTAAGTTTTCTCAATAGTCTCTGATGTGGAACTCTATCGAAAGCCTTACCGAAGTCCATATACACAATATTATATTCAATACCATGATCTACCTCCTCAAATACCTTGGTGAAAAAAGTTAGTAAATTCGTAAGACAGGAGTGCCCCTTTGTAAAATCGTGCCGAGATTCATTAATTAATTTATGCCTTTCAAGATGGCTACGATCTGCCTTGGCAATTATTGTTTCCATAAATCTTCCCACTATGGAGGTAAGGCTTATTGGTCTATAGTTTGAAGCTAAGGACCTGTCACCTGCCTTGTAAATAGGCATTACATTTGCTATTTTCCACTTGTTTGGCACTATGCCAGTTTGTAGTGATATTGAAAAGATTAGCCAAAGGTATGCTTAGTTACCCTTTACGTTCCTTTAAAACATTTGCAAACAGTTCATCAGGGCCTGGAGTCTCGTTAGGTTTTAATTTCTCTATTTGTCACTTGTTACCACAATCGTGCACAGTTTATCATCGTCCTGTTCTACATAATTTATTATTTCTGGAATTCTGCTAGTATCTTCCTGAGTAAAAACTGAGAGGATGTAGGTGTTGAAGAGTTCATACATATCCTTATCACTGTCAGTGATCTGACCTGAGTTACTCTTAAGTGGGCTTATCTTGTCCCTAATTCTACTTCTGTATACCTGAAAGAACCCTTGTGGGTTAGTCATTGAATCCCTTGCAACTTTAGCCTCATAATCCCTTTTTGCCTATTTCTTTTTTCATTTCTGTCTTTAATTGATTATATTGATTAATCTATTGTTTATCCATTTGGGATCATTTTTGTTAGATCTAATTTCCTTACTCGGGACAAAAGTTGTCTGGGCAGGTAGCACTATGCTCTGAACCACATCATACTGGCAACCAACATCACCTACCTGATCCAGTCAGATCACCTCAATTTAGCCCACCTGGGTAATTTCTCAGTCCCATAAAGTCAGCCAAGTGGAAATCTGGGACAAAGACTTGATTGCAGTTATCTGGGTAATTCCATGATATATTGAAACTAAGTGATTTGTAATCTCTTTCCCCAAGCTCATCATTAACCTCAAGATTATTAACTAGTGATTCTTTGTAGGTAAGAACTAAGTCAAGCAGGTTGTTTGCTCTAGTTGGTTCTGTCACAAACTGGTTTTAAAAGGCAATTCTGAACCATATCAAGAAAGTCACCAGACTCAAGATTTCCCGTCGCATTGTTCCAATCAATGTATCTAAAGTTAAAATCTCCCATTAACACAACAGTCTCATATCTAGATGCCTCATGAATTTCATCCCATTTCATCCGAGTGGAGTGAGAGGCATTCGAAGCAGTGTCATCAGAGGAAGGTTGTGGTTACTTAGATGTAGGACCAGAGGTGGTCCGTTTTGAGGCAGGCAGGCAGGCAGATCCAAAAAATGTTGCACAGTATGGGGAGAAGCAAGAAGCATAGTCAAAGACTATGTCGAATGTATCAAAGGAGTCAGGCCAAGCCTTGGTATCAGGAGCGTGCCACAAAATGTCACCTGCAGAACATACAGGGGCATTAGAAAAGTCTGAAGGATGGTTTGGTAATAAGGCAGGGTTGTAAGAGGGTGGCGCTACAGAAAGGGGCCCCAGGAAGAGTAGTTTTATGGATTTGGGACTCCATGGTTAGGTCTCTCTTTTCTTTTGTTTTTAAGAAAAAAAAAAAAAAAGAAAAAAGGGAGGAGAATATGGAGGGGTAGCTCCTAGGGGAAGAGAGACCCTAAGAGTCCCCTTCCATGCCCAAGAGGACCTCTGCACAGCTGGAAGTGCAGATGTGGCATGGAACCCATGCCATGCCTTCAAGCCAGTAAACCAGCAATCCAGGAGAGCAACCTCACATCTACCAAGCCACCTCAAAGGACAAAAGAGGAGGGGGGGATCAGAAATCCTCCACAAAGCATACCTCATTCAGCCACCACCACCTGGAATCTGACAGGCAGCCTCCAGAGATACACCCGTCACCTGAAAGACACCCGAAGCCTCTCCCTGGTAGACTGGAGAGGGATCAGGATCACCAGACAATCCAGATTCCACGGCAAACTACACTACCACCAAGGACCTCAACGGAATGGGATAGACCCCTAGATCCCTTTCCCAGGTCTGGGAGCTACAATGCCTAAGGGAACAACCTCAAAGGCAGAAAACAGGAAAGGGGAGGAATGGGAAAGGAGGGATGGGAAGGATGGGACAGGGAAGGAATGGAGAGTAATTAGGTTCAATCAGAGGAAGACCGAAGGGTCCAATTCCTCAGACCAAGAGCCTCTTCACTGCTGCAGGAAGCCCACCTAGAAGAAGTGTGAACAATATAGCACTACATGAGTTATAATCTATAGTCTTAGGAATTGTGACTAACTGGTAGCATATGCTACCTTATAACCAGCACTGACAGTAATCCACACAAAATGGCTCCTCCTAAATGCACTTGGAAAGCTTGGCTTGGGTCTTTACACCCAATCCACTGGTACTGATAACACCTGACTACAACAGAAGAGAGAGATCCTCAGGATAGATGAACAAAATAACAAACTGAATTGAGAACAATTCTTGATATGGACAACAGCCAAGCACAGCCTTCTCCACTGAAACTGCTGTACTTACCTGGTCATGACCCAAAACCACACACTGACTTCTAAAATTTCCTTAACTCTGAAGGTGGTAGTTATATGTGGTAAACTGTCTGGTATCTGAGCATGAGAAACATGACAAACTGTTTAATAGGGTATACATAAACATTCTTCTTTTTCTTTTTGGTAGGCTATACAGGAAAAGGGGTTACTAGCCCATTGTTCCCTGCATTTTAGTTGACTTTTACAACACGCATGGTTTATGGAGGTAATGTTCTCATTCCACTTCCCCATGGATATGAAAGGAAAAACAATAAGAACAAGAACTAATAAGATAAAAATCAAAGAAAACTCAGATGAGTGTGTATAAAATAAACGTGTACATGTGTAGTGTGACCTAAGTGTAAGTAGAAGTAGCAAGAGGTACCTGAAATCTTGTATGTTTATGAAACAGAAAAAAAGACACTAGCAATCCTACCATCATGTAAAACAAATACAGGCTTCCCATGGTTGTTCAATATACATGTATTTATAGATGGGGTTGCAAAAGAAGTAAATGATAGGTTGTTGGGGAGAGGGGTGGGATTAAATTATGCAGTATCAAATACAAAATGGGGGTTGACACAGTTACTTTTTGCTGATGATACTGTGCTTATGGGAGATTCTAAAGAAAAGTTGCATAGGTTGGTGGACGAGTTTGGGAGGGTGGGTAAAGGTAGAAAGCTGAAAATGAACATAGATAAGAGTAAGGTGATGAGGGTATCAAATGATTTAGATAAAGAAAAATTGGATATCACATTGGAGAGAAGGAGTATGGAAGAAGTTATTTGGGTGTTGATCTGTGAGCGGATGGGTTTACGAAGGATGAGGTTAACCATAGAATTGACGAAGGAAAAAAGGTGAGTGGTGCGTTGAGGTTTCTGTGCAGGCAAAGAATGGAATGTACGAAAGTATAGTGGTACCAACACTCTTATATGGGTGTGAAGCTTGGGTTGCAAATGCTGCAGCAAGGAGGCACCTGGAGGCAGTGGAGATGTCCTGTCTAAGGGCAATGTATGGTGTAAATATTATGCAGAGAATTCAGAGTGTGGAAATCAGGAGGAGGTGTGGAGTTACTAAAATTATTAGAGGGGGTTGTTGAGGTGGCTTGGTCATTTATAGAGAACGGATCAAAGTAGAATGACTTGGAGAGCATATAAATCTGTAGGGAAGGGAAGGCAAGGTAGGGGTTGTCCTCAAAAAGGTTGGAGGGAGGGGATAAAGGAGGTTTTGTGGGTGAGGGGCTTGGACTTCAAGCATGTGTGAGCATGTTAGATAGGAGTGAATGGAGACGAATGGTGTTTGGGACCTGACGAGCTGTTGGAGTGTGAGCAGGGTAATATTTAGTGAAGGGATTCAGGGAAACTGGATATTTTTATATAGCTGGACTTGAGTACTGGAAATGGGAATTACAATCTCTGCAATTTAAAGGAGGGGTTTAGGATATTGGCAGTTTGGAGGGGTATGTTATACAGCGGAACCTCAAAAATCGAACGTATCACATATCGAACGTTTCGAAAATAGGACCATTTTTTCGGACAAACTGTGTCCCTATTATCGAACGCGCCCCTATTTTCGGACCGCCGGGTACGGGACCTGTCTGCCGCCCACTCTGTCCGCGTCCCCGCGCAAGCGCCGTGAGCAGTCTAGCTTTGTTTATGCTTGAGTGAACACTAACCTGCGCTCTCTTTTACGCATTTTACAATTATTTCGTTGTGTTTAGTACTTGTGGGACTGTGAAATAAGCTGCCATGGGCCCAAAGAAACTTGCTAGTGGTACCCCTGCGGTAAAGAAAGTGAGAAACACCATAGATGTGAAGAAGGAAATAATACAGAAGTATGAGAGTGGTGTGAGACTTGTTGAGCTTGCCAGGATGTATGGGAAAAACAAGTCGACCATCGGTTCTATCCTGTCAAAGAAAAAACAAATCAAGGAAGCTGATGTTGCGAAAGGTGTTAATATAGGGAGTGGATGAGGTGCCTTCTTCAAAGATTAAGGAGATTTGTGCCAAGTGGAATGATGTCCAAATGTTTGTGCAGAAGTACCACCCTGAGCAAGCTGAAACAAGCCATCTTTGAAACAAGTTCAGTGACAGAACCATGTCCCATTTTAGGGAAATGTTAAAGAGGGGGCCAAAACCAGAGGACTGTGGACAGTTATTTTGTGAGACAGGGGTCTAGTGACTCTCAAGCTGGTCCTAGTGGCATTAAAAGACACAGAAGGGAAGTAACCCCAGAGAGGGCTTTACCTGAAGTCCTCATGGAGGGGGATTCTCCTTCCAAACAATAACCCCAACTCCCTCTCTCCTCCTCCCGATCTTACAGATGCCATCACCAATCTTCAATAAAGGTAAGTAAAAATGTTATTTTGTATGTATTACTATACATAATTAAAAACTATAGTATTTGTTGTATGTAAAACTGTAATTAATCTCTATAAAATGTATTTTTTGTGTGAATATTTTTGGGTTTCTGGAACAGATTAATTGTATTTCCATTATTTCTTATGGGAAATATTGCTTCGAATTTCAGACTTTTCGAATTTAGAACTAGCTCCTGGAACGGATTAAGTTCGATTTTTGAGGTTCCACTGTATATGCTTCTAAACTGTTGTATCTGGGCACCTCTGCAAAGACAGTGATTATGTGTGAGTGAGGTGAAAGTGTTGAATGATGATGAAAGTATTTTCTTTTTGGGGATTTTTTTTCTTTCTTTTTGGGTCACCCTGCCTTGGTGGGAGATGGCCGATTTGTTGACAGAAAAAAAAAACACTGTGATAATTTTGTGATGAAGGATGACACTTTGGTAGTAACATTTGGCACTTGCTCTCTTAAAATACCTGAAGAGGGCTTTGGGGGTCAATGCCCCCACAGCCTGGTCTGTGACCAGGCCTCGATCTTGATCGTGGATTGCCTGAATTGTGTTGCACATCTATGCATTTGGGATTTTAACTAGTACACATTCAAGATCTGGATATACTCAATCTTTACCTTTATAAAGGATTTAGCCTTTGATACCAATATTACTGAAGGAACATTTGCGAGGTGGTTTATGCCATCACCAACGTCATTTATTATCATATGACTAAGACTTTCATTAGGAAACACTCATTCTGTTTCTTGACAAACCAATCAACCAACCACCATCACTGCCACAGAGACCAAGCTGACAGGTTGTAAAGACAAAGAAGCCTATGCAACATTCACATGCTTCTACTGATGATGACCTCATAATTTGCATAAATCTTTACTCTTACTTGCCTGTGATGAAACTACTAGTCTCTTACCACAAAAATGTGGGGATACTTAATGCCTGCAAATGCAAGTCTTGGACTATACTGAATTGTTTATATATTTCATTAGGAAAAAATATATTTTAAGGTATGAGCAATTAGTCTAGTTTTACTATGTACTTGTGTAATTAAAACATCACATTTCAACTTTACAGTCTCATCAATAATCATACTACAAATTGTTACATTTGCAATAAGAGAATAAAACTATCAATATAGTATATATTCTTTACACCTATACTGCTTATGCTTTTGTAACTAGATATTAATAAAAAAATTTAAAAGTAAATAACAATGTTCATGAAACTTCAAAACAAATTAGTATTACGTAGAATTATGGAATATAAATATATCAATAAAAGTTTTTGTGAAATACAATTCACTGCTTAATAATTTTAAGTCATATTTCACAAAAACTCTAAGATAATTTTTGAAAGAGGAGAAGATGGTTCCACATTCAAGTCAACATTCAGTAATATCACAGAAGTAGAGTATGTTCCCTCATTCCTCTCTGCTTATACTGTAGTAGGTTTCAAACTAATGCTACTAAGTTGCAAAAGTTCTGTAATGACCTGCTAGTACTGTACAATATTATTATTATTATTATTATTATTATTATCAGTAGTAGTAGTAGTGCACAATATTCATGGGTAAATTTGAGAAAATTACAAATGATCTGAGGAATGGTAGAGTAGCTGAAATTAACTGAATCAAAAACTCTTTATCAGTAACAAGGGACCTGCTGGCACAATACCCAATACTGTACCCCAATACTGTACTGTAATGTTAATCACAAATCTTTTTATTTAAACGAGTCATTTATATCAACACTAATTATTAGTAACATCTTATTGGCTACATCATAAAATATCTGACTTTTTAAGAGGGTGGTAGGATTATTTTCTTAAGATCGGAACAAATAAAAGAATATACACACATTTGCTTACACAAATGAACATAGAAAAAAAAAAAAAAATTTTTTTACACCCTGCCAAATTCCAATGCTAACTCAATTTTCTATCAATTAACTTAATACACATGTTTATGAGAATTCAATTAAAATTAGAAACAAGCTGCAGGCAAGTACAATACAATTAATAATTGAGGAGGCTATTACAAATGCAACATACACTTTTGTAAGAAAGAATACTGCACCAAATAAATTTCTTATGCACCAATTGAGCAGCACTTTAGAAGCTACTGATAAGATCAGTAAACAATGCACATTCCAAATTGGCCATAAATTAAAATTGGACTAGCAAAGATGATTTATACAAAATTTCAATAAGCAAGAAATCACAATACAATGGATCATTGATAATCTAGTGATTGCTTATTTGGAATTTAACTCTTAAACTGTCCAAACGTAGATTTATGTTTGTACCACTAACGCTCCAAACGTAGATCTACGTTTTATTTTTCCTGCCTACAAATTTGGCATGATTGGCCTGAGATGCCTGGTCAGTACAGAATGGGTCTTAACACTCAGTGTGTACAGTATTAAAAAAATCTGAAACCACTTAGTACCTTATGGGAGCACCAGTTCAATTGAGCACCAGCTAGAGCAAATAGCATTGCAAACACCAGGGATTCACTGATGTAATGTCATATTAATACTCCCTTTTTAAGAGCAAAGTGATGGATGTGGCCACAAGTGGTCGAGGAAATATCAAAAACCTCGATAATAACCCATGTGTAACACTTGTGCAACAGCCTTTCATTTTTGATACCAGTGACTGTCTCTCTGTATCTGTCTATCTCTGTCTCTCTCTCACATGTTCACACAAGTGTACAGTTATTATAGTGTAAATTATCTAGGATAACCCAAAAATTCCAGGCAAAGTGCTATACAGTGCTTGAAGATATAAGACACAATAAGCATGACTGGCAACTCAGTGGCAAGTAATACACATTTTCAATTCATCAGGAATCAGACATGACTACTGCATTGTGTGTAATACCTGTTGGTTTGCAAGCCGCTCTCTATGACAGAGAGACAAGCAGACAGAAAGACACACACACAGAGGCAGACAGAAAGACAGACACAGACACCGGCAGACAGAAAGACACACACACACACACACATGCAGACAGAAAGACCAAGACACACAGAGGCAGACAGAAGACCAAGACACACACAGGCAGACAGAAAGACAGACACACACAGGCAGACAGAATGACACACACACAGGCAGACAGAAAGACAGATAAGCAGAGCTAGACAGATACAGATAGACAGACAGATACACATGTTTGTGTGTAACCGTGAAAACAAATAAAGCCAGGGTTCCTTGCAGCAGTGCACTATCACTGTGTCACTCCACTGCTTACCTTGTCAGCAGTTTAGAGACACTCGTCATAAACACCATGCTTCAAGAAGTTTCATATATACTCCAGCATGTCTAAAACATTGCTGAGACCTATAAATACTTTGTATATATTTCTAGACAATAGTAAATGACCAAGGCAAGTTAAAATGTACACTTGCCAGTGTGATTGTGACTATTTGAGTAATATTTCAGTACTTAATATTAGTGTCAGAACAAAGATTGGCTATGAAATCACAAGAATTATAAATTGTAATTATCAGAACATAAAAATTACATAAATTAAAATAAAAATGAGAAAAAAAAGGTATATAGGCAACACTTCTGCAAGCCACAGGACTTGATGTTGCTGTAAGGCGAGCATGCAGCGCTAACTTCGCGATCTTATATCTTGGTAAGTACTGGGCCTAAATTTTTTTTTTTTTTGGTCTTATAACACACAAAATTTCCCTCTTTACTTTAATTTAAAAAAAAACTTTTTTTTTTTTTTAAATATTCGGAGCACTAGCAATGAAAACATAGATCTACGTTTGAACAGTTTAAGGGTTAACACTAACCGGTGGAAAATAAAATAAAATAAGAAGGACCAGAATAATGATGCACTTAATAATCCAGCAAGTTTGAAAATCCTGCACACCTTGCCCTGGACACCACTGGATAATCAATGATAAACTAGGTAAGACACATATGCAACAGTTAGGTATCTTTATTTCGAAACGTTTCGCCTACACAGTAGGCTTCTTCAGTCGAGTACAGAAAAGTTGATAGAAGCAGAAGATACTTGAAGACGATGTAATCAGTCCATCACCCTTAAAGTTTTGAGGTGGTCAGTCCCTCAGTCTGGAGAAGAGCATTGTTCCATGGTATGAAACAATAACATATTGTTTCATACCATGGAACAATAACATATTGTTTCATACCATGGAACAATGCTCTTCTCCAGACTGAGGGACTGACCACCTCAAAACTTTAAGGGTGATGGACTGATTACATCGTCTTCAAGTATCTTCTGCTTCTATCAACTTTTCTGTACTCGACTGAAGAAGCCTACTGTGTAGGCGAAACGTTTCGAAATAAAGATACCTAACTGTTGCATATGTGTCTTACCTAACAACCTGTCGGTATTTCATACCATTTTAATGTTCAATGATAAACTAATACAAAGAATTTCAAGCAAATCTGCAGCACTTGGAAGTTATTATGCAGTATGAGTGGGCTTACTCTTTCAGAAAAAATGAGTCCACTACTTCTATTAGAGGCAAAACTTTTAGGGAAAACCTACCTATACCACTGCTATTGCTTTCTGCTTCCCAGTAACCAGAATTAATTTTCAGGAGACTTTCACTTATGCCTATTATTACTATTCCTTTATGGAAGCAATTTACTGCTGCTGCTGGTGAAGGGCTCTTGATTCAATGAACTGAAGCTATCCTTCTGTTTTTTAATCAAATCTAATTACTTTCCATAGCCCCAGGTGCAGTATGACCGCTGAGGATTCTATGCTCACCCAAGATGATAGTAACACCCATTATTATTATTATACTCTGAAGGAAGTGTTAAACCTGTAAGATCATACAGCACCTGGGATATGGAAGGTAATGGGGTTTGATCCGAGGAAGAGAAGGGTAGCTCCAATTCCTTAAACCAAGAACCTGTCATTTGCAATAAGGCACCCCTAGTGAAGGATTACTAATATGCTTTATCTTGCTGTCTAATTCTACCATTCCCACTCAATTCCTTCTGTTATCTCCTTGATTAGCCAATTTTAAGTGAAAGCATCTACAGTACTCTCAGCAATTTTGCAGGCTCAACTACCATTAATTTAACTCTGCTGTCATTACTCTCAGAGTAACTACAACCCTGAGCAGTGCATCACACCAGACACCGGAGCCAGCATAAAGGGACATTATGGCACATTTAAAAAGAACAGTTAGCATAAAAATAATCAAATACATTGTAAAATGAAAACTGCAAACATTATTTGCATACTATTAAATCCCCTGACATAAAACATTCAAAATACAGAATATAATGCTCGCCCAGATCCAGAAACTATTTGACTAGGGGGATGAGGGGTAAGCATATCAGTGAGATAAATCATTAAATTCCCCAAACGATTTAAATGGAAAACATAACATGAATCACATTCATTGTTTTTTAGGCTGTGGACAGCTGGAGGTTGGGCAGTTAACTAATTTAATTAAGAATGATCTAAGATAATGTGTTGTTCAGAAACAACAAAACAGACTGCAAGATATAACTGTGAATTTACTGAGCACATTTTATCAATGAGTAACACTGGCAATTACATATAATTATAAAATGTCAGAACACTTCTGGCAAGGCAGTGATTGAATGAATAATGGTGAATGTGTTTTCTTCTATGTATCACCCTGCCTTGGCAAGAGATGGCCACTAACGTAAAAAAAATATATATATATATATATATATATATATATATATATATGCAATAAGATCACAGTAAACAGGTGATTTCAAAATATGCAAAACAACCACTCTGAAAGAATAGAGAAATTCCAAGCGCTTTCGTGACTACTCACATTATCAAGGAACTATGAAAGTGAAGCATCCTTATATAGCTTCCTTGGATGCTTCACTTTCATAGTTCCTTGATAATGTGAGTAGTCACGAAAGCGCTTGGAATTTCTCTATTCTTTCAGAGTGGTTGTTTTGCATATATATATATATATATATATATATATATATATATATATATATATATATATATATATAATATATATATATAATATATATATAATATATATATAATATATATATATATATAATATATATATATATATATATAATATATATATATATATATATATATATATAATATATATATATATATATATATATATATATATATATATATATATATATATATATATATATATATATATATATATATATATATATATATATATATATATGTCGTGCCGAATATGTAAAACTGGTCAATTAGCAAGAACTCATTTAAAATTAAGTCTTCTCTAAAATTTTCTCTTATACGTTTAAATATATATTTTTTTCATTAATGTTGATGTAAAAATTTATAATTTTGCACCAAAAGGAACTTAGAAAATTTACCTAACTTTATTATAACAAAAACAATTTATTTTAGCCTAACCCAACGAAATATATTTTAGATTTGTTTACAATAATTTAATACTAAATAAACACAGTGAAATATATTTTTTTCGTTAGGTTCAGAATGATTTTGGCGAAATTATTGCATACACAAATTTTCACTTGCCCTATATGGCAAGATGAGCATTGCTATTTAAGCCAAGATGGCAAGTTCTGCCTATTCGGCACGACATTATATATATATATATATATATATATATATATGTTATGTTAGTGAGTGCAGAGAATTCGTGGTTTGGAAGTTAGGAGGAGGTGCAGGATTACCAAAACTGTTGTCCAGAGGGCTGAGGAAGGGTTGTTGAGGTGGTTCGGACATGTAGAGAGAATGGAGCGAAACAGAGTGACTTCAAGAGTGTATCAGTCTGTAGTGGAAGGAAGGCGGGGTAGGGGTCGGCCTAGGAAAGGTTGGAGGGAGGGGATAAAGGAGGTTTTGTGTGCGAGGGGCTTGGACTTCCAGCAGGCATGCGTGAGCGTGTTTGATAGGAGTGAATGGAGACAAATGGTTTTTAATACTTGACGTGCTGTTGGAGTGTGAGCAAAGTAACATTTATGAAGGGGTTCAGGGAAACCGGCAGGCCAGACTTGAGTCCTGGAGATGGGAAGTACAGTGCCTGCACTCTGAAGGAGGGGTGTTAATGTTGCAGTTTAAAACCTGTAGTGTAAAGCACCCTTCTGGCAAGACAGTGATGGAGTGAATGATGGTGAAAGTTTTTCTTTTTCAGGCCACCATGCCTTGGTGGGAATCGGCCAGTGTGACAATAATAATAATAAATATATACACATATATACACATATACACATACATACATACATACATACATACAGTGGACCCCCGCCGTTCGGCAGCCGCGACTTTCGTGAAATCCAACTTTCGGCAAAATTTAGCTTCGTGGTTCATGATTGGACTCGAGATTCGGCGACCTTCTGGTACGCGTCTGCCCACCAGCGCACAACAAAGCCAGTCTCCAGCACTATTCACACTCAGTTTGCCATTGTTTACCAGCATGTGACCATCACCCCACGGGTTCATACAACACATTTCATAATAATTCATTGTTTTTTGTGCTTGCAACTGCTAAATAAGCCACCATGGGCCCAAAGAAAGCTCCTAGTGCCAGCCCTTTGGTAAAGAAGGTGAGAAACACGACAGAATTCAAGAAAAAACTCATAGCAAAGTACTAAAGTAGAGGAGGAAGAGAGAGGGGAGAATGTGCCTTGAGAATGTGCCTTCTGCAGTGATTCTGCAATATGTATGATGCTAAAGCAGCAGGTATCGATAAAGGCTATAGCTCCAGCCAGCGATAAAGTGTAGAATTAACAGTGTAGCAAGCAAGTTAAGCGAGTAAGCGATAGAAAAGCAACATGAGAGTAACTCTCCAAAGTTGTTGGATGTGTATAGGACCGCTGAACATACACCGCCCCGTTATCTTCCACCACTCTAAATCTCTGCCGACATCACCTTCATCAAACTAACTAGCGATAGAAAAACAACATGAGAGTAACTCTCCAAAGTTGTTGGATGTGTATAGGACCGCTGAACATACACTGCCCCGTTATCTTCCCCCACTCTAAATCTCTGCCAACATCTCCTTCATCAAACTAACTAATTAAACTAACATCTCCTCCAAGGAAAGTGTAAATATGTATAAAAGTGTAAGTATACAAGTAAATATGTGTAAATATAAAAGGACACCAATGGAAATACATGTATGTCACTCTTGAATTTTTTGGGTTATCCTGGGTACTTTACACATATGCTGCTATGTATGATAATCTATGTATGTAACTGTATTTGTGTATACCTGAATAAACTTAATTATTTACAAATTAAAATGTAAATATTTATTATTTATAAATTACATACATTGTTTAAGTGTGATGATGGTGGTGGCCAAAGCCTCCACCGCCACCAACACGGCTTCTTTCAGTGGCGGCCCAACCCTTTCGGGGTTTCAGCCATACTAGTATGGCTTACGCGCCAGGGTTTTTGACGTACTAGTACACATAAATTCTAGCGCCCTCAAATCTAGCAAGAGAAAGCTGGTAGGCCTACATATGAAAGAATGGGTCTATGTGGTCAGTGTGTGCAGTATAAAAAAATCCTGCAGCACACAGTGAGTAATGAGAAAAAAAAACTTTGACCGTGTTTTTGGTTTAAAACAGCGACTTTGCACTGTATTTTCGTATGGTATTTATGGTTGTATTCTAGTTTTCCTGGTCTTATTTTATAGAATGGAAGACATATTACAGAACTTGAGATGATTTTGATTGGTTTCACAATGAAAAGTACTTTGAAATAGAGCTCAAAGTAGCAGAAATGTTCGATTTTTGCCAAAGTTCAAAAGTAAACAAATCATGCCAAGTATCCAATACACATCAACTGGTGAATCTACTGTTCTTTCACAAGTGCGCTGGTATTATTTATACCATTTCTACACTAATACAGTAGTCTGCATAACAGTAAATCTTCTATTTTTTGTGAGAATAAAAATTCAAAGTGGAAAGCAAAAGAAATGTAAGAGGGGCATGGGGATGGCTAATGAACAGAGGAAATGTTATTTTAGTGCCAGGAATGTCTTTCTTGTTTATTCTGGACCCTATTTGGAAATTGGCATCTTTTGAAATTTGTGTGAAATTGGCAAAATTGCTAAATTCTGACCACTTTATTGGATAGTTGAAATCGGTAAATGGATGGTTTCTTGTACTCATTCGATAGAAAAAACTGAGCTCTAGCGAAATAGTTATGATTTTTGTCGACTAGTACAATGGAATTGGCCGAAAATAGGGCTCAAAGTGGGCAAAATCGCCGATGCATAAACATTGTCGAGACCACTAACTTCGCGAGAGCATAATTCTGTAAGTTTTCTACCAAATTTCATACTTTTGGTGTCATTATGATCGGGAAAAGATTCTCTTATCTTTTCATATGAAAAAATATATATATTTTTTTTTTAAATTTTGGCCCTGAGAACAAGTCTCTGAGAGGGCCTGGCGACCCTCAAAGGGTTAAACCCAACAACAACACTTACACCATTTACTCCTCTCATACATTATGACATATTTTATTCATTCTAGAATATATATCATGATTCTATGTTATTAATATTGTTTATAATGTCATATTAGATGAACTGTGATAGATAAATAAGCTGTAGAGATGATATTAGCATCATATTGAAGCATAATAAACTCACCTTCCTCTTGCCTCCTACCTACCTCCTACACCAACAAGAATCAATAAAGGTTAAGTGTGATGTTAAATGTTCATTTATCCATTTTATTAGTGCTTTATATTTATTTGTCATTGTTTTCTGTATGTAAATCTATATTTATTCTTTAAAAAAATTATTTTTTGTTAATACTAATGGCTGTCTGAAACGGATTAATTGGGTTTCCATTATTTCTTATGGGGAAAATATTCGCCAATCATGAATTTCGCCAGTCGGCAGACTCTCTGGAATGGATTAATCACGAAACTCGGGGGTCCACTGTATAGATATATAATTATTTGCAGCCAAAAATAATAAAATGCAAAAGCCTGCCTTTTATGCATAATGAAAACAAAGTGAATAAAAATTTACGAAAAATACAACTATACCAGGAAGTACCAAGTGGCACCTGGTTTACTGGTTCCATCCTCAAGAGGGCTTGCTAATCCACTTTAAGAGGCACTTTATTTACTTCAATTACCCCAATTTAAAGTAACTGTTTATTAAAACATTTTCTTAAGTTTCCGTGCAGCCTCAAGCTAGTTGGCTGCAACTCTACCACTGGACACTTAAAATATCACCTCTGATATACTGGTGATCAATATTGGGAGCTTCTTACAGGCCCAGTCTTTGGATAAGCTTACTTTTTGAGTGCCAATTTAACCAGGCTGCTGCTGTTAGTGGCCCACTGACACCTAGTAGGGGTAGTGGTCCCATTTCATCTTGAAGACTATAACTACATCTGTTCCAGCAATATTTGTTATCTGTGGGCAGCAGGTTGAGCAGTCTAGGGTCACATATGTTGACACATTTCCTTACTGTGCCTATGGAACCCCTGCTTTCACTAAGTTGCTACAGTAGTAATGTAGACTGGGGACCTGACCATCCAATATCTTCCAGGCATTTATTATCAGGGATCTATCACTTCTTCACTGCACAGGGTACATTCTAAGTAGCTTAAATACTTTATTGATGCTATGCAGAAAGTAAATGATCTCTACATCTTCTAGCTCTGTTACCTCCACCCATCCTGAATAGAGTTGTGATCACATAGTAGTGTTTTACATGTGAAAGCACAGATTATTTGATAGTACCATCACTCTGTTCTATTTTGATTCTGAAAGTTCTCATCCATTTGTTAGTTTTCTGAAATTTGCTTCATTTGTTGCATTGTGGTCTCTTAAAAAATAAATCTAGCAAATGAAGATTCTGCATCAGAATCCTGGAACCACCTTCACTAAGTAAAGGTTCCTGCAAAAGTGAACAGTCTATAATAATCTTAAAACTTGCACTGTTACTATTATTATAATAACAACAAATCAGAACAGTAGAGATGATCAATGTGTAATATTGCCCTTCGAATTTCAACTTCTTACTAGGGAATAAGAACCTAATATGTAACACAATATCCTAGGGGTTTGAACCCCTTACTAGGGAATGCAACACCAATGTACAATACAAAGTCCTGAAGTTTAGACTTCACAACAGGGTAAAAAAAATTACCGCAACATATGCCAGTTTCTGTTTCTTATCTCGCAGTCAACATAATGAAAATAAGAGCACATCACCTAGTATCACCAGCCAAAACTTTTGATGTATTTTAAAAAACATATTTTGGATGTATAATTCTTTCATGAAGCTGAGAACTCAGTGTAAAGTCTTTAATGAATGAAAAATATTGTACACTGTATGATGACCACATTCAACTGCACCTATACAGTACTTACATGATCACTGACACTTTGAATAAATGATACCAAGGAGAAAGAGGTAAGTGCCTTTACCAAAACTATATTAATGTTGGTAGAATTACTGACAATATGTTAGGTAAAAGGATACAAATGCAACTGATGTGACATTTTATTGTGGCAATGTTTCGCTCTCCAGCAGCTTTGTCAAACTATTACAGCTTGACAACGTTCCTGGAAAATGAAATGTTGCCACAATAAAATGTCACATTAGTTGCACTTGTGTCCTTTTATTTACCAAAACTGTTAAAAAGAGTCATAGGAAGTGCTAAATCCATAAAGGTCATAAGCACCTTCATCAATCAACATGAAGGCACCTTCCTCTAAGAATAACTCTATCATAACTAAACTAATTATTCAAGAAGCACCTAAAAGGGAGTGCCTGATGATTGTTATGTTTTCTGACAACAAAGATGCACTATTAGAGAATCCTAATGTATCAAATGAATTAATGTGTAGAACTTTGCAACCTCTGGAGAAGCTTGGATGCCAAGCATCAAAGACAGGTAAACTTGTACCATACATGAGCTATTTAAGTAAGGATTTCAATCATGAAAGTTAAAACTCCATTAAGTCTATGCTTATTAATTTAACCACTGACACTGATGGCATAAGTCAAGTGGAGATATCAGATGCTTATTTTTTACACCTTAAACAACAAAACTAGCCAAGTCGATACACCTTGAACCTCTACATCTCTGCATGTTCCTCAAAAGATTTCTTAACTTTTTGTGAACATTTTTGGTTAAAGACTTGACTGTGTTATTTAGTTGCCAAGGATCCTTATCCAAGTCATACATTTCCTCAAAGGCCTCATCGTCATCCCATTTACAAAATAATCTATTTTCCCCATCGCTAATCTGTCTCAAGCAGGAATATGTGTTGTTTGAAGAGTCTTCACATTTACATGCATAATTAGGATTACATCCATTCATACCTGAAGGGATATATTCACACCCCTCATTTACAACTCTTCCCTCACCAGAGTGCTCTACCAGAAGTGTTCGACGTAATTCTCTGTATTTTTTAAAATTACTAAAATTATATTTTCCTATGGAATGCTCCTTTTTATCTACAGGTATGTCATTATCATCTACAGCAATAGAATTTGTACTTTCTACAGTTATTATTGGCTTAAGGGATATGCCATCCATGTACTTGGGTATCTGCAAGCCTGCTAAGTCCAAAAATGTAGGAGCAAGGTCAATATTGGAAGTTGGAAAATTAATTATTTTTCCTTCAGGTACATTGGGACCCCGAATTAGGAAGGGCACTCGTATATCAGTTTCATATGGCTCTCGCTTGTCAACTGGTAAAGAAAACTGTCCTAGATGGTATCCATTGTCAGATGTAAACACAACATAAGTATTTTCAAGCTGATGTTTTAATTCTAAATATTGTATAACATCCTGTACCATGTCATCAACAGTCAGTAATGTTCTCAGTCTATTTCTGAAAGCATCATCAACTTTTTCAATAATATTATTGGGCAAAGGTTGAACTCCTTGCCTTAAGAGCCAGTGCTTGCCTAACCCTGCTTTAATGTTAAAACTTTTTGTTCTTGGTGCCTTTAATGAGGTATAATTTTTGGAATATTTTGGCTCTGGAGTAAATGGTGCATGTGAAGCAGGTACTGACAACATCATAAAAAATGGTTTAGAAAAGGAAGACAGGTTTAAAAAATCAAATGCTCTTTGTCTGACAATGTTAGTTAGGTAATCTTTACTAGGATCTGAGCCATGTTTTTCAGGAGTCCCATTTATGGAGAGGGTGTAGTTGTAATATCGTGAATTTCCTTTTAAGCCTATCCACCAATCCCACCCTGGTGGGATGTGATTAAGTCCACCAATGTTAGTTTTACCATACTGATTAAGGTATTTTCCAGCAAAGAATGTTCTGTAGCCATTATGATGCATGTGAGCTGCAAAAGTCTTTTTCTCAGGCCCTTCCTGAAAATTACAGATAATTATTAATATGGAGATTATTTTTTTAGTAGTAAATTATTAAGAAGGTACAGTATAACAAAGATATCAAAAAAATATAAATAAGCATAAACTAGAGAATCCTACAAAATGAGAAAATAACAATCAATGAAAAGATAGTATAGAAAAAGGTACACAATAATGTTTTTAAAATATTTTGAACTTTGGAAGGGGTACATTGTATCATTTGAAGATTTAACCGAGGTAGGGAACAGACAACAGATAGGGTGACAGTCAAACCTTTCGTACTAGGTTCGCTGTTAACAAGAAGCAGAAGACTGTCTACTGATAACAAAATCTATTCAGACAAAAGAGATAAGGTAATTTCATTATGTGAGAAATGCACCTTGAAAGGTAGAGCCTTAATGGGAAAGAATAGATAGAGCAGTTCACCACAATATATCCAATGGTAGATTTCATGGGAATGATGAGAAACTGTTGTTAATAACAGACACACAAGCAATAATTGGAAACTATTAAAGAGGTTTCACCTGAACAGGAGGGTTTTTAACCCTTTGACTGTAGCAGGCCCCTTTCTGAAACTGTCATTCTATGTCGCAAAATATTCGAAAAAAAAATTATTTTTTCTTATGAAAATGTTAGGATTATTTTTCTAAGAGTTTTAAGCCTAAAATTTTTTTTGGGCCATCAGTACTTACCGAGATATAGAGCCGCAAAGTTTGCAGAAAGTGAGGTGCATACGGCAACAGCGGCGACTGCCGCCCACCCAGTATTCTTTTATTTACTCTAATTCAAAAGTTTCTTGAATTTTTCAATATTTTTCTTTTCCAAGTAACTTATGTGGCCTGTGAGACCAATGTAAGGTGCATTGTCCAAATATACACTCATTGTTTACAACACAATAACTGAACAAACTTTATCACTATTAGTTTGTGTATACACTTTGTTTACACAAACAAACAATACAAAACAATGTTTATTACTATTGTTCCATAATATATATACATATGTACAGTCACTGAACATGTTCCTAGAACTGCTGCAGCTTGTGGAACTCTTTGAAACATGGGTATATGCAGAGTGGCACTTGACACTCCTCACACATAAAGCGAGTGTCTCTGCGTGTTTGTGAGCGTTTTGTGGTATGTGTACATACATAACACCTCTTCTGAGCATTTTTCTTGGCAGTAGTAGGAGGCAGTTGTATGGGGTAGTGATCATCAGGCCTGAAACGAGATTGTGTGTGTGGGTAATTTCGTGGGTGCTGGTCTATTGCAGATGTTGCTCCTTGGTACTTTGCGATTATTTGTCTGATTACTGACAAACAAAATTCACCATATTTTGGTGTTTTGTTGGTCTTCAACTTGTATATGTTATAAGCATTTAGCATGGAGATATCAACAAGATGGAAAAAAAGTTTTATATACCACTTATAACTCTTGCGTACACAATCTGCAAACCCAATCTGCATGTCACATTTGTCCACTAAGCGCATATTGAGGTTGCAGTCCATGACAGCTGCAGGCTTTAGAATGGGTTCGTTGGTCTCTCTGTTGTGCCTGCCACTGTGTGCCATTTCGTTTGGGTGAACTGATGTCAACAATGTGACATCACGTTTGTCATGCCACCGAAATGCCACGATGTCATTGGCAGCAATGGCTTGCACCTCACCTCTGCGAGTGCCAGCGTTGAACCTTGGCATATGTTTATGATTACCACGCACTGTGCCACACACGTCTGTAAGGTTCACTCGCAAGAAATCACTCAGTAAGGGGCTTGTGTACCAGTTATCAGTAAATAACATATGCCCCTTAACAAGATATGGTTCCATCATTGTTCTAACCACATCGCCAGAGATACCCAATAACTTCATGGTATCTCTCAAAGTATTACTGCGAGTGTACACAATGATATCCGAAACTAAACCATTTCTGCAATCACGCAGTACAAATAACTTTATACCAAAGCGTTTCCTCTTGTTTGGTATATATTGCTTGAATGAGAGTCTTCCTTTGAATAAAATCAAGGACTCATCAATAACAAGCTTCCTGAAGGGGTAAAAATGCATGCAGCACTTTTGTTTCACATACATAAACACATTTCTGATCTTATATAACCTGTTGGTTCTGTCAGGCCTGGTTTTGTCTGAAAAGTGTAACATACGTAACAGTATCAGGAAACGATTGACACCTATAATGTCACTAAAACCTGGAGTTGAAATCAGGCGTTCTGTTGCCCAGTATGTGGTGACAGTGTGCTTATACACATGTGGCATAAGCATTATTGTGGCAAAAAACAGGTACATCTCTGCCACAGTTGTCTCCTTCCACTGGTGTAGCCGTGATTTTGGTGAGAGAATTGTATTTGCCATGGTGTAATCATAGTATGTGTTGGTTTCCCTGACAATGATGTTCATCAGGGGTTCTTTGAAGAATACTCAAAGCATTCCAGTTCACTAGCATTGTTCCCAAGTGGACATGATGGCTTTATTTCACTTCGTGTTTCATCAAAGTCATGGGGACTGGGAACAAACTCGTCACTGTCCTGCCAATCCCAGATGCGGTCTGCTGGTGGGTTCTGGATATTGTACTGTGGTTGTGCAGCTTGTGGGAGTGTGGGGTCGGGTGAGGCTGGTTGTTGTTGTGCAGAGTCAGCAACGTGGGTAGTAGCGTGGCCCACTGCTGGTGCCACATGGGCCGTGCCATCATCACTACCACCACCACTGCCTGCTCCCTCACTCACATCATTCATACCCATCGTAACAATATCGTCATCTTCACTATCAGGTCGTGGTGTAGGGCCACGGGATGTGCTCCCAGAGTTTCTCCTTCCCCTTGGAACAGCATATGAAACACTACCAGACCGCATGCTACGTCGTACATACTGCCGCTTCACTGGGGAATACAGGAGGGCCCCACTTATACGGCAGGTTAGGTTCCAGGCTACCGCCGTAAAGCGGAAATCGCCGTAAAGTGGAACACCCTTTTTTTCCACTTATAAATGCATACAAACACTAGATAACAAGTTTACACTAACATATATTAAGTTAGCAATAGAACCAGGCATCAAAAAACAATAAAAAGGTACAATACACACATAGTGCACTCATTACTTACCTTAAAATATTTATAGTCTTAATCTAGGGTGAGACAAGTAGTATTTATTGTAAGAAATCAAGTGTGGTATGTATTGTAATAGCCAGGCTACCTCACCAGGCCACCCCACCCACACATACTATTCTATGATATTTAAGCATCCCAGAGCGATAAAATGTATATACAGTTCACTCATTACTTACCTTAAAATATTTGTAGTCTTAATGTTGGGTCAGGAGTAAGTAAATGAGATAAAACGAATAAATGAGAGAGAGAAAGAATGAGTACATGAGAGGTAACAGGCGCAGAGTTATGTAAACAAACCAGGCTCCCACATCTTATATTTATGTTTATTTATTCTATTGTGGGGTGTATTTATCATCTTTTTATGTTATATATCGTGTTTATTATATAATTTTGAAAAAAATATCATGGCTGGATTAATGAAAATGTGTATATTACCGCAATATACACATTTAATGAGACTCGGTGAGTATTGTTATTATCACCACTTGTGCAAGTCATCTGCTACCACATCTCACATTTATGTTTATTTATTCTACTGTGGGGTGTATTTATCTTATTTATATGTTATGCATCGTGTTTATTATATAATTTTGAAAAAAATATCATGGATGGATTAATGAAAATGTGTATATTACCGTAATATACGACATTTAATGAGACTCGGCGAGTATTGTTATTATCACCACTTGTGCAAGTCGTCTGCTCACATCTCACATTTGTTTATTTATTCTACTGTGGGGTGTATTTATCTTATTTATATGTTATGCATCGTGTTTATTATATAATTTTGAAAAAAATATCATGGATGGATTAATGAAAATGTGTATATAACCGCAATATACGACATTTAATGAGACTCGGTGAGTATTGTTATTATGGCGTCACTTGTGGAAGTCGTCTGCTCACATCTCACATTTATGTTTATTTATTCTACTGTGGGGTGTATTTATCTTATTTATATGTTATGCATCGTGTTTATTATATAATTTTGAAAAAAATATCATGGATGGATTAATGAAAATGTGTATATTACCGTAATATACGACATTTAATGAGACTCGGTGAGTATTTTTTATTATGGCGTCACTTGTGGAAGTCGTCTGCTCACATCTCACATTTATGTTTATTTATTCTACTGTGGGGTGTATTTATCTTATTTATATGTTATGCATCATGTTTATTATATAATTTTGAAAAAAATATCATGGATGGATTAATGAAAATGTGTATATTACCGTAATATACGACATTTAATGAGACTCGGTGAGTATTGTTATTATGGCGTCACTTGTGGAAGTCGTCTGCTCACATCTCACATTTATGTTTATTTATTCTACTGTGGGGTGTATTTATCTTATTTATATGTTATGCATCGTGTTTATTATATAATTTTGAAAAAAATATCATGGATGGATTAATGAAAATGTGTATATTACCGTAATATACGACATTTAATGAGACTCGGTGAGTATTGTTATTATGGCGTCACTTGTGGAAGTCGTCTGCTCACATCTCACATTTATGTTTATTTATTCTACTGTGGGGTGTATTTATCTTATTTATATGTTATGCATCGTGTTTATTATATAATTTTGAAAAAAATATCATGGATGGATTAATGAAAATGTGTATATTACCGTAATATACGACATTTAATGAGACTCGGTGAGTATTGTTATTATGGCGTCACTTGTGGAAGTCGTCTGCTCACATCTCACATTTATGTTTATTTATTCTACTGTGGGGTGTATTTATCTTATTTATATGTTATGCATTGTGTTTATTATATAATTTTGAAAAAAATATCATGGATGGATTAATGAAAATGTGTATATTAACGTAATATACGACATTTAAATGACTCGATGTATGTAAGTTTATTTAGGTACAGGTATACATAAGTATAATTATCAGAGTATATATAAAATATGAAATAACTTTTAAAAACATTTGAAATTTTGGAGTTTCCAGACAAAATGGAGAGACTTAGTGCTTACTGAGCTCATGGAGAATGTAAACAAACAGGGTGGGGCACGGTGACCGTATTAGAAAGTCAGGTGGGGGGAGCCGTATAGTGAGTTTTGGTCATAATTTGAAATGTCCGTATTAGCGGAACGCCGTAAAGTGAAACGCCGTAAAGCGTGGCCTTCCTGTATTCACCCTCACTGTCACAACTAGAACTGCTTTCAATGACCTTGAAATCACTATCACTATCACATTCACTGCTAACATCTGGGTGTTGTACACGACCAAATAGTTTCCTCTTTCGTCCTGGTACAGGCGAACGTGAACGTGAACAAGCCGGCCCAGCACCAGAGGTGGATGGTTGTGGGTCATCTGGGTTTTCATCACTAATTACGTTATCCGGGGCACTTTTTTCGGTCACACTCACTTCAAAACCCTGGAATTCACTGTCACTGACATTTTCATCACTGTTAGAGCTATCACTTGGGAACAAAAGACCTCCAATCCGCCGAGGAGTGAGGAACTTCTTACTGAGAGGCATGGTGAAAATGGACTACCAAGATGGCGTTCCCACAATGCACCGCTGGGTCCCAGACTTTTTTCACAGGGTGCACACCGACCACTGAGACCCATTCTCTCTCATGTAGGCCTACCAGGCCTTTCCCGCTTGATTTGAAGCCGCTAGAATTTATGCGTATAAATACGCCAGAAACAGTGGCACATAAGACGTATTTATACGGCGTAAACAGTCAAAGGGTTAAAAGCCTGATAAAATATACTGTACCTGATGTAGCACACTATATAGCAACAAAATCAGCTGGCCTACTGGTCCACAGTGTGTAAAATCTGAGATGTTATATAATGAGTAGCGCCTTGGTTAGTAGTAGTAGTACAGTTGGTCAACAACGCATATCACTGCAAATCACACACCACTCAGCACACTAACAGTACTACCACTACACTACCACTAACCATTGTACAGGGGATGGGGGTGGGGGGTTAGAACTCATGGCCAGTCGTAAAACTCCAGGCCAGCACATAAGCCACTGGGCCAGATGGCTACAATAAGATTCATCCAACTAGGTATGTTTATATACCATAGGGAGGTTAGCATGGGCCCCCCACTGTGATCACAAATGCAGCTGGCCCAGTGGCTTATGCACTGGCCTGGAGTTCAGGTGAAACCTCTTAAACAGTTTTCAATTACTGCTTGTGTCTGTTATTAACTACAGTTTGTCATTATTTCCATGCCATCTACCACTGGATATATTGTGATGAACTCACTTGCACTGAGTTCTAACCCCACCCACACCATGGTATGTTTGCAATTGTGTTGCTATGATTTTATGAGTCATCATCACCACTGCTACTAATACTCCTCACGATGGCACTACTCAGTATATTACATCTCAAGTTCTACTCAATGTGTACTAGTAGTTAAGCTGCCGTTCCCCTCCGTATTTGCTTATATCATGTATTCAAACTTGACTTTGAACCTACGTACTGTGCTACCACTAGGTAATTTATATTATTTTATTTTATTAACACATCAGCCGATTCCCATCAAGGCAGGGTGGCCTAAAAAAGAAAAAATCATTCACTCCATCACTGTCTTGCCAGAGGGGTGCTTTACACTACAGTTATAAAACTGCAACATTAACACCCCTCCTTCAGAGTGCAGGCACTGTACTTCCCATCTCCAGGACTCAAGTCCGGCCTGCCGGTTTCCCTGAATCCCTTCATAAATGTTACTTTGCTCACACTCCAACAGCACGTCAAGTATTAAAAATCATTTGTCTCCATTCACTCCTATCAAATACACTCACACATGCTTGCTGGAAGTCCAAGCCCCTCACACACAAAATCTCATTTACCCCCTCCCTCCAACCTTTCCTAGGCCGACCTCTACCCCGCCTTCCCTCCACTACAGATTTATACACTCTTGAAGTCATTCTGTTTTGTTCCATTCTCTCTACATATCCGAACCACCTCAACAACCACTCCTCAGCCCTCTGGATAATAGTTTTGGTAATCAAACACCTTCTCCTAATTTCCAAAATACAAATTCTCTGCATTATATTCACACCACACATTGTCCTCGTTGCAACATTCATCACCCATGCTTCACACCGTACAAGAGTGTTGGTACAACTATACTCTCATACATTTCCTTCTTTGCTTCCATGGACAAAGTTCTTTGTCTCCATAGACTCCTAAGTGCACCACTCACCCTTTTCCCCTCATCAATTCTATGATTCACCTCATCCTTCATAGATCCATCTGCTGACACGTCCACTCCTAAATATCTGAATACATTCACCTCCTCCATACTCTCCCTCCAATCCGATATCCAATCTTTCGTCACCTAATCTTTTGTTATCCTCATCACCTTACTCTTTCCTATACAGTGGACCCCCGCATAACGATATTAATCCGTTCATGAGAGCTCATTGTTATGCGAATGAATTTTCCCCATAAGAAATAATGGAAATCAAATTAATCCATGCAAGACTCCCAAAAGTATTAAAAATTGTTTTTTACCAAATGAAATATATATTTTCCTACACACAAAGAGAAGGATACATGCACAATAGTAGAGTAGTACATGCACAATATATATTGTGCATGTACTACTCTACTAAATGAAGAATAAATGACACTTACCTTTATTGAAGATGCAGCAATGACTGATGAGACAGTGTGTCCTGGGAGTGCCTTTTCCTCCTGAGTACTGTAGGTCCTGTTTGGCATTTTCTTCCAGAACAGGCCTTATCACACTGTGTATGTCACTACGATTCTTAAATCTCTCAAACCAACCTTTGCTGGCTTTAAATTCACCAATATGAACACTAGTTCCAGGCATTTTTCCCTGTTCACCTGGGTGTTAGTCGACTGGTGTGGGTTTGCATTCTGGGAGACAAGATTAAGGACCCCAATGGAAATAAGTTAGAGAGTCCTCGATGATGCACTGACTTTCTTGGGTTATCCTGGGTGGCTAACCGTCTGGGGTTAATTGTTTCTCGGTAGTTGTTTCACGTTAAGCCACACCAACAACACTCTCTCCACATCTTCGAGTAATACAGCTGATGGTGGTGCAGCAACAACAACAGCTGTGGTGCAGCTGACCATGGTGCAGCAGCAGCTGGGTGCAGCAACAGCTGACCATGGTGCAGCTGCAGCTGTGGTGCAGCAGCAGCTGACTGTGGTACAATAGTATTTATCACCCTTTTTACCACAGGGTTGGCACTAGAAGCTTTCTTTGGGCTCATGGTGGCTTATTTAGCAGTTACAAGCACTATAAATAATGGAATAATACAAAATGTATCGAATGTATGCATGCAACCGGCCACCCTGGCTTGTAAACAATGACGGCAAGGCAGGCTGGACGGACAGGTTCGGGACAGGTTTGGGACGAGTCATGTTCAGAAACAGCTGATGGTGCAACGGCAGCTGACCGTGGTGCAGCAGCAGCTGACTGATCCAGCAACAGCTGACTGGTCCAGCAACAGCTGACTGGTCCAGCAACAGCTGACTGATCCAGCAACAGCTGACTGATCCAGCAACAGCGATTCTTAAATCTCTCAAACCAACCTTTGCTGGCTTTAAATTCACCAATATGAGCACTAGTTCCAGGCGTTTTTCCCTGTTCACCTGGGTGTTAGTCGACTGGTGTGGGTTGCATCCTGGGAGACAAGATTAAGGACCCCAATGGAAATAAGTTAGACAGTCTTCGATGACACTTTTTTGGGTTATCCTGGGTGGCTAACCCTCTGGGGTTAATTGTTTCTTGGTATTCTCAATAAGCCACACCAACAACGGTGCTACAGCAGCAGCAGCAGCAGCTGACAGTGCTACAGCAGCAGCAGCTGACAGTGCTACAGCAGCAGCCGACGATGCTACAGCAGCAGCAGACGATACTACAGCAGCAGCAGCAGCAGACGGTACTACAGCAGCAGCAGCAGCAGACGGTACTACAGCAGCAGCAGCAGCAGACGGTACTACACAGCAGCAACGGTACAGCACACGCAGACGGTACTACAGCAGCAGCAGACGGTACTACAGCAGCAGCAGCAGCAGCTGATGGTGGTACAGCAGCAGCAGCAGCTGACAGTGCTACAGCAGCACCAGCAGCTGACAGTACTACAGCAGCAGCAGCAGCTGACAGTGCTACAGCAGCAGCAGACAATGCTACAGCAGCAGCAGACGGTACTACAACAGCAGCAGCAGCAGCAGCTGATGGTGGTACAGCAGCAGCAGCAGCTGACGGTGCTACAGCAGCAGCAGCAGCTGACAGTGCAGCAGCAGCTGACAGTGCTACAGCAGCAGCAGACGATGCTACAGCAGCAGCAGACGATGCTACAGCAGCAGCAGATGGTACTGCAGCAGCAGCAGACGGTACTACAACAGCAGCAGCAGCAGCTGACGGTGGTACAGCAGCAGCAGCAGCAGCTGACGGTGGTACAGCAGCAGCAGCAGCTGACAGTGCTACAGCAGCAGCAGCTGACAGTGCTACAGCAGCAGCAGCATCAGCAGTTGACCATGGTACCACAGTATTTCGATAATATTTCTCACCCTTTTTACCACAGGGTTGGCACTAGAAGCTTTCTTGGGGCCCATGGTCACTTATTTTGCAGATAAAATCACCAAAAACACTGTAATAATACGAAATGTTACGATTGTATGCTTGGATGTTACCGCGGAGGCTGGCTTGTAAACAATGCCACCGGCGGAACATGTGAGGCTGGCTCAGGCCTCACATAGACGCGTCTCGGACGAATAGCGTTGAGCGGGTTTTCTAGCGGTATGCGAGGCAAAATCTTAGCGATAAAATGTATCAGTATGCGGATTTAACGTTATGTAAGGCCAACGGTATGCGGGGGTCCACTGTATTCACTTTTAACCTGTAAACGGTCCAAGCAGATCTACATTCACATGCATAGTGCTCCAAAAGTAGATCTACTTTTTTTTACATATTTTCAAATATAACAAAAAAAAATGTAGATCAAAGTTTTTTTACACTTTTTCAAATGTAAAAAAAAAGATGATCTACTTTTTTTACATACTATCAAATGTTGAAAAAACATATATATATACGTTTGGACCATTTACGGGTTAATTTTCTTCTTTTACATACCCTACCAAATTCATCCACCAACCTCTGCAACTTCTCTTCAGAATCTCCCAAAAGCACAGTGTCATCAACTAAGAGCAACTGTGACAACTCCCACTTTGAGTTTGATTCTTTATCTTTTAACTCCACACCTCTTGCCAAGACCCTCACATTCACTTCTCTTACAACTCCATCTATAAATATATTGAACAACTACGGTGACATCACATATCCTTGTCTAAGGCCTACTTTTACTGGGAAATAATCTTCCTCTCTCCTACATACTCTAACCTGAGCCTCACTATCCTCATAAAAACTCTTCACTCCTTACAGTAACCTACCTCCTATACCATACACCTGCAATATCTGCCACATTGCCCCTATCCACCCTATCATATGCCTTTTCCAAATCCATAAATGCCACAAAAACTTCTTTACCCCTATCTAAATACTGTTCACCTAAAGGTTTCACTGTAAACACCTGGTCCACACACCCCCTATCTTTCCTAAAGCCTCCTTGTTCATCTGCTATCCTATTCTCCGTCTTACTCTTAATTCTTTCAATAATAACTCTACCATACACTTTACCAGGTATACTCAACAGACTTATTCCCCTATAATTTCTGCACTCTCTTTTATCCCCTTTGCTTTTATAAAAAGGAACTATGCATGCTCTCTGCCAAACCCTAGGTACCTTACCCTCTTCCATACATTTACTAAATAATAGCACCAACCACTCCAAAACTATATCCCCACCTGCTTTTAACTTTTATATCTTTTTCCCATCAATCCCAGCTGCCTTACCCCCTTTCATTCTACCCCACACACTCACAAATGGCTCTTCCTCACTCTTATTAGATGTTATTCCTCCTTGCCCTATACATGAAATCACAGCTTCCCTATCTTCATCAACATTTAACCCTTTGACTGTAGCGGCCGTATATATACGTCTTACGAGGTACCGTGTTTGACGTATATATACTCATAAATTCTAGCGGCTTCAAATCAAGCAGGAGAAAGCTGGTAGGCCCACATGTGAGAGAATGGGTCTGTGTGGTCAGTGTGCACCATATAAAAAAAATCCTGGAGCACACAGTGCATAATGAGAAAAAAAAAAAACTGACCGTTTTTTTTAATTAAAATGCCGAATTTGTGGTCTATTTTTGTATAGTATTTATGGTTGTATTCTCGTTTTCTTGGTCTCATTTGACAGAATGGAAAACATATTATAGAAATAGAGGTGATTTTGATTTATTTTACTATAAAAAGAACCTTGAAATGGAGCTCAAAGTAGGGGAAATGTTTGATTTTTGCCAATGTTCGAAAGTAAACAAATGGTGTCATTGCCCAATAAATGTCCAACTAGCCATTCTAATATGCAGTCATGAATGGGTTGATGTTATTTATACAATTATTACAGTATTGCAGTAGTCTGCATAATAGTAAGTCTTCTATGTTTTGTTTGAATAAAAATTCAAAATAGAAAGCAAGAGTAATATCAGAGGGGCCTGGACACATGACTGATGAACAAAGAATATGTTATTTTAGAGCCAGGAATGTCTGCATTGTTCATTCTGGACCTTATTTTGATACTGTCATATTTTTTAATTTTCGTGAAATTGGCCAAATTGCAAATTTCTGACCACATTATTGGGTAGTTGAAATCGGTAAATGGGCAGTTTCTTGTACTCAATCGATAGAAAAAATGGAGTTCTAAAGAAATAGCTATGAGTTTGGTCGACAGAAACAACGGAATTAGCCGAAAATAGGGCTCAAAGTGGGCGAAATCGCCGATTTGTAAATATCGCCGAGGTCGCTAACTTCGCGACAGCATAATTCCGTCTGTTTTCCATCAAATTTCGTTTCTTTGGTATCATTACAATCGGGAAAAGATTCTCTATCATTTCAAAAGAAAAAATTTTTTTTTTTTTTTTTTTTTTGAAATTTTGTGACACCAGGAGACACCTCAGGATTGGGGGTTGCGACAGTCAAGGGGTTAACAATTCCTCAAAATATTCCCTCCATCTTCCCGATACCTCTTACTCTCCATTTAATAACTCTCCTCTCCTATTTTTAACTGTCAAATCCATTTGTTCCCTAGGCTTCCTCAACTTATTAATCTCACTCCAAAACTTTTTCTTATTTTCAACAAAATTTGTTGATAATATCTCACCCACTCTCTCATTTGCTCTTGTTTTACATTGCTTCACCACTCTCTTAACCTCTCTTTTTCTCTCCATATACTCTTCCCTCCTTGCATTACTTCTACTTTGCAAAAAACCTTTCATATGCTAACTTTTTCTCCCTCACACAAATAACCCGCACATAAAAGAGAGAAGCTTACGACGACGTTTCGGTCCGACTTGGACCACTGACAAAGTCACACAAACCAAAAGTGGAGCAGGACGGCTATATATAGGCAGGAAGAGGTGGTGGTAGTAGTAGTAGTAGTAGTACAAGAATGGTATATAATACCGACAAGATGAAATTAAGACACGCGCAACACCCGGGCATCCCTATCGCAGCTGTCGTAAGCTTCTCTCTTTTATGTGTGGGTTATTTGTGTATCGTTCCAGTCACGGTATTGTGCCTTTTTTTTGTTATTTTTCTCCCTTACTACTCTCTTAACATCATCATTCCAACAATTGCCCTTCTTCCCTCCCTCACCCACTTTCCTGTAACCACATACTTCTGCTGAACACACTAACACTACATTCTTAAACCTACCCCATACATCTTCGATCCAATTGCCCATACTATCACTAGCTCATCTATCCTCCAAAAGTTGTTTATATCTTACCCTAACTGCCTCCTCTTTTAGTTTATACACCTTCACCTCTCTCTTACTTGCTGCTTCTATTTTCCTTGTATACCTTTTACTCTCACTGTAGCTAGAACTAGAAAGTAATCTGATATATCTGTGGCCCTCTATAAACATGTACATCCTGAAGTCTACTCAACAGTCTTTTATCTACCAATACATAGTCCAACAAACTACTGATATTACGCCCTACATCATATCTTGTATACCTATTTATTCTCTTTTGCTTAACCCTTTGACTGTTGCAACCCCCAATCCTGAAGTGTCTCCTGGTGTCGCAAAATTTAAAAAAAAAAAATATATATATATTTTTCTTATGAAATGATAGAGAATCTTTTCCCGATTGTAATGATACCAAAAACACAAAATTTGATGGAAAACTGACGGAATTATGCTCTTGCGAACTTAGCGACCTCGGCGATATTTACAAATCGGCGATTTCACTCACTTTGAGCCCTATTTTTGGCTAATTCCATTGTTCTAGTCGCTCAAACTCATACCTATTTCTTTGGAACTCCATTTTTTCTATCGATTGAGTACAAGAAACTGCCCATTTACCAATTTCAACTACCCAATAACGTAGTCAGAAATTTGCAATTTGGCCAATTTCACGAAAATTAAAAATTATGACAGTTTCAAAATAAGGTCCAGAATGAACAATGCAGACATTCCTGACTCTAAAATAACATTTTCTTTGTTCATCAGTAATGTCTCCAGGCCCCTCTGATATTACTCTTGCTTTCTATTTTAAATTTTTATTCAAACAAAAAATAGAATATTTACTGTTATGCATACTACTGCAATACTGTAATAATTGTATAAATAACATCAATCCATTCATGACTGCATATTAGAATGGCTAGTTGGACATTTATTGAACAATGACATCATTTGTTTACTTTTGAACACGGGCAAAAATCAAACATTTCCCATACTTTGAGCTCCATTTCCAGGTTCTTTTTATAGTAAAATCAACCAAAATCACCTCTATTTCTATAATATGTTTTCCATTCTATCAAATGAAACCAAGAAAACGAGAATACAACCATAAATACTATACGAAAATAGACCACAAAGTGGCGCGTGCTCCAGGATTTTTTTTATATGGTGCACACTGACCACACAGACCCATTCTCTCATATGTGGGCCTACCAGCTTTCTCCTGTTTGATTTGAAGCCGCTAGAATTTATGAGTATATATACGTCAAACACGGTACCTCGTAAGACGTATATATACGACCTTGACAGTCAAAGGATTAAAATACACATTACCTATAACTAAACCCCCTTTCTATACAAAGTTCAATCAAAGGTCTCCCATTATCATTTACACCTGGCACCCCAAACTTACCTACCACACCCTCTCTAAATGTTTCTCCGACTTTAGCATTTAGGTCCCCTACCACAATTACTCTCTCACTTGGTTCAAAGGTTCCTATACATTCACTTAACATCTCCCAAAATCTCCCTCTCTCCTCTACACTCCTCTCTTCTCCAGATGCATACACGCTTATTATGACCCACTTTTCACATCCGACCCTTATTTTAATCCACATAATCCTTGAATTTACACATTTATATTCCCTCTTCTCCTTCCATAACTGGTCTTCCAACATTATTGCTACCCTTTCCTTAGCTCTAACTCTCACAGATACTCCTGACTTAATCCCATTCATTTCTCCCAATAAAACTCGCCTACCCCCTTCAGCTTTGGTTCGCTTAGGGCCAGGTCATCCAACTTCTTTTCATTTATAACATCAGCAATCATCTCTTTCTTATCATCTGCACTACATCCACAGACAATCAAGCATCCCAGTTTTATAAAGTTTTACTTCTTCTCATTTTTAGTAAATGTGTACAGGAGAAGGGGTTACTAGCCCATTGCTCCTGGCATTTTAGTCGCCTCATACGACACACATGGTTTACAGGGGAATGAGTCTTTTCCACTTTCCCATGGACAATATAGAGAGAAAAAACAAGAACAAGAGTTATTAAGAAAAAAAAGAAAAACCCTAGATGTGTGAATGTGTATATATATGCATGTGCATGCCTGTGTAGTGTGACCTAAGTGTAAGTAGAAGTAGCAAGATATACCTGTTATCCAGCGTGTTTACTAGACAGAAAAAAAGACACCAGCAATCTTACCATCATGTAAAACAGTTACAGGTTTCTGTTTCACAGTCACCTGGTAGGACGGTAGTACCTCCCTGGGTGGTTGCTGTCGACCAACCTACTACCACTAGGTAAATTCTATCAATTACAAAATATGTGCAGCCATGAGTGGCAAATAGCAGAACTGGAACCTTAGCATGAATGCCCTTCCTAAGAAAATACTAGAGTCAAAAACCAGAGACCAATCCAAGAAAAAGTCCAAATGACTTCATGTCTATAGTTAAAGATTTAAAAAATATTTAAGATTTTATTTCTTCGCAAAACTTTTTTTTTGTTTTTTCAACAAGTCGGTCGTCTCCCACCGAGGCAGGGTGACCCAAAAAAGAAAGAAAATCCCCAAAAAGAAAATACTTTCATCATCATTCAACACTTTCACCACACTCACACATTATCACTGCTTTTGCAGAGGTGCTCAGAATACAAGAGCTTAGAAGCATATATGTATAAAGATACACAACATATCCCTCCAAACTGCCAATATCCCAAACCCCTCCTTTAAAGTGCAGGCATTGTACTTCCCATTTCCAGGACTCAAGTCCGACTATATGAAAATAACCGGTTTCCCTGAATCCCTTCACTAAATATTACCCTGCTCACACCCCAACAGATTGTCAGGTCCCAAGTATCATTCGTCTCCATTCACTCCTATCTAACACGCTCATGCACGCTTGCTGGAAGTCCAAGCCCCTCGCCCACAAAACCTCCTTTACACCCCCTCTTTCCAACCCTTTCGAGGATGACCCCTACCCCTCTTTCCTTCCCCTATAGATTTATATGCTTTCCATGTCATTCTACTTTGATCCATTCTCTCTAAATGACCAAACCACCTCAACAACCCCTCTTCTGCCCTCTGACTAATGCTTTTATTAACTCCACACCTTCTCCTAATTCCACACTCCGAATTTTCTGCATAATATTTACACCACACATTGCCCTTAGACAGGACAATCTCCACTGCCTCCAACCGTCTCCTCGCTGCTGCATTTACCACCCAAGCTTCACATCCATATAAGTGTTGGTACTACTATACTTTCATACATTCCCTTCTTTGCCTCCATAGATAACGTTTTTTGACTCCACATATACCTCAACGCACCACTCACTTTTTTTCCCTCATCAATTCTATTATTAACCTCATCCTTCATAAATCCATCCGCCGACACTTCAACTCCCAAGTATCTGAAAACATTCACTTCTTCCATACTCCTCCTCCCCAATTTGATATCCAATTTTTCTTTATCTAAATCATTTGATACCCTCATCACCTTACTCTTTTCTATATTCACTTTCAACTTTCTACCTTTACACACATTCTCAAAACTCATCACTAACCTTTGCAATTTTTCTTTAGAATCTCCCATAAGCACAGTATCATCAGCAAAAAGTAACTGTGTCAATTCCCATTTTGAATTTGATTCCCCATAATTTAATCCCACCCCTCTCCCGAACACCCTAGCATTTACTTCTTTTACAACCCCATCTATAAATATATTAAACAACCATGGTGACATTACACATCCCTGTCTAAGACCTACTTTTACCAGGAAGTATTCTCCCTCTCTTCTACATACCCTAACCTGAGTCTCACTATCCTCATAAAAGCTCTTTACAGCATTTAGTAACTTACCACCTATTCCATATACTTGCAACATCTGCCACATTGCTCCTCTATCCACTCTATCAAATGCCTTTTCTAAATCCATAAATGCAATAAAAACTTCCCTACCTTTATCTAAATACTGTTCACATATATGCTTCAATGTAAACACTTGATCTACACATCCCCTACCCACTCTGAAGCCTCCTTGCTCATCCGCAATTCTACATTCTGTCTTACCTCTAATTCTTTCAATTATAACCCTACCGTATACTGTTCCTGGTATACTCAGTAAACTTATTCCTCTATAATTTTTACAATCTCTTTTGTCCCCTTTCCCTTTATATAAAGGGACTATACATGCTCTCCGCCAATCCCTAGGTACCTTCCCCTCTTTCATACATTTATTAAACAAAAGTACCAACCACTCCAACACTATATCCCCCCCTGCTTTTAACATTTCTGTCATGATCCCATCAGTTCCAGCTGCTTTACCCCTTTTCTTTCTACGTAATGCCTCACGTACCTCCACCACACTTACATTCTGCTCTTCTTCACTCCTAAAAGATGGTATACCTCCCTGGCCAGTGCATGAAATTACCACCTCCCTTTCTTCCTCAACATTTAAAAGTTCCTCAAAATATTCTCGCCATCTACCTAATACCTCCCTCTCCCCATCTACTAACTCCCCTACTCTGTTTTTAACTAACAAATCCATACTTTCCCTAGGTTTTCTTAACTTGTTTAACTCACTCCAAAATTTTTTCTTATTTTCATTAAAATTTCTTGACAGTGCCTCTCCCACTCTTTCATCTGCTCTCCTTTTGCACTCTCTCACCACTCTCTTTACCTTTGCAAAAGTTACAATGTGTAATTACAATTTTGATTTGTTAAATACAAAGCAAGCCACTAACATGCTGGGGGCTATTTGATTTTTGAGATACAACTTCATTAAATAAAAAATTCATGTTTTAGAAAATGAATTGTGGTAATCACACTGGTTGTCTTCCACCGAGGCAGAGTGACCCAAAAAAAGAAACCCTCACTATCATTCAGTTCAGATGTCCTTACAAAACTGCAATTATCCCACCCCTCCTTCAGAGTGCAGGCACTGTACTTCCCACCTCTATGACTCAGGTCTGATAGAAAGACCTCTCTCAAATTCTCATTACTCATTGATTATCTACCTTTTTTGTAACATTTTCCACCCTTGTTATGAATTATTGCTGTTCATCATATTTTTTAATATGCATGTATTCCTTAGCCCTTTCAGGGTTGGTGCCATACTAGTACGACTTGCACGCCAGGGTTGGTGCAGTACTTGTACGCATAAATTCTAGCGCCTTCAAATCTAGAGTTTAAGCTGGTAGGGTTACATATGAAAGAATGGGTCTATGTGGTCAGTGTGCACAGTATAAAAAAAAAAATCCTGCATCACACAGTGCATAATGAGAAAAAACAAACTCGGACCGTGTTTTTGCTTTAAAACAGCGACTTTGCAGTGTATTTTCGTATGATATTTATAGTTGTATTCTAGTTTTCTTGGTCTCATTTTATAGAATGGAAGACATATTACAGAAATTGAGATGATTTTGATTGGTTTCACAATGAAAAGTACTTTGAAATTGACCTCAAAAGAGCAGAAATGTTAGATTTTTGCCAAAGTTCAAAAGTAAACAAATCATTCCACACATCCAATACATGTCAACTGGTGAGTAATAATCTTTCACAAGTGCACTGATATTATTTATACCATTTCTACACTAATGCATAACAGTAAATCTTCTATTTTTTTGTGAGAATAAAAATTCAAAGTGGAAAGCAAAAGAAATGTAAGAGAGGCCTGGGGACATGACTAATGAACAGAAAACATGTTATTTTAGTGCCAGGAATGTCTGTCTTGCTTATTCTGGACCCTATTTGGAAATTGGCATCTTTTGAAATTTGTGGGAAATTGGCAAAATTGCCAATTTCTGAACGCTTTATTGGATAGCTGAAATCGGTAAATGGGTGGTTTCTTGTACTCATTCGACAGAAAAAATGGAGTTCTAGCAAACTAGTTATGATTTTTGTCGACTGGTACAATGGAATTGGCAAAAAATAGGGCTCGAAGTGGGCAAAATCGCCGATGAGTAAACATCGTAGAGACCGCTAACTTCGCGAGAGCATAATTCTCTAAGTTTTCCATCAAATTTCATACTTTTGGTGTCATTATGATCGGGTAAAGATTCTCTATAATTTCATAATTTTTTTTTTTTTTTTTCGAAAAATTTCTGACCCTGAGAACAAGTTTATGAGAAGGCCTGCCGACCCTGAAAGGGTTAATATGAATAAGCATGTAATTTTACTCATTAAAAGATGCATTTTTTATTAGAATATACAGGTCGGCCACCACTAATCCGGCAATCAGTAATCTGGCACTAATTTTGGTTAGCATAATTTCAAATTTCTGGGACTGCCACACCAACCTGGCGCTACTTTCTGCATAAGTCATTCCAATTCTTTTTTTCCATTTACTGTTATAACTTGCTCACTTTTAGCCCTAGCCATGGTTCCAACAAATAAAAGAAATGCTTCTCGTTGTATAAAGCACATACACCTACATTGTTCATAGAAGATAAGGTGGCTTTGAAGTCACTGACAGTTGCCATGAGCTCAGCTCACTCAGATCACCTGTGACTGGTAAATTAAGGCCTACATATGAGAGAAAAGGTCTGTGTGGTAAGTGTGCAATATATAAAAAAAAAATCCTGCATATGATTTTATGGATGTATTCTCATTTTTTTTTTAGTCTTATTTGACAGAATGCAAGATATGTTACAGAAGGATATGTTACAGAAATATATATAATTTTTGAATGGTTTCACAACAGAAAATGCCTTGAAACTGAGCTCAAAGTAGTGGAAATGTTAAATTTTTGTTGATGTTCAAGAGTAAACAAATGACATCACCGTCCAATATGCGTCCAACTGGCCAGTCTAATACACAGTCACGAATGGGCTGACATTATGTTTACAATTATTACAATAATGCAGTAGTCTGCATCATAGTAAATCTTCTATTTTTTGTGTGAATAAAAATTCAAAATGGAAAGCAAGGATAATATAAGAAGGGCCTGGAGATATGACTAATGAACAAAGAAAATTTTATTTTAGTGCCAGGAATGTCTGCATTGTTTATTCTGGACCCTATTTTGAAATAAGCATCTCTTGAAATTTGTGTGAAATTGGCCAAATTACCAATTTCTGTCTATTGGGTAGTTGAAATAGGTAAATGGGAAAAGAAGGAATACTAGTGAAATAGCCATGAGTTTGGTAGATTGGAGCAACAGAATGGGCCAAATATAGGGCATAAAGTGGGTGAAATCGCTGTGTAAATATCACCATTGAGTTAAGTTTATTCTAACCTATCCACACTCTGTAATCCGGTAAAATCACTAATCCGGCAACCTACTGGTTCCAATGATGCTGGATTAGTAATGGTCAACCTGCATTTGTATTCTAAAATAGTCATGCTTGATAAAAAAAAAAACATAGTACAGGTTGGCCATCAGTAATCCAGCATCATTGGGACCTGTAGTGTGCCGGATTAGTGACTTTGCTGGATTACAGAGTGGTTAGGTTAGAATACATTTAATTAACCTATCAACAGCGACTTTCTGCTACATTTTCCTCACTGTTTTCTCCTCCACTGGCTTGCTGCTGTGGATTTACAACCATCTGCACAATTTCTGAGTCAGTATAATGATGAAATTTTAAATTATGCTAGCCGAAATTAGTGCTGGATTACTGAAGGAACCGGATAACTGATTGCCGGATAAGTGATGGCCAACCTGTACAGTGGAAAATAGTCATAGTCATGAATCATGCCGGGGCTTTTCGGGCAAACTAATCCTAGTACATAATAACTACTTTAGTCTAGACAAGATAAGAATGGTTAGCTTTGTAATAAATCTTTATTTTATCTTAATACTAATGAGAGGTAATAAGGGTGGAGATTTTTAATCTTTACATCTTTCAGGGTTTCCGACGTACTAGTACGGCTTACGCGCCAGGGTTATTGATGTACTAGTACGCGTGTTAATGTTGCAGTTTAAAAACTGTAGGGTAAAGCACCCTTCTGGCAAGACAGTGATGGAGTGAATGATGGTGAAAGTTTTTCTTTTTTGGGCCACCCTGCCTTGGTGGGAATCGGCCAGTGTGTTAATAATAAATTAACAGTACGCGTGAATTCTAGCGCCTTCAAATCACGAGAGAAAAGGCTGGTAGGCCTAGATGTGAGAGAATGGGTGTGTGTGGTCGGTGTGCACTGTAGAAAAAAATCTGGGACCCCAGTGGTGCTTTGTGAGAACGCCATTTTAGTAGACCTTGTTCACCATGCCTCGCAGTAAGAAACTCCTCATTCCTCAGCGAATTGGGACACTTTTGTTCCCCAGTGACAGTTCTAATACAGATGGAAGTGCCAATGAAGATGAGTTTCAAGGTTTTGATGAGGTTGTGGCCAAAACTAATGACCATAATACCAGTAACAGTGAGGAAAACCCAGATGACCCTCAGCCTTCCACCTCTGCTGCTGGGCCGTCTTGCTCACATTCAGTTGTACCAGAACGAAAGAGGAAGCTCCTATTTTCCCATATCCCGGACTCAGACGTGAGCATTGGTGATGATAGTGATAGTGAATATCAACTACAACCTCTTGAAAACAGTTCCAGTAGCAATAGTGAAGTGGAATATTCTCCAGTGAAGTGTCAGTATATACGACGGTATATGCGCTCTGGTAGTGTGCCATATGCTATTCCAAAGGAAAGGAGTGCATCTCGGAGTACATCCCTTGGCTGTGCAACAGGAACAGATGGTGAAAATGAAGATGATAGTGTTGCAATTGGGATGGAAAATGTGCATGGTGGTGGTAGTAGTGGTGCCGGCCGTGAGGCACCAGCAGTGGGCCATGCTGCCACCCATGGCGCTGCCTCAGCTGATCTACAACAAAGGCCACCATCCCCCACCCACCCACCCACCACACCAGCATCCACAACCACAACCTCCACAACCACAAACTCCACAACCACAACCACCTGTCAATATCCAGTACCCACCATTATACCGCACCTGGGATTGGCATGAAGCTGAAATTTTTGTTCCCAATCCCCATCAGTTTGATGAAAGTCAAAGTGGAAAACGGCCATCTTGTACACTTGGGAACAATGCCACTGAACTAGAATGTTTCAAGTTATTCTTTGACGAACCCGATGGAAATTATTGTCAGGGAAAGCAACACATACTTCGACTACACCATGGCAAACACAATACTTTCACCAAAATCACGTCTACACCAGTGGAAGGAGACAACTGTGGCTGAGATGTATCTTTTCTTTGCCACAATAATGCTTATGCCACATGTATACAAGCACAGTGTCAAATCATACTGGTCAACAGACCGCCTGATTGCAACCCCAGGATTCAGTGATACAATGCTAGTGAATCGATTTGTGCTACTATTACGTATGCTTCACTTCTCAGACAAAACCAGGCCTGACAGAAATGACAGGTTATATAAGATTAGGAATGTGTTTGTGTACCTGAAAGAGAAATTCAATATATATTTTTATCCCGTCAGGAAGCTTGTTATTGATGAGTCTTTGATTCTGTTCAAAGGAAGACTATCATTCAAGCAGTATATACCAAGCAAGAAGAAATGCTGTGGTATAAAGTTATTTGTACTTTGTAACTGCTACAGTGGTCTTGTATTGGATATTATTGTGTACACTGGAACTTATACATTGCAAAATACCAGGAAGTTATTGGGCATCTCTGGTGATGTGGTTAGAACAATGACGGAACCATACCTTGGTAAGGGGCATATATTATATACTGATAACTGGTACACAAGTCCCTCACTCAGTGACTTTTTGCGAGTGAACATGGCAGACATGTGTGGCACAGTGCGTGCAAATCGTAAGCATATGCCCAGGTTTGACGCTGGCACTCGTAGAGGTAAGGTGCAGGCATTTGCTGCCAATGACATCATGGCATTTTGGTTACATGACAAATGAGATGTCACACTGTTGTCATCAGTTAACCCTAATGAAATGACAACACTGGCAGGCAGAACAGAGAGACCAATGAACCCATTCTAAAACCAGCAGCTGTAATTAATTACACCTTCAGTATGTGTTCAGTGGACAAATGTGACATGCAGATTGGGTTTGCTGATTGTGTTCGCAAGAGTTATAAGTGGTACATAAAACTCTTTTTCCATCTTCTGGACATTTCCATGCTCAATGCTTATAATATGTATACGATGAGGACCAGAAACAAACCACCATATGGCGAATTTTGTTTGTCTGTCATCAGACAAATAATACTCAGGTACCAAGGAACAACACCTGCAATAGAAAACTGCCCACTAAATTATCAACAATTACCTTCTCGTCTGAAGCATGGTGATCACTTCCTAATACAACTGCCTGCTACTGCTTTCAAGTAAAAGGCTCAGAAGAGGTGTTACATCTGTGCACATACAAAAAAAAAAAAACGCCCACAACAATGCAGAGACACTCGTTTTAAGTGTGAGGAGTGTAAAACACCACTGTGCATGACACCATGTTTCAAAGAGTTCCACAGGCTGCAGAACTTCTAGAAATATGTTCTGTGACTGTATATGTGTATATAAAATACAGAAAAATAGTAATAAACAACATTTTATATCATTTGTTTGCATAAACAAGTTTTGTAAACAATGTAGTGACAACAGTGTTTGTGCAGTTATTGCGTAGCAAATAAAGAGAAAAAACTTACAAAATAGTGCTCATATTGGTCTCACAGGCCATAAAAGTTACTTGAAAAAAAATTAAAAAATAATAGAAAAAAGTACAAAAAAAAAAATACCGGGTGACTAGCAGTCGGCGATGATGCCACATGAGGCTCATTTTCTGTCAACTTTATGCCTCCATATCTCGGTAAGTATTGATGGCAAAAAAAATTTTTTTAGCCTATAATTTTTAGAAAAAAAAAAAATCTTTTCATAAGAATTTTTTTTTTTTTTAAATTTCTCGACCCTGAGAACGAGTCTGGGAGAGCTTTATATCATTAACTCTATAGAAATTGTTGGTGGTATGCATATACAGTCCATCTTGAGTGCACTGTATGTAATGTTCAGTTAACAAAACTTGACACTGTATATTTATATTAATTACACCCAATTTTAAGTAGGAAAAAACATGATATTTTCCTAGGTGCTACTGCTGTGCACCAACTGACTTAACAATATAAAATTTTGTGACCTGAACATTACATACAAATATACTTTTGTCACTGTAAAATATATTACAAAATCCAAACTGTAGAATCTACATGCCTCTTACAAGTCAGTGATAGAGTGAATGATGGTGTTTCTTTTTTGGGTCACCCTGCCTCAATGGGAGACAACCAGTGTGATTAAAAAAAAATCTGCCTCAAACCACAATACATTTTCTAAAACATGAATTTTTATATAATGAAGTTATATCTCAAAAATCAAATAGCCCCCAAAATAAAGATACTGTAATATATTTTACAGTCTGACAAAAATATATTTGTATGCAATGTTCAGTTCACAAAACTTTATATTGTTAAGTCAGTTGGTGCACAGCAGTAGCACCTAGGAAAATATCATGTTTTTTCCAACTTAAAATTACGTGTAATTAATATAAATATACAATGTCAAGTTTTGTCAACTGAACATTACATACAGTGCACTCAAAATGGACTGTATACTCATACCACCAACAAACTCTATAGAGTTAATGATATAAAGTAAATGTGGACAAAACAAAGATCTCAATCTAGCAGTAGATCACAGAGCAATATCTAATAGATTAAAGATTAAAGATAGAAAACCTCCATCCTGACTGCCATAAATAAAATAAAGATTGAATACAAAGTTAACCATTCTTAAAGGGACTTTGAATGTGTGAGATTCTGAAGAGAAGCTGCAAAGGTTGGTAGACAAATTTGGGAGGGTAAGTAAAAGAAGGAAAATAAAAGTGAAAATAAAAAAGATGAGAGGTATCCAAAAATCTAAGTAATGAGAGAATGGATATCAGACTGGAGAGAGGGAGTATGGAGGAAATCAATGTGAAGAATGGGCTTTAAACATCGTCGTGTTTGAGGGTAATGTATGATGTGAATATTATGAAGAGAGTTCAGGGTTTGGAGATTAAGAGATTTGAGGTTACCAAAAATATCATTCAGAAAGGTGAGAAAGGGCTGTTGAGGAGGTTTGGACATTCACAGACAATGGGGAAAAATATTTACTATGTTTAATATTCAAGAGGCACTAAATCTGAAGGGATCATACAGCACTTGAGGTAGTGAGGCATGATCCAAGGGAGAGTAGATCCAATTTCTTGGATCCAGAGCCTTTCATCAGCATCAGTGTCGAGTGAAAGATCACGTCTCCCTGTTTCCCCATTTTACCATACTGTACTACAATTCTACTTAACCCTTTCAGGGTCCGTCCCGTAGATCTACGGCTTTATGTTCAGGGTCCAAACCGTACATCTACGTCATGAGCTCAGCTCACTCTGATAAACTGTGAGTGGTAAATTTGGGCCTAGATATGAGAGAATACATCTATGTGGTATGTGTGCACCACATAAAACAAATCCTGCAGCACACTGTGTATAATGAGAGAAAAAAAACTGAGACCATAATTTTCGATTAAAACAGCGACTTTGCAGTGTTTTTTCGTATGTTTTTTATAGTTTGTGATTTCTTGGTCTCAATTGATAGAATGGAAGACATATTACAGAAATAGAGATAATTTTGATTGGTTTTAGCACTGGAAATGGCTTGAAACTGAGCTCAAAGTGGCGGAAATGTTAAATTTTTCGCCGATGTTCAAGAGTAAACAAACGACCTCACACTTCTAATACACGCCAGCTGGTGGGTCTAATATGCATTCACAAATGTGGTGATGATATTTATACAATTATTACAATATTGCATAACAGTAAATCTTCTATTTTTTTTGTGTGAATAAAAATTCATTGTGAATAAAAAATCAAAATGGAATTTATTTGTAAAGCCTCAAAACATAATTAATGAACAGAGGAAATGTTAGTTTAGTGCCAGGAATACCTACATTGTTTATTCTGGACCCCATTTTGAAATTGGAATATTTTAAACTTTGTGTTAAATTGGCCAAATTACCAATTTCCGGTCACTTTATTTTGTAGTTGAAACAGTTGACTTGGCGATTTCTTGTGCTCAATCGATAGAATAGAAGTAATGCTAGTGAAATAGCTAAGAATTTGGTCGACTGGAACAATGTAACTGGCCTAAAATGGGAGTCAAAGTCGGCAAAATCGCCGATTCGTAAATATCGCTGACACATCAAAATTCACGAGAGCATAATTTCGTCAATTTTCCATCAAATTTCGTACTTTTTGTTTTATTACATTCACAAAAAGATTTTCTACCATTTCATAAGAAAAAATAAAAAAAATTTTTTTTGAAAATTCTTGGACACTGGGGCACCACTTCAGATTTTGGCCTTGGACCCTGAAAGGGTTAATATAGGAATAACAAATTCTTTAAAGGTGGATAAAAAAAAGATAAAATCCTTCATTTTCTTAATATTCTTTCTTAGACAGTACAAAAAGTATTAAAGGCTGATTTGTATTTTTCTGAAGACAACTTTATTAGTCAATAATTCTGCAGAAACTCATAAGAATTTCATGCACTAAATACAATGATCAATTATGAAATTATGAGAACAAAAAGATTTATACATGTATGTTTAACCCTTAAACTGTCCAAACATAGATCTACGTTTATGTGCGTAGCACTCCGACCTTGATCTTCTCCACTTGAAAGCATGTTAAAAAAAAAAAAGTACATCTACGTTTGGAGCGCTATGCGAGCAAATGAAGATCTACGTTTGGACAGTTTAAGGGTTAAGCAACTGAGAAGCAATGGCTAACAATGAGAGACTGCAAAGAGAGGTTACAACTTTAAACTGAGAAACTATGAAAAAAGGATACTACAAAATTTTACTTAACTAATATTGGTAGACCACAGTAAAGTGATCACAGAGGAGAGAGTAAGTGCTACAACTACTAAAAGTTTAAAAAGGATTATAAAAAGATTAAATACAAAAAAGGCTACATTATCACTATTACTGTATAAAAACAGGTACCCAAAGGGATATCATTATCAAAATGGACAAGTTCACCTGAAATCTGCCTCCCAACCACCTCCCCCCCCCCCCCAAAAAAAAAAAAAATGTAAAAAGATTAGTTTCAATGTTTGCGAAAAGGGCAGAAAACTGAGAAAGGTCAAAGATAGGTTCAAAAAGCACAAAATCAATAGTTTTTCAGTACCCTTCTTTAATCTGGATATAGGCCATTCGAAATTTGTTCTGCATGCTCTCTCTCTTCATTAGGATCAATACTGGAATGAAATGTCATCATGTATACCAACTAATCCATTAAATAACTGAACTTACCTGCCATCTAACACCACTACACTGTCCACTAATAGAGTTGTTGATGGTACCATGGTTGTGAACATACTGACCAGTCAAAATGCTTGCCCTGGGTAATGAAAAATCAGCATTATTATAAGTACATATTATAATGCTTATTTCCTACAACTCTATAAATTCATTTAACTGTCCATCAGCATAGAAGGTCTGAAGACAATCAGATGAGGAATTCACAAACGATTACATGAAGACCAATATTAAAATTTTTCCCAATTTCTACAATAAAATTAGCAAGTTTTCACATACACAGCCAAAAATTGAAGGAAAGCAAGTTTAATAAAAATTGGCAAAATTGATGAGAACCTTCCTTTGAGAAAAATACACCAGCACTAAAAGTTTGAAGCCTACCAGATGGGGCATTCTCAAGTTAATGCAATGTATCCAAAAATTCCAAGTTTATTATATGGATAAATTGGCAAATTTGCACCTACAGAGCCATAAATTGTAAGGTATATTCCTTTTCACAGGATGCATCAGCCATTAAAGAGTTAAGTCATTTACGAAAAGCATACTCAAGTTATTTCATGGAAAAAAAAAATTATAAAAATTAATTTGGCAAATTGGCAACTACAATCTCCAGTAACACTGAACCTTCTGCTAAGTAGGATGCACCAGTGCTGAAAGTTTGAAACCAATCCAAAGTGGTTTTCTTAACCCATCAGGTGTACCTATGTGAAGAGCAGTATATTACAGCAATAAGAGACCATGACATACTAATATGCATGATTCATAGTGCCCCCAAATTTACTGAATGGTGGGTGGGTGTGTACAGTATAAAAAAATAAAAATCCTGCCACATGTAGTGAATGAGGGGAACTGTTAACCTCTAATCCTGAATTCAAATTAAAATAACTACACTGGATAAGTTTTTAGGATTTTGCTGTTTTTACTGGCTGTTTCTTGGTATTAATAGATTGACATAAAATTGGTGAGAAATAGTCAACTTCAGATTTTCCTGGGGAAGGGAAGGATAGGGCAGCCTCCCCTTCCCTGGTCTGTTTTATGGGATTTTAAGGGCTTCAATTATTAGGACAGCCCAAACCATAACCAAGCATTCTTGGTTCAGGTTTATTAGGTGAAAATTTTGTGTGATGACAGATGCAAGATGAAGGGAGAGGCTTGGAGACATGATTAATGAAAAGAGGGAAGGTTGCCTTAGTGGCAGGAACACCTACAATTTTTGCCTTGGATTTATTTTTAAATTGGAATTTGTTGAAAATAATGTAAAATTTACCAAATTACCAAATTCTGGGCACTTATTCTAATGGGTAACTGGGCAGTTTCTCATGATCAATAGATACGACGGAAAGTAAACTGGTGAAATAAAGAACAAAAAGGCACAATACTGTGACTGGTACAATACACAAATAACCTGTACATAAGATGCAAGTGATAATAGTGGAGCCAAAAGACTTACTATTGACAAGTTAAATTAGTCAGATGAATTAATCAAAGGGTTGGAACAACATTTGTGACAAAACAAGAACTAGTGAACCTTTACTTGATGCATGAAAAATTACACAGGGAAAAATCAAAGAACATGAAAGTTTGCTTGGATAAATGCTTAAAAAGATTTGATTTACAGTTCATGATTTACAGTTCTGCATGACCAGCAGAGGTCACAATAATTCAACACCCTGCCTTGATGGGAAACGGCTAATGTGATGATAAAAACTACTCTGACCCACTAATTATACACCTCTAATGTCTCCAAAGCACTTTGATTTATTAATTTCTGTTCTTACTGCACCCAAAATGGCAAATTTTAGAAATTTGCCATTTTGGGTGCAGTAAGAACAGAAATTAATAAACCAAAGTGCTTTGGAGACATTAGAGGTGTATAATTAGTGGGTCAGAGTAGTTTTTATCATCACATTAGCCGTTTCCCATCAAGGCAGGGTGTTGAATTATTGTGACCTCTGCTGGTCATGCAGAACGGATAATCTAGCAAGGCTGTGGAACAAAAGGTGCAAGAAAACTGGTGGTGAAACTGCCGCGGCAGCAGCAGCAGCAGCGGCTTCCAAGCTCCATATTTTTCTCCAACAACCAGAGCCACCAATGCTCCTATGATGACCTAGTTGCAAGCAAAACTGCACTACCCAATGTAGCACCCAGAATGACCAAAGATTACCAACAGTGAAACCTACTAATCGAATATCATAGAGATCAAAGGAAGACTGCCCCTCAAACCCAAAGCAACACCCAGCTGCCAGCCGAAAAACATAACCCTAAGCTTTGTATAACTACAGTTTCTTCTTAACTACAACAACTCCTACGACTCCTGTATTATTATGAGGCGTAATCTCAGAGGAAACAGCACCAAGGCCAGCAAGAAAACACCAAAAAATCGACTATTCAACAAGTTTACCCAGGGCGATGCTGGCTCACCTACCACCCCTCTCACCACAGCCCAGGGCGACGCCACAACAATAACTCCAAACATGGCTGCCTCCAGCTTAACCACCTCTCTCTTCTCCGGATTCAACCTACCAAATAGTCTCTCAGGAATGACCAACGATCCAGATACCCTTAAGTCATACATCTCCACCCTAGTTACTGAAAACATGAATCTTCGAGAGACGTTAACAAAACAAGACACCAGGATGTCACAACTCGAGAGCAAAATTCTCAGTCTTAAACAAAAGTTATCAACACCAGGAATGACTAACTTTGGCAAGACCCTCCAAACAGTCATAGATAGCCATACATAACAAATAATATCTCTTAATACAAAGGTTGAGGAAGCAGTAAAAGAATGGAAGAACAACTTGGATAACCAGTTCAGTGACTACTTTGCGCTCCAAGAAGATAAAACTGAGCAAGAAAAACTATCAGACACAGTAATAGTTAACAGTCCACTTTTTCCCAGTGATATGAACCAAACAAACACTATGGACCAAACAAAAGTTACTGTATAAGAGTCAGAAATAAAGGAAGCCAGGTTACTAAGATCCCATGGTAGAAAAAGTGTCATGCTTAGATCCCACTCACATGACTGGAAAAAAGACTTAATTATTGCATTTATTCAAGTAAAGAAAGAGGCATACATAAACGAGTGTCTCACCAAAAAACATCAGAACCTCCTGTATAGAGTCAGAAAACTTAAGCGGGAGAATAATGAAACAATACACCAATGCTTCACTCAGGATGGGAAAATTCTAGTTAGGAAAACAAATGTAGGCCAACTGTACACAATCACAAACGAGAATGATCTATCATGATTTTTCAGGGATACTAATCTTACAGAGAATAACTAAAAATGTCCAACCTAAAAGCCCATGTGTAGTGTATGGGTTGCTCCATTATTGTACAAATTTCACAGTACAATCTCTTAGTAATCAAAAAATTCAACTACCTCAGTAATGTGATTTTACTAGTAAGAGTAAGTCACCTTATGTTATGTAATTTTCTTAATTACTATTGCTTGCTTAAAAATTTGCTTAATAAATACTTTATGTCCATTTTACAGCCCCATATTTTTAAATACTATTAATTGCTATTACTAAAGTTTTTATTTAATACCATTTTTCTATCAGTCCAATTCACTATTAACATTTTTGACATATTATTTTAATTGCCATTATGTACTTGTTTAATTACCATAACCTGATTTAATACCACATTTACTATGTTAGTGTAGTTCATTACTCTTAAATACCATGTGCTGCCAAATAAGCTCTAGTATATCTACCAGTGCAATACTGAATCCAAATAACTATTCTTAAAAATTTAATACATACTTGAAATAAACATTTCTTTTTCCTTTTTTATTTAATTAATAGTTTTTGTAATCATTGTTACTTACTAAAATTTTATTAAACACCATATTTACTACCAGTCCATTTTACTTTTGTACATTGATCACTATATCCTCTATACTCGCTCTTTTAGTTCTTTTTTTAATTTTAATATACCATTACTTGCTTACTATTGTAAACTAAGATTATAGAACTGATAACCAGTGCAATATTATATTGTCAAACTTGTGCCATAATAAGAATTATAATCCTTGTATTTTATAATTACTTACATTATCAAGTATTATAAACTTCCGTTTCTCTTATTTCATTTTACTGTGTTCAGTAAACATCTATTAAAAATCTACACCTTTGTCAAACCTTAAAATTATAACAGTTCAATATTAATTCATCAAATCTGTACCTTATAAAGAGGAAACTGTAATTCTGTATTTTTTTTTTTTTTTTTACAAAAAACAAGTGTAACAATCCATTACCTAGTAAGATAAATTAGTTAAGTATCTTAATTATTAAGTTCAACACAATATTTATTCAAAAACCTAGCTGTAGAGTCACTCTCATTCTTATGATTACAAACATTGATCCAGATTTTAACCTTTTATTAACCCTTTGACTGTTTCAGGCCCCTCTCTGAAACTGTCATTCTATGTCGCTCAATTTTTTAAAAAAAAAAAATTATTTTTTCTTATGAAATGATAGAGAATCTTTTCCCGATGGTAATGAAACCAAAAGTTCGAAATTTGGTCGAAAACTCATGGAATTATGCTCCCGCGAAGTTAGAGGTCTCGGCGACATATGCGTATCGGCGATTTCGCCGACTTTGAGCCCTATTTTCAGCCAATTCCATTGTTCCAGTTGACCAAACTCATAGCTATTTCTTTAGAACTCCATTTTATCTATCAGCTGAGTACAAGAAACCTCCCATTTACTAATTTGGACTACCCAATATGGTGGTCAGAAATTGGCAATTTGGCCAATTTCACGCAAACTAAAAAAGATGCCAATTTCAAAATAGGGTCCAGAATAAACAAGGTAGACATTCGTGGCACTAAAATAACATATGCTCTGTTCATTAGTCACATCTCTAGGCCCCTCTTATATTATTATTGCTTTCTATTTTGATTCTTTTTTCATACAAAAAAATACAAAATTTACTGTTATGCAGACTACTGCATTATTGTAAAAATGGTATAAATAATATCAGTGCACTAGTGAAAGAATATTAGACTCCCCAGTTGACGCGAATTGGACGTGTGGTGTGATTTATTTACTCCTGAACATTGGTAAAAATCGAACATTTCCGCTACTTTGAGCTCAGTTTCAAGGTCGTTTTCATCGTCAAAGTAATGAAAATCATCTCTATTTCTGTAATATGTTTTCCATTTTATCACCTAAGACCATGAAAACACGAATACAACGATAAATACTATACGAAAATACACCTCAAAGTCGGCGTTTTATTCCAAAAAAACGATAAGAGTTTTCTTTTTCTCATTACGCAATGTGTGTTGCAGGATTTTTTTTATGTGGTGCACACTGATCACACAGACCCATTCTCTCACATGTGGGCCTACCAGCTTTCTCCCACTTGATTTGAAGCCGCTAGAATTATTGAGTATATATACGTCAGAAACATTGGCTCGTAAGACGTATTTATACGTCGAAAACAGTCAAAGGGTTAAATGACTTACACGAGTCAAACAGCAACTGTAATCATTATACAGCAGACCAAGCTAAGACATTACTCAGAGCTAACAATAACATAACTATCTTTAATTACAATGTCAGATCCTTGAGCAAACATTACGATGACCTCACAGCATTACTCAATTCTCTTAATTCCAGTATGTCAATCATCACACTCACAGAAACTTGGCATTACAGATGTCTATGCCATTCCTGGATACACAGCTATACACAACTATAGGACAGACCAGCAAGGGGGTGGAGCAGCTATATACTACTCAAACCAACTTGAGTGTATCAATAATTCTTGCATAAGGGATGAGCATGGTGAATATATTATAGCTAAATTTAAATCAAAAGACCTGCAAAATCCTCTCAAATTCATAAACATCTACAGAGTACCACAGTCAAACATTTACCACTTTAGTGAAAAATTAGGGAATTCGATAACTGATGCACATATGAACAAAGACCACCTACTAGTAACAGGAGATTTCAACATATATCTACTACATGACCAGGACCCACAAGTAACTGAATTCACAAACACTATGAGCAACTGGTTGTTGCTACCAACAATATCAAAACCAACAAGAATCTCCCAGAATAGTATCTCTTTATTGGACCACATCTGGACTAACACCATACCCCCGTTAACCCATAAACGGTCCAAGCAGATCTACGTTCACATGTGTAATGCTCCAAAAGTAGATCTACGTTTTTTTTACATATTTTCAAATATAACAAAAAAAAAAAGTAGATCAAAGTTTTTTACACATTTTCAAATGTAAAAAAAAAGATCTACTTTTTTACATACTTTCAAATGTTGAAAAAACGTATATATGTATACGTTTGGACCGTTTATGGGTTAAAAATCAGGCATAATCACAGACTACCACAGACCACTACCCTACCTTTCTAATAACCAACCTAGGTAAATTGCCCCAAGACACTACTAGAGTTACCTTCAGACTGCATAATGAAACAGCTTTAAATAACTTTATAGCAGCTATGAATAATGTCGAATGGCATAATGAGCTTGAAACATATACAGACACTAAACAGCTCACAGCAAAGAGACTAAATAGTCCCTGGCTAACACTCACTATCCTCAAATCCATTAACACAAAGCACCAATATGAAAAAGTGCAGAATGGATCAAATAACTAGAGACCAATCTAAATATTACTCATCAGCCCTTACCAGCCTGATAAGGTCTAAAAAGTTGTACAGATCCTCCATCACAAATCCGGCATCATTGGGACCTGTTTATGTGCCGGATTATTGAGTTTGCTGAATTACAGAGTGGTTATGTTAGAATACACTTAATAAAATTAACCAACTTGACTGACACAGTTCATTGAACATCAGCAAAAATCGAACATTTCCGCTACTTTGAGCTCAATTTCAAGGTACTTTTCGCCATGAAAGCAATCAAAATCATGTCTATTTCTGTAATATATCTTCCATTCTATTAAATGAGTCCAAAAAAATGAGAATACAACCATAAAAACCATACAAAAATATACTGCAAAGAGGCAGCTAATGGCCGAGAAGTTAACTCCCTTATTTATCGTCCGTCTTTTTTATTTTTGTTGTACGTTAAGAAGCATCTTTCCATCATACATTGCCCAAGTTTCAATGAGATAGCCCAACAAACAACCGAGAAAAAAAATATTTACCAAAAATCATATATGGCAAGCCCAAGCCAGGTACTGGAAATAAGTCACTTTGTCTGACTTTTCTGGGTTATCCTAGGTTCTCTATACATACACCGCTATGTATGATAATCTATGTAACTGTATTTGTATATACCTGAATAAACTTATTTACTTCTAGTCTGTCAACTGAGTACAAGAAACTGCCCATTCACTTATTTCAACTACAAAATAAAGTGGTCAGAAATTGGCAATTTGGCTGATTTCACACAAATTTCAACAGATGCCAATTTGAAAATAGGGTCCAGAATAAACAATGCAGACATTCCTGGCACTAAAATAACATTTTATCTGTTCATTAGTCACGGCTACAGGCCCCTCTTTTATTACTCTTCCTTACCATTTGGAATTTTTATTCACAAAAAAAAAAAAAAATAGAAGATTTACTGTTATGCAGACTACTGCATTATTGTAATAATTGTATAAATAATGTCAAGCCATTCTTGACTACGTATTGGACTGGCAGGCGGACAGGTATTGGACGGTGACGTCATTTGTTTACTCTTGAGCTTCGCTAAAGAATAAAACATTTTCGCTACTGTGAGCGCAATTTCAAGGTACTTTTCGTCATGAAAACAATCAAAATCATATCTATTTCTGTAATATATCTTTCATTCTATCAAATGAGACTGAAAAAATGAGAATATAACCATAACAACCATACAAAAATATACCGCTAAGCGGCCGCTTATGGCTGAGAAGTGAACTCCGCTATTTATGGTCTTATTTCTTTCATTTTTGGTGTACGTGAAGAAGTATCTTTCCATCATACATTGCCCAAGTTTGAATAAGATAACCCAACAAACAAGTGAGAAAATAATATAATAATAATAATAATAATAATTTTTTTTTTTTTTTTTTCAACAAGTCGGTCGTCTCCCACCGAGGCAGGGTGACCCAAAAAAAAGAAAGAAAATCCCCAAAAAGAAAATACTTTCATCATCATTCAACACTTCACCACACTCACACATTATCACTGCTTTTGCAGAGGTGCTCAGAATATAACAGTTTAGAAGCATATACGTATAGAGATACACAACATATCCCTCCAAACTGCCAATATCCCAAACCCCTCCTTTAAAGTGCAGGCATTGTACTTCCCATTTCCAGGACTCAAGTCCGACTATATGAAAATAACCGGTTTCCCTGAATCCCTTCACTAAATATTACCCTGCTCACACTCCAACAGATCGTCAGGTCCCAAGTATCATTCGTCTCCATTCACTCCTATCTAACACGCTCATGCACGCTTGCTGGAAGTCCAAGCCCCTCACCCACAAAACCTCCTTTACCCCCTATTTCCAACCCTTTCGAGGACGACCCCTACCCCTCTTTCCTTCCCCTATAGATTTATATGCTTTCCATGTCATTCTACTTTGATCCATTCTCTCTAAATGACCAAACCACCTCAACAACCCCTCTTCTGCCCTCTGACTAATGCTTTTATTAACTCCACACCTTCTCCTAATTTCCACACTCCGAATTTTCTGCATAATATTTACACCACACATTGCCCTTAGACAGGACATCTCCACTGCCTCCAACCGTCTCCTCGCTGCTGCATTTACCACCCAAGCTTCACATCCATATAAGAGTGTTGGTACTACTATACTTTCATACATTCCCTTCTTTGCCTCCATAGATAACGTTTTTTGACTCCACATATACCTCAACGCACCACTCACCTTTTTTCCCTCATCAATTCTATGATTAACCTCATCCTTCATAAATCCATCCGCCGACACGTCAACTCCCAAGTATCTGAAAACATTCACTTCTTCCATACTCCTCCTCCCCAATTTGATATCCAATTTTTCTTTATCTAAATCATTTGATACCCTCATCACCTTACTCTTTTCTATGTTCACTTTCAACTTTCTACCTTTACACACATTCTCAAACTCATCCACTAACCTTTGGAATTTTTCTTTAGAATCTCCCATAAGCACAGTATCATCAGCAAAAAGTAACTGTGTCAATTCCCATTTTGAATTTGATTCCCCATAATTTAATCCCACCCCTCTCCCGAACACCCTAGCATTTACTTCTTTTACAACCCCATCTATAAATATATTAAACAACCATGGTGACATTACACATCCCTGTCTAAGACCTACTTTTACCGGGAAGTATTCTCCCTCTCTTCTACACACCCTAACCTGAGCCTCACTATCCTCATAAAAGCTCTTTACAGCATTTTAGTAACTTACCACCTATTCCATATACTTGCAACATCTGCCACATTGCTCCTCTATCCACTCTATCATATGCCTTTTCTAAATCCATAAATGCAATAAAAACTTCCCTGCCTTTATCTAAATACTGTTCACATATATGCTTCAATGTAAACACTTGATCTACACATCCCCTACCCACTCTGAAGCCTCCTTGCTCGTCCGCAATTCTACATTCTGTCTTACCTCTAATTCATTCAATTATAACCCTACCGTAAACTTTTCCTGGTATACTCAGTAAACTTATTCCTCTATAATTTTTACAATCTCTTTTGTCCCCTTTCCCTTTATATAAAGGGACTATACATGCTCTCCGCCAATCCCTAGGTACCTTCCCCTCTTTCATACATTTATTAAACAAAAGTACCAACCACTCCAACACATATCCCCCCCTGCTTTTAACATTTCTGTCATGATCCCATCAGTTCCAGCTGCTTTAACCCCCTTTCATTCTACATAATGCCTCACGTACCTCCACCACACTTACATTCTGCTCTTCTTCACTCCTAAAAGATGGTATACCTCCCTGGCCAGTGCATGAAATTACCGCCTCCCTTTCTTCCTTAACATTTAAAAGTTCCTCAAAATATTCTCGCCATCTACCTAATACCTCCCTCTCCCCATCTACTAACCCCCCTACTCTGTTTTTAACTGACAAATCCATACTTTCCCTAGGCTTTCTTAACTTGTTTAACTCACTCCAAAATTTTTTCTTATTTCATTAAAATTTCTTGACAGTGCCTCTCCCACTCTTTCATCTGCTCTCCTTTGCACTCTCTCACCACTCTCTTCACCTTTCTTTTACTCTCCATATACTCTGCTCTTCTTATAACACTTCTGCTTTGTAAAAACCTCTCGTAAGCTACCTTTTTCTCTTTTATCACACCCTTTACTTCATCATTCCACCAATCACTCCTCTTTCCTCCTGCCCCCACCCTCCTATAACCACAAACTTCTCCCCCACAATTTAATACTGCATTTTTAAAACTATTCCAACCCTCTTCAACCCCCCACTACTCATCTTTGCACTAGCCCACCTTTCTGCCAATAGTCGCTTATATCTCGCCCGAACTTCCTCCTCCCTTAGTTTATACACTTTCACCTCCCTCTTACTTGTTGTTGCCACCTTCCTCTTTTCCCATCTACCTCTTACTCTAACTGTAGCTACAACTAAATAATGATCCGATATATCAGTTGCCCCTCTATAAACATGTACATCCTGGAGCCTACCCATCAACCTTTTATCCACCAATACATAATCTAACAAACTACTTTCATTACGTGCTACATCATACCTTGTATATTTATTTATCCTCTTTTTCATAAAATATGTATTACTTATTACCAAATTTCTTTCTACACATAGCTCAATTAAAGGCTCCCCATTTACATTTACCCCTGGCACCCCAAAATTACCTACTACTCCCTCCATAACATTTTTACCCACTTTAGCATTGAAATCCCCAACCACCATTACTCTCACACTTGATTCAAAACTCCCCACGCATTCACTCAACATTTCCCAGAATCTCTCTCTCTCCTCTACACTTCTCTCTTCTCCAGGTGCATACACGCTTACTATAACCCACTTTTCACATCCAATCTTTATTTTACTCCACATAATCCTTGAATTTATACATTTGTAGTCCCTCTTTTCCTGCCATAGCTTATCCTTCAACATTATTGCTACTCCTTCTTTAGCTCTAACTCTATTTGAAACCCCTGACCTAATCCCATTTATTCCTCTCCATTGAAACTCTCCCACCCCCTTCAGCTTTGTTTCACTTAAAGCCAGGACATCTAGTTTCTTCTCATTCATAACATCCACAATCATCTCTTTCTTATCATTTGCACAACATCCACGCACATTCAGACTTCCCACTTTGACAATTTTCTTCTTCTTATTCTTTTTAGTAATCTTTACAGAAAAGGGGTTACTAGCCCATTGTTCCCGGCATTTTAGTTGACTTTTACAACACGCATGGCTTACGGAGGAAAGATTCTTATTCCACTTCCCCATGGATATAAAAGGAAAAGTAATAAGACCAAGAACTATTAAGATAAAATCAAAGAAAACTCAGATGAGTGTGTATAAATAAACGTGTACATGTATGTGTAGTGTGACCTAAGTGTAAGTAGAAGTAGCAAGACGTACCTGTAATCTTGCATATTTATGAGACAGACAAAAGACACCAGCAATCCTACCATCATGTAAAACAATTACAGGCTTTCGTTTAATAATAATAATAATAATAATAATAAATAATAATAATAATAATAATGATAATAATATCTATTTACTACAAGTACATGTACAAGGTATACAGGCCTACCTGATAACAGTGACATACTACTATATAGAAAGCCACTTGTTATGCAGAATATTTCAAGAAAATTAAGTCAGAGTCCCAGGATAACCCCACACTAGTCGACTAACACCCAGGTACCCATTTACTGATGGGTAAACATAGACAACAGGTGTAAAGAAACACGCCTAATCTTTCTACCCTGGCTGGGTATTGAATATTTACCAAAAGTCATATAGTATGGCTAACCCAAGCCAGGTACTAAAAATAAGCCACATTGACTTTTTTTGGGTTATCCTAGGTTCTCCACACATATGCTGCTGTGTGTGATAAACTATAGAGAGAAAATAACTTTTTTGTTTCATGTTTATGGTGCAGTACGAGTGTATATCACAGTTAGCCCTGTGCTATACTGCGTTTTCTCTAATATAAACCACCAAGACAGGGATAGGAGAATGGTATTTGTTTACCTTATCCTCTTCATAACTCTGTCAAACTGCTCAGTGTTATGCCAAATATTATTCATTCTGTAGTATTTAACATATTTTATGTTATTTATACTGTTTCTTATGTCATATTAGATCAATTGTGATAGGCAAATAAGCTGTAGTGATGATATTAGCGTAATAATAAAGCATATTCTCCTGCTTCATGAGACTGAGTTCATGGCAACCGACAGTGGCTTCAAAGCCACCTTATCTTTAATGGATAATGTACTGTGTAAGTGCTTTACATAATGAGAAGCATTTCTTTTATTCATTGGAACCATGGCTAGGGCTAAAAGAAAGCAGGTTAAAACAATAAATGGAGAAAAAGAAATTGGAATGACTTATGCAGCAAGTAGCGCCACCATACAGTACCAGCAGGTTGGTGTGGCCACCCTGGAAATTTGAAATTATGCTAGCCAAAATTAGTGCCAAATAACTGAAGGAACCGAATAACTGATTGCCGGATTTGTGATGGCGGACCTGTATTATGAAAACAGATTACAAAACATCAAAGGTGATATAAAAAAGACCTGGAAAACCCTATCTGAAATTCTAGGAACTAAAATGATATCCAAAAACAAAACAATCAAATTAACAAAATCACACGAACCCCTACTAACACCAACTGAAACAGCAAACACACTCAATGTTTTCTTCTCCACCACAGGAAAGAATCTAGCAAGCAAAATCCCAAGCTCAAACACCCGTCCATCAGACTACCTCACAGGCACCTACCCGCAAACACTATTCCTAGCTCCAACCAACCCAACAGAAGTCTCGCTCATCATCAACACCCTTAACCCCTTGACTGTCGGAACCCCAAATCCTGAGGTGTCTCCTGGTGTCGCAAAATTTCCAAAAAAAAAAAAAATCTTATGAAATGATAAAGAATCTTTTCCCAATTGTAATGACTCCAAAAGAACAAAATTTGATGGAAAACTGACGGAATTACGCTCTGGTGAAGTTAGCAACCTTGGCGATATTTACGAATCGGTGATTTTGCCCACTTTGAGCCCTATTTTCGGCTAATTCCATTGTTCCAGTACACCAAACTCATAGCTATTTATTTAGAACTCCATTTTTTCTATCGATTGAGTACAAAAAACTGCCCATTTACCAATTTCAACTACCCAATAATGCGGTATTACTATTACTCTTGCTTTCTATTTTGAAATTTTATTCAAACAAAAAATAGAAGATTTACTGCTATGCAGACTACTGCAATATTGTAATTGTATAAATAATTTCAACCCATTCATGACTGCATATTAGAATGGCTACTTGGACATTTATTGGAAAATGACATCATTTGTTTACTTTTGAACATCGGCAAAAATCAAACATTTCCCCTATTTTGAGCTCCATTTCAAGGTTCTTCTCATACTAAAACCAATCAAAATCACCTCTATTTCTATAATATACTTTCCATTCTATCAAATGAGACCAAGAAAGCGAGAATACAACCATATATACTATACAAAAATAGACCACAAAGTCGGCATTTTAATTAAAAAAAAAAGCCGAATTTTTTTTCTCATTATGCACTGCGTGCTGCAGGATTTTTTTTATATGGTGCACACTGACCACACAGACCCATTCTCTCACATGTGGGTCTACCAGCTTTCTCCTGCTTGATTTGAAGCCACCAGAATTCCTGAGTATATATACGTCAAACGTGGTGGCTCGTAAGACGTATATATATTACCAAAACATTCAAAGGGTTAAGAACAAGGCAGGAGACAAACAACTTGCCTACTTTTATGTACAAAAAAGCTTCACAAGTACTGTCACCAATTACTGCAACACTCTTTAACCCTTTGACCGTTTTGGTCGTATATATACGTTTTACAAGCCAGTGTTTCTGACACATACAGTAAGGCCCTGCTTTACGGCGTTTCGCCTTACGGCATTCCGCTAATACGGCGATGTCAAATTATAACCAAAATTTGCAATACGGCAAGCGGTCTTTCAAATACGGCGCCCCCCACCCAGTTTGTTTACATTTTCCGTGACCACATCTATTATGTCAGGAAACTTTCCAAAATTTCAAGTGTTTTAAAGTTACTGCATATTTTATATGTACTCTGATAATTATACTTATGTGTACCTGTACCTACATATACTTACACACTGTGCTGGTGTGCAGTACACATTAAAATCGCTAAGTCTCTCTCTACTCGTGACGCCAATACTACGTAATAATAATCACTCTTGGGCACACTAAATGTCTTATTTTACATAAATATAGGCATTTTCATTAATCCATCTATGATATTTTCCTCAAAATTATATATGAAACCCATTACATAGCATATAAACATGATACATACACTCAGAATAAAAATTGACGTAAATATGAGATTTGTTTACAAAGCAGCTGTGTAGGTAGTGTCGGAAGAATTACGTTTTCTCTAGTCAAACACTTGGGGGTAACTGTAGAAAAATATTCTTTTCGTATGCCTTTACTCTATGTATAGCAATTCACGACCCTTGTGGGTTTAGTGCTTTTTATAATTAATAATAATAATAATAATAATAATAATAATAATAATAATAATAATAATAATAATAATTAATTATTATTATTATTAATATTAATAATAATAATAATAATAATAATAATATTATATTATTATTATTATTATTATTATTATTATTATTATTATTATTATTATTATTATTATTATCTTCATTCACTCTAAAAATGGTGTGTTGCTGTTTGTTTATTCTGAACTAACTTGTACAACTTGTACACAATGTGAGAGTATTTGTATTGAGGTAATTATTATTAAAATAAAAAAATATTGAGGTAAATGTTTTACAAACTCTTACAAATGGACGTGAATGAACTAAAAATAGACACACATTAATACGCATTTATTTTGCCTGACCAAGTGATTGTCCACTACCTGTTCAGTTTGTGTTCTTACACTGTCTCAACTCTGTATCTCGTTCTCTCTCTTGTTTACTCTTTCGTTAACTAGTTGGCTCTCATTGACGATGGCATCTAAGGTTAGCTGTAATAAAAAGAGAAGTCGTAAGTCTCTTGCTTTAAGTGCCAAGTTAGAGGATGATGGTGTGCCATTCTGATTTTATTCAATAAACTCCCTGCCACTCACCTCTCACACATTAATATTAATATTATAAGGTAAGTAATAAGTGTACTCTGTGTGTATCTTACCTTTTATTGTTTTTAATGCCTATTTCTATTGCTAACTTAATATAAGTTAGTGTAAACTTGTTGTCTGGCATTTATTGCATATTTTGTGTGTGCTCTGATAATAATACTTGTGGAGCTGTGTGGTAGCTGGGTGGAGGGACAACATTACATTTTCTCTGCTCAGCCATCAGAGAAAACGTGTATGAATCTGCGTTTGACCCAGCCACTCCCTCACTCCGCTTTTGTTTACAATTTTCGGCATGAATTATTCATTACTTCTACCTTCGTTTATGATGGCATCTAAAGGTAGTTGTTAGAAATGATTAAATTCAGTGAACAAGGCATGTCGATGTTAATAATATGGCTCTGGGCCACAGTGTAGGTAGCCGGTAGGTGTAGCCCAGGTGGGCTACACCTACCGGCTACACCTACCAGCTACCTACACTGACTTTACACAAATAAATACTACTCACCTCTCTTCCTATATTAAGACTACACATATTTTAAGGTAAATAATGAGTGTACTGTATGTGCATTTTACCTCTCTGGGATGTTTTAAATATCGTATATTAAGTATGAGACGGGGAGCCAGTGCTACCTACACCTGGGCTACCTGCACCTGACTTCCTACAAATAAGTACTACTCACCTCTCTCCCTACATTAAGATTACAAATACTTTAAGTAATGAACTTACTGTGACTGTATTTTACTTTGTGTGTTTTTAACCCTTTGAGGGTCCGTCCCGTAGATCTACGGCTTTACATTCAGGGTCCAAACCGTAGATCTACGTCATGAGCTCAGCTCACTCTGATAAACTGTGACTGGTACATTTGGGCCTAGATATGAGAGAATACATCTATGTGGTATGTGTGCACCACATAAAACAGATCCTACAGCACGCTGTGTATAATGAGAGAAAAAAACTGAAATCATGATTTTTCGATTAAAACAGCGACTTTGCAGTGTTTTTTCGTATGTTTTTTATAGTTCTATTTGCAATTTCTTGGTCTCATTTGATAGAATGGAAGACATATTACAGAAATAGAGATGATTTTGATTGGTTTTAGCACTGGAAATGGCTTGAAACTGAGCTCAAAGTAGCAGAAATGTTAAATTTTACCGTTCATGAGTAAGCAAATCACACCACATGTCTAATACACGTCAACTGGGGAGTCTAATATTCTTTCACTAGTGCACTGATATTATTTATACCATTTTTACAATAATGCAGTAATCTGCATAAGAGTAAATTTTTTATTTTTTGTATGAATAAAAAATCAAAATAGAAAGCAACAGTAATATAAGAGGGGCTTTGAGACATGACTAATGAACAGAGGATATGTTATTTTAGTGCCAATAATGTCTACATTGTTTATTCTGGACCCTATTTTGAAATTGGCATCTTTTTTAATTTGCATGAAATTGGCCAAATTGCCAATTTCTGACCACTTTATTGGGTAGTTCAAATCGTTAAATAGGCGGTTTCTTGTAACCAATTGATAGAAAAAACGGAGTTCTAAAGATATAGCTATGAGTTTGGTCAACTGGAACAACGGAATTGGCCTAAAACAGGGCTCAAAGTCGGCGAAATCGCCGATGCATATATGATGCCAAGACTGCTAACTTCGCGGGAGAGTAATTCCGTGAGTTTTCGACCAAATTTCGTACTTTTGGTGTCATTACCATCGGGAAAAGATTCTCTATTATTTCAAAAGAAAAAATAATTTTTTTTCCCAAAAAATTTTGCAACATAGAATAACAGTTTCAGAAAGGGGCTTGCGACAGTCAAAGGGTTAAAAAATCCAACGAATCCTCCACCTTCCTAGCAGTTCTCAAATTAGCGAGGGTTACCCCAATCCACAAAGGAGGTGATCAAGCCGACTTGAATAACTATAGACCAATATCTAACTTACCACCACTCTCTAAAATCTTTGAAAAATTAATTCATAGACGGATCTATTCCTACCTCGTCTCAAACAACATACTAAACCCCTGTCATTCTGGATTCAGGAATAATAAAAGCACAAATGATGCTATTATACACATGCTAGAGAAGAAAGAAGTCCCACTGGGAATTTTAATTGACTTACATAAAGCTTTTGGTACAGTCAACCATGAATTGCTGCACACTAAATTAACACACTATGGTATAAGAGACCACTTCCTCAACTACCTAAAGTCATACCTTAGTAACAGAAGCCAATACGTGTACTCAAATGGTGCAAACTCTTCCACACAACCAATCACAGTAGGAGTCCCACAGGGAAGTGTCCTGGGACCACTCCTCTTTCTCACCTACATCAATGACCTACCGAATGCATCACAGCTACTCAAACCCATATTACAGGTCTCCCTCAACATTCGCGTTTTCAACTTTCGCGGGCTTCACACATTCACAAATTCTCAACCGCCAAATTCCCAGCCGCCAAATTCCCAGCTGCCAAATCATATTTAAGTTTCCTGCCACCTGTGAGTCCCTACTACCCTCCCTCCAACCCCCGCAACTGGCAGCCAGCCCTCCCACCACTGTGTGGCGAGTGTTTTGTTTGTTCATTATTTGCTATTAAACTACAGTATAAATAATGTAAACCCATTCATGACTGCATATTGGAATGGCTATTCGGACAGGTATTGAACGGTGACATCATGTGTTTACTCTTGTACACAGCAAAGAATCAAACATTTCTGCTACTGCTAATAATAACAATAGTAATAATAATAATAATAATAATAATAATAATAATAATGATAAATACGATAGAATTGAAGAAGGAAATTTTACAAAAATACGAGGGAGAGGTTGACACATGGTCAGTGTGGCTTTGTTTATGCTGGAGTGAGCATTAGTCTCCGTGCTCTTCCAAACATTTCACAATAATTCATTGTGTTTGGTGCTTGTAGATTGAGTGCGACTGGAGTGGTAGAGGCAGTGGTTGAGGCAGCGGTTGAGGCAGTGGGTGAGGCAGTGGGTGAGGCAGTGGAAGCCAGGACATCCAGCTTCTTCTCATTCATAACATCCACAATTATCTCTTTCTTATCATTTGCACAACATCCACGCACATTCAGACTTCCCACTTCAACGATTTTCTTCTTCTTATTCGTTTTAGTAATCTCTACAGGAAAAGGGGTTACTAGCTCATTGTTCCCGGCATTTTAGTTGACTTTTACAACACGCATGGCTTACGGAGAAAAGATTCTTATTCCACTTCCCCATGGATATAATAGGAAAAGTAATAAGACCAAGAACTACTAAAATAAAATCAAAGAAAACTCAGATGAGTGTGTATAAATAAACGAGTACATGTGTGTGTAGTGTGACCTAAGTGTAAGTAGAAGTAACAAGACATACCTGTAATCTTGCATATTTATGAGACAGACAAAAGACACCAGCAATCCCACCATCATGTAAAACAATTACAGGCTTTCGTTTTACACTCACTTGGCAGGACGGTAGTACCTCCCTGGGTGGTTGCTGTCTACCAACCTACTACCTACACATACATGTGCAAGCACATATATACACACCCCTCTGGGTTTTCTTCTATTTTCTTTCTAGTTCTTGTTCTTGTTTGTTTCCTCTTACCTCCATGGGGAAGTGGAACAGAATTCTTCCTCCGTAAGCCATGCGTGTTTTAAGAGGTGACTAAAATGCCAGGAGCAAGGGGCTAGTGACCTGTATATACAGTGGAACCTCAAAAATCGAACGTATCACATATCGAACATTTCGAAAATAGGAGCATTTTTTCAGACAAACTGTGTCCCTATTATCGAACACACCCCTATTTTTGGACCACCGAGTACGGGACATGTCCACAGGCCCGCTCTGTCCTCGTCCCCGCTCAGGTGCCATGAGCAGTCTAGCTTTGTTTATGCTTGAGTGAACACTAACTGTGCTCTCATTCACACATTTTATGATTATTTCGTTGTGTTTAGTGCTTGTGGGACTGTGAAATAAGCTGCCATGGGCCCAAAGAAACTTGCTAGCGGTACTCCTGTGGTAAAGAAAGTGAGAAACACCATAGATGTGAAGAAGGAAATAATACAGAAGTATGAGAGTGGTGTAAGACTTGAGCTTGCCAGGATGTACGGGAAAAACAAGTCGACCATCGGTTCTATCCTGGCAAAGAAAGAACAATCAAGGAAGCTGATGTTACGAAAGGTGTTAATATGCTAACCAAAAAAAGACCACAAATAGTTGAAGAGGTTGAGAAGTTGTTGCTGGTGTGGATCAAGGATAAAGAGATTGCAGGTGATAGTGTTTCAGAGACGATTATTTGCGAAAAGGCAAGGAAGCTGCATGCCAATCTGGTACAGAAAACTCCTGGAACCAGTGCTGATAGTGAATTTAAGGCCAGCAGAGGCTGGTTTGACAGATTTAAGAAGCGTAGTGGCATACACAATGTTGTAAGACATGGTGAGGCAGCCAGTTCAGACAAACAGGCAGCTGAGAAGTTTGTACAGGAGTTTAAGGGGTACATAGACAGTGAAGAATTCAAACCTGAACAAGTGAAACAAACCATCTTTGCAACAAGTTCAGTGACAGAACCATGTCCCATTTTAGGGAAATGTTAAAGAGGCACCAGAAACAGAGGACTGTGGACAGTTATTTTGTGAGACAGGGGTTCAGTGACTCTCAAGCTGGTCCTAGTGGCATTAAAAGACAGAGAAGGGAAGTAACCCCAGAGAGGGCTTTACCTGAAGCCCTCATGGAGGGGAAATCTCCTTCCAAACACTAACCCGAACTCCCTCTCTCCTCCTCCCTATCTTCCAGATGCCATCACCAATCTTCAATAAAGGTAAGTAAAAATGTTATTTTATATGTATTACACTACATAATTAAAAACTATAGTATTTGTTGTATGTAAAACTATAATTAATCTCCATAAAATGTATTTTTTGTGTATTTTTGGGTTTCTGGAATGGATTAATTGTATTTCCATTATTTCTTATGGGAAATATTGCTTCAAATTTCAGACTTTTCGAATTTAGAACTAGCTCTTGGAACGGATTAAGTTCGATTTTTGAGGTTCCACTATATTACCAAATGTAAAAGGAGAAACTTTCATTTTTCCTTTTGGGCCACTCCGCCTTGGTGGGATGCGGCCTGTGTGTTGAAAGAAAGATTATTATTATACCCACAGAACAAGTGGTATTGATCAATAACAACTCCTTGGCTAGTGCAGTGTTGTTATTTTTATACAATGTAACGAAAATGCAGCAATTCCTGTGCTAAAGTCATACTTACAAATGACTCTCAAATATAATAAACCTTCAATATAAAGGATCTAAAATAATGAGTAAAATCTGTTATGTAAAATGCAATACTATCTCCTTTAACCCTTTCACTGGCGGTGTCATACTAGTATGCTTACAAGCCAGCATTGGTGCCATATTAATATGCCAAAATCCTAGCGGCTTCAATTCTAGTGGGAGAAAGATGGTAGACCTACATATGAGAGAATGGGTCTGTGTGGTCAGTGTGCACAGTATGAAAAAATCCTGCAGCACGCAGTGCATAATGAGAAAAAAAAACTCAATGTTTTTGGTTTAAAACATAGACTTTGAGGTGTTTTTCCGCACGGTATTTATGGTTGTATTCTCGTTTTCTTGGTCTCATTTGATAGAATAGAAGATATATTACAGAAATAGAGATGATTTTGATTGGTTTCACAACAAAAAGTACCTTGAAATTGAGCTCAAAGTAGCAGAAATGTTCAATTTTTGACGATGTTCAAGAGTAAACAAATGACGTCATTGTCCAATACGTGTCCAACTGGCCAATCTAATATGCAGTCACAAATGGGTTGACATTATTTATACAATTATTACAAAATGGCAGTAGTCTGCATAAAAGTAAATCTTCTATTTTTCGTGTGAATAAAAATTCAAAATGGAAAGCAAGAGTAATGTAAGAGGGGCCTGGAGACATGGCTAATTAACAGAGAAAATGTTATTTTAGTGCCAGGAACGTCTACATTGTTTATTCTGGACCCTATTTTGAAATTGGCATCTTATGAAATTTGTGTGACCACTTTATTGGGTAGTTGAAATCAGCAAATGGGCAGTTTCTTGTACTCAATCGATAGAACAAATGGAGTTATAGCGAAATAGCTATGAGTTTAGTCGACTGGAACAATGTAAATGGCTGAAAATAGGGCTCAAAGTGGTCAAAATCTCCAATGGGTATATATCACTAAGACTGCTAACTTCACGAGAACGTAATTCCTTAAGTTCTCCATGAAATTTCGTACTTTTGGTGTCATTACCATTGGAAAAAGGTTCTATATCATTTCATAAGAAACAATATATTTTTTTTTTTGTGAAAATACTTCGACACTGAGAGCAAGTTTGTCAGCAGTGGTCTCAACAGTGAAAGGGTTTATTTCAATGTTTATTGCAATATAACTGTAAATTGCATGTACAACACTATTTAGGCATACATTATCTAAGGAATTTTTTCAGCTATTTTTTAACATTATCCTGATTTAACAGACACTCGAACAATCTCTCAATTACTCCGTTATATTGAGGGTTTCCTGTACTGTAAAAAATCTGGAAATAAGTATGATAATTAGTGAATGATGTTTCGGTGTATGCTAACCTGCTAGGGCAGCAGAGAGGACTGGCAACATAGGCATTAGATAGAGTGACCCCATGGTTCCCAATGAGTTTCATCACATTGCTCATGGGAATCATACCATTGAGAACCACATCTTGGTCATCCGTCAAAATGAAGACAAAATTTGGAAACTGTGTCTGTAAAGAAGAATGGCAGTTATTTAATGTTTAAAGTTTATACCGAAGTGTACGGAAAAAGTTATAAAAAAAAAATTGAATTACAATTTCAGAAACCACAGAAAAATACCTGCTACAAAAACAGAAATACTGCAATTAAGGATGTACAGTGACCTGATTAACCCTTTGAGGGTCGACAGGTCCTCTCAAAGACTCGTTCTCAGGGTTGGCCAAATTTAAAAAAAAAAAAAAAAAATTATGAAAAAATATTTTTTTTTTCTAAATATTATAGGCTAAACAAAAAATTTTTACCATCAATACTTACAGAGATATGGAGGCATGAAGTTGATGAAAAAGGGGGACAATGTGGCAACATCGCCGACTGCCGTTTCCCGGTATTCTTTTATTTACTTTCTTATGTACTAATTTCTATTATATTTTAATTTTTCTTTTTCCAAGTAACTTTTATGGCCTGTGAGACCAATATGATCAGTATTATGTAAGTTTGTTCTTTTTCAATACTACACAATAAGGGCATAAATACTGTTGTCATTGTTTTGTTTATAAAAAATATTTACACAAACGATATGAAATGTTGTTTATTACTATTTTTTATATTTTATATACACATATACAGTCACAGGGAATGTTTCTAGAAGTTCTGCAGCCTGTGGAAGTCTTTGAAACATGGTGTCATGCACAGTGGTGTTTTACACTCCTCACACATAAAACGAGTGTCTCTGCGTTGTTGTGGGCGTTTTTTTGTATGTGCACAGATGTAACACCTCTTCTGAGCCTTTTTCTTGAAAGCAGTAGCAGGCAGTTTTACCAGGAAGTGATCACCATGTTTCAGACGAGAAGGTAGTTGTTGATAATTTGGTGGGCGGTCTATTGCAGGTGTTCTCCCTTGGTACTTGAATACTATTTGTCTGATGACAGACAAACAGAATTCGCCGTATTGTGGTTTGTTTCTGGTCCTCATCTTATACATATTATAAGCATTGAGCATGAAAATGTCCAGAAGATGGAAAAAGAGTTTTATGTACCACTTATAACTCTTGCGAACACAATCAGCAAACCCCATCTGCATGTCACATTTGTCCACTGAACACTTATTGAAGGTGTAATCAATCACAGCTGCAGGTTTTAGAATGGGTTCATTGCTTTCTCTATGCTGCCTGCCAGTGTCTGCCATTTCATTAGGGTGAACTGATGACAACAGTGTGACATCTCGTTTGTCATGCCACCGAAATGCCATGATGTCATTGGCAGCAAACGCCTGCAACTCACCTCTACGAGTGCCAGCGTCAAACCTGGGCATATGTTTCCGATTTACATGCACTGTGCCACACACCTGTCATGTTCACTCGCAAAAAATCACTGAGTGAGGGGCTTGTGTACCAGTTATCAGTATATAATATATGCCCCTTATCAAGGTATGGTTCTATCATTGTTCTAACCACATCACCAGAGATGCCCAATAACTTCCTGGTATTTTGCAATGTATGACTTCCAGTGTACACAATAATATCCAATACCAGGCCACTGTAACAATCACAAAGCACAAACAACTTTATGTATGTACTGCTTGAAAGAGAGTCTTCCTTTGAACAGAATCAGAGACTCGTCAATTACAAGATTCCTGAAGGGATAAAAATACATATTGAATTTCTCTTTCAGATACACAAACACATGCCTAATCTTATATAACCTGTCGTTTCTGTCAGGCCTGGTTTTGTCTGAGAAGTGAAGCATACGTAACATTAGCACAAATCGATTCACTGGCATTATATCACTGAAACCTGGGGTTGCAATCAGGCGGTCTGTTGACCAGTATGATTTCACTTTGTGCTTATACACATGTGGCATAAGCATTATTGTGGCAAAGAAAAGATACATCTCAGCCACAGTTGCCTCCTTCCACTGGTGTAGACGTGATTTTGGTGAAAGTATTGTGTTTGCCATGGTGTACTCGTAGGATGCGTTGCTTTCCATGACAATACTTTCAATCAGGGGTTCGTCAAAGAATAACTCGAAACATTCCAGTTCAGTGGCATTGTTCCCAAGTGTACAAGATGGCCGTATTCCACTTTGGCTGTCATCAAACTGGTGGGCATTTGGAACAAAACTGCTAGCTTCCTGCCAATCCCAGGTGCGGTCTGCTGGTGGGTACTGGACAATGACAGGTGGTTGTGGAGGTTGTGGTTGTGGAGGCTGGTGTGGTGGGTGGGTGGGGGATGGTGGCCTTTGTTGTAGATCAGCTGAGGCAGTGGCGTGAGTGGCAGCGTGGGTGGCAGCATGGCCCACTGCTGGTGCCTCACAGCCGTCACCACCACTACCACCACCATGCACATTTTCCATCCCAATTGCAACACTATCATCGTCATTTTCACTGTCTGTTCCTGTTGTACAGCCACAGGATGTACTCTGAGATGTACTCCTTCCCCTTGGAATAGCATATGGCACACTACCAGAGCGCACATATCATCGTATATACAGTGGACCCTCGCCTAACGATATTAATCCATTCCTAAGAGCTCAACATTAGGCGAAATTATCGTTAGGCGAATGAATTTTCCCCATAAGAAATAATGGAAATCAAATTAATCCGTTCCTGACACCCCAAAGTATGAAAAAAAAAAATTTTACCACATGAAATATTAATTTTAATACACACAAACTGAAGAAGACATGCACAGTTACATGACACTTACCTTTATTGAAGATCTGGTGATGATTGATGGGATGGGAGGAGGGGAGAGTGTGGATGGTCTTAGTGTTTAGAAGGGGAATCCCCTTCCGTTAGGACTTGAGGTAGCAAGTCCTTTTCCAGGGTTACTTCCCTTCTTCTTTTAATGCCACTAGGACCAGCTTGAGAGTCACTGGACTTCTGTCACACAACATATCTGTCCATATAGGCCTGTACCTCTCGTTCCTTTACGACTTTCCTGAAGTGTTTCACAACATTGTCAGTGTAATAGTCACCAGCACGGCTTGCAATAGCTGTGTCAGGGTGATTTTCATCAAAAAAGGTTTGCACTTTAAGCCACATTGCACACATTTCCTTAATCTTTGAAGTAGGCAACTTCTTCAATTTCTCTCTCCCCTCCTCCGAAGCAGTTTCCTCAGGTGTGGCCTCTTGCTGTTGAAGATGATCTAGCAGCTCATCAGTGGTTAGTTCTTCATTGTCCTCCTCCACCAACTCTTCCACATCCTCCCCACTAACCTCCAACCCCAAGGACTTCCCCAATGCCACAATGGATTCCTCAACTGGCATACGCTTCTCAGGGTTAGCCTCAAATCCTTCAAAATCCCTTTTGTCTACACATTCTGGCCACAGTTTCTTCCATGCACAGTTCAAGGTCCTCTTAGTCACTCCCTCCCAAGCCTTGCCTATAAGGTTTACACAACTGAGGATAATAAAGTGATCTCTCCAAAATTCTCTTAGAGTCAACTGAGTTTCTGAGGTCACTACAAAGCACCTTTCAAACAGAGCTTTTGTGTACAGTTTTTTGAAGTTTGCAATGACCTGCTGGTCCATGGGCTGCAGGTGAGGAGTGGTACTAGGAGGCAAAAACTTGATCTTAATGAAGCTCACGTCTGCAGAAAATCGCTCTGCCACGTATGAAGGATGACCAGGAGCATTGTCTAATACCAGGAGGCACTTAAGGTCAAATTTATTTTCAATTAGGTAATTTTTCACAGTGGGGGCAAATGCATGGTGTAACCAGTCATAGAAAAAGTCCCTAGTGACCCATGCCTTACTGTTTGCCCTCCACAGCACACACAAATTAGCCTTGAGGATATTCTTTTGCCTGAACGCTCTGGGAGTTTCAGAGTGATACACCAATAAAGGCTTCACTTTGCAATCACCACTAGCATTGGCACACATCAACAGAGTAAGCCTGTCTTTCATAGGCTTATGTCCTGGCATTGCCTTTTCCTCCTCAGTAATGTAGGTCCTGCTTGGCATTTTCTTCCAAAACAGGCCTGTTTCGTCACAATTAAACACTTGTTCAAGTTTCAATCCTTCAGCCTCTATGTACTCCTTGAATTCATGCACATATTTTTCAGCTGCTTTGTGGTCCGAACTGGCAGCCTCACCATGCCTCATCACACTATGTATGCCACTACAATTCTTAAATCTCTCAAACCAACCTTTGCTGGCCTTAAATTCACTCACATCACCACTAGTTGCAGGCATTTTTCTAATTAAATCCTCATGCAACTTCCTAGCCTTTTCACATATGATCGCTTGAGAGATGCTATCTCCTGCTATCTGTTTCTCGTTTATCCACACCAATAACAGTTTCTCAACGTCTTCGAGTACTTGTGATCTCTGTTTCGATAACAAAGTTGCACCTTTGGAAAGAACAACTTCCTTGATTGCCGTTTTCTTGGACACAATAGTAGCGATGGTTGATTGGGGTTTACTATACAACCTGGCCAGCTCGGAGACACGCACTCCACTTTCATACTTAGCAATGATCTCTTTCTTCATATCCATAGTAATTCTCACCCTTATTCCTGTAGGGTTGGCACTAGAAGCTTTCTTGGGGCCCATGGTCACTTATTTTGCAGGTGAAATCACTAAAAACATTGTGATAATACGAAATGTTCCGATTGTATGCTTGGATGTGACCGCGGAGGCTGGCTTGTAAACACTGCCACCCACGGAACAAGTGAATCTGGCTCAAGCTGCATGTGGACGCCTCTCGGACAAATCACATTGAGTGAGTTTTTTAGCGCTACGCGAGGCAATATTTTTGCGTTAAAATGTATCGCTAGGCGAATTTAACGTTATGCGATGCCATCGTTAGGCGAGGGTCCACTGTACTGATGTTTCACTGGGGAATAATGCACTTTACTATCACTACTGGAACTGTTTTCAAGAGCTTATCGTAGTTCTCGGGAATCATAGATTTTGGAAATCATAGGGATATTTTCGTATAAACATGGGCTCGCTAATCATAGGTTGACTCGCGAATAGTAGTTCGTCCGGGACGCGTGTGAGCCGGGGCGGCCTCCCTACCCAGCCAGTCTGGCATTGTTTACCAGTGAGCGAAGGTCCCCTCACGTGCTCCTACAAAATATTTCATAATATTTCACTCATTTTAGTGCTTGCAAGTACTAAATAAGCTACCATGGCTCCAAAGAAAGCTCCTAGTGCCAAGCCTGTGGTAAAGAAGGTGAGAAATACGATTGAAATTAAGAAAAACATCATTGAACAATATGAAAGTGGCACAAGTGCGGCCGAACTGGCCAGGATGTACGTATAAGAAACCCTACACAACCATATGTTTCATAGTGGCCAAGAAAAAGGAAATCAAGGATGCTGTTGTTGCAAAGGGGGTAACCATGCTGACAAAAATGAGATCACGAGGTAGTAGGTTGGTAGACAGCAACCACCCAGGGAAGTACTACCGTCCTGCCAGATGACTGCGAAACAGAAACCTGTAACTGTTTTGCATGATGGTAGGATTGCTGGTGTCTTTTTCTGTCTCATAAACATGCTAGATAACAGGGATAACTTGCTACTCCTACTTACACTTTGGTCACACTTCACATACATGCACATGCATATATATATACATACATCTAGGTTTTTCTCCTTTTTCTACATAGCTCTTGTTCTTCTTTATTTCTTCTATTGTCCATGGGGAAGTGGAAAAGAATCTTTCCTCCGTAAGCCATGCGTGTTGCATGAGGCGACTAAAATGCCGGGAGCAATGGGCTAGTAACCCCTTCTCCTGTAGACATTTACTAAAAAAGAGAAGAAGAAAAACTTAATAAAACTGGGATGCTTGAATGTGCGTGGATGTAGTGCAGATGACAAGAAACAGATGATTGCTGATGTTATGAATGAAAAGAAGTTGGATGTCCTGGCCCTAAGCGAAACAAAGCTGAAGGGGGTAGGGGAGTTTCGGTGGGGGGAAATAAATGGGATTAAATCTGGAGTATCTGAGAGAGTTAGAGCAAAGGAAGGGGTAGCAGTAATGTTGAATGATCAGTTATGGAAGGAGAAAAGAGAATATGAATGTGTAAATGCAAGAACTGTGTGGATAAAAGTAAAGGTTGGATGTGAGAAGTGGATCATAATAAGCGTGTATGCACCTGGAGAAGAGAGGAATGCAGAGGAGAGAGAGAGATTTTGGGAGATGTTAAGTGAATGTATAGGAGCCTTTGAACCAAGTGAGAGAGTAATTGTGGTAGGGGACCTGAATGCTAAAGTAGGAGAAACTTTTAGAGAGGGTGTGGTAGGTAAGTTTGGGGTGCCAGGTGTAAATGATAATGGGAGCCCTTTGATTGAACTTTGTATAGAAAGGGGTTTAGTTATAGGTAATACATATTTTAAGAAAAAGAGGATAAATAAGTATACAAGATATGATGTAGGGTGAAATGACAGTAGTTTGTTGGATTATGTATTGGTAGATAAAAGACTGTTGAGTAGACTTCAGGATGTACATGTTTATAGAGGGGCCACAGATATATCAGATCACTTTCTAGTTGTAGCTACACTGAGAGTAAAAGGTAGATGGGATACAAGGAGAATAGAAGCATCAGGGAAGAGAGAGGTGAAGGTTTATAAACTAAAAGAGGAGGCAGTTAGGGAAAGATATAAACAGCTATTGGAGGATAGATGGGCTAATGAGAGCATAGGCAATGGGGTCGAAGAGGTATGGGGTAGGTTTAAAAATGTAGTGTTAGAGTGTTCAGCAGAAGTTTGTGGTTACAGGAAAGTGGGTGCGGGAGGGAAGAGGAGCGATTGGTGGAATGATGATGTAAAGAGAGTAGTAAGGGAGAAAAAGTTAGCATATGAGAAGTTTTTACAAAGTAGAAGTGATGCAAAGAGGGAAGAGTATATGGAGAAAAAGAGAGAGGTTAAGAGAGTGGTGAAGCAATGTAAAAAGAGAGCAAATGAGAGAGTGGGTGAGATGTTATCAACAAATTTTGTTGAAAATAAGAAAAAGTTTTGGAGTGAGATTAACAAGTTAAGGAAGCCTAGAGAACAAATGAATTTGTCAGTTAAAAATAGGAGAGGAGAGTTATTAAATGGAGAGTTAGAGGTATTGGGAAGATGGAGGGAATATTTTGAGGAATTGTTAAATGTTGATGAAGATAGGGAAGCTGTGATTTCGTGTATAGGGCAAGGAGGAATAACATCTTGTAGGAGTGAGGAAGAGCCAGTTGTGAGTGTGGGGGAAGTTCGTGAGGCAGTAGGTAAAATGAAAGGGGGTAAGGCAGTCGGGATTGATGGGATAAAGATAGAAATGTTAAAAGCAGGTGGGGATATAGTTTTGGAGTGGTTGTGCAATTATTTAATAAATGTATGGAAGAGGGTAAGGTACCTAGGGATTGGCAGAGAGCATGCATAGTTCATTTGTATAAAGGCAAAGGGGACAAAAGAGAGTGCAAAAATTATAGGGGGATAAGTCTGTTGAGTATACCTGGTAAAGTGTATGGTAGAGTTATTATTGAAAGAATTAAAAGTAAGACTGAGAATAGGATAGCAGATGAACAAGGAGGCTTTAGGAAAGGTAGGGGGTGTGTGGACCAGGTGTTTACAGTGAAACATATAAGTGAACAGTATTTAGATAAGGCTAAAGAGGTCTTTGTGGCATTTAGGGATTTGGAAAAGGCATATGACAGGGTGGATAGGGGGGCAATGTGGCAGATGTTGCAGGTGTATGGTGTAGGAAGTAGGTTACTGAAAGCAGTGAAGAGTTTTTACGAGGATAGTGAGGCTCAAGTTAGAGTATGTAGGAAAGAGGGAAATTATTTCCCAGTAAAAGTAGGCCTTAGACAGGGATGTGTGATGTCACCGTGGTTGTTTAATATATTTATAGATGGGGTTGTAAGAGAAGTCAATGCGAGGGTCTTGACAAGAGGCGTTGAGTTAAAAGATAAGGAATCACACATAAAGTGGGAGTTGTCACAGTTGCTCTTTGCTGATGACACTGTGCTCTTGGGAGATTCTGAAGAGAAGTTGCAGAGATTGGTGGATGAATTTGGTAGGGTGTGCAAAAGAAGAAAATTAAAAGTGAATACAGGAAAGAGTAAGGTTATGAGGATAACAAAAATATTAGGTGATGAAAGATTGGATATCAGATTGGAGGGAGAGAGTATGGAGGAGGTGAATGTATTCAGATATTTGGGAGTGGACGTGTCAGAGGATGGGTCTATGAAGGATGAGGTGAATCATAGAATTGATGAGGGGAAAAGGGTGAGTGGTACACTTAGGAGTCTGTGGAGACAAAGAACTTTGTCCTTGGAGGCAAAGAGGGGAATGTATGAGAGTATAGTTTTACCAACACTCTTATATGGGTGTGAAGCATGGGTGATGAATGTTGCAGCGAGGAGAAGGCTGGAGGCAGTGGAGATGTCATGTCTGAGGGCAATGTGTGGTGTGAATATAATGCAGAGAATTCGTAGTTTGGAAGTTAGGAGGAGGTGCGGGATTACCAAAACTGTTGTCCACAGGGCTGAGGAAGGGTTGTTGAGGTGGTTCGGACATGTAGAGAGAATGGAGCGAAACAGAATGACTTCAAGAGTGTATCAGTCTGTAGTGGAAGGAAGGCGGGGTAGGGGTCGGCCTAGGAAAGGTTGGAGGGAGGGGGTAAAGGAGGTTTTGTGTGCAAGGGGCTTGGACTTCCAGCAGGCATGCGTGAGCGTGTTTGATAGGAGTGAATGGAGACGAATGGTTTTTAATACTTGACGTGCTGTTGGAGTGTGAGCAAAGTAACATTTATGAAGGGGTTCAGGGAAACCGGCAGGCCGGACTTGAGTCCTGGAGATGGGAAGTACAGTGCCTGCACTCTGAAGGAGGGGTGTTAATGTTGCAGTTTAAAAACTGTAGTGTAAAGCACCCTTCTGGCAAGACAGTGATGGAGTGAATGATGGTGAAAGTTTTTCTTTTTCGGGCCACCCTGCCTTGGTGGGAATCGGCCAGTGTGATAATAAAATAATAAAAAATAAATGAGAAACAATTAGCAGGAGATACTCTTATGACTTCGATTATTTGTGAAAAGGCTAGGCAGTTGCACAACGATCTGGTAAAGAAATTGCCTGCAAATAGTGGTGATGTGAGTGAATTTAAGGCCAGCAAAGGTTGGTTTGAGAGATTTAAGAACCGTACTGGCATACACAGTGTGGTAAGGCATAGTGAGGCTGCCAGTTCGGACCACAAGGCGGCTGAAAAATATGTGCATGAATTCAAGGAGTACATAGAGGCTGAAGGACTGAAACCTGAACAAGTGTTCAATTGTGACAAAACAGGCCTCTTTTGGAAGAAAATGCCAAAGAGGACCTTCATTACACAGGAGGAAAAGGCAATGCCAGGACACAAGCCTATGAAAGACAGGCTGACGCTCATGTTCTGTGCTAATGCTAGTGGGGATTTCAAAGTGAAGCCATTACTAGTGTACCATTCTGAAAATCCCAGAGTGTTCAGGAAAAACAATGTTATGAAGAGTAAATTGTGTGTGTTTTGGAAATCTAATAGTAAGGCATGGGTCACGAGGGAAATTTTCGTCGAGTGGTTCAATGAAGTGTTTGGCCCTAGTGTGAAAAATTACCTCCTGGAAAAGAAATTGGATCTCAAGTGCCTCCTAATAATGGACAATGCACCTGCTCATCCTCCAAACTTGGATGACCTAATCTTCGAGGAGTTTGGGTTCATCACAGTAAAGTTCTTGCCCCCGAATACCACTCCTCTCCTCCAGCCCATGGACCAGCAGGTCATTGCAAACTTTAAAAAACTTTACACCAAAGCAATGTTTCACAGGTGCTTGACTGTGACCACAGACACTCACTTGACCCTAAGGGAATTTTGGAGAGAACACTTCAGCATCGTCCCTTATAGGTATGGCTTGGGACGGAGTGACTACCAGGACTTTGAACTCTGCTTGGAGAAAATTGTGGCCAGATTGTGTCAACAAGAGGGATTTTGAAGGGTTTGGGACTGACCCTGATGAGCCTATATCTGTTGTTAAATCAATTGTGGCACTGGGGAGTTCCATGGGGTTGAATGTGAGTTTGGAGGATATGGAAGAGTTGGTGGAAGACCACAACGAAGAGCTCACCACTGAGGAGCTGCAAGAGCTTCAGCAGGAACAGCAACAGATCGCAGCTCAGAATCTTGCTGCAGAGGAGGAGGAAGAGAGATGGAAGAAGGTGCCTTCTTCAGAAATTAAAGAGATTTTTGCTATGTGGGGTAAGATGGAGAGCTTTATGGAGAAACATCACCCTGACAAGGTTGTTGCAAGACATGTTGGCAACATGTACAGTGACTAAGTCTTGGGCCATTTTAGGGAAGCGTTAAAGAGACGCCAGAAACAGAGCTCTCTCCGCAGTTATTTTATGAGACAGGACTCCAGTGACTCTCAAGGTGGTTCTAGTGGCATTAAGAAACAGAGAAGAGAAGCAACCCCAGAAAAGCAATTGGTACCTGAGATGTTGCTGGAAGGGGATTCCCCTTCCAAACTGTAAACAATCCAATCTCTCTCCTCCTCCAGTCTCCCATACACTAAGAAGAATCTCCAATAAAGGTAAGTGTTATGCTGTTAATGTTTCATTCATCATTTCCCGTTGTATTGTTTATGTACTACATCTATATTTCATGTAAAAAATTTGTTTGTTTTAATACTTCTGGGTGTCAGGAACGGATTAATTGTATTTACATTATTTCTTATGGGGAAAATTGATTCGCAAATCGTAGATTTCGATAATAGTAGCAACTCCAGGAACGGATTAACTACGAAAAACGAGGGACCACTGTAGTTCATAATCACTATCACTATCATCACAAATGCTCACATCTGAGTCTTGGATTTGGGAAAATAGGAGTTTCCTCTTTGATTCTGGTACAACTGAACGTGAACAAGACGGCCCAGCACCAGAGGTGGAAGGCTGAGGGTCGTCTGGGTTTTCCTCACTATTACCGATATTACGGTCATTAGTTTTGGTCAAAACCTCACCAAAACCTTGAAACCATCTTCACTGGCACTTCCATCTGTATTAGAACTGTCACTGGGGAACAAAAGTGTCCCAATTCGCTGAGGAGTGAGGAACTTCTTACCACGAAGCATGGTGGACATTGTGTACTAAGATGGCGTTCCCACAATGCACCACTGGGTCCCAAATTTTTTTTCTTACCGCGCACACCGACCACACAGACCCATTCTCTCACATCTAGGCCTACCAGCCTTTTCCCGCGAGATTTGACGTCGCTAGAATTTATGCGTACTAGTATGTCAAAAAACCCTGCGCGTAAGCCGTACTAGTACATCCGAAACCCTCAAAGGGTTAATGACAATTCACACAACAAAATTTTAAATGAGTGAAAAAAAAGGGGGCCTCTCCCCCCACTTAATGATTGGCTTCCAATCATTGAAAGGCCAAATTCCAGGCAAAGGGCCGGTTTCCTCATTAATGAATGTGCTGCTTGTACAAAGACCACATAATGTTTCTAAATAGTACATTGTTTATCTCCTCGTGGGTCTTCACCGATGGACTAAATCACTTATTTCCTGAATAAGCAGTGAACACACAATGTTTCCATATCCTCTACATACATACATACATACATACATATAGTATATATATATACATATACATTTATACATATACATTATATAATAGGTAGTAGGTTGGTAGACAGCAACCACCCAGGGAAGTACTACCGTCCTGCCAGATGACTGTGAAACAAAAACCTGTAACTGTTTTGCATGATGGTAGGATTGCTGGTTTCTTTTTCTGTCTCATAAACACGCTAAGATAACAGGGATATCTTGCTACTCCTACTTACACTTTGGTCACACTTCACAGACACGCACATGCATATATATATATACATACATCTAGGTTTTTCTCCTTTTTCTAAATAGCTCTTGTTCTTTTTTATTTCTTCTATTGTCCATGGGGAAGTGGAAAAGAATCTTTCCTCCGTAAGCCATGCGTGTCGTATGAGGCGACTAAAATGCCGGGAGCAATGGGCTAGTAACCCCTTCTCCTGTATACAATTACTAAAAAAGAGAAGAAGAAAAACTTTATAAAACTGGGTTGCTTAAATGTGCGTGGATGTAGTGCGGATGACAAGAAACAGATGATTGCTGATGTTATGAATGAAAAGAAGTTGGATGTCCTGGCCCTAAGCGAAACAAAGCTGAAGGGGGTAGGAGAGTTTCAGTGGGGGGAAATAAATGGGATTAAATCTGGAGTATCTGAGAGAGTTAGAGCAAAGGAAGGGGTAGCAGTAATGTTAAATGATCAGTTATGGAAGGAGAAAAGAGAATATGAATGTGTAAATTCAAGAATTATGTGGATTAAAGTAAAGGTTGGATGCGAGAAGTGGGTCATAATAAGCGTGTATGCACCTGGAGAAGAGAGGAATGCAGAGGAGAGAGAGAGATTTTGGGAGATGTTAAGTGAATGTATAGGAGCCTTTGAACCAAGTGAGAGAGTAATTGTGGTAGGGGACTTGAATGCTAAAGTAGGAGAAACTTTTAGAGAGGGTGTGGTAGGTAAGTTTGGGGTGCCAGGTGTAAATGATAATGGGAGCCCTTTGATTGAACTTTGTATAGAAAGGGGTTTAGTTATAGGTAATACATATTTTAAGAAAAAGAGGATAAATAAGTATACACGATATGATGTAGGGCGAAATGACAGTAGTTTGTTGGATTATGTATTGGTAGATAAAAGACTGTTGAGTAGACTTCAGGATGTACATGTTTATAGAGGGGCCACAGATATATCAGATCACTTTCTAGTTGTAGCTACACTGAGAGTAAAAGGTAGATGGGATACAAGGAGAATAGAAGCATCAGGGAAGAGAGAGGTGAAGGTTTATAAACTAAAAGAGGAGGCAGTTAGGGTAAGATATAAACAGCTATTGGAGGATAGATGGGCTAATGAGAGCATAGGCAATGGGGTCGAAGAGGTATGGGGTTAGGTTTAAAAATGTAGTGTTAGAGTGTTCAGCAGAAGTTTGTGGTTACAGGAAAGTGGGTGCAGGAGGGAAGAGGAGCGATTGGTGGAATGATGATGTAAAGAGAGTAGTAAGGGAGAAAAAGTTAGCATATGAGAAGTTTTTACAAAGTAGAAGTGATGCAAGGAGGGAAGAGTATATGGAGAAAAAGAGAGAAGTTAAGAGAGTGGTGAAGCAATGTAAAAAGAGAGCAAATGAGAGAGTGGGTGAGATGTTATCAACAAATTTTGTTGAAAATAAGAAAAAGTTGTGGAGTGAGATTAACAAGTTAAGAAAGCCTAGAGAACAAATGGATTTGTCAGTTAAAAATAGGAGAGGAGAGTTATTAAATGGAGAGTTAGAGGTATTGGGAAGATGGAAGGAATATTTTGAGGAATTGTTAAATGTTGATGAAGATAGGGAAGCTGTGATTTCGTGTATAGGGCAAGGAGGAATAACATCTTGTAGGAGTGAGGAAGAGCCAGTTGTGAGTGTGGGGGAAGTTCGTGAGGCAGTAGGTAAAATGAAAGGGGGTAAGGCACCCGGGATTGATGGGATAAAGATAGAAATGTTAAAAGCAGGTGGGGATATAGTTTTGGAGTGGTTGGTGCAATTATTTAATAAATGTATGGAAGAGGGTAAGGTACCTAGGGATTGGCAGAGAGCATGCATAGTTCCTTTGTATAAAGGCAAAGGGGATAAAAGAGAGTGCAAAAATTATAGGGGGATAAGTCTGTTGAGTGTACCTGGTAAAGTGTATGGTAGAGTTATAATTGAAAGAATTAAGAGTAAGACGGAGATAGGATAGCAGATGAACAAGGAGGCTTTAGGAAAGGTAGGGGGTGTGTGGACCAGGTGTTTACAGTGAAACATATAAGTGAACAGTATTTAGATAAGGCTAAAGAGGTCTTTGTGGCATTTATGGATTTGGAAAAGGCGTATGACAGGGTGGATAGGGGGGCAATGTGGCAGATGTTGCAAGTGTATGGTGTAGGAGGTAGGTTACTGAAAGCAGTGAAGAGTTTTTACGAGGATAGTGAGGCTCAAGTTAGAGTATGTAGGAAAGAGGGAAATTTTTTCCCAGTAAAAGTAGGCCTTAGACAAGGATGTGTGATGTCACCGTGGTTGTTTAATATATTTATAGATGGGGTTGTAAGAGAAGTAAATGCGAGGGTCTTGGCAAGAGGCGTGGAGTTAAAAGATAAAGAATCACACACAAAGTGGGAGTTGTCACAGCTGCTCTTTGCTGATGACACTGTGCTCTTGGGAGATTCTGAAGAGAAGTTGCAGAGATTGGTGGATGAATTTGGTAGGGTGTGCAAAAGAAGAAAATTAAAGGTGAATACAGGAAAGAGTAAGGTTATGAGGATAACAAAAAGATTAGGTGATGAAAGATTGAATATCAGATTGGAGGGAGAGAGTATGGAGGAGGTGAACGTATTCAGATATTTGGGAGTGGACGTGTCAGCGGATGGGTCTATGAAAGATGAGGTGAATCATAGAATTGATGAGGGAAAAAGAGTGAGTGGTGCACTTAGGAGTCTGTGGAGACAAAGAACTTTGTCCTTGGAGGCAAAGGGGAATGTATGAGAGTATAGTTTTACCAACTCTCTTATATGGGTGTGAAGCGTGGGTGATGAATGTTGCAGCGAGGAGAAGGCTGGAGGCAGTGGAGATGTCATGTCTGAGGGCAATGTGTGGTGTGAATAATGCAGAGAATTCGTAGTTTGAAAGTTAGGAGGGGGTGCGGGATTACCAAAACTGTTGTCCAGAGGGCTGAGGAAGGGTTGTTGAGGTGGTTCGGACATGTAGAGAGAATGGAGCGAAACAGAATGACTTCAGAGTGTATCAGTCTGTAGTGGAAGGAAGGCGGGGTAGGGGTCGGCCTAGGAAGGGTTGGAGGGAGGGGGTAAAGGAGGTTTTGTGTGCGAGGGGCTTGGACTTCCAGCAGGCATGCGTGAGCGTGTTTGATAGGAGTGAATGGAGACAAATGGTTTTTAATACTTGACGTGCTGTTGGAGTGTGAGCAAAGTAACATTTATGAAGGGATTCAGGGAAACCGGCAGGCCGGACTTGAGTCCTGGAGATGGGAAGTACAGTGCCTGCACTCTGAAGGAGGGGTGTTAATGTTGCAGTTTAAAAACTGTAGTGTAAAGCACCCTTCTGGCAAGACAGTGATGGAGTGAATGATGGTGAAAGTTTTTCTTTTTCGGGCCACCCTGCCTTGGTGGGAATCGGCCGGTGTGATAATAAAAAATAAAAAAAATTTATATACATATATAGGTACAGTGGTACCCTGAGTTTTGAACTGGTCCCAACTCAACCAATTATGTAAGTACGTATATTATTGTAAGTGCTTTCGTAAGTGTATTTTTGGGGGTCTGAAATGGACTAATCTAATTTATAGTATTCCTTATGGGAATAAATTCATTCGGTAAAGGCATTCCACCAGCCTTCTGGAACAAAGAAAGTTCGAAACTCAGGGTACTACCATAGTAGGTTGGTAGACAGCAACCATTCAGGGAGGTACTACCATCCTACCAAGTGAGTGTAAAAAGGAAGCCTGTACAGTATTTGTTTTACATGATGGTAAGATTGCTGGTGTCTTTTTTCTCTCATAAACATGCAAGATTTCAAATACGTCTTGCTACTTCTACTTACACATAGGTCACACTACACATACATGTACACATTTATGTATACACACTCATCTGACTTTTCTTTGATTTTATCTTAATAGTTCTTGTTCTTAGTGTTTTTCATTTCATATCCATGGGGAAGTGGAATAAGAATCTTTCCTCCGTAAGCCATGCGTGCTGTGAAAGTCAACTAAAATGCCGGGAACAATGGGCTAGTAACCCCTTTTCCCATACAGCTTACTAAAAAGAAAAAGAAAACCCTCAAAGTGGGATGCTTGAATGTGTGTGGATGTTGTATGAATGATAAGAAAGAGATGATTGTGGATGTTATGAATGAGAAGCTGGATGTCCTTGCTTTAAGTGAAACAAAGCTGAAAGGGGTGGGAGAGTTTCAGTGGGGAGAAATAAATGGGATTAGGTCAGGGGTTTCAAATAGAGTTGGAGCTAAAGAAGGAGTAGCAATAATGTTAAAGGATAAGTTTTTCGGGCCACCCTGCCTTGGTGGGAATCGGCCAGTGTCATAAAAAAAAAAAAATGAAAAACAGATAGCAGGAGATAGCGTCTCTCAAGCGATCATTTGTAAAAATGCTAAGCAGTTGCATGATGATTTGGTAAAGAAATTGCCTGCAACTAGTGGTGATGTGAGTGAATTTAAGGCCAGCAAAGGTTGGTTTGAAAGATTTAATAATTGTAGTGGCATACATAGTGTGATTAGGCATGGTGAGGCTGCCAGTTCGGACCAAAAAGCAGCTGGAAAATAACATTAACAACGTCGACACTCTCCCCTCCTCCCATCCCATCAATCATCACCAGATCTTCATTAAAAGTAAGTGTCATGTATTCTATTGTTAGTAGAGTACTACAAACTGTGCATGTCTTCTTCAGTTTGTGTGCATTAAACTTAATATTTCATGTGGTAAAAATTTTTATTTCATACTTTTGGGTGTCTTGCATGGATTAATTTGACTTCCATTATTTCTTATGGGGAAAATTGATTCTCTTTTCGATAATTTTGGTTTACAATGAGCTCTCAGGAACAGATTAATATCGCAAACCGGGGGTCCACTGTATATGGAGAGTAAAAGAAAGGTGAAGAGAGTAGTGAGTGAGTGCAAAAGGAGAACAGATGAAAGAGTGGGAGAGGCACTGGCAAGAAATTTTGCTGAAAACAAGAAAAATTTTTGGAGTGAGATAAACAAGTTAAGAAAGCCTAGGGAACGGATGGATTTGTCAGCTAAAAACAAGTAGATGGGGAACTGGAGATACTGGATAGATGGCGGGAATATTTTGAGGAACTTTTAAATGTCGATGATGAAAGGGAGGCGACAATTTCATGCAATGGTCATGGAGGTATAACATTTTTTAGGAGTGAAGAAGAGCAAGATGTGAGTGTGGGGGAGATGCGTGAGGCATTACGCAGAACGAAAGGGGGTAAAGCAGCAGGAACTGAGGGGATCATGACAGAAATGTTAAAAGCAGGGGGGAAATACAGGTCTCCCTAAACATTCGCGTTTTCAACTTTCGCGGGCTTCACATATTCGCGAATTTCCAACTGCCAAATTCCAGCCTCCAAATTCCCAGCCGCAAAATCATATTTAAGTTTCCCGCCACCTGCGAGTCCCTACTACCCTCCCTCTGACCCCCCGCAACTGGCAGCCAGCCCTCCCACCAGTGTGGCGAGTGTTTTGTTTGTTCATTATTTGCTATTAAACTACAGTATAAATAATGTAAACCCATTCATGACTGCATATTGGAATGGCTATTTGGACAGGTATTGGATGGTGACATCATGTGTTTACTCTTGAACACAGCAAAGAATCAAACATTTCTGCTACTACTAATAATAACAATAATAATAATAATAATAATAATAATAATAATAATAATAATAATAATAATAATAATAATAATAATAAATGCGATAGAATTGAAGAAGGAAATTGTACAAAATGCGAGGGAGTGGTTGACACATGGCCAGTGTGACTTTGTTTATGCTGGAGTGAGCATTAGTCTCCGTGCTCTTCCAAACATTTCACAATAATTCATTGTGTTTGGTGCTTGTAGATTGAGTGCGACTGGAGTGGTAGAGGCAGTGGGTGAGGCAGTGGGCGAGGCAGCAGTTGAGGCAGTGGGTGAGGCAGTGGGTGAGACAGCGGGTGAGGCAGTGGTTGAGGCAGTGGTTGAGGCAGTGGTTGAGGCAGTGGTTGAGGCAGTGGGTGAGGCAGTGGGCGAGGCAGCGGTTGAGGCAGTGGGTGAGGCAGTGGGTGAGACAGCAGTTGAGGCAGTGGTTGAGGCAGTGGGTGAGGCAGTGGTTGAGGAAGCAGTTGAGGCAGTGGGTGAGGCAGTGGGTGAGGCAGTGGGCGAGGCAGTGGGCGAGGCAGTGGGTGAGGCAGTGGGTGAGGCAGTGGATGAGGCAGTGGGTGAGGCAGTGGATGTGGCAGTGGGTGAGACAGCAGTTGAGGCAGTGGGTGAGGCAGTGGGTGAGGCAGCAGTTGAGGCAGCAGTTGTGGCAGTGGGTGAGACAGCGGATGAGGCAGTGGTTGAGGCAGTGGTATTTAATAACATACCATTGCCTCAACCACTGCCTCACCCACTGCCTCAACATCTTCCTCAACCACTGCCTCTACCACTCCAGTCGCACTCAATCTACAAGCACCAAACACAGTGAATTATTGTGAAGTGTTTGGAAGAGCAAGGAGACTAATGCTCACTCCAGTATAAACAAAGCCACACTGACGATGTGTCAACCACTCCCTCGTATTTTTGTACAATTTCCTTCTTCAATTCTATCGCATTTATTACTATTATTACTATTGTTATTAGTAGCAGTAGCAGAAATGTTTGATTCTTTGCTGTGTTCAAGAGAAAACACATGATGTCACCGTCAATACTTGTCCAGACAGCCATTCCAATATGCAGTCATGAATGTGTTTACATTATTTATACTGTAGTTTAATAGCAAATAATGAACAAACAAAACACTCACCACACTGAGTGGTGGGAGGGCTGGCTGCCAGTTGCGGGGTCGGAGGGAGTGTAGTAGGGACTCGCAGTGGTTGAGGAAGTGGTGGAGGCACTGGTGGAGGCAGTGGTATTTAATAACATACATGTTGTTAAACCATAACATGTATGTATTTAGTACAATTTATGACGTTTTCATGTATTTTATGATTGTTCATTGTTCAACAAGTTAAGGAAGCAGTATTTATTATATTTCCCTACAATATTTTGGGGCACCAAACACTCGCGATTTTTCAGCATTCGCAAGGCTCTTGATCCCCTAACCCCCGCGAATGTTGAGGGGAACCTGTATTATGTTGGAGTGGTTGGTATTATTGTTTAATAAATGTATGAAAGAGGAGAAGGTACCTAGGAATTGGCAGAGAGCGTGTATAGTTTCTTTATATAAAGGGAAGGGGGACAAAAGACTGCAAAAACTATAGGGGTATACCTGAGTATACCAGGTAAAGTGTACAGTAGGGTTATTATTGAAAGAGTTAGAGGTAAGATAGAGAGTAGGATTGCAGATGAGCAAGGAGGCTTTAGAGTGGGTATGGGATGTGTAGATCAAGTGTTTACATTAAAGCATATATGTGAACAGTATTTAGATAAAGGTAGGGAAGTTTTCATTGCATATATGGATTTAAAAAATGAATATGATAGAGTGGATAGGGGAGCAATGTGGCAGATGTTACAAGTGTATGGAATAGGTAGTAAGTTACTAAATGCTGTAAAAAGCTTTTATGAGGATAGTGAGGCTCAGGTTAGGGTGTGTAGGAGAGGGAGATTACTTCCTGGTAAAAGTAGGTCTTAGGCAGGGATGTGTAATGTCACCATGGTTGTTTAATATATTTATAGATGGGGTTGTGAAAGAAGTAAATGCTAAGGTGTTGGAGAGTTGGGTGGGATTAAATTATGGGGAATCAAGTACAAAATGGGAGTTGACATGGTTACTTTTTGCTGATGATATTGTCCTTATGGGAAATTCTAAAGAAAAATTGCAAAGGCTAGTGGACGAGTTTGGGAGGGTGTGTAAAGGTAGAAAGTTGAAAGTGAATATAGATAAGAGTAAGGTGATGAGGGTATCAAACGATTTAGATAAAGAAAAACTGGATATCACATTGGAGACAGGGAGTATGGAAGAAGTAAATGTGTTCAGATATTTAGGAATTGAAGTGTCAGCGGATGGGTTTATGAAGGACGAGGCTAATCATAGGATTGACGAAGGAAAAAAGGTGAGTGGTACATTGAGGTAAATGTTGAGACAAAAAAACGTTATCAATGGAGGCAAAGAAGGGAATGTATGAAAGCATAGTGGTACCAACACTCTTATATGGGTGTGAAGCTTGGGTTGTAAATGCTGCAGCGAGGAGGCGGTTGGAAGCAGTGGAGATGTCCTGTCTAAGGGCAATGTGCAGAGAAATTAGGTAATTAGGAGGTGTGGGGTTAATAAAAGTATTAGTCAGAGGGCTGAAGAGGGGTTGTTGAGGTGGTTTGGTCATTTAGAGAGAATGGATCAGTGTAGAATGACATGGAGTGTGTATAAATCTGTAGGGAGGGGGAAGACAGGGTAGGAGTCATCCTCAAAAAGGTTGGAGGGAGGGGGGTAAAGGTGGTTTTGTGGGCGAGGGCCTTGGACTTCCAGCAAGCATGCATGAGCATGTTAGATAGGAGTGAATGGAGATGAATGGTATTTGGGACCTGACGAGCTGTTGGAGTGTGAGCAGGGTAATATTTAGTTAAGGGATTTAGGGAATGTATTAGAAAATGTATATTTTTATATAGCCGGACTTGAGCCCTTGAAATGGGAAGTACAATACCTGCATTTTAAAGGAGGGGTTTATGATATTGGCAGTTTGGAGGGCTATGTTGTGGATCTTTATACTTATATGCTTCTAAACTGTTGTATTCTGAGCACCTCTGCAAAACAGTGATTATGTGTGAGTGAGGTGAAAGTGTTGAATAATGATGAAAGTATTTTCTTTTTGGGGATTCTCTTTCTTTTTGGGTCACGCTGCTTCGGTGGGAGACAGCCGACTTGTTAAAAAAAAAAATTATATATAGCATACAGTGGACCCTCGACCAACGATATTAATCCGTTCCTGATAGCTCATCATTAATCGAAATTATCGTTAGTCGAGTTAATTTTCCCCATAAGAAATAATGGAAATCAAATTAATCCGTTCCTGACAACCCAAAGTATTAAAAAAAAAAAATTTTTACCAAATGAAATATTAATTTTAATACATACAAAATGAAGAAGACATGCACAGTTACATGACACTTACTTTTATTGAAGATCTGGTGATGATTGATGGGCTGGGAGGAGGGGAGAGTGTTGATGGTCTTAGTGTTTAGAAGGGGAATCCCCTTCCATTAGGACTTGAGGTGGCAAGTCCTTTTCCGGGGTTACTTCCCTTCTTCTTTTAATGCCACTAGGACCAGCTTTAGAGTCACTGGACCTCTGTCGCACAATATATCTGTCCATAGAGGCCTGTACCTCCCGTTCCTTTATAACATTCCTAAAGCGTTTCACAACATTGTCAGTGTACAGGTCGCCAACACAGCTTGCAGTAGCTGTGTCAGGGTGATTTTCATCAAAAAAGCTTTGCACTTTAAGCCACATTGCACACATTTCCTTAATCTTTGAAGTAGGCAACTTCTTCAATTTCTCCATCCCCTCCTCCGAAGCAGTTTCCTCAGGTCTGCCCTCTTGCTGTTCAAGATGATCTAGCAGCTCATCAGTAGTTAGTTCTTCATTGTCCTCCTCCACCAACTCTTCCACATCCTCCCCACTAACCTCCAACCCCAAGGACTTCCCCAATGCCACAATGGATTCCACAACTGGCATAGGATTCCCAGGGTTAACCTCAAACACTTCAAAATCCCTTTCGTCTACACATTCTGGCCACAGTTTTTCCCAAGCAGAGTTCAAGGTCCTCTTAGTCACTTCCTCCCAAGCCTTACTTATAATGTTTACACAATTGAGGATGCTAAAGTGATTTCTCCAAAACTCTCTTAGAGCCAATTGAGTTTCTGAGGTCACTACAAAGCACCTTTCAAACACAGCTTTTGTGGACAGTTTGCAATGACCTGGTGGTCCATGGGCTGCAGGAGAGGAGTGGTATTAGGAGGCAAAAACTTCACCTTAATGAAGCTTATGTCCGCAGAAAGTCGCTCTGCCAAGTCTGAAGGATGACCAGGAGCATTGTCTAATACCAGGAGGCACTTAAGGTCCAATTTATTTTCCAGGAGGTAATTTTTCACAGTGGGGGCAAATGCACGGTGTAACCAGTCATAGAAAAAGTCCCTAGTGACCCATACCTTATTGTTTCCCCTCCACAGCACACACAAATTAGCCTTGAGGACATTGTTTTTCCTGAACACTCTGGGAGTTTCGGAGTGATACACCAATAAAGGCTTCACTTTGCAATCACCACTAGCATTGGCACACATCAACAGAGTAAGCCTGTCTTTCATAGGCTTATGTCCTGGGAGTGCCTTTTCCTCCTGAGTAATGTAGGTCCTGCTTGGCATTTTCTTCCAAAACAGGCGTGTATCATCACAATTAAACACTTGTTCAGGTTTCAGTCCTTCACTGTCTATGTACTCCTTGAATTCCTGCACATATTTTTCAGCCGCTTTGTGGTCAGAACTGGCAGCCTCACCATGCTTTATCACACTATGTACGCCACTACGATTCTTAAATCTCTCAAACCAACCTTTGCTGGCCTTAAATTCACTCACATCACCACTAGTTGCTGGCATTTTTTTAATTAAATCGTCATGCAACTTCCTAGCCTTTTCACATATGATTGCTTGAGAGATGCTATCTCCTGCTATCTGTTTTTTGTTTATCCACACCAATAACAGTCTCTCAACATCTATCACCTGTGATCTCAGTTTCGAAAACATAGTTGCACCTTTGGCAAGAACAGCTTCCTTGATTGCTGTTTTCTTGCCCACAATAGTAGCGATGGTTGATTGGGGTTTTGTGTACAACCTGGCCAGTGTGGAGACACGCACTCCACTTTCATACTTAGCAATGATCTTGTTCTTCATATCCATAGTAATTCTCACCCTTTTTACTGTAGGGTTGGCACTAGAAGCTTTCTTGGGGCCTATGGTGACTTATTTTGCAGGTGCAATCACTACAAACGCTGTGATAGTATGTAATGTTCCGATTGTATGTTTGGATGGGACCGCGGTGGCTGGCTGGCTGGCTTGTAAACACTTGCACCCATGGGACAAGTGAGGCGCACTCAGGCCACAAGTGGATGCTTCTCGAACGGAACGAATAGCGTTGGTCGGGTTTTTTAGCGCTAGTCGAGGCAAAATTTTTGCGTTAAAATGTATCGCTAGTCGGATTTAACGTTAGACGATGCCAACATTGGTCGAGGGTCCACTGTATATACAGTGGACCCCCGTCTTACAATATTAATCCGTTCCTGAGAGCTCATCGTAAACCAAAATTATCATTAGCCGAAATAATTTTCCCCATAAGATATAATGGAAATCAAATTAATCTGTTCCTGACACCCCAAAGTATGAAATATTAATTTTAATACACACAAACTGAAGAAGACATGCACAATTACTACTCTACTAAGAAGAGAATACATGACACTTACATTTATTGAAGATCTAGTGATGACTGATGGGATGGGAGGAGGGGAGTGTGTGGAAGTTATTGTTTAGAAGGGGAATCCCCTTCCATTAGGACTTGAGGTAGCAAGTCCTTTTCTGGGGTTACTTCCCTTCTTCTTTTAATGCCACTAGGACCAGCTTGAGAGTCACTGGACAAATGTTGCACAACAAATCTGTCCATAGAGCTCTGTACCTCTCATTCCTTTAAGACTTTCCTAAAATGAGCCATAACATTGTCATTGTACAGGTTGCCAACACAGCTTGCAGTAGCTGTGTCAGGGTGATTTTCATCCATAAAGGTTTGCAGTTCAACCCGCTTTGCATACATTTCCTTAATCTCTTTTTTCAATTCCATACTAATTCTCGCCCTTTTTACCACAGGGATGGCACTAGAAGCTTTCTTGGGGTCCATGGTGACTTATTTTGCAGTTACAAGCACTAAAACCACTGGGATAATGTGAAATGTACAGAATGTATGTGTGGATGTGACCGCAGTGGCTGGCTTTGTAAACACTGGCACTGAGGCCACAGGTGGGACGCGTCCCGGACGAATCATGTAAGGCGAGTTTTTTATCGTGAGGCGAGGCAAAATTTTAGCATTCAAATGCTTCGTATGGCGGATTTAACGTAACACGATGTGTTCGTAAGGCGGGGGTCCACTGTGTATGTATACTATATATATATATATATTATATATATATATATATATATATATATATTATATATATATATATATATATATATATATATATTATAATATATATAAATATATATATATATATATATATATATATATATATATATATATATATATATATATATATATATATATATATATATATATATATATATACAGTAGGGCCCCACTTATACGGCAGGTTAGATTCCAGGCTACCGCCGTAAAGTGGAACACCCTTTTTTTCCACTTTTAAACGCATACAAACACTAGATAACAAGTTTACACTAACATATATTAAGTTAGCAATAGAACCAGGCATCAAAAAACAATAAAAAAAGTACAATACACACATAGTGCACTCATTACTTACCTTAAAATATTTATAGTCTTAATCTAGGGTGAGACAAGTAGTATTTATTGTAAGAAATCAAGTGTGGTATGTATGGTAGTCAGCCAGGCTACCATACCAGGCCAACCCACCCACACATACTATTCTATGATACTTAAGCATCCCAGAGCGATAAAATGTATATACAGTTCACTCATTACTTACCTTAAAATATTTGTAGTCTTAATGTAGGGTCAGGAGTAAGTAAATGAGATAAATGAGAGAGAGAAAGAATGAGTGCATGAGAGAGTACAGGCGCAGAGTTATGTAAACAAACCAGGCGAGGGTAAGTTTTGTAAACAAACAGTGTACACGTCTGGTTTGTGTACAAGTTACATTGTGTACAGGTTGTCTCTACATTGATACGGTAGAATAAATAAAGAAGAACACTCTCATTCTCATGTAACATCATTTTGAGAAGAAATGATGCTCTGAGTGAAGGCAATGGAAATATGTCACTCTGACTTTTTTGGGTTATCCTAGGTTCTCTACACATATGTTGTTATGTATGATAATCTATGTAACTGTATTTGTGTATACCTGAATAAACTTACTTACATACATACGAAAGGAATAATTTTCTACAGTTACCCCCAATAACACATTTTCTCTTATGTTAGATTAGAGAAAATGTTATTCTTGGCGTCACTTGTACAAGTTATCTAGCTACCACATCTCATGTTTATGTTTATTTATTCTATTGTGGGGTGTATTTACCATCTTTTTATGTAATGTATCGTGTTTATTATATAATTTTGAAAAAAATATCATGGATGGATTAATGAAAATGTGTATATTAACGTAATATACAACATTTAATGAGACTCGGTGATTATTATTATTATTATTATTATTATTTCTAATATGGCGTCACTTGTGCAAGTTGTCTGCTACCACATCTCACATTTATGTTTATTTATTCTACTGTGGGGTGTACAGTGGACCCCCGCATAACGATTACCTCCGAATGTGACCAATTATGTAAGTGTATTTATGTAAGTGCGTTTGTACGTGTATGTTTGGGGGTCTGAAATGGACTAATCTACTTCACAATATTTCTTATGGGAACAAATTCGGTCAGTACTGGCACCTGAACATACTTCTGGAGTGAAAAAATATCGCTAACCGGGGGTCCACTGTATTTATCTTATTTATATGTTATGCATCGTGTTTATTATATAATTTTGAAAAAATATCATAGATGGATTAATGAAAATGTGTATTTAACGTAATATACGACATTTAAATGAGACTCGATGATTAATATTATCATTACTAATATGACGTCTGGAGACATAAGACACTCTTTCTGATTTTAATGTGTACCTACATGCCAGCACAGTATGTAAGTTTATTTAAGTACAGGTATACATAAGTATAATTATCAGAGTACAGTGGACCCCCGCATAACGATCACCTCCCAATGCGACCAATTATGTAAGTGTATTTATGTAAGTGCGTTTGTACATATATGTTTGGGGGTCTGAAATGGACTAATCTACTTCACAATATTCCTAATGGGAACAAATTCGGTCAGTACTGGCACCTGAATATACTTCTGGAATGAAAAAATATCGTTAACCGGGGGTCCACTGTACATATAAAATATGAAATAACTTTCAAAAACATTTGAAATTTTGGAGTTTCCAGACAAAATGGAGAGAGTGCTTACTGAGCTCACGGAGAATGTAGACAAACAGGGTGGGGTGCGGTGACAGTATTAGAAAGTCAGGTGGGGGAGCCGTATAGCGAGTTTTGGCCATAATTTGAAATGACTGTATTAGCGGAACGCCGTAAAGTGAAACGCCGTAAAGCAGGGCCCTACTGAATATATATATATATATATATATATATATATATATTATATATATTATATATATATATATATATATATATATATATATATATATATACAGTGGACCCCCGCATACCGTTGGCATCACATAACGTTAAATCCGCATACCGCTACATTTTAACGCCAAGATTTTGCCTCGCATACCGCTAAAAAACCCGCTCAACGCTGTTCGTCCGAGACACGTCTAATGTGCGCCCTTAGCCAGCCTCACATGTTCCACCGGTGGCATTGTTTACCAGCCAGCCTCCGCGGTAACATCCAAGCATACAATCGGAACATTTCGTATTATTACAGTGTTTCTGGTGATTTTATCTGCAAAATAAGTGACCATGGGCCCCAAGAAAGCTTCTAGTGCCAACCCTACAGCAATAAGGGTGAGAATTACTATAGAAATGAAGAAAGAGATCATTGATAAGTATGAAAGTGGAGTGCGTGTCTCCGAGCTGGCCAGGTTGTATAATAAACCCCAATCAACCATCGCTACTATTGTGGGCAACAAAAAGGCAATCAAGGAAGCTGTTCTTGCTAAAGGTTTAACTGTGTTTTCGAAACAGAGATCGCAAGTGATGGAAGATGTTGAGAGACTCTAATTGGTGTGGATAAATGAGAAACAGATAGCAGGAGATAGCATCTCTCAAGTGATCATAAGTGAAAAGGCTAGGAAGTTGCATCAGGATTTAATTAAAAAAATGCCTGCAACTAGTGATGATGTGAGTGAATTTAAGGCCAGCAAAGGTTGGTTTGAGAGATTTAAGAGGCGTAGTGGCATACATAGTGTGATAAGGCATGGTGAGGCTGCCAGTTCGGACCACAAAGCAGCTGAAAAATATGTGCAGGAATTCAAAGAGTACATAGAAACTGAAGGACTGAAACCTGAACAAGTGTTTAATTGTGATGAAACAGGCCTGTTTTGGAAGAAAATGCCAAGCAGGACCTACATTACTCAGGAGGAAAAGGCACTCCCAGGACATAAGCCTATGAAAGACAGGCTTACTCTGTTGATGTGTTCCAATGCTACTGGTGATTGCAAAGTAAAGCCTTTATTAGTGTATCACTCTGAAACTCCCAGACCATTCAGGCAAAAGAATGTCCTCAAGGAAAATTTGTGTGTGCTGTGGAGGGCAAACAGTAAGGCATGGGTCACTAGGGACTTTTTCTATGACTGGTTACACCATGCATTTGCCCCCAATGTGAAAGATTACCTAACTGAAAAGAAATTAGAACTTAAGTGCCTCCTGGTGTTAGACAATGCCCCTGGTCATCCTACAGACGTGGCAGAGCGACTTTATGGGGACATGAAATTCATTAAGGTGAAGTTTTTGCCTCCTAATACCACTCCTCTCCTGCAGCCCATGGACCAGCAGGTTATTGCAAACTTCAAAAAACTGTACACAAAAGCTCTGTTTGAAAGGTGCTTTGTAGTGACCTCAGAAACTCAACTGACTCTAAGAGAGTTTTGGAGAGATCACTTTAATATCCTCAATTGTGTAAACCTTATAGGTAAGGCTTGGGAGGGAGTAACTAAGAGGACCTTGAACTCTGCTTGGAAGAAACTGTGGCCAGAATGTGTAGACCAAAGGGATTTTGAAGGGTTTCAGGCTAACCCTGAGAATCCTATGCCAGTTGAGGAATCCATTATGGCATTGGGAAAGTCCTTGGGGTTGGAGGTTAGTGGGGATGATGTGGAAGAGTTGGTGGAGGAGGACAATGAAGAACTAACCACTGATGAGCTGATAGATCAACTTCAACAGCAAGAGGCCAGACCTAAGGAAACTGGTTCGAAGGAGGGGAGAGAGAAATTGAAGAAATTGCCTACTACAAAGATTAAGGAAATCTGTGCAAAGTGGCTTGAAGTGCAAACCTTCATGGATGAAAATCACCCTCACACAGCTATTGCAAGCCGTGCTGGTGACTATTACACTGACAATGTTGTGAAACACTTTAGGGAAGTCATAAAGGAACGAGAGGTACAGGCCACTATGGACAGATATGTTGTGCGACAGAACTCCAGTGACTCTGAAGCTGGTCCTAGTGGCATTAAAGAAGAAGGGAAGTAACCCCAGAAAAGGACTTGACACCTCAAGTCTTAATGGAAGGGGATTCCCCTTCTAAACACTAACACTCTCTCCTCCTCCATCCCATCAATCATCACCAGATCTTCAATAAAAGTAAGTGTCATGTAATTGTGCATGCCTTTTTCAGTTTGTGTGTATTAAAATTAATATTTCATGTGGTAAAATTTTTTTTTTTTTCATACTTTGGGGTGTCTTGCACGGATTAATTTGATTTCCATTATTTCTTATGGGGAAAATTCATTCGCATAACGATAATTTCGCATAACAATGAGCTCTCTTGCACGGATTAATATCGCTATGCGGGGTCCACTGTATATATATATATATATATATATATATTATATATATAATATATATATATATATATATATATATATATATATATATATATATAATTATATATATATATACAGTGGACCCCCGCCGTTCGGCGGCCACGACTTTCGTGAAATCTGACTTTTGGCAAGTTTTCTCGGCAAAATTTAGCTTCGTGGTTCATGATTGGACTCGTGATTCGGCGACCTTCTGGTACGCGTCTGCCCATCAGCACGCACACAAAGCCAGTCTCCCGCACTATTCACACTCAGTGTGCCATTGTTTACCAGCATGTGACCATCACCCCATGGGTTCATACAACACATTTCAAAATAATTCATTGTTTTTTGTGCTTGCAACTGCTAAATAAGCTAACATGGGCCCAAAGAAAGCTCCTAATGCCAGCCCTTTGGTAAAGAAGGTGAGAAACACAATAGAATTCAAGGAAAAACTCATAGCAAAGTACTAAAGTAGGGAGGAAGAGAGAGGGGAGAATGTGCCTTCTGCAGTGATTCAATGATTCTACAATATGTATGATACTAAAGCAGCAGGTATCGATAAAGGCTATAGCTCTAGCCAGCGTAAAGTGTAGAATTAACAGTGTAGCAAGTAAGTTAAGCAAGTAAGCGATAGAAAAACAACTCTCCAATGTTGTTGGACGTGTATAGGACCGCTGAACATACACTGCCCTGCTATCTTCCACCACCCTAAACCTCTGCCAACATCTCCTTCATCAAACTAATTAAACTAACATCTCCAAGGTAAGTGTAAATATAAAAGTGAAAGTATAAAAGTAAATATAAGTGTAAATATAAAAGGACACCAATGGAAATATGTCACTCTTGAACTTTTTGGGTTATCATGGGTACTTTACACATATGCTGCTATGTATGATAATCTATGTATGCCGTAACTGTATTTGTGTATACCTGAATAAACTTATTTATTTATAAATTAAAATGTAAATATTTCTTATTTATAAATTAAAATGTAAATGTTTCTTATTTATAAATTACATACATTGACCAAAGCCTCCACCGCCACCAACATGGCTTCTCTCAGTGGCGGCCCTTAAACCCAACAACAACACTTACACCATTTACTCCTCTCATACATTATGACATATTTTATTCATTCTAGAGTATATATCATGTTTCTATGTTATTAACACTGTTTATAATGTCATATTAGATGAATTGTGATAGATAAATAAGCTGTAGAGATGATATTAGCATCATATTGAAGCATAATAAACTCGCCTTCCTCTTGCCTCCTACCTACCTCCTCCAACAAGAATCAATAAAGATTAACCCTTTGACGGTTTCAGGCCCCTTTCTGAAACTGTCATTCTATGTCGATAAATTTTTGAAAAAAAAAAAATATTTTTTCTTATGAAATTATAGAGAATCTTTTCCTGATGGTAATGACACCAAAAGTTCAAAATTTGTTCAAAAACTCATGGAATTACGCTCCCGCGAAGTTAGCGGTCTCGGCGACATATGCGTATCGGCGATTTCGCTGACTTTGAGCCCTATTTTTAGCCAATTCCTTTGTTCCAGTTGACCAAACTCATAGCTATTTCTTTAGAACTCCATTTTATCTATCAGCTGAGTACAAGAAACCTCCCATTTATCAATTTGGACTACCCAATATGGTGGTCAGAAATTGGCAATTTGGCCAATTTCACGCAAACTAAAAAAGATGCCAATTTCAAAATAGGGTCCAGAATAAACAAGGTAGACATTCTTGGCACTAAAATAACATATCCTCTGTTCATTAGTCACATCTCTAGGCCCCTCTTATATTATTATTGCTTTCTATTTTGATTTTTTTCATACAAAAAAATACAAAATTTACTGTTATGCAGACTACTGCATTATTGTAAAAATGGTATAAATAATATCAGTGCACTAGTGAAAGAATATTTGACTCCCCAGTTGACGTGTATTGGACGTGTGGTGTGATTTGTTTACTCCTGAACATTGGTAAAAATCGAACATTTCCGCTACTTTGAGCTCAGTTTCAAGGTCATTTTCATCGTCAAAGTAATGAAAATCATCTCTATTTCTGTAATATGTTTTCCATTTTATCACCTAAGACCATGAAAACGCAAATACATCGATAAATACTATACGAAAATACACCTCAAAGTCGGCGTTTTAATCCAAAAAAACGATCAGAGTTTTCTTTTTCTCATTACGTACTGTGTGCTGCAGGATTTTTTATATGTGGTGCACACTGACCACACAGACCCATTCTCTCACATGTGGGCCTACCAGCTTTCTTCCGCTTGATTTGAAGCCGCTAGAATTATTATAAAAAGGAATTATTTGGTATTCTGGTAGCGGGGAGTTAATGATACGTCTTCGGAGGCTTCTTTGTTTATTGTTAATGTCGTAGTGGGTACACAGGCTTGTGTTGTGCCCATGGCCCGGGAGGGCCATGCCCACGAGAGAGAGCTACTAGTGCTTGTGTCTTCCTGCTAGGCCGCTGTGTGAGTGAGAGAGAGGCATGGGCTGGCAGGCTGGCGTGCCTACCTAGAGGCCTGGCTACAGAGGGCAGCACCTGAGTGGCGCGAAATATGAACTAAGCTGGCAGACAGCATGGGCTGTCTGTGCAGACAGTACAGGCTGTCTACATTATTGAGTATATATACGTCAGAAACAGTGGCGCGTAAGATGTATTTATACGGCATAAACAGTCAAAGGGTTAAATGTGATGTTAAATGTTCATTTATCCATTTTATTAGTGTTTTATATTTATTTGTCATTGTTTTCTGTATGTAAATCTATATTTAATCTTTAAAAAAATTATTTTTTGCTAATACTTTTGGCTGTTTGAAATGGATTAATTGGGTTTCCATTATTTCTTATAGGGAAAATAGATTCGTCAATCGTGAATTTCACCAGTTGGCAGACTCTCTGGAACGGATAAATCACGAAACTCGGGGGTCCACTGTATGTATATGTGTGTATATATATATATATATATATATTATATATTATATATATATTATATATATATATATATATATATATATATATATATATATATATATATATATATATATTTTTTTTTTATCACACCGGCCGATTCCCACCAAGGCAGGGTGGCCCGAAAAAGAAAAACTTTCACCATTATATATATTATACAGTATACATGTACAGTGGTCCCTCAATAATCGTCCAGCCTGAAAGTCGTTCATTTCGGAAATACGTGTAGTCCCGTTATTTTGTGTAAACATTGGCTCACAAATGGTCCGTTAACTCGCTAATTGTCTTTCGTCCTGGACGCGTACTCACAGCTCTGAGCCGCCTCGGCCTCCCTTCCTAGCCAGTGTGCCATTGTTTACCAGTGAGCGACGGTCCCCTCATGTGTTCATACGAAATATTTCATAATATTCCATTCATTTTAGTGCTTGCAAGTGCTAAATAAGCTACCATGGCTCCAAAGAAAGCTCCTAGTACCAAGCCTTTGGTAAAGAAGGTGAGAAATACGATTGAATTTAAGAAAAACATCATTGAACAATATGAAAGTGGTGTACGTGTGGCCGAACTGGCCAGGATGTATAACAAACCCCATTTATTTATTTATTTATTTATTTATTTTATGTCTTTGCAAACAGTACATTGAGATTTTATATTTACAATAGTGGGTTGCAATGCAAAGAGAGCCTCTATTATGCCTTGGCATTATGGGCCAACTTAACATTATTGGCTTACAGACTACTTAACACTAAGGATTTTATCATAGTTGTACAATAGGACAGTAATTATTTCATAGTTGAACAGTAGATTATTAATTATAAGTGAATTAAATTTGTATAAGAAAAAGGATATATTCTTATAATCTAAAATGCTTTTTGTGGAAAACAATGGTTCAATTATATTCCTGTCAACAATGGATAAAAGGTTCAAAGTGATTGTTGAAGTTATGATGTGGGAGTACATAGGTGAGTATGTGTGTACTGAGTATTTAGTGTTTAGTCTAGGGTGATTAAGTGGCTTTTGAAAAGAGTCTTAAACTGGTTTTCAGACTGGGTTACTTTAAACCCTTTGACTGTTTTGGTCGTATATATACGTCTTACGAGGTACCGTGTTTGACGTATATATACTCATAAATTCTAGCGGCTTCAAATCAAGCAGGAGAAAGCTGGTAGGCCCACATGTGAGAGAATGGGTCTGTGTGGTCAGTGTGCACCATATAAAAAAATCCTGGAGCACACAGTACATAATGAGAAAAAAACAAACTCCGACAGTTTTTTTTAATTAAAATGCCGACTTTGTGGTCTATTTTTGTATAGTATTTATGGTTGTATTCTCGTTTCTTGGTCTCATTTGATAGAATGGAAAACATATTATAGAAATAGAGGTGATTTTGATTGGTTTTACTATAAAAAGAATCTGGAAATGGAGCTCAAAGTAGGGGAAATGTTTGATTTTTGCCAATGTTCAAAGGTAAACAAATTATGTAATTGTCCAATAAATGTCCAACTAGCCATTCTAATATGCAGTCATGAATGGATTGACATTATTTGTACAATTATTACAGCATTGCAGTAGTCTGCATAACAGTAAATCTTCTATTTTTTGTTTGAATAAAAATTCAAAATAGAAAGCAAGAGTAATATCAGAGGGACCCGGAGATGTGACTGATGAACAAAGAAAATGTTATTTTAGAGCCATGAATGTCTGCATTGTTCATTCTGGACCTTATTTTGAAATTGTCATATTTTTTAATTTTCGTGAAATTGGCCAAATTGCAAATTTCTGACCACGTTATTGGGTAGTTGAAATTGGTAAATGGGCAGTTTCTTGTACTCATTCGATAGAAAAAATGGAGTTCTAAAGAAATAGCTATGAGTTAGGTCCACCGGAACAATGGAATTAGCCAAATAGGACTCAGAGTGGGCGAAATCGCCGATTTGTAAACATTGCCAAGGTTGCTAACTTCGCAAGGGCGTAATTCCATAAGTTTTCCATCAAATTTCGTTTTTTGGTGTCATTACAATTGGGAAAAGATTCTCTATCATTTCATAAGAAAAAATCATTTCTTTTTTTTAAATTTTGCAATACCAGGAGACACCTCAGGATTGGGGTTTGCGACAGTCAAGGGGTTAATATTTTAGGGCCCATTATGTGCATAGAGTTTTTACACCATATCTTCCATCGTGGCAAGATTGTGTCCTCAAGAGGGATTTTGAAGGGTTTGTGGCTGACCCTGATGAGCCTATGTCAGTTGTGAAATCTATTGTGGCACTGGGGAGTTCCATGGGGTTGGAGGTGAGTTTGGAGGATGTGGAAGAGTTGGTGGAGGACCACAACGAAGAGCTAACCACTGAGGAGCTGCAAGAGCTTCAGCAGGAAGAGCAACAGATCGCAGAGCAGAATCTTGCTGCAGAGGAGGAGGAAGAGAGATGGAAGAAGGTGCCTTCTTCAGAAATTAAGGAGATTTTTGAAATGTGGGGTAGGATGGAAAGTTTATGGAGAAACATCACCCAGAGAAGGATGTTGCAAGCCATATTGGCAACTTGTACAGTGACAGAGTCTTGGCCCATTTTACGGAAGTTTTAACCCTTTCAGGGTTTCGGTCATACTAGTACGGCTTACGCGCCAGGGTTCTTGACGTACTAGTACTCATAAATTCTAGCGCCCTCAAATCTATTCAGAGAAAGTTGGTAGGCCTACATATGAAAGAATGGGTCTATGTGGTCAGTGTGCACAGTATAAAAAACATCCTGCAGCACACAGTGCGCAACGAGAAAAAAAAACTTAGTGCACAGTATAAAAAACATCCTGCAGCACACAGTGCGCAACGAGAAAAAAAAACTTAGACCGTGTTTTTGGATTAAAACATCGACTTTGCACTGTATTTTCGTATGGTATTTATTGTTGTATTCTAGTTTTCCTGGTCTCATTTTATATAATGGAAGACATATTACAGAAATTGAGATGATTTTGACTGGTTTTACAATGAAAAGTACCTTGAAATTGAGCTCAAAGTAGCAGAAATGTTTGATTTTTACCCACGTTCAAAAGTAAACAAATCATGCTAAGTGTCCAATACACGTCAACTGGTGAATTTAATATTCTTTCACAAGTGCGCCGATATTATTTATACCATTTCTACACTAATGCAATAGTCTGCATAACAGTAAATCTTCTATTTTTTGCGAGAATAAAAATTCAAAATGGAAAGCAAAAGAATGTAAGAGAGGCATGGGGACGTGACTAATGAACAGAGGAAATGTTATTTTAGTGCCAGGAATGTCTTTCTTGTTTATTCTGGACCCTATTTGGAAATTGGCATCTTTTGAAATTTGTGTGAAATTGGCAAAATTGCTAAATTCTGACCACTGTATTGGATAGTTGAAATCGGTAAATGGGTGGTTTCTTGTACTCATTAGATAGAAAAAATGGAGTTCTAGCAAAATAGCTATGATTTTTGTCGACTAGTACATTGGAATTGGCCAAAAATAGGGCTTAAAATGGGCAAAATCACTTATGCGTTAACATCGTCGAGACTGCTAACTTCACAAGAGCATAAATCCCTAAGTTTTCTATCAAATTTCATACTTTTGATGCCATTATGATCGGGAAAAAATTCTCTATCTTTTCATAAGAAATTTTTTTTTTTTTTTTTGAAATTTGGGGGACCCTGAGAACAAGTCTCTGAGAGGGCCTGTGGACCCTGAAAGGGTTAAAGAGATGCCAGAAACAGAGCTCTCTGGACAGTTTTTTTGCGAGACAGGACTCCAGTGACTCTCAAGCTGGTCCTAGTGGCATTAAGAAACAGAGAAGAGAAATAACCCCAGGTACCTGAGGTGTTGATGGAAGGGTATTCCCCTTCCAAACAGCAATTCAATCTCTCTCCTCCTCCAGTCTTCTATACACTAAGAAGAATCACCAATAAAGGTAAGTGTTATTCTGTTAATGTTTCATTCATCATGTGCCATTGTATTGTTTATGTACTACATCTATATTTCATGTAAAAAATTTTTTTGTTTTAACACTTCTGGGTGTCAGGAACGGATTAATTGTATTTACATTATTTCTTATGGGGAAAATTTATTCGAAAATCATCTATTTCAATAATAGTCCCACTTTCAGGAATGGATTATGGACGATAATTGAGGGACCACTGTATATGGTATAAACCTTGGCAATAAATACCGACAAGATGGTTTAGAAAAACACATAAGCAAACACTAGGACAAATCAGAAAATGTTTTGGTCCTGAGACCTTGATCACTTCTAACTGTCCTAAAGTTCTTGAATATTACATGTATGTTGAATCTTGTAAGGCCATTGGGCAAAACAGAAAATTCTCATTGTATTAGAGCACTAACACATTCTTCACCTGAAGGGTCATCCTTGGTTCAGTTCTATATTAAGTGTTCCTAGCTGCTATCAAAGCCTTTTCTACGTAGTCTTTAGGGTACTGTAGTTTTGCTGCAATATGAAAGATTTTCATTATTTCTTCAAGAAACTCAGAGCTGCACACCCAATAAGCTCTCAGGGACATGGTGAGAAAGATGCTCCTTTTTACTCTATTTTCACAGCCAGAATAGTAATGGCTGTAGGCACAAACTTTAGTGACTTTCCTATATACAGTGTACTGTAAACTGAAATTTCTATTAAAACATCTAGGAAGGGGAGTCTGTAGTCCACTTCTTTTTTCACTGTGAATTTAACAGATGGGACAAGTGTGCTAATTCTCTGTAAAAAATGTATCCAGATCCACAGAGATTGGCCACACACACAGGATGTCATCTATTCTCCGTTAAAATGTATCCAGATCCATAGAGGTTGGCCACAAGCACAGGATGTCATCTAAATACCTGAACCATCTGGCTTTGTGATGCAGGACAGCTTTAAACAGTTTAGTCTCAATAAATTCCATATGTAGTATACTGAATAAGGTAGACAATGAACTTTCCATAGTCAATCGAAGCCTTTGGGCATACTTTCCCTCAAATACTAACTTACAGTCAACTACACACAACTTAATCAACTCAATAATAATGTTATCAGGAAATGGCATAAAAAACTTATCCAATTCATGAGGTACTGGGACTCTGGTAAAAAAAAAAAAAAAACACACTAACATCAAATCTTAAAAGTATAGTCATTAGAAATGTTCTGGTTCTGCAATTTTTCAATACGTCTACATTGTTTTTTATATGGGAGTCAAGATATTACCTAGTACAGTGGTCCCTCGTTTTTCATAATCCGTTCCTGGAAGTGTGACTATTATCGAAATTGACGATTTCCGAATCCATTTTCCCCATAAGAAATAATGTAAATCCAATTAATTCGTTCCAGACACCCAGAAGTATCAACAATTTTTTTTTTTACCTTAAAGATAGATTTACATGCACAAAAGAATGAATATTCAACATGACAGTTACCTTTATTGAAGGCTGTTGTTGATGAATGGAAGACAGGGAGGAGGAAAGTGGGAAGAGAGATTATTGTTTGGAAGGAAAATCCCTCTCCATAAGGACTCTAGGTCACTTCAGGGGTCACTTCCCTAGCTTAAATATAGATTTACATGCAGAAAAGAATACCAAATAAATGTAAAGCACTAATAAAATGTAAATGAACATTGGTAATAGGGGTAGTTCATGAGTGGAACGGTGTGCCTAGTAGGGTGATCGAAGCTAAAACATTGGGTAGTTTCAAATTTAGGTTGGATAAATACATGAGTGAGAGGGGTTGGTTTGAATAAGGCTTGCACATGAGTAAATAGGTTTATCAAAGCTTATTGCTTGGGTAGCAGTTATGCTGTTAGTGGATTGGATTTGTGGAGGACCTGCCTAGTATGGGCCAACCGGCCTATTGCAGTGTTCCTCCTTTCTTATGTTATGTTCTAAAAGCTATGACTTGGGTAATTTCAAATTTAGGTTAGATAAATACATGAGCGAGAGGAGTTGGATTTGAGTCGGACTTGCACCTGAGCTTATTGCTTGGGTAGCATTTGTTCTGTTAGTCGGTTGGATTTGTGAAGGACCTCCCTAGTATGGGCCAACAGACCTATTGCAGTGTTCCTCCTTTCTTATGTTCTTATGTTCTAAAAGCTATGGCTTGGGTAGTTTCAAATTTAGGTTAGATAAGTACATGAGTGAGAGGAGTTGGATTTGAGTCAGACTTCCACCTGAGCTTTTTACTTGGGTAGCATTTGTTCTGTTAGTGGGTTGGATTTGCGAAGGACCTGCCTAGTATGGGCCACCAGGCCTGCTGCAGTGTTCTTCCTTTCTTAAGTTCTTATGTTCTTATTTAACATCACACTTACCTTTATTGAAGATTTGGTTGTGTGAGGGAGGGATGGCGAGTTTATTGTTGGAGAATATGACAATAATATCAACTCTGCGGCTTATTTATCTATCACAATTCAACTAATATGACATAATAAACAATACTAATAACACAGAAACATGGAATATACTCTAGAATGAATAAAATAAGTCATTATGTATGTCACAAGGTGTTGTGTTATGTTGTTGTCGGGTGTATAAGGGCCACTGAGAGTAAGCCGTCCATAATGGTGGTGAAGCGGTGTTTTCTGTAGCCCTATATAACTCCAACAACATTGGAGGAGTTAGTAGTATCGCTGAATCACTGAAGAAGGCACCCTCTACCACCATCACAACCACTACCACTGTCTACCACTATCACTACCACCTTCTACCACTATTGCAACTGCTACCACCATCACTACCACCTTCTACCACTATTACAACTGCTACCACCATCACTACCACCTTCTACCACTATTACAACTGCTACCACCATCACCACCACCTTCTACCACAATTACAACTGCAACCACCATCACTACCACCTTCTACCACCATCACTACCAACCTATACCACCATCAACCACTATCACAACTGCTTCCACTCTACCACCACCACCTTTGTATTTTTCTACAAACTTTTTCTTAAGTTATGTGAGTTTCTCACATTCTTTACCAAATGGCTGGCACTAGAAGGTTTCTTTGGAGCCATGGTGACTTATTTAGCAGTTGCAAGCACTAAAATAAATGGAATATTATGAAATGTATCATATGAACTCGTGGGATCATCCTCACTCACTGATAACAATGGCACACTGGCTGGGAATGGAGTGTGAGGTGGCTCAGGGCTGTGTGTACACGTCCCAGACCAACGACTATTTGGGAGTCAAATGACGATTCACGAGCCAATGTTTTGGTGAAAATAACGTTACGATTTTCGAAAATTACAACTATCGAGCCTTACGATTATCGAGGGACCACTGTATAGGTGTAAACACTTTGACTAAGCATTTGGACAAGTTACATGCTGCAGACCCCAAGGAACTAATAATAATTTCACTGGAAAGCCCAGTTTATGTCTTCATCAAGCTATGCATATAAGGAAGTGTTGCATATTTAGTTAACAATTGTTTGATCAATTCCTCATTACATAAAATGAATTGCAAACAGGCAGAAATGCTAAAGGTGGAGGCACAAAAGGTGGTGGTCTACCATACATATTTTCAAAATTTCATCAATGAAAAAAAAACATAGGAATTACTGTACATATGGATTATTAACATCTCTGTCCCCATCTCAAATTAATTATGATGTGGATTTCTGTAGGAAAATGTGATTTGCTTAACATATTTTTCACTTAGTGAGCCATTCCTTCAGTCCCTATCTAGTTTGTTAAGTGGGGATCCATTGTATACAGTATATTCTTTTGCTATCATCATCTTTTAATGTGACATGTAATGAGGTTTGGATATACATACAGTACAGCATTTTAATTTTTTTTTTAACACATCAGCCGTTTCCCACTGAGGCAGGGTGACCCAAAAAGAGAGATAAACCCAAAAAGAAAAAAACTTCATCGTTCAACACTCAGCATCATTCACACATAATCACTATCTTTGCAGAGGCTCTTAGATATGACAGTCTAGATGTAACTCTAAACAGCAAATATCCTAAACCCTTCTTTTAACCCTTAACCCTTTGAGGGTTTCGGGCGTACTAGTACGGCTTACGACCCAGGGTTTTTGACGTACTAGTAAGCCTAAATTCTAGCACCCTCAAATCTAGTGGGAGAAAGCTGGTAGGCATACATATGAAAGAATTGGTCTATGTGGTCACTGTGCACAGTATAAAAAAAATCCTGCAGCACACAGTGCATAATGAGAAAAAAAAACTTTGACCGTGTTTTTGGAATAAAACAGTGACTTTGCACTGTATTTTTGTATGGTATTTATTGTTGTATTCTAGTTTTCTTGGTCTCATTTTATAGAATGGAAGACATATTACAGAAATTGAGATGATTTTGACTGGTTTTACAATGAAAAATACCTTGAAATTGAGCTCAAAGTAGCAGAAATGTTCGATTTTTACCAAAGTTTAAAAGTAAACAAATCATGCCAAGCGTCCAATACACATCAACCGGTGAGACTAATATTCTTTCACAAGTGTGCTGATATTATTTATACCATTTCTATACTAATGCAGCAGTCTGCATAACAGTAAATCTTCTATTTTTTGTAAGAATAAAAATTAAAAGTGGAAAGCCAAAGAAATATAAGAGGGGCCTGGGGATGTGACTAACGAACAGAGGAAATGTTATTTTAGTGCCAGGAATGTCTTTCTTGTTTATTCTTTCTTGCTAAATTCTGACCACTGTACTGGATAGTTGAAATCAGTAAATGAGTGGTTTCTTGTACTCATTCAATAGAAAAAATGGAGTTCTAGAGAAATAGTTATGATTTTTGTCGACTAGTACATTGGAATTGGCCGAAAATAGGGCTCAAAGTGGGCAAAATCGCCGATGCGTAAACATCGTTGAGACCGCTAACTTCAAGAGAGTATAATTCCATAAGTTTTCCATCAAATTTCATACTTTTGGTGTCATTATGATCGGGAAAAGATTCTCTATCTTTTCATAAGAAAAAATAATTTTTTTTTTTAAATTTGGCGACCCTGAGAACAAGTCTCGGAAAGGGCCTGTCGACCCTCAAAGGGTTAAACGGTCCAAAAGTATATATACGTTCACGTGCGTAGCGCCCCAAACATATATATACGTTTTCTTTGTCATTCATTCAACACTGCCACGATAAGCCTGAGTCACCTAGAAATGAGAGAACGAGTGTGCGCACTCACTGTGCACCATATTAAAATAATTGGGGACGCCTGGGTACCATATGCTCTTTTTTTTGTTTAAATACTTCTGGGTGTCAGGAACGGATTAATTGTATTTACATTATTTCTTATGGGGAAAATTGATTCGAAAATCGTAGATTTCGATAATAGTAGCAACTCCAGGAATGGATTAACTACGAAAAATGAGGGACCACTGTATGGTAAATTTTGTTTGTCAGTTATCAGACAAATAATATTCAAGTACCAAGGAACAACACTTGAAATAGACCAACGCCCACGAAATTATCAACATATACCCTCTCGTCTGAGGCCTGGTGATCACTACCCCATACCACTGCCTGCTACTGCTTTCAAGAAAAATGCTCAGAAGAGGTGTTATGTCTTTGCACATACCACAAAAGGCCCACAAAAATGCAGACACACTCATTTTATGTGTGAGGAGTGTAACACACCATCGTGCATGCACCCATGTTTCAAAGGCTTCCACAAGCTGCAGCAGTTCTAGGAAAGTGTCCAGTGATTGTACATATGTACAGTGGAACCTTGACTCATGAGTTTAATCCTTTCCAGGAGCTAGCTCCTAACTCAATTTACTCGTATATCAAATTAATTTTCCTCATTTAACCCTTTCAGGGTCGACAGGCCCTCTCCCAGACTTGTTCTCAGGGTCGCCAAATTTTCAAAAAAAATAAAAAAATTATTTTTTCTCATGAAAAGATAGAGAATCTTTTCCTGATCATAATGACACCAAAAGTATGAAATTTGATGGAAAACTTACAGAATTATGCTCTCGCAAAGTTAGCGGTCTCGAAGATGTTTATGCATCGGCGATTTTGCCCACATTGAGCCCTATTTTCGGCCAATTCCAGTGTACTAGTCAACAAAAATCATAACTATTTCGCTAGAACTCCATTTTTTCTATCGAATGAGTACAAGAAACCACCCATTTACCGATTTCATCTACCCAATACAGTGGTCAGAATTTAGCAATTTTGCCAATTTCACACAAATTTCAAAAGATGCCAATTTCCAAATAGGGTCCAGAATAAACAAGAAAGACATTCCTGGCACTAAAATAACATTTCCTCTGTTCATTAGTCACATCCCCACGCCCCTCTTACATTTCTTTTGCTTTCCATTTTGAATTTTTATTCTCACAAAAAATAGAAGATTTACTGTTATGCAGACTACTGTATTATTGTAGAAATGGTATAAATAATATCAGCACACTTGTGAAAGAATATCAGATTCACCAGTTGACGTGTATTGGACGCGTGGCATGATTTGTTTACTTTTGAACTTTGGCAAAAATCGAACATTTCTGCTATTTGAGCTCAATTTCAAGGTACTTTTCATTGAGAAACCAATCAAAATCGTCTCAATTTCTGTAATATGTTTTCTATTCTATAAAATAAGACCAGGAAAACTAGAATACAACCAAAAATACCATAGGAAAGTACAGTGCAAAGTCGCTATTTGAAATAAAAAACACGGTCAAAGTTTTTTTTTCTCATTACGCACTGTGTGCCGCAGGATTTTTTTTATATTGCGCACACTGACCACATAGACCCATTCTTTCATATGTAGGCCTACCAGCTTTCTCTTGCTAGATTTGAGGAGGGCGCTAGAATTTATGCGTACTAGTACGTCAAAAACCCTGGCGCGTGAGCCGCACTAGTACGTCAGAAACCCTGAAAGGGTTAAATTAAATGAAAAGCCATTAATTCGTTTCTGCACTCTGGAGAGACGAGAAAAAATACTTGAATATGACGCTATTATCAACTGTACGGCTTATTTATCACAATTCATCTAATATGACATATTAAACAATATAATTAGCACAGAAACATGATATATACTCTAGAATGAATAAAAAGGCCAAAATGTCCCAATTTGACTATAGCATCTTCCTATGTTCTTACTGTAAGAGAAAGTGGAGTATTTTTGAGGCTAACTGCAGTAGATCACTAGGACCCATGGTTAGAAAAAAGAAATTTGGCCAAATGACTGTAAAAAATGCAAACAAGCACGAGAGAACTACCCACACAGGGATGTAAACATGTTTACTGCTTACCAGCTGTGCCATCAGCTGTGCCAACTAGCAGAAGCAATCTGAATTATTATTACAAACGTATTATGCATTATTATTATTATTATTATTATTATTATTAATTTAGGGAACTGAAGTTCTATCGTTATAATAATAATAATAATAATATTATATTATTATTAGTAGTATTATATTATTATTATTATTATCATTTTTTTCAACAAACTGGCCATATCCCACTGAGGCAGGGTGGCCCAAAAAGAAAAACGAAAGTTTCTCTTTAAATTTAGTAATTTATACAGGAGAAGGGGTTACTAGCCCCTTGCTCCAGTTATTATTATTATTATTATTATTAATTCTGGGAACTGAAGCTCTATCGTTATTATAATAATACAGTAAACCGCCATGGAAGAACTGCTGCACAATTTCATGTAACACTTCGTATAATTAATTTAACATCGTTCAGCTTGTGGGAAGGAAAAAAAATTCTCTTTTGCTCAAGCGGCCGCCTTGTTGTGTAGTAGCTGAGGAGCCATCAACTACCACTCCCCGACACCACCCCACCATCCCAGCATTTGTAATTCATACGTGTCCAGTCTTTCTCTGCTACAAGGCAGCTGTGTTTGTGAATTGTGTTATGATATTTTAATTACTATATCTTGTATCTGCCAAGCAATCATGACACCCAGTAGCCATACCAGTGTTGCTGAAAGTGGCACAAAGAGGTATAAGCACTTAAGTTTTAGAATTACCAAAGAAACAAAGATATTAGACAAGAGATAACCTGGAGCCGTAATGAAGTTTTACTTGGTACAAAGAAAAAGAGGTTAACATGAGTTTGTGTGACTGACTGACTGAATGACTGAGTTCCTGAATAACTTGACTGACTTACTGAATGATTTGACTGATTTACTGAATGACTTGACTGACTGAATGACCGGCTGACTTACTGAATAACTTGAGTGAGTGACCTGACTGAATGACTTGACTGACTTAGTTAATTAAATTAATAATAATACTAATAATAATAACTATGATTATTATTATTATAATAACGAATGCCGGCAACTCAGTGCACTGTTTACCTCGCTGTGGGAGCAGTTTTCTCCTGCTTTGCTTACATTCTTAAGTCATTTGGCCAAATTTCGTTTTTCTAAGCATGGGCCCTAAGAAAGTGTAAAGGACAGTGCTGAGAAGAAAAAGAGAATGATTTCCATGGAATTAAAGCATGAAATCATAGATAAACAAGTGAAGTGTCCAGGTTTTTGGTTGAAGGGGAAGAGGGAGGGGGTGAGCTGGCTAGTAACTCAAATGTTGGCTCGTAACTCAAGAGCAAAAAATCGACCCAGGGATGGCTCATATCGCAAAAAACTCGTAAGTTGGGACACTCATAAGTCAAGGTTCCATTGTATATATATACATTATAGAACAAACGTAATATACAATTTTTTATATTGTTTGTGTAAACAAGTTTTGTAAACAATATGATGATACTAGTGTTTTTGCTATAATTGTGTTACATCAAACAAATGTATATATGAACATTGCACCATACTTTGGTCTCACAGGCCACATAAGTTATGTGAAAAAATAAAATAGTGAAAAAAAAACAAGAAACCTTCTAATGCAAGTACAGGTACCATCTGACTTACGACCAAGCTTGGCTCTGACCAACCGGTCGTAAGTCAAAATGGACGTAAGTCGAACCTTTGAAAATTGCCGACATACTGGGTAGGACATAATGTCAAACGTTTCCTATATAAACTACCTACATAATACTGTAATGTAATGTACAATCATTATTTCATTCTTTTTACCATAATTTACTTTTATTGTTATATTTTAATTATTTATGTACTGTATATAATGTATACATGGTAGTGAACTGTACGGTAAATTTTACATCGCATACAGTGTCATATTTTACTGTTATCTTTATGTATTGTCAACACAGTGAAATGGGAGAATACCACTGGTAGTGTCATCCTGCCAGAATGTAGTATAACCTATACCCTAAGTAAAGAGACACAACTCTGGAACATGTGTAATACGTATCCGGCCAGGTGGGTGGATGGGTGGTTGGCTGACTGGCTGACTGGAAGTGGCTGTCTCTCTCTCTCTCTCTCTCTCTGTCTCTCTCTCTCTGTATCTCTCTCTCTCTCTCTCTCTCTGTATCTCTCTCTCTCTCTCTCTCTGTATCTCTCTCTCTCTGTCTCTCTCTCTCTCTCTCTCTCTCTCTCTCTCTCTCTCTCTGTATCTCTCTCTCTCTCTCTGTATCTCTCTCTCTCTCTCTGTATCTCTCTCTCTCTCTCTGTAATCTCTCTCTCTCTCTCTGTCATCTCTCCTGCTCTCTCTCTCTCTGTATCTCTCTCTCTCTGTATCTCTCTCTCTCTCTCTGTATCTCTCTCTCTCTCTCTCTCTGTATCTCTCTCTCTCTCTCTGTATCTCTCTCTCTCTCTCTGTATCTCTCTCTCTCTGTATCTCTCTCTCTCTCTCTCTGTATCTCTCTCTCTCTCTCTGTATCTCTCTCTCTCTCTCTGTATCTCCTCTCTCTCTCTCTGTATCTCTCTCTCTCCTCTCTCTCTGTATCTCTCTCTCTTCTCTCTCTGTATCTCTCTCCTCTCTCTCTGTATCTCTCTCTCTCTCTTCCTCTATCTCTGATCTCTCTCTCTCTCTCTGTATCTCTCTCTCTCTCTCATCTCTCCTCTGTCTATCTCTCTCTCTCTCTCTCTGTATCTCTCCTCTCTCTGTATCTCTCTCTCTCTCTCTGTATCTCTCTCTCTCTCTCTGTATCTTCTCTCTCTCTCTCTGATCTCTCTCTCTCTCTCTGTATCTCTCTCTCTCTCTATCTCTCTCTCTCTCCTCTCTGTATCTCTCTCTCTCTCTCTTATCTCTCTCTCTCTCTCTGTATCTCTCTCTCTCTCTCTCTCTCTCTCTCTCGTCTCTCTCTCTCTCTTTTCTCTCTCTCTCTGTATCTCTCCTCTCTCTGTATCTCCTCTCTCTCTTCTTCCCCTCTCTTCTCTCTCTCTCTCTCGTCTCTCTCTCTCTCTGTATCTCTCTCTCTCTCTGTATCTCTCTCTCTCTCTGTATCTCTCTCTCTCTCTGTATCTCTCTCTCTCTCTGTATCTCTCTCTCTCTCTGTATCTCTCTCTCTCTCTGTATCTCTCTCTCTCTCTGTATCTCTCTCCCCTCTCTGTATCTCTCTCTCTCTCTGTATCTCTCTCTCTCTCTGTATCTCTCTCTCTCTCTGTATCTCTCTCTCTCTCTGTATCTCTCTCTCTCTCTGTATTTTCTCTCTCTCTGTATCTCTCTCTCTCTCTGTATCTCTCTCTCTCTCTGTATTTCTCTCTCTCTCTTTCTCTCTCTCTCTCTCACAGGTACACATAAGTAATCATACATAGTATAAATTACCTAGGATAACCCAAAAAATCCAGACAAAGTGCTATACAGTGGACCTGTGCTCCAGTGCCCTAAATTAATAATAATATTAATAATAATTATTATTATTATAATAATACATATGTACTACTACTAATATTATTATTATTAATCTATAATATAATAATCATGTCCACTCATTATTTATTTTATTATTATCACACTGGCCGATTCCCACCAAGGCAGGGTGGCCCGAAAAAGAAAAACTTTCACCCTCATTCACTTCCATCACTGTCTGCCAGAAGGGTGCTTTACACTACAGTTTTTAAACTGCAACATTAACACCCCTCCTTCAGAGTGCAGGCACTGTACTTCCCATCTCCAGGACTCAAGTCCGGCCTGCCGGTTTCCCTGAACCCCTTCATAAATGTCACTTTGCTCACACTCCAACAGCACGTCAAGTATTAAAAACCATTTGTCTCCATTCACTCCTATCAAACACGCTCACGCATGCCTGCTGGAAGTCCAAGCCCCTCGCACACAAAACCTCCTTTACCCCCTCCCTCCAACCTTTCCTAGGCCGACCCCTACCCCGCCTTCCTTCCACTACAGACTGATACACTCTTGAAGTCACTCTGTTTCGCTCCATTCTCTCTACATGTCCGAACCACCTCAACAACCCTTCCTCAGCCCTCTGGACAACAGCTTTGGTAATCCACTCATTACTTACCTTAAAATATCTGTAGTCTTAATGTAGTGTGAGAGGTGAGTAAACAATATTAAATGAATAAACAAGAGAGAGAATGAGAATGTAGAATGTTCGCGAGTTATGTAAACAAATGTTGTTGTTGTTGTTACCAGCCCGGACATGAATGGTTTTTGTTCGCTCTGTCAAGCCGACCAGAAAAACATCTCATATTTGTTAATTTATATGTTTATATGTTATGTAGCACGTTAATTATATAATTTTGAAAAAAAAAATTAGATGGATTAAGCAGAATGTCTATATTAACATTTTATACAAATTTAATTCTTTTTAGTAATCTTTACAGGAAAAGGGGTTACTAGCCCATTGTTCCTGGCATTTTAGTTGACTTTTACAACACGCATGGCTTACGGAGGAAAGATTCTTATTCCACTTCCCCATGGATATAAAAGGAAAAGTAATAAGACCAAGAACTATTAAGATAAAATCAAAGAAAACTCAGATGAGTGTGTATAAACAAAAGAGTATATGTATGTGTAGTGTGACACTAAGTGTAAGTAGAAGTAGCAAGACATACCTGTAATCTTGCATATTTATGAGACAGACAAAAGACACCAGCAATCCTATCATCATGTAAAACAATTACAGGCTTTCGTTTTACACTCACTTGGCAGGACGGTAGTACCTCCCTGGGTGGTTGCGTATCTTTATACGTATATGCTTCTAAGCTGTTGTATTCTGAGCACCTCTGCAAAAACAGTGATAATGTGTGAGTGTGGTGAAAGTGTTGAATGATGATGAAAGTATTTTCTTTTTGGGGATTTTCTTTCTTTTTTGGGTCACCCTGCCTCGGTGGGAGACGGCCGACTTGTTGAAAAGAAAAAAAAATTAATGCGCCTCAGTGATTATTACTGTGTTATCATTATTAATATGACATCTTCAAGACCAATTACACTCTTAATGAGTGGCTCTGAGACAGACATGCGGACAGAAAGACAGACACAGGTAGACAGAAAGACAGACACAGGTAGACAGAAAGACAGACACACAGGTAGACAGAAAGACAGACACACAGGTAGACAGAAAGACAGACACACAGACAGAAAGACAGATAAACAGACACACAGAGATACAGACAGACACAGATATACAGGCAAACAGATACAGACAGGTTTATGTGCAACAGTGAAAACAAATAGAGAGTTCGAGAGTAAGAGCCTTTCTTGCCACAATCTCCAGTGCAAGATTTATAAAGACTTCATTTTGGGGCCATGGTGAAATTTACTGTCCAGTTAGTACAATTAATACAGTATGGTGCTGCTGATAGGGCAGGGTTACTCAAACTGATGCTGCCTGCATGATGCATTTCCGCCGCGAGTATCGTCAAATATTGTACAGCGATGTGCATCAGCCGGCCCAGCCCAGCTGCCAGATGCACAGTCGTATGTCGAGTGGACGTATGTCGAGCAGGTCGTAAGTCGGATGGTAGGTGTAAACTAAAGTTTACCAGGTGAGCGGCATTCGCCGCTGTTGTCATACATGGCTCATTTTCTGCCAACTTTACGCCTCTATATCTCGGTAAGTACTGATGGCAAGAAAATTTTGGGGGGATTAAAACAATCAGAAAAATAATCTTGACATTTTCATAAGAAAACATTTTTTTTTTTTCAAATATTTTTCGACACCAGGAAACACTTCAGGATTTGGGGTTTCGACAGTCAAAGGGTTAAACTTGAGCAACGTATTATATATGAAGGGATTCAGGGAAAACCAGTGAGCTGGACTTAAATTCTGGAGGTGGGAAGCACAGTGCCTGCATTCTGAAGGAAGGGTAGGAATGTTGCACTTCTGGCAAGACAGCAATTGAATGAATGATGGTAAATGTGTTCCCTCTTTTTTTGAGAAGGTGAGTCATCCTACCTTAGTGAGAAAGAGCCATTGCATTAAATAAATAATTACCAGCTCAAACTGAGGTTGTCAGAAGCTTCATTAATTATTTAACATAGATATGGCTTGATTAATGAATATCTAGGCTCCTTTGGAGCCTGGAATATTTAAATCAAATTTCAAATATCCTGAAATTTGATGTAGGTAAAACATATGTATTACCTACATTATATTTCAGGATATTTAAAATTTTTAGGCTCCAAAGGAGCCTAGATATTCATTATTCAAGCCATATCTACCATAAATAATTATTTGAACCATTATTCAAGTACTACAGCAGTACCATAAATGTGAGATAATTCCTTACCTTAGACTGAGCAAAAAAGATGTAATCCCAAAGCTGACATGATAACCTGTGATTCTTAGAAATTAGATGTGATTTGAAGAGAAAACTTACCTGTTTAGCCTGAGAAAGATCAGTATGTGTGCGGTAAGGTGAAGACCAATAAATAACAGACACGAAGAGAGCAAATCCTAAGAACAAGTAGAGTTTCTGCTGGCCCTCCATGTCCATCAGACAATACAGTAGTTGTCTTAGGCTGTCTCCTCACGCAACTGCTCTCCTAGAAATAAAAAGCATATTCAGTACAAGTTATAAATATGAAAACACTAGTACAGATATTAATATATGGAACACACAAACACATCATGAATCACTACAGCATGTTGAATCAGGTTAAACATCAGTTTGCTCTCTTTTTTTTTTTTTTTTCATTTAAAAGAAGTGACATATCTGTTTCAAGAATTCCACTACCCTAATGTTATCATTAGTATATTCATTTTTTGGGGGGAGGGGGGTTTAAGCCCTGGCTCATTCATTGTCAGGAGAAAATAGAAGACCTTCAGGTCTGATCCAAGTAAGGGGAGCACAGGTCCAATTCCTTCTATCAAAAGCCCTTCATCAGCTTTGAGGAACCTTCCCTTAGTGGTCTGAAGCCAGACTTCCTTGTTGACTAACTGGTTAACCAGAATGTTGCTGTTAGCAGCACACAGGCCTACATACCTGTCACAACCTGAATGATCTGGGATTTTATAGCAGGTAGTGGTCCTGCTTTCTCTGGAAAGCTTCTACCTTTGTTCTACAATACAGTGGACCCCCGGTATTCGATATTAATCCGTTCCTGAGAGCTCATCGAATACCGAAAATATCGAAAACCGAATCAATTTCCCTCATAAGAAATAATGGAAATCAAATTAATCCATGCAAGATTAATTTTACTACATAAAATATTAAGTTTAATGCAAAAGAATAATTACAATAACAATAAAATAATTGACAATTACCTTTAATGAAGATCTGGTGATGATTGATGGGATGGGAGAAGGGGAGAGGTGTTAGTGTTTAGAAGGGGAATCCCCTTCCATTAGGACTTGAGGTAGCAAGTCCTTTTCCGGGGTTACTTCCCTTCTTCTTTTAATGCCACTAGGACCAGCTTGAGAGTCACTGAACTTCTGTCACACAACATAACTGGCAGCCTCACCATGCCTAATCACACTATGTATGCCACTACGATTCTTAAATCTTTCAAACCAACCTTTGCTGGCCTTAAATTCACTCACATCACCACTAGTTGCAGGCAATTTCTTTACCAAATCGTCATGCAACTGCCTAGCCTTTTCACAAATGGTTGCTTGAGAATGCTATCTCCTGCTATCTGTTTTTCATTTATCCACACCAATAACAATCTCTCAATATTTTCTAAAAAAAAAAAAAAAAAAAAAAGCTAGATACAGCGATTGATAAACAAGGGTTGAGGTCGACCATTCGTCATTGTAGGAGTTGCCAGCAACCACCGGTTTCTTCAACACGCAAGTTATACTTTTGTATCAATCAAATCACATATTACTCGGGTAGATAATTTCCAGTAGATCCTTCATCTGTTAGCTCAAATCACCGACCAGTATGTTTTAAATAAGTGACCCACTGATCAGATCAGATCGACTGGTCCGAACCCTTGACTGGTCCGAACCCTTGACTGGTTTCAAACGGTTTCGTTGGACAATAAAGCAGACTGTAAACGGATGGGGTTGTAGGCGCCCTTATAAACACAAACATTAAATGTAAATCAGGAACGTGCATGGTAAGCTGTCCAATATACAAAAACAGTTAGAAACAGAAATACAAATAGCTAGAGCTTCATTTAAGGAGGTTATTAATAGAATATTCAAGAGGTTGCTAGTAGAATTGCAGTAAATCAACCATTCAAATCATTATGAAGCTGTGTGTAGTCTGTGGTCAGTCAAACAAACGGGCTTCCACATGGGTAAATTGTCATTTTTGTGGAAATTGGTGTCACGCCCCTTGTGCAGATATCCAAGAACTAGCTACAAGCAGTGTTAAAACAGGGAAGTGTTTTTGGGTATGCCCAAATGAGATAAATCTGTGGACTAAAATCACAAGGGTATTAAAAGAGGATAACATCAAAGCTGCTTTCATAGAAAACCTGGAAGCTTTCTACAACAGATGGGAAGATAAAAAGTCTGGGCTGAATGGTACTGCCCTTGATACTGGCCATGTAGTCAGAAACTGTAAGGCTGGAGATGAAGTCCTGGTAGTCAGTAAATGTGGGGCTGATAGTGCTGTCCTGGGAGACAGTAATGGTGAAGCTGGAGGTGCTGTCCTGGGAGACAGTAATGGTGAAGCTGGAGGTGCTGTCCTGGGAGACAGTAATGGTGAAGCTGGAGATGCTGTCCTGGGAGACAGTAATGGTGAAGCTGGAGGTGCTGTCCTGGGAGACAGTAATGGTGAAGCTGGAGGTGCTGTCCTGGGAGACAGTAATGGTGAAGCTGAAGATGCTGTCCTGGGAGACAGTAATGGTGAAGCTGGAGATTTTGTCCAGGTAGTCGGGAATTATACGCAGGAAGGAATACATATAAATGACCTCATAGGGGACAGGAGCCATAGTAGGGAAACAAGTGTAGTCAAAGATAAGATAAAACCAATATTGCAAACTAGAAATACCGCAGGAAATAGCAAACAAGAGGACTCCACTAGCAATAGTGAGGATATATTACCAAAAACAACTGGGGGGAGCTCCATTGTTGGTGCTAGGGAGGATAGAAGTAAGACAGGGAAACATGCACCAACAGGGAATACAGTCACAGAAACCCAAGGCAAACGGAAACCAAGCCTGTGCACATACTATGCACTTGGTATCTGCTGGCATGGGAAATCTGGAAAAAACAGATGGGACGTGCAACTATGACCACCCTAGAAAATGCCATGCCCATATGACAACAGGAAAATGCAAACTCCCTTCCTGTAAGCTTTTTCACCCTGAACTGTGTACCTCTTCAGTACAGGAAAGACTGTGTTATAACTTAAATTGCCAGGCATACCATCTAAAGGGGACAAAAAGATACAAAACATCCAGGCCATGGGAAAACCTGGGTAGCCACAGCCACTCAAGAGGGAGAGGTTTTTTAGTGCCAGGAAGGAAAAAAAACTGGCAGGAAATGGCAGAAATCGTACACCAAATCCAGTCATTCCTGGAGTGGAACCACAGTCGATGGCCTCCACTCCAAACCAACAGATACAGATACTAATGCCAGAAAAAAAATCCCCCCCCAGTACCAACAATACCCCAGTCCGATAACATTCTTCTTTGCAAATATACAGGGTCTAAAGCCAGCAACAAACAACAAAATACCTTTCATCCGTGGACTGCTTGCAGAGGCAAAGGCAATGTTCGCGGCTTTCACTGAGACCCACATAAAGGATCACTTGGACAACGAAATATGGATCCCAGGTTACAACCTATACAGATGTGACAGAGTGAACAGGCAAAAGGGGGGGGGTTGGCCTGTACATTGCAGAGTCACTTGTTTGCACAGAACTGCTTAATGCCTCAAATGATGTAGTGGAAGTTTTAGCAGTAAAGGTCGAGAACCAAAACCTAGTCATTGTGGTAGTCTACAAGCCTCCGGATGCAACATCCCAGCAATTCCAGGAACAGCTGTTAAAAATTGACCACTGTCTGGAAAATCTTCCAGCTCCTGCACCCAACATCTTGCTCCTGGGGGATTTCAACTTAAGGCACCTAAAATGGAGGAATATAGCAAATAATATTGTTGCAGTAATAACACCAGGAGGCAGCTCTGATGAAAACTCACACTCACACGAGCTTTTAAATCTCTGCACAAAATTCAATTTAAACCAGCAAATAATAGAGCCTACTAGACTGGAGAATACACTAGACCTCATCTTCACTAACAATGATGATCTGATAAGAAATGTCACCATATCAAAAACAATATACTCAGATCACAACATAATTGAGGTTCAGGCATGTATGTGTGGAGCCCCAGACCGACATAATGAGACTAGTCACGAGGGAGCATTCACCAAATTCAACTTCAATAACAAAAACATAAAGTGGGACCAAGTAAACCAAGTCCTAACCGATATAAGCTGGGAAGATATACTAAGCAACACAGACCCCAACGTATGCCTAGAACAGATTAACTCGGTGGCACTCGATGTATGCACAAGGCTTATTCCTCTAAGAAAAAGGAGGAGTAGATGTAAAATAGAAAGAGACAGGCGCTCCCTTTACAGGCGACGGAAAAGAACAACAGAGCGGCTAAAAGAGGTCAATATATCTGAAATGCGTAGGGAGACACTGGTCAGAGAAATAGCAAGCATCGAACTTAAGCTAAAAGAATCCTTTAGGAGTCAGGAATCGCGGGAAGAACTAAAAGCCATAAATGAAATCGAAAGAAACCCAAAGTATTTCTTCTCCTATGCCAAATCAAAATCGAGAACAACGTCCAGTATTGGGCCCCTACTTAAACAAGATGGGTCCTACACAGATGACAGAAAGGAAATGAGTGAGCTACTCAAGTCCCAATATGACTCAGTTTTTAGCAAGCCGCTAACCAGACTGAGAGTCGAAGATCAAAATTAATTTTTTATGAGAGAGCCACAAAATTTGATTAACACAAGCCTATCCGATGTTATCCTGACGCCAAATGACTTCGAACAGGCGATAAATGACATGCCCATGCACTCTACCCCAGGGCCAGACTCATGGAACTCTATGTTCATCAAGAACTGCAAGAAGCCCCTATCACGAGCCTTTTCCATCCTATGGAGAGGGAGCATGGACACGGGGGTCGTCCCACAGTTACTAAAAACAACAGACATAGCCCCACTCCACAAAGGGGCAGTAAAGCAACAGCAAAGAACTACAGACCAATAGCACTAACATCCCATATCATAAAAATCTTTGAAAGGGTCCTAAGAAGCAAGATCACCACCCATCTAGAAACCCATCAGTTACACAACCCAGGGCAACATGGGTTTAGAACAGGTCGCTCCTGTCTGTCTCAACTATTGGATCACTACGGCAAGGTCCTAAATGCACTAGAAGACAAAAAGAATGCAGATGTAATATATACAGACTTTGCAAAAGCCTTCGACAAGTGTGACCATGGCGTAATAGCGCACAAAATGCGTGCTAAAGGAATAACAGGAAAAGTCGGTCGATGGATCTATAATTTCCTCACTAACAGAACACAGAGAGTAGTCGTCAACAGAGTAAAGTCCGAGGCAGCTACGGTGAAAAGCTCTGTTCCACAAGGCACAGTACTCGCTCCCATCTTGTTCCTCATCCTCATATCCGACATAGACAAGGATGTCAGCCACAGCACCATGTCTTCCTTTGCAGATGACACCCGAATCTGCATGACAGTGTCTTCCATTGCAGACACTGCAAGGCTCCAGGCGGACATCAACCAAATCTTTCAGTGGGCTGCAGAAAACAATATGAAGTTCAACGATGAGAAATTTCAATTACTCAGATATGGTAAACATGAGGAAATTAAATCTTCATCAGAGTACAAAACAAATTCGGGCCACAAAATAGAGCGAAACACCAACGTCAAAGACCTGGGAGTGATCATGTCGGAGGATCTCACCTTCAAGGACCATAACATTGTATCAATCACATCTGCTAGAAAAATGACAGGATGGATAATGAGAACCTTCAAAACTAGGGAGGCCAAGCCCATGATGACACTCTTCAGGTCACTTGTTCTATCTAGGCTGGAGTATTGCTGCACACCAACAGCACCTTTCAAGGCAGGTGAAATTGCCGACATAGAAAATGTACAGAGAACTTTCACGGCGCGCATAACGGAGATAAAACACCTCAATTACTGGGAGCGCTTGAGGTTCCTAAACCTGTATTCCCTGGAACGCAGGAGGGAGAGATACATGATTATAGACACCTGGAAAATCCTAGAGGGACTAGTACCAAACTTGCACATGAAAATCACTCACTACGAAAGCAAAAGACTTGGCAGACGATGCACCATCCCCCCAATGAAAAGCAGGGGTGTCACTAGCACGTTAAGAGACCATACAATAAGTGTCAGGGGCCCGAGACTGTTCAACTGCCTCCCAGCACACATAAGGGGGATTACCAACAGACCCCTGGCAGTCTTCAAGCTGGCACTGGACAAGCACCTAAAGTCAGTTCCTGATCAGCCGGGCTGTGGCTCGTACGTTCGTTTGCGTGCAGCCAGCAGCAACAGCCTGGTTGATCAGGCTCTGATCCACCAGGAGGCCTGGTCACAGACCGGGCCGCGGGGGCGTTGACCCCCGGAACTCTCTCCAGGTAAACTCCAGGTAACACTTGCGGTCGCTGTTTCGTAATCACAGTTGCACCTTTTGCAAGAACAGCTTCCTTGATTGCTGTTCTCCTGGTCACTATAGTAGAGATGGGTGATTGGGGTTTATTATACAACCTAACCAGCTCCGACACACGCACTCCACTTTCGTACTTTGCAATTATCTCTTTCTTCATTTCATAAGTCATTAGCGACTTTTTTCTCGAAGGGTTGGCACTAGAAGCTTTCTTGGGGCCCATGGTGACTTATTTTGCAGAAGCAAGCACCAAACACAGTGATAACATGGATAATATGGAATGTACCGAATGTATCCTTAGATGCGCGCACACTGGCTGGCTTGTAAACACTGGCACACACGGGGCAGTTCAGGCCACACATGGACAGGTCTCGTACGAATCGAATACTGGGTTTTCAATCGAATACCGAGGAAAATTTTTTGCGATATAATGCATCGAATACCGGATTTATCGAATACCGATGCCATCGAATACCGGGGGTCCACTGTATTTCTAACATCTGCTGGTGGCATGTTGAAGAGTAGAGACCCAGATGCTGACAGCATTCTCTAACTGTGCCTATAATACCACCGCTTTTCACTAGGTTTCTCCTACACTTCTTCCATCAACTCTGAATCTAGTAAGTTGTTACAGTAATGTGCAGACTCCACCATGTGTTATAGCAGAGCACAGATTTGGGAATAAGCCCTCAAGTACTTTCCTCTGTTTTGAGCAGATTTTAAGTTAGTCTGAGCCAATTGACGGGCCACCTGCAACCTTGAAGAAGGATTGTAGAGTGCTATGCAGGCATCTTCTCCCATCCATCCTTCCTTGAGCATCTGCAGAAGACCTCGTACACTGTGCCCAAAGATTAGCTCAAACGGACTGTACCCTGTTGATTCCTGCACAGTTTCTCTCATTGCAAGTAGCATCAGAGGAAGTGATTCATCCCAGTCTGTAGGAAAATGCATGCAAAAGGTTCTTGGTTTTTAACATCTGATGAAATCTTTCCAAGGTGCCTTGGGAATGAGGATGACAGGCAGTGGATAATTTATGAATTACAGTGGACCCTCGGTTATTGGCTGTAATCAATTCCAGGTCGGCCTAAAACTGAAATGGCTTAAAACTGAAATAATGTTTCCCATAAGAATTTATGTAAATACAATTAATCTATTCCAGACACCCAAAAATATTAACAAAAAATAAATTTTTTTAAGATTAATTATGGTTTTACATACACAAAAAATGAGAATTAAATAAAATAAATAAATGAACATTTAAATCACTATCACATACCTTTATTGAAGACTCTTGTTGGCTTATGAAAGGCAGGGAGGAAGACTGATTATTGTTTGGAAGGGGAATCCTCCTCCATAAGGACTTCACGTATCAAAGCCCTTTCTGGGGTTACTTCCCTCCCTGCCTGCGACACTCCCTGCCCCCCATCCACACTCCCTGTCTCCCTGCTACACTCCCTGCCTCCCTGCTACACTCCCTGCCTGCCTGCTACACTCCCTGCTTCCCTTCCACACTCCCTGCTTCCCTGCTACACTCCCTGCCTCCCTGCTACACTCCCTGCATGCCTGCTACACTCCCTGCCTCCCACACTCCCTGTTTCCCTGCTACACTCCCTGCCTCCCTGCTACACTCTTTCCCTCCATGCTACACTCCCTGCCTCCCCTCTACACTCCCTCCCTCCATGCTACACTCCCTGCCTCCATGGTACACTCCCTGCATGCCTGCTACACTCCCTCCCTCCATGCTACACTCCCTGCCTCCCCTCTACACTCCCTCCCTCCATGCTACACTCCCTGCCTCCATGGTACACTCCCTGCATGCCTGCTACACTCCCTCCCTCCATTCTACACTCCCTGCCTCCATGGTACACTCCCTGCATGCCTGCTACACTCCCTCCCTCCATGCTACACTCCCTGCCTCCCTGCTACACTCTCTCCCTCCATGCTACACTCCTTGCATGCCTGCTACACTCCCTCCACTTTACACTCCCTGCATGCCTGCTACACTCCCTCCATGCTACAATCTCTGTATGCCTGCTACACTCCCTGCTACACTCCCTCCCTCCATTCTACACTTCCTGCATGCCTGCTACACTCCCTGCCTCCCTGCTACACTTCCTGCCTTCCTGTTACACTCCCTGCCTGTCTGCTACACTCCCTGCCTCCCTGCTAAACTCCCTTTTGCAATGTTAGCTTCCTTGATTTCTACTTTCTTTGCCAGGATGGAAGTTATTGTTGATTTGGATTTCCCATACTTCCTGGCAAGTTCTAGCACTCAAACACCACTCTCATACTTTTCAACAACTTCTTTCTTAACCCTCCTCTCAAACTCCTCCTTGTTAACTACCACAGAACACACAGGCACAACACAAGGCAAAAATTTCTTTTTTTCATTATTAACACACTGGTCGTTTCCCACCAAGGTAGGGTGGCCCCGAAGAAGAAAAACTTTCATCATCATTCACTCCATCACTGTCTTGCCAGAGGTGCACTTATGCTACAGTTATAAAAGTGCAACATTAACACTCCTCCTTCAGAGTGCAGGCACTGTACATCCCATCTCCAGGATTAAATTCCTGCCTGCCAGTTTCCCTGAATCCCTTCATAAATATTACCCTGCTCACACTCCAACAGCATGTCAAGTCCTGAAAACCATTTGGCTCCATTGGCTGAAGTCACTCTTTGATATCCCTCGTGTCCATTTCTCCCTATGCAAAAAATGCTATGCACATAAAGGGCCCAAAGATCTGGAATTCATTGCCTACACACTAAAGGACCCCTGCCTGCAAATCAATTTAGGCCTGGAGTATACCTGAGAAGGTTTCAGGGTTCAATGCCCCTATGGCCCAGTCTGTGACCAGGCCTCATGGTGGATCAGGGCCTGATCAACCAGGCTGTTACTGTTGGCCACACGCAACCCGACATACGAACCACAGCCCGGCTGGTCAGGTGCTGACTTTAGGTGCCTGTCCAGGGCCTTCTTGAAGACAGCCAGGGGTCTACTGGTAATTCCCCTTATGTATGCTGGGAGGCAGTTGAACAGTCTTGGGCCCCTCACACTTATTGTGTCGTCTCTTGTCATGCTAGTGGCGCCCCTGCTTTTCATTGGGGGGATGTTGCATCATCTGCCTACCATGATTTCTCAACTATTTAATCACTACTTCAAACTAAAAATTGTTTCAACTTAAATCATTTCAATTTCATTACTGTAAATTGTGCTTTTGATTGCTTAATTATACATGTATTTAATCATTTACTTCAAACTTAAAATTGTCTCAATCTCATTATTATAAACTGTACTAAATTATAATACTGCAATTTTTTATATACAGTGGACCCCCTGTTAACGATATTTTTTCACTCCAGAAGTATGTTCAGGTGCCAGTACTGACCGAATTTGTTCCCATAAAGAATATTGTGAAGTAGATTAGTCCATTTCAGACCCCCAAACATACACGTACAAACGCACTTACATAATTACACTTACATAATTGGTCGCATTCGGAGGTAATCGTTATGCAGGGGTCCACTGTACTATATCACAACTATAAATGTTAATTATTGTAAACAATTAGCTACTTTTATTTTAAGTAAAGCCATGTACAGCCTCTCCTCACTTAGCAATGGAGTTCCGTTCGTGAGACCATGTCGTCAAACAAATTCGTCGCTAAGTGAGGACCACACTATAATAACAGTGAGTCTTTTTCAACTATCTTTGATATTGTTTTAATGTCACCTTTGCACCATTTATAACATTTCTGGTATATTTTAAAATGTTTATACAGTAGTGTACTATATACTGAAACAAACAGAATAGAGGAAATCATCTCTAATATACATTATTTAATACTGGTCAGAGAGCCCGTCATAAGTCCGAGGTGTCGGTAAACAAGTACATCGCTAAATGAGGAGAAGCTGTATAATAAAAATTTACTCTTCTCAAAGCACTAGTATTAAGTAGTAGTATTTATTAGGTTTAGTCTGCCTGGCATAATAGTGGCTTTATTTGTGCTTAACAAATCAACATTGCAAAGAAATAAATAAATCTTTAAATCTAAATGTGTCTTATTCATTAACTTTTCAATACTGAATACCATCAGTAATATGATATTTGTCTGAAAAAAATACAGTAGTATCTTGGTAAAGAGGTCTGAGCAACTACTTTGCTAAAAGAAAACTGTTCACTGTCAGGTGCTTCACCTTAATTCATTTCTGGTATATTAGATCTGGCCACACACCTATAATTTAGGCTTGAGGGAATGATCATCTCAGAACTACTACAGGTTGGCCATCACTAATCCGGCAATCAGTTATCCGGTTCCATCAGTAATCCAGCACTAATTTCAGATAGCGTAATTTCAAATTTCATCATTATACTGACTCAAATTTCATCATTATACTGATTCAGAAATTGTGCAGATGGTTGTAAATCCACAGCAGAAAGCCAGTGGAGGAGAAAGCAGTGATGAAAATGAGTCTCTGTTGATTGGTTAATTAAGTGTATTCTAACCTAACCACTCTGTAATCCAGCAAACTCTATAATCCGGCACACTACAGGTCCCAATGATGCCGGATTAGTGATGGCCAACCTGTACTACTAATGTCTCCAACATAATACTCGCCTGTATGCGACTAAAGAAGTCTGTTGTGCAGGCAAAATGCTTTGGCAATAGACACACCAAAGTGTTAAAGTGTTGAAGGAGATTCTACTTCTTCAGGAGGAAAATAGGAGGCTGAAGCTTCGTCAAGAGGGGTTTGGGAGTGCGTGTGAGATGGTTGTAGCTGGTGAGGAGGAAAAAGTTTCCAGCAGTGATTTGGAGAGTGGCAGCCGCTTTAAATGGCAAGTGGTTCACAATTCAGGAAGAAGGATGAAAAGGAAGGTTAATAGAGAAGATGTGAATGTAGGAAATTGATTCTCTGTTCTCCAGGACGAGTGTACTTCAGTGGTTAGTGAGGTTAAAGGTAACACTGACTCCCCTGCTTATCAAGGTAAGAATATTCTGATTGCGGGAGATTCTCAGGTAAGATATATGGACCGTGCTTTTTGTAACAGAAATAGAAAGGTCAAACAGAGGGTGTGTCTCCCAGGAGGTGGTGTTGGTGACATAGTCAGTAGGTTGGATAATATTATGTCAGGCAATGGGAACAAGCCGATTATCTGTCTTAGTGCTGGTAGAAATGACATCGGGAATGGCAGGAGACAGGAGCTGCTGGATAGGTCAGCCATACATGTAGTCACATCTAAGGGAGGGATCCCAATCATATGTAGCATCTTGCCTAGAAAGGGAATGGACAATGAATGGATGTCTAGGGCAATTGGTATAAGTGCTGGCTAGACAGGTACTGCAAGGAACTTGTAATCCCATTCATTGATAACTGGGACATATTCCATGGCAAACGTGATATGTATGCAAGGGATGGGGTTCATCTCTCTGGGGCTGGAGTGGTTGCATTAGCCAATTCGATTGAGGGGGTTATTGGTGACTTGTCTAGGACTTTAAACTGATATATTATAGAAGTATGGGTGTCTGTGGGAAACAATCAGGCTGCAGTACTAGGGTTGAAAACAGCAGATATAACCAGAATACCTCAGGGATATGCTTAAAAGACAATATTCAAAATAAAGTTGTTAGTAAAGGCAAATTAACTGATCAACAAACAAAGAGAGATAGTAGGGGGCAACGAGTGACTAGCTCCCCTGTAGTAGGAGTTTAAGAAATAAGACAGAGGAGCTAAGATTACTTGCAAGTGCAGGTAATATATATATTATTACTATAACAAAGACCTGGTTCAACTTGAAAGATAGCAAAATGCCTTCTGAATGCAGCATACAGGGTTATAAACTATTCCATACAGATAGGGTCAACAGGAAGGGTGGTGGAGTGGCAATGTACATCAGAGATAATTTAAATTGTTGTCTTAGACAAGATATAAGATTAGAAACATCAGACACAGAAATCTGTTTGGCTACAGTTTCTCGAGGGTCGTGAAAAGTTAATTTTGGGTGTGATTTATAGGCCCCCAAACCTTGACAGGGAGTGCAGTAAGCTGCTATGGGACGAAATTCATAAGGCATCTAAATATGAAAATGTGTTAATGGGAGATTTTAACTTTAGACAAATTGATTGGAACAATGTGACAGGAAATCTTGAGTCTAGTGACTTTCTTGATACAGTTCAGGATTGCTTTTTAAAACAGTTTGTGACAGAACCAACTAGAGGAAACAATCTACTTCCCAACAAAGAATCACTAGTTAATAATCTTGAGGTTAATGACGAGCTTGGGGAAAGTGATCACAAATCCCTTAGTTTCAATATATCATGGAATTACCCGGATAACTGCAATCAAATCTCTGTCCCAGACTTTCACTTGGCCGATTTCATGGGACTGAAAAATTATCTGGGTGGGCTAAATTGGGATGTCCTGACAATGGGTCAGGTAGGTGATCTTGGTTGCCAATATGACATTTTTCAAAGCATAGTTATAGCTGCCCAGACAACTTTTGTTCCGAGTAGGGAAATGATACCAAATGGATGAACAATAGATTACATCATCTCCTTGGTCAAAAGAGAGGCATATATAGGCATATCAAAAGAGGGGAGGGGCAGTTAAGAAATCAATATATTCAATTAAAGAGAGAAATAAAAAAAAGGAATAAGAAAAGCAAAAAGGGATTATGAGGCTAAGGTTGCAAGGGATTCGAAGGCTAACCCAAAAGGGTTCTTTCAGGTATACAGAAGTAAGATTAGGAGCAAGATAGCCCCACTTAAGAGTAACTCTGGTCAGATAGCTGATAGTGATAAGGATGTGTGTGAAATTTTCAATACTTACTTCCTCTCAGTTTTTACCCAGGAAAATACTAGCGAAATTCCAGAAATAATATATTACGTAGAACGGGACGATAATAAACAATGCACGATTGCAGTAACTAGTGACATGGTTTTCAGATAAATAGAGAAATTAAAACCTAACAAATCCCCAGGCCCTGATGAACTGTTTGCAAGGGTGTTAAAGGAATGTAAAGAGGAACTTAGCATGCCTTTGGCTAATCTTTTCAACATATCACTGCAAACTAGCATAGTGCCTGATAAATGGAAAATGGCAAATGTAATACCTATTTACAAAGCAGGTGACAGGTCTTTAGCTTCAAACTATAGACCAATAAGCCTTACCTCCATAGTGGGAAAATTTATGGAATCAATAACTGCTGAAGCAATTCGCAGCCATCTCGAAAGGCATAAATTGATTAATGAATCTCAGCATGGTTTTACAAAGGGGCGTTACTGTCTTACGAATTTACTGACTTTCTTCACTAAGGTATTTGAGGAGGCAGATCATGGTAATGAATATGATATTGTGTATATGAACTTCAGTAAGGCTTTCAATAGAGTTCCACAGATCATGGTAATGAATATGATATTGTGTATATGGACTTCAGTAAAGCTTTCAATAGAGTTCCACATCAGAGGCTACTGAGGAAACTTAAGGCACACAGAATAAGAGAAATTTTTTCCTGGGTTGAGGCATGATTGACAAATAGGCAGCAGAGAGTTTGCATAAATGGGGAGAAATCAGAATGGGGGCACGTCACAAGCGGTGTTCCACAGGGGTCAGTGTTTGGCCCCTTGTTGTTCACAGTCTACATAAACGACATAGATGAGGGAATAAATAGCGACATAAGTAAATTTATTGATGACACCAAAATAGGCTGTCTAATTCATTCTAATGAGGACATTAGAGCACTCCAGGATGATTTGAATAAACTCATGCAGTGGTCGGAGAAGTGGCAGATGCAATTTAATATGGACAAATGTTCTAAATGCTGGACAGGAAAATAACCATGCCACATATAAAATAAATAATGTAGATCTTAATATTACGGATTGCGAAAAGGATTTAGGAGTTCTGGTTAGTAGTAATCTGAAACCAAGAGAACAGTGCATTAGTGTTTGCAATAAAGCTAACAGAATCCTTGGCTTCATAGCAAGAAGTATAAATAATAGAAGTCTTCAGGTTGTTCTGCAACTCTATATATCTTTGGTTAGGCCTCATTTGGATTATGCTGCACAGTTCTGGTCACCGTATTACAGAATGGATGTAAATGCTCTGGAAAACGTACAAAAGAGGATGACAAAGTTGATCTCATGTATCAGAAATCTTCCCTATGAGGAAAGACTGAGGGCCCTGAATCTGTACTCTCTAGAAAGGCGTGGAATTAGGGGGGGATATGACTGAGGTGTATAAATGGAAAACAGGAATTAAGGGAATGTAAATAGCATTCTAAAATAATCTCACATTGACAGGACTCACAGCAATGGCTTTAAACTGGAAAAATTCAGATTCAGGAAGGATACAGGAAAGCACTGGCTTGGTAAAAAGAGTTGTGGATGAGTGGAACAAACTCCCGAGTACCGTCATAGACACTAAGACATTGTGTAGTTTTAAAAATAGGTTGGATAAATACATGAGTGGGTGTGGGTGGGTGTGAGTTGGACCTGACTAGCTACTAGGTCGGATGCAGTGCTCCTTCCTTGAGTGACATGTCTGACCTCACTAGGTCAAGGCACTGGCTTAAGCCGGTGGGGAGAATTGGAGCTGCCTCGCATAGACCAGTAGGCCAGCTGCAGTGTTCCTCCTTTCTTATGTTCTTATGAGGGCAAATATTCTATTAGTGGGATGGATCTGTGAAGGACCTGCCTAGTATGGGCCAATAGGCCTGCTGCAGTGTTCCTCCTGTATTATATTATGTTCAATGTAATAATTTAAAATACCAGTCAGCAACAGCACCTGAATAAGAAGCCCAATGGAAGTAAGTCATACTGCTTGATTTTACTTGGTTACCTCAGTTATTACATGAAATGTTTGACATTTAAGATCACTGATATCAGCGACTTATACAGTAGAAAGTTCGGCAACTTATTAAAATGCAATTGAGAGTTGTCCAACAACACAATTTAAGCTTAGGTTCGTATACAGGAGATTAGGTTAGAGCCTGCTAATGATTTTTCTAATGGGAGAACTCTTTGCCAGTAGAAAGATACCCGAGACTTCCTCTAGTTAGTAAGTAAGTTTATTCAGGTATACACAAATACAGTTACATAGACTATCATACATAGCAGCATATGTGTAGAGAACCTAGGATAACCCAAAAAAGTCAGAGTGGCTTATTTCCATTGGGGTCCTTTAACCAATCAACGATTTGGATAGGTCAGTGGCATCACTTGCATTCTTATCCTAGACTAAATCTATATAGTTATAACTGCCCATAAAAACTGTGTACCATCAGGACCAGTGTAAAAAATATGTTGTGCATATAACACCTCATCAAAATCTTACTAGATCATCTTGCAAAAAATCATTCCTTCATGCATTTTCATTTTTTTTTTTTTTGTATTAACATCATTAGGTACACTGATACCTTTTGGTCACCACTTAAATCTTTCCATCAGGTACTGGAGGTTTTCTAATATATGCTTTTCCCTGGATGCAACCCACAACAGTCAGTTAACGTGGCTCAGTTGGAAATGGTCTTGCTTCACACATTGAGTGTCTGTGGTTCAGTCCCTGACATGGGTAGAAGCACTGGACATGTTTCCTTACACCTGCTGTCCCTGTTCACCTAGCAGTAAGTAGGTACCTGGGTGTTAGTTAAGTCACCTTACACCTGCTGTTCCTGTTCACCTAGCAATAAGTAGGTACCTGGGTATTAGTCACCTTACACGTGTTGTCACTGTTCACCTAACAGTAAGTAGGTACTGGGGTGTTAGTTAAATAGCCTTAAACCTGCTGCTCCTGTTCACCTAGCAGTAAGTAGGTACCTGGATGTTAGTTAAGTCGCCTTACACCTGCTGTTCCTGTTCACCTAGCAATAAGTAGGTACCTGGATGATGCCACCTTACACTTGTTTTCCCTGTTCACCTAGCAGTAAGTAGGTACCGGGATGTTAGTTAAGTCACCTTACACCTGCTGTCCGTGTTCACTTAGCGGTAAGTAGGTACCTGGGTGTTAGTCGACTGGTGTGGGTGGCATCCTGGGGGACAACACTGAAAGGACCACAATGGAAATAAATTAGTCATCAATGATGCACTGACTTTCCTGAGTTATCCCGGGTGGCTAACCCTCCGGGGTTAAAATTCCGAAGAAATCTCATTTTATCTTACCCGAGAGATAGGTAGTGGCAGCAGGAACGTTAGGTAACTGAGCCATATGTTTCTCTGCGCCAGGGAATCGAACCCGGGACCTTGAGCTTGAGTCTCATGCTCTTACCAGTTACGCAGCACCACACCAGCTGCCTTTTTTGCCATTTCATGCAAATGTTAGTTAATTTATTTTAAGCAAGTAACACACGGAATGTTAACAACAATTTCGTAATTCCAATGGGAAGACAATATTACAATTTAGATTAATTATAGTTTACTCACATTATTAAAATCGTCACGGGTGTGTGTCCAGTCACCAGGACTTGCTTGTAGCAAGCAAGACTTGCAAACAAAAATGAAGGGAAGAAAAATGTGTGAGCGCACGTGAGGTGCGCCATCCAGGCCACCAGCAGCTGTGTGTGTAAACAAGACCACTCACTCACCTTCACTCACTCACCTTCACTCACTCACCTTCACTCACTCACCTTCACTCATTCACCTTCACTCACTCACCTTCACTCACTCACCTTCACTTACTCACCTTCACTTACTCACCTTCACTTACTCACCTTCACTCACCTTCACTCACTAACCTTCACTCACCTTCGCTCACTCACCTTCACTCACTCACCTTCACTTATTCCCCTTCATTCACTAACCTTCACTCACTCACCTTCACTTACTCACCTTCACTTACCGTCACTCACCTTCACTTACCTTCACTTACCTTCACTCACCTTTACTCACCACACCCTGCTAGTCCATCCACGAGCCTCTCTCTCATCTGGCCATCACTACCTTAATTAACCTATTTATATTTAGTGGAGCTAGTTAATGATTTGTCGGTTTAGTATTCTGCTTAAGTCGCGAAATCATCCCTTTTCCGCGGTACGAATTTCTAATTTTTTTCTTGTTTCAGTGGACCGGTCACCTGTGAAGTCGTCTTGCTCTGCACAGGATGTATAACTTAATACGGCTCAGGCTGGAGTGGTACTTACCTACAACAAAAAATAATTCTATGCAGAGATATACAGTCGCAGCATATATACAGTGTATATACAGCGTATATATGCTGCGAGTTTACTTTAATCCATACTTTAGGGATTAAAGTATTCTTGTCTGGTAGCGAAGGAGCTACCGTGCAGCTTTCAAGACCCCTATGTAAGGGTCACTTCGACATTTATGGGTTATCCTAGGTAATTTACACTATGATAATTGTACTTACGTGTACCTTTGCCTAAATAAACATACTTATTTACTAATCGATAACCTTAAAACACCGTTAAACAACCAACCAACTCTATGTATTTTGCGACATTCGTGAAGGTATCCCCATATACCATAACTCCGGTCCTCAGTACATCAACATTGGCATGCGATGGAAATAGTGCAATGTGTGGCATAAGTTAATAATATAGTTAAATCTTATCGTTGAGGATTTGAATTATTATTATTATAATTATGGGGGGGGGGATGGAAGGTATTCAGAGGTTGTCAGGTCCTCAGCCTGGAGAAGTTCTGTTCCAAAGTCTGGAACTAACTGAAGATCAAGCGACAGTGTTGAGACTTAAATACTGTCGGAAGGAGAGGTGCAGAGTAGTAGTAGTAGAGTAGTTTCGGAATAAAGTTGCCTAAATGTTGCCTATGTGTCTTATCTACCAACCTGTCGGTATTGTATACCATTTCAAAGTTTATTCTCTATAAGGATTACAATGCTGAGTTTACAGAATTTGGTTATTGTGTGGTTTACATGTAGTAAAATAATGATTACAGAGTGTACCACTAGAACACCTAGCATGGCTAGGCATTTCGGACAGACTTAGTTTAATCCTTAATTTTAAAATATTACAAATTATGAGGTAAGTTGGTATTATGGCTAAGTGACTAAATACTAGTTTGTGAGTTTAGCAATGTGAATGCTTTTGTTTTGGCACAGTACATAGTTTCAGTATTGGAGTATCACAGGATTCATTATTTTAAGATTGAGATTAATATTTCTGTTTATGGTCAAATGGGTGAGTGAGTGTAAGTGTGAACCACCAGGTGGTATTCGTGTAGTTAGTTGACGGGGTGTATCAGGGAGATAAGATGTTTTCTAATGGTAGTTTTGAAGGTGATGAATGTGTCTGCAGTTCTAGAGTTTTCAGGTAGGGTGTTCCAGATTTTAGGGCCTTTGACATACATTGAATTTTTGTAAAGGTTTAGTCGGACACGGGGAATGTCGTAGAGATGTTTGTGTCTGGTGTTATGCCTGTGGGTTCTGTCACAACTATCAAGAAAGCGTTTTAGGTCAAGGTTGATATTGGAGTTTAAGGTCCTGTAGATGTAGATTGCACAGTAGTGTGGATGTACTGAACAGGGAGTAAGTTTAGATCTATGAAGAGTGGGAGGGGAGTGTTGCCAGGGATGGGATTTAGTGATTATTATTACTGCGGCTTTTTGTTGGGTTATTGTTGGCTTTAGGTGTGTTGCTGCAGTTGATCCCCAAGCACAAATAGCATAGGTGAGGTATGGATTAATAAGTGAGTGGTACAGTGTGAGAAGGGCATTTTGCGGCACGTAGTATCGTATCTTGGAGAGGATCCCAACCGTTTTGAATACTTTTTTGGTTATGTGTTGGATATGGGTGCTGAAATTCAGGTTGTTGTCAAGGTATAGGCCTAGGAATTTGCCCTCATTATGTCTGGTAATTAGAGTGTTGTCGATCTTAATGTTAATTTGTGCATCTCCTGCTCTGCTACCGAACATAATATAGTAGGTTTTGTCAGTGTTAAGCGTAAGTTTATTGGCTGTCATCCAAGTCGATATTTTGATCAGCTCTTCGTTAACAATGGTGTTGAGGGTGGCAAGATTAGGGTGAGAGATGACGTAAGTCGTGTCGTCAGCAAAGAGAATGGGTTTCAGGTGTTGGGATACGTTTGGAAGATCATTGATGTATATGAGGAAGAGTAGGGGACCAAGGACACTTCCCTGCGGAACTCCAGTATCAAGTGGCCGTGTTGTTGATGCTGTGTCTTTAATGGTGATATACTGATACCTATTAGTAAGGTAAGATTTGAAATAAGCAAGCGCATGGCCTCTTATACCGTAATGGTCAAGTTTGTGGAGTAGGATGCCGTGGTCTACTGTGTCAAAAGCTCTTCTTAGGTCAATAAAAATTCCTAGTGGATATTCCTTATTTTCCAATGCTGTGTAAAGCAGATCTAGTATTTTTATGATTGCATCATTAGTGCTTTTATTTTTCCTGAATCCAAATTGGCAGGGGTTGAGTATGTTTTGTGACGTTATAAATGAATATAGTCTCCTGTGCACGAGTTTCTCAAAGATTTTGGATAGCAATGGTAAGTTTGATATTGGCCTATAGTTGTTTAAGTCTGTAGGGTCACCACCTTTATGTATTGGTGTAACCCTTGCCATCTTGAGTAGTTTCGGGAAGGTGCTAGTTTCTAGTGACTTGTTAAAAGTAATGAAATAGCATGCGAAAGGACATGGGCTGCTTGCTTGTACAGTAATGGTGGGACATGAGACAGATTCCCTGAGTTATTTTTAAGTGACTTTATAATCTCAGTGACTTCCGTGGGCTCAGTTGGTGCAAGATAGAAGGAATTTGAGAAATTCCCATCTAGGTAGTCCCCAGCATGGGCATTGGTATGTGGAATTTTATTGGCGAGATTAGATCGTTAGTTAGTTAGTTTAATATGTTTATTATGCACCCCATACCCATCCTGTGGGCGGTAGTCAAAAGATTACAGAGGTACATAATTGGTCCAGGGACTGGACTCCAAAGTTTTGATAGCTGAGCAAGTTACAGAGGTAATGAATTCACAATTTACAAAGGTAATGAACTCACGAATTACAAAGGTAATGAACTCCAGGTAGGTCTAGTCACAATCATGACAAGTTACAAAGGTATTTACAGATTACAGAGGTACGTAATGGGTCCAGGGACTGGGCCCCAAAGTTTTGATGGCTGAACTAGGTACAAGGTAATGAACTCACAAGTTGCAAAGGTAATGAATACTGTAAGAATGGTCACTTACGTTTATACATGGCTACAATCATGAACAAATTATAGTGTAATGAGCAATTCACACTTCCACACCCGGTCACAACTGTAATGTGCAAATATTGATTGTTGAGTCTTGTTAGCTGTGTCAGTGGAATGTAGTGGTGTTTCATTAGGTTTAGTTAGGACAATATTCTTGTTTTTTTTCAGTTTGTTGGTCTCTAGAATCTGAGAGAGTGTTTTCCAGGTCTTTTTTATATCTCTTCTAGTGTCTGTGAATCTACTGGAGTAGTATAGTTGTTTGGCTTTCTTTATTTGATAACAACTTATAAGTGCTAGGGTTATGGATGCTCCCGAGCTTGAGAACCTTGCATTTATCTACATTGAACTGCATCTGCCACTTTTCTGACCAAGAATAGAGTTTGTCTAAATCCTCCTGAAGTTCCCTAACATCTACGTTTGAATCAATTATCCTACCTATCTTTGTGTCATCGGCGAATTTGCTCATATCACTAGTAACACCCTCATCAAGGTCATTGATATATATTATAAACAACAATGGGCCTAAGACTGATCCCTGTGGTACACCACTTGTTACAGATCCCCACTCGGATTTAACCCCATTTATTGACACTCTGCTTCCTGTCTGTGAGCCATGACTCGATCCATGAGAGTACTTTTCCCTGAATGCCTTGAGCTGCCACTTTCTTTAACAGTCTTTGGTGCTGAACTCTATCAAAAGCCTTACTAAAATCTAAGTAAATAATATCAAATTCTTTATCGTGATCAACAGCCTCAAAAGCTTTACTGAAGAAAGTTAATAAATTAGACAAGAACGGCCTCTCGTGAATCCATGCTGAGTATCATTAATCAAGCTATGCTTATCGAGATGGCTTCTTATAATCTCAGCTATAATTGACTATCAATTTGCCTACAATTGAGGTCAATTTGTCCTTGGAAGGAAAGTGAAAAGCGAAATAATGGTAAAGGTAATTAAACCTGAGAAAAGCAAGTCATATAACCGGCTGAACTATAATAATACTATTAATCTATAATAATACTAATAACCTATAATAATACTATTAACCTATAATAATACTATTAACCTCATAAAAACCTTAATCAGATTTCTGTCAATGACTGTATAGCGGTATCTCCTCAAGGAAGGGGTGCCTGTATGTTGGTGAAGGGCTCTTGATCCATGGTATTAGAGTTATTCTTCTTTTCTCCTTATCAAATTTGATTACTCCCAGTGGTGCTGCATGACTCCACCTCCCAGTATCTCAGTTCACACAAGAGGCATGTTAGTGGTACCTTAAAACCCTCAAGAAGCACAATAGCTTCAGTTCCCTAAATTTATCAAATTTCAATATGCAGTAAAAAGGTAAGTTCTCTGGATTTCTCGGTTTTCTTTTTCGTAATTATTTTTACCCCTCAAGGGAGGTTCCTTGACGCTGGTGAGGGGCTCTTGATCTAGGGAATCGGATCTGTGCCCCAGTTCCCTGAAGTGAGCCTGAATACCTTCCATCCCCCCACATGCGCTGTATAATCTTACTGGTTTAGCGCTCCTCCATGATTATAATAATACGATCCTGTAAATTGGCTGCATTTGCAACCCCGTGACAATGCATATATTATTGCAACCCATTTTTTTTTTGTTTCAGTAATCATTAAATATAAGAGTAAAGTTGGCATTACAGAAGTAAGAGTTATTGAACGCCCACGAAAGAATCTGAACAGAAATACAAGTCAAAAACCACTCTGAACAAGTCAACCATCAAATGTCTCTTCAATAAATTTAAGGAAACAGGGAGTATTTGGGATGAATTGAAAATTGGAAGATCGAAAATGCTTATTAAAGTAAATCTTGTGGCTATTCATACTTCATTAATCAATAGTTCAAAGAAATTGCAAAACGGTGTAAATGGGATTAAATCTGGAGTATCTGAGAGAGTTAGAGCAAAGGAAGGGGTAGCAGTAATGTTAAATGATCAGTTATGGAAGGAGAAAAGAGAATATGAATGTGTAAATTCAAGAATTATGTGGATTAAAGTAAAGGTTGGATGCGAGAAGTGGGTCATAATAAGCGTGTATGCACCTGGAGAAGAGAGGAATGCAGAGGAGAGAGAGAGATTTTGGGAGATGTTAAGTGAATGTATAGGAGCCTTTGAACCAAGTGAGAGAGTAAAGTAGGAGAAACTTTTAGAGAGGGTGTGGTAGGTAAGTTTGGGGTGCCAGGTGTAAATGATAATGGGAGCCCTTTGATTGAACTTTGTATAGAAAGGGGTTTAGTTATAGGTAATACATATTTTAAGAAAAAGAGGATAAATAAGTATACACGATATGATGTAGGGCGAAATGACAGTAGTTTGTTGGATTATGTATTGGTAGATAAAAGACTGTTGAGTAGACTTCAGGATGTAAAATGTTTATAGAGGGGCCACAGATATATCAGATCACTTTCTAGTTGTAGCTACACTGAGAGTAAAAAGGTAGATGGGATACAAGGAGAATAGAAGCATCAGGGAAGAGAGAGGTGAAGGTTTATAAACTAAAAGAGGAGGCAGTTAGGGTAAGATATAAACAGCTATTGGAGGATAGATGGGCTAATGAGAGCATAGGCAATGGGGTCGAAGAGGTATGGGGTAGGTTTAAAAATGTAGTGTTAGAGTGTTCAGCAGAAGTTTGTGGTTACAGGAAAGTGGGTGCAGGAGGGAAGAGAAGCGATTGGTGGAATGATGATGTAAAGAGAGTAGTAAGGGAGAAAAAGTTAGCATATGAGAAGTTTTTACAAAGTAGAAGTGATGCAAGGAGGGAAGAGTATATGGAGAAAAAGAGAGAGGTTAAGAGAGTGGTGAAGCAATGTAAAAAGAGAGCAAATGAAGAGAGTGGGGTGAGATGTTATCAACAAATTTTGTTGAAAATAAGAAAAAGTTTTTGGAGTGAGATTAACAAGTTAAGAAAGCCTAGAGAACAAATGGATTTGTCAGTTAAAAATAGGAGAGGAGAGTTATTAAATGGAGAGTTAGAGGTATTGGGAAGATGGAGGGAATATTTTGAGGAATTGTTAAATGTTGATGAAGATAGGGAAGCTGTGATTTCGTGTATTAGGGCAAGGAGGAATAACATCTTGTAGGAGTGAGGAAGAGCCAGTTGTGAGTGTGGGGGGAAATTCGTGAGGCAGTAGGTAAAATGAAAGGGGGTAAGGCAGCCGGGATTGATGGGATAAAGATAGAAATGTTAAAAGCAGGTGGGGATATAGTTTTGGAGTGGTTGGTGCAATTATTTAATAAATGTATGGAAGAGGGTAAGGTCCCTAGGGTTTTGCAAGAGTTTGCAATTCCTTTGTAAAAGGAAAAGGGGAAATAAAAGAGAGTGCAAAAATATAGGGGGATAATCTGTTGAGGTCCCGGGTAAAGTGTTGGTAGATTATAATTGAAAAAATTTAAGAGTAAGACGGAAAAATAGGATAGCAGATAAACAAGGGGGCTTTGGAAAAGGGGTGGGGGTGTGGGACCGGGTGTTTACAGTGAAACATATAAGTGAACGTATTTAGTGGGCTAAAAAGAGGTCTTTGGGCATTTTGGGTTTTGGGAAAAAGGCGTATGACAGGGTGGATGGGGGGGCAAGTGGCAGATGTTGCAAGGTATGGTGGGGAGGTAGTTACAAAAGCAGGGAAATTTTTTACGGGAAGTGAGGCTCAATTAGAGTATGTAGGAAAGAGGGAAAATTTTTTCCCCAAAAAAAAAGGGGCCTTAGACAAGGATGTAAAATTCCCGGGTTGTTTAATAAAATTATAATGGGGTTGAAAAGGAAGTAAATGCGAGGGTCTTGGCAAAGGCGTGAGTTAAAAGATAAAGAATCACCCCAAAAAGGGGGTTGTCACAGCGTCTTTCTGAGGGGCACGGCTCTTGGGGGATTCTAAGAGAAGCTAAGAGATGGTGGATGAATTTGGTAGGGTTGCAAAAGAAAAAAAAATAAAAGGGAATAAAGGGAAAAATAGGTTATGAGGATAACAAAAAGATTAGGGGATGAAAATTGAATATCAGATTGGAGGGGGAGAGAGTATGGGGGAGGGGAAAGTATTCAGATATTTGGGGTGGACGGTCAGCGGGTGGGTCAAAAAATGAGGTGAATCATAAATTGTGAGGGAAAAAAGTGAGTGGTGCCCTTAGGAGTTGTGGAACAAAAAAGTTTTGAGGAAAAAGGGAAAAAATGAGAAAGAAAAAACCCAAAGGGCCCCTAATGGGTTTGAAGCGGGGGAAAATGTTGGAAAGAAGGGGGGAAACAAGAGCAGGCAGGCAAAGTGTTGGAATAAAAGCGAAACGAGTTTAAAAAACGGGATTTAAAAAGTTTCCAGAGGGCTCGGGGGGTTTTTTGGCACAAGGAAAACGAAACGAAGACCAAATGATTCTTGTGGAAAGGAAGGGGGGTAGGGGTCCAGGAAGGGTTTTGGGGGGGGGGTAAAAAAGTTTTTACGAGGGGGGGCCTTTGGGTTCCCGCAGGCATGGTGGGGTGTTTATAGGATGAATTTTGGAGACAAAGGTTTTAAACTTGAAGTGCTGTTGAGTGTGAGAAAAAAACAAGAAGGGATTCAGGGGAAACCCCCCAGGGGGACTTGGGGTCCTGGAGATGGGAAGTAAGTGCCTGACTCGAATGGGAGGGGTGTTTGTTGAGTTTAAAAATGTTTAAAGACCCTTTTTGGCAAGACATATGGAGGGTAGGGAAACCGGGGGCCACCCGGCCTTGGGGGGGAATCCCCTGGAATAAATTTTAATTTTTTAAAAAAAATTATTAAATTAATATAATATTTAATTTTTTATTATATTATAATAAAAATATAATATATATATTCAGAAGCAGAGAAAATACTAGAAACAGTTAATTAATAGCCAGCCCCAAGCATCTAACCGTCGGGAATAGGTCATGTGACGTAAAAAGTTAAATTATAATATTGGATCGTTAAATACTTTCATTTACAACCTTGTAACTAATGAAACAGAGGGAAAAAATCCCTCATTTGTCAACCGGTGTCGCAGAACTTTCCAGAACATTCAGGATATATTCTCAGTATCAGTTCATATGCCTGTGTGAATCTCCTATTCAGGCTTCCTTTCACATAATAACTAGGCTGTTCTAAATTTTAATGGCATTCCTAGCATTATTATCAGCAATAAGATAAGATAAGATAAGATAAGATTTCGTTCGGATTTTTAACCCCGGAGGGTTAGCCACCCAGGATAACCCAAGAAAGTCAGTGCGTCATCGAGGACTGTCTAACTTATTTCCATTGGGGTCCTTAATCTTGTCCCCCAGGATGCGACCCACACCAGTCGACTAACACCCAGGTACCTATTTGCTGCTAGGTGAACAGGACAATAGGTGTAAGGAAACGTGTCGAAATGTTTCCACCCGCCGGGAATCGAACCCGGGCCCTCCGTGTGTGAAGCGGGAGCTTTAGCCACCAGGCCACCAGGCACCAAGGTTTAATGCCAACAGCATTTTGTGTTCCCAGGCGGTCACCCATCCAAGTACTAACCAAACCCAACGTTGCTTAACTTCGCTGATCGGACGAGAAGCGGTGTGTTCATTATTATTATCTTCATTATAATATTACCAACAACCTGATTCATTAAACCACTAAACTAGTTGCAGTCACCATGTTGCAACATCTATGTGTACCTTGTGTGCCTTGTACCACTGTACCTAGACGGGTTAGGATCTCAGTAGGTCACTCTGCATTTCTTTTGGGTTATCCCAGGATGATCACACATGTGCCCACATACCTAAATGAACCTGCATACTTACTTCCTTACTACAGATGTTATACTGCTCAGGTTACTAAAGTACCTGTTGCATACAATTCCTGTATGCAACAGCAGCTGAATAAGTTATACCGACAGCATACCTAACATATTAAATATCGACGTTCGGGACAAACTTAACGAACCCTGCATAACACGGGTATACCATGATGTTCAGTTTGCAGACTCTGGTCAAACATAATCAAAACATCGCAAAATCCCCTGGCATAAGGAGCAATCATTCCCTTTTGTATAACATTGTTGTTTAAGGTTGGGCACAATTGACTTCAGTAAATAACTATCGAGTTTGTACAGCCCAAAATTTGAGTTATAAACGGCATTCATATCATGTTTCAAGAGGGAGGACTCTATTATGTTTCTTTCTATGATGGAACTGTTGGGTACAATTATCTGGGCGGCAGCCCACCCCGGTGGATGACTACAAGAATTGACATGGTTAAAGATAGCATTCAACACCTGGCCTGTCCTGAGTACTGGTGTTGGGATAATCTGGTTTCCAGAGGTTTACCTGTCTGACCAATGTATAAGAATGGGCACAGGGTGCATGGGAAATTGTAGACACCACCAACATTATTAGGTAGTGTGTTTTTAATCAGTCTGTGTCACTGCTCCAGTGTTTTTGAAAGTCAGATTTATAGTGAGTTTTACATCATATGACCTGTTCCAGGTGGTTGGAAGCTTGGGGCTGGCTATTAATTGTCTTCTAGTATTTTTCTCATGCTATCTGCAAACTGTGAGGATTACCCCACCTGACCACATATGAGGGGGGGTGGGGGGGGGGGGACGGGTGTTGTGGGGGCACTTGTTTTACCCCCCCCAACATTTTGAAAAGGGCAGTCCTTTCCAAACTCCACCCACTCTAAAAATTTACCCACATCTCCTTTGCTCCCCTTTTGCAACATTGAAACAGTTTGCGGGGTAATGCACTGAAATTGTGACAGACTTGACCAAAATTTTTCCCACCCCCCAAGCTTGTTTAAAATTTTAATAAATATGCATATATTTTATATAAAATATTATAATAAAATTATATTTTTATATATAAAAAGAATATAAATATTTTTATATATTTATATATATAAATATATATATATATATATATATATAATATATAAATATATAATTTTATATATATAAATAATTTTATATATATAATATATAAAAAAAATTTTAAAATATATATATATATATATATATATAAATATAAAAAATTAAATATATATACCAACCACAGGTAGAATTTTTGGTAGCCACCAACCACCCAGGGAAGTACAAACCGCCCTGCCCAATGACTAAAGCAGAAACCTGAAACTTTTTTTGCATGAGGGGTAAATTGCGGGTTTCTTTTTCGTCCCCAGAACACGCTAATAACAAGGTTTCTTGACTTCCAATTTCCCTTTTGGTAAACACTTCCAGACACGAAACATACATATTAATATATATATATATATATATTATATATATATATAAAATTATAATAAAATTTATATAAAAATAATAAAATATATATATTTTATATATAATATACAAAACACAAAGGTTTTTTCTCCTTTTTCTAAATGCCCCTTGTTTTTTTTAAATTTTCCCTTTCTATTGTTCAGGGGAATTTGGAAAAAAATTTTTCCCTCCGTAAGCCCATGCGGGGTTGTATAGGCGACTAAAAGGGCCGGGAGCAAGGGGGCTAGTAACCCCTTCCCCTAAAGACATTTACTAAAAAAGGAAAAAAAAACTTTATAAAATTTGGGATGCTTAAATTTGTGCGGGATGAGTGTGGTTTACAAGAAACAAAATGTTTTCTGATTTTTGAATGAAAAAAGTTAAATGCCCCGGGCCCTAAGCGAAACAAAGCTAAGGGGGGGTCCCTGGAGGTTACCGGGAGGTTATTCCGGGGATCAACGTTTCGGTGGGGGGAAAAAAATTTGGGGAAATTTAAATCGGGAGAATCTAAAGAGTTAGGGGAAAAGGGAAGGGGGTAAAGTAATGTAAAAGGATCAGTTAAAGGGAAGGAGAAAAGGAATATGAAAGTGTAAATTCAAGAATTTGTGGATTAAAGTAAAGGTTGGATGCGAAAAGTGGGGGCCTAATAAGCGTGTAAAACACCTTTGGAAAAAAAAGAGGGAAATTAAAAGGGAAGAAAAATTTTGGGGGAATTTTAAGTAATGGAAGGAGGGCCTTTTGAACCAAGTTAAAAGAGTAATTGTGGAAGGGGGGGCCTGAATGCAAAAATTTGGAAAACTTTTTGAGAGGGGGGTGGTAAGGGGAAGTTTGGAGTGCCCCGGTGTAAATAAAAATGGGGGACCCTTTGTTTAAACTTTGAATAAAAGAAGTTTAGTTAAGGTAATACATATTTTAAAAAAAAGAGGATAAATAAGTATACAAGATATGATGTAGGCAAAAAATGACAGTAGTTTGTTGGATTATGTATTGGTAGATAAAAGACTGTTGAGTAGACCTTCAGGATGTACATGTTTATAGAGGGGCCACAGATATATCAGATCACTTTCTAGTTGTAGCTACATGAGAGTAAAGGTTAATGGGATCAAGGAGAATAGAAGCATCAGGAAAGAGAGAGGTGAAGGTTTATAAACAAAAAGAGGAGGCAGTTAGGGTAAGATATAAACAGCTATTGGAGGATAGATGGGCTGATGAGAGTATAGGCAATGGGGTCGAAGAGGTATGGGGTAGGTTTAAAAATGTAGTGTTAGAGTGTTCAGCAGAAGTTTGTGGTTACAGGAAAGTGGGTGCGGGAGGGAAGAGGAGCGTTTGGGTGGAATGATGATTTTTAAAGTTACATATGAGAAGTTTTTACAAAGTAGAAGTGATGCAAGGAGGGAAGAGTACTTTGAGAAAAAGAGAGAGGTTAAGAGAGGTGGTGAAGCAATGTAAAAAGAGAGCAAATGAGAGAGTGGGTGAGATGTTATCAACAAATTTTGTGAAAATAAGAAAAAGTTTTGGAGTGAGATTAACATTTTAAGGAAGCCTAGAGAACAAATGGATTTGTCAGTTAAAAATAGGAGAGGAGAGTTATTAAATGGAGAGTTAGAGGTATTGGGAAGATGGAGGGAATATTTGAGGAATTGCTAAAATGTTGATGAAGATAGGAAGCTGTGTTTTTCTTGTATAGGGCAAGGAGGAATAACATCTTGTAGGAGTGAGGAAGAGCCAATTGTGAGTGTGGGGGAAGTTCGTGAGGCATTTAGGTAAAATTAAAGTGGGTAAGGCACCCGGGGATTGATGGGATAAGATAGAAATGTTAAAACAGGTGGGGATATAGTTTGGAGGGGTTTTGGTGCAATTATTTAATAAATGTATGGAAGAGGGTAAGGTACCTAGGGAATTGCAGAGAGCATGCATAGTTCCTTTGTATAAAGGCAAAGGGGACAAAAGAGAGTGCAAAAATTATAGGGGATAAGTCTGTTGAGTATACCTGGTAAGTGTATGGTAGAGTTATTATTGAAAGAATTGAGAGTAAACGAAGAATAGGATAGCAGATGAACAAGGAGGCTTTGGGAAAAGGGTAGGGGGTGTGTGGACCGGGTGTTTACAGTGAAAACATATAAGAGAACAGTATTTAGAAAAGGCTAAAGAGGTCTTTGTGGCATTTATTGGATTTGGAAAAGGCGTATGACAGGGTGGATAGGGGGTCAATGTGGCAGATGTTGCGGGGGTGTATGGTGTAGGGGGTAGGTTACTGAAAGCAGTGAAGTTTTTTTTTTACGAGGATAGTGAGGCTCAAGTTAGAGTATGTAGGAAAGAGGGAAATTATTTCCCAGTAAAAGTAGGCCTTAGACAAGGATGTGTGATGTCACCTGTGGTTGTTTAATATATAGATGGGGTTGTAAGAAAAGTAAATGCGAGGGTCTTGGCAAGAGGCGTGGAGTTAAAAGATAAAGAATCACCATAAAGTGGGAGTTGTCACAGTTGCTCTTTGCTGATGACACTGTGCTCTTGGGAGATTCTGAAGAGAAGTTGCAGAGATTGGTGGATGAATTTGGGAGGGTATGTAAAAGAAGAAAATTAAAAGTGAATACAGGAAAGAGTAAGATTATGAGGAAAACAAAAAAATTAGGTGATGAAAGATTGGATATCAGATTGGAGGGAAGAGAGTATGGAGGAGGTGAATGTATTCAGATATTTGGGAGTGGACGGTCAGCGGATGGGTCTATGAAAGATGAGGTGGATCATAGAAAATTGATGAGGGGGAAAAGGGTGAGTGGTGCACTTAGGAGTCTGTGGAGACAAAGAACTTTGTCCTTGGAGGCAAAGAGGGGAATGTATGAGAGTATAGTTTTACCAACACTCTTATGTGGGTGTGAAGCATGGGTGATGAATGTTGCAGCGAGGAGAAGGCTGAAGGCAGTGGAGATGTCATGTCTGAGGGCAATGTGTGGTGTGAATATAATGCAGAGAATTCGTAGTTTGGAAGTTAGGAGGAGTTAGTTTAATATGTTTATTATGCACCCCATACCCATCCTGTGGGCGGTAGTCAAAAGATTACAGAGGTACATAATTGGTCCAGGGACTGGACTCCAAAGTTTTGATAGCTGAGCAAGTTACAAAGGTAATGAATTCACAATTTACAAAGGTAATGAACTCACAATTTACAAAGGTAATGAACTACAGGTAGGTCTAGTCACAATCATGACAAGTTACAAAGGTATTTACAGATTGCAGAGGTACGTAATGGTCCTGGGACTGGGCCCCAAAGTTTTGGATGGCTGAACTAGGTCAAGGTAATGGCTCACAAGTTACAAAGGTAATGAATACTGTAGAATGGTTACTTACGTTTTTTACACGGCTACAATCATGAACAAATTATAGAGTAACGAGCAATTCACACTTCCACACCCGGTCACAACTCTAGTGAGTTATTGGTGCAAATATTGATTGTTGAGACACACACACACACACACACACACACACAAAACACACACACACACACACACACCCCACACACACACACACACATAAACACACACACACACACACACACACACACACACACACACACACACACACACACACACACACCCCACACACACACACAAACCATACACACACACACACACCACACACACTCATACACACCCCACACACACACTCATACACACACACACACACACTCATATACACTCATACACATACACACGCACACACAAACAACACACAAACACACACACACACACATACACACACACACACCACATTTCACACACACACACACACACACAGAGCTTGGACTCGACCCCGCAATCTCAACTAGGTGAGTGCACACACACACAAACACACACACACACCACACACACCACACACACACACACACACACACACACGCACACATGTGGTAATGCTTCATTTACAGCTAGCAAAGTCAGGGTATTTCTCCAGAATGGTCTGTAATATACCACTGTGGATAAAGTACTTTGCCATTTCTTGAACATTTCTGAATGAGTTGTTCTAAATTCATTAATTTTATCACACTCCCGTACAAAATGACGCAGGGTGTGACAAAAATCCATCTGGCAAAGTTTAATTTCTTTTGGGTCTACATTGGGGGTGGTGATTTAACCCTCCCAAAAGATACTTGTAACCCACCCGGAGCCTGGCAGTAGGGGGACACCCAAAAGGCTGCTTTTTTTTTGGGGAGCACGTAACATGTGGCTCCCCGCTGATAAAAAGATGATGATGGACTCATGGTGCAATCCCCCTGGCCTTTTAAGTCCTAAAATTCAGTTAAATTTCTTTTGTATTATTGTTCTCAAACTATCCCTGACAACCCAAAGATGTAATCTATCCCTCTTTGAAAGATACAGCTTACCAATTTATCAGTTCTCATGATCTGGGCCCAATGTGAAGGAAATCCACAGAAAGTACTCTGACCCCCCCTGTCCCAACCTCCCATCCCTTTTGGGTCGGGGCTTTGACACAAGCTTTCCCACAATTTATGCTTAATGAGTTGAGAGCATTTATGGATGACAGAGAATCAGTTACAATTAAACTGCCAATCTTTGATACATAGATGCATTTCAGTGCAAGGAGTATGGCAAACAGTTCTGTCTGAAGGGTAGAGGCCCAATTTTTGATGCGTGCTCCAATTTCTTTAAGAGAGCCATCACTCTGTACGACAACAGCAGCACTACCAGCTGCACCAGTGGATTGGTGAACAGAACCATCAGCGTAAATAATGGAGGTGCGGGATTACCAAAACTGTTGTCGAGAGGGCTGAGGAAGGGTTGTTGAGGTGGTTCGGACATGTAGAGAGAATGGAGCGATACAGAGTGACTTCAAGAGTGTATCAGTCTGTAGTGGAAGGAAGGCGGGGTAGGGGTCGGCCTAGGAAAGGTTCGAGGGAGGGGGTAAAGGAGGTTTTGTGTGCGAGGGGCTTGGACTTCCAGCAGGCGTGCGTGAGCGTGTTTGATAGGAGTGAATGGAGACAAATGGTTTTTAATACTTGACGTGCTGTTGGAGTGTGAGCAAAGTAACATTTATGAACGGGGTCAGGGAAACCGGCAGGCCGGACTTGAGTCCTGGAGATAAGATAAGAGATAAGATTTCGTTCGGATTTTTAACCCTGGAGGGTTAGCCACCCAGGATAACCCAAGAAAGTCAGTGCGTCATCGAGGACTGTCTAACTTATTTCCATTGGGGTCCTTAATCTTGTCCCCCAGGATGCGACCCACACCAGTCGACTAACACTCAGGTACCTATTTGCTGCTAGGTGAACAGGACAACAGGTGTAAAGAAACGTGTCGAAATGTTTCCACCAGCCGGGAATCGAACCCGGGCCCTCCGTGTGTGAAGCGGGAGCTTGAGCCACCAGGCCACCGGGAAGTACACAGATGGGAAGATGGGATGGGAAGTACAGTGCCTGCACTCTGAAGGAGGGGTGTTAATGTTGCAGTTTAAAAACTGTAGTGTAAAGCACCCTTCTGGCAAGACAGTGATGGAGTGAATGAAGGTGAAAGTTTTTTTTTTTTTCGGGCCACCCTGCCTTGGTGGGAATCGGCCAGTGTGATAATAAATAAATAAATATATATATATATATTATATATATAATATATATATATATATATATATATATATATATATATATATATATATATATATATATATATATATCATTACCAAACTGCGGCAGACCAGGGTTCTACTCCATGACACATTGTCCCTCCTCAAGAGACTACACAATGTACATGTCACCTTATCCACTCAGCCATTGATCCTACAATGATCACGCACTCAGCAGAACTAGGTGTTGTTCGTGAACCGAGGACACTTGTGGCAGTGGTATGCTCAAGGATTAATGTCAGCCTCCTTCTGTTTGAAGACCCACCTCCACAAACAGTCTATATAGCAATGGTTTTGAATCATTTACCAAACTTTAGCAGGCCAGGGTTCGACCCTACGACACACTATCCCACCTCAAGAGACTACACAATGTACATGTTTCCTTATCCACTCAGCCATCGATCCTACAAAGATCACACACCTAGCAGAGCTACGTGTTGCTCCGAGGACACTTGTGGCAGTGGTATATTCAAGGTTTAATTTCAGCCTTCTTCTGTTTGAATATCCACCTCAATAAGCAATCTAGTAATGAAACCGCAACACAAGAGTGGTTTTGAATCATTTACCAAACTGAGGCAGGCCAGGGTTCAAAACCACTTGTTTCGTGGTTTCATTACTATGTAACTGCTTGTGGAGGCGGGTATTCAAACAGGAGGCTGACATTAATATATAATATATATATATTTTAATATATATATATATTATATATATAATATATATATATATATATATATATAGGGGAAGTATAATGCCTGCACTTTAAAGGAGGGGTTTGGGATATTGGCAGTTTGGAGGGATATGTTGTGAAACTCTATACGTATATGTTTCTAAACTGTTGTATTCTGAGCACCTCTGCAAAAAGCAGTGTTTAATGTGGGGAGTGTGGTGAAAGTGTTAAATTGATGATGAAAGTATTTTCTTTTTGGGGATTTTCTTTCTTTTTTTTTTTTTTGGGTCACCCTGCCTCGGTGGGAGACGGCCGACTTGTTGAAATATATATAATTTATATATATATATATATATATATATAATATATATATATATATATAATTATAATAATATAAAATAATATTATAAAATTATTCTACACATCAAGATAAAGTTAAACTGTTGGTTTTCTCACCAATTTTTTGAGAGCTTTGTGTATTTGTAGTCAGAGTTGTTAGATGAATAAATATCCAAAATTTATGAAATAGCTAATGATCTGAAAGACCCAAGAAATATAATTGATAAAACTTTTAAAACTGCTATAAATACTTTTTACAATCCAAAAAGGGACAACCAACCTTATTCAACTAAAAATATGTTGGTTCTCCCTTACCATGAAAACTTGGTTGATATACCTTCTCTCCTTAAGACTTTTAATATCAAAGTTGTATTTAAAAATCTTGATAGAAAAAAAAAACTTTTGATAAAGAATTCCCTCCATATTAATATATATAAATAATATTTTTATATATAAAATATTATATATATATTATTTTATAAAATATATTATATATAAATATATTATATATATATATATATTATATTATCCACACACACACACACACACACACACAGATTATTGTTTTTTTAAACGAAAAGATCACTGTTGATGTGTTATTTGGAATTTTTCTTTGGGGGGTAAAAAACACACCAGATTTCCAAATTTTCCGGAATGGCAGGAACCCCCTGGGCCTTTATGATTTTGGGGTTTGACCTTTTCCCCGAGAATTTGAGAATTCCCGGGGAACCCAATTCAAATAAAATAGGGGCCTTTAAAACTCTCAAAAAACCAACGAGATTCCGCCCTTCGGGCCCAATTTTTACAAAACCCCACCGGTAATAATCAGCGAGTGTTTTTTGACTTGTAGGTTTAATTCGTTTTACACTTCTATTTTATGGGGAAAAAATTTTAACTTTTCCTTCATGCTTTTAAGAGCAAAAAGTGACGGTTACACCGTTTTTGCAATTTCTTTGAACTATTGATTAATAAGTATGAATACCACAAGATTTACTTTAATAAGCATTTTCGAATTTTCCAAAATTTTTAATTCATCCCAAAAAATCCCCGTTTTTCCTTTTAAAATTTTTTGGGAAAAAACCCTTTTATGGTTGACTTGTTTTTAGAAATGGGTTTTTTTTATTGTATTTTTTGTTCAGATTCTTTCGGGGAGTGTTCAATAACTCTTTTCTTCTGTTAAAGCCAACTTGACTCTTATATTTTTAAAGGGTTTAATGAAAAAAAAAAAAAAAAATGGGGTTGCAGTAATATAGCAAAGGGCAAAAGGGGGGACAAATGCAGCCAATTTACAGGATCGATTATTAAAAAACAGGGGGGAGCCCCCCCAAACCAGTAAAATTATACAGCTTTTATAAATTAACACTTTTGCCCAAATCCCGGGGGATCTTTATTATGGGGGGGGGGGGGGGGGGGGGGGGGGGGAAAAGTTTCGCCACACAGTGGCTTTAAAAAGTCCAAAACAAAGGAGAATCTTTTAAGAACAGGGGGGAGAATGAGGTAAACAAATCCCTAACCTTGAGTTTGATTTGGTTTGTCCCCTCAATCTTGAATAGAAGATTTTTCAAAAAGTGTCTAATTTATCAACATTCGGTTCTCTTTAACCATTCATCTACAAAAATTATACAAACGCAAGTGGGGGGGTGAAAGGTAAAACGGCTCCAAATTCCGGGAAATGGGGCACGATCCATTCCCTAGATCAAGGGGCCCCCACCCGGGGTCAAGGAACCTCCCCTTTTTTGGGGGGGAAAAAATAATTACGAAAAAGAAAACCGAGAAATCCAGAGAACTTATCTTTTTACTGCATATTGAAATTTGATAAATTTAGGGAACTGAAGCTATTGTGCTTCTTGAGGGTTTTAAGGTACCACTAACATGCCTCTTGTGTGAACTGAGATACTGGGAGGTGGAGTCATGCAGCACCACTGGGAGTAATCAAATTTGATAAGGAGAAAAGAAGAATAACTCTAATACCATGGATCAAGAGCCCTTCACCAACATACAGGCACCCCTTCCTTGAGGAGATACCGCTATACAGTCATTGACAGAAATCTGATTAAGGTTTTTATGAGGTTAATAGTATTATTATAGGTTAATAGTATTATTATAGGTTATTAGTATTATTATAGATTAATAGTATTATTATAGTTCAGCCGGTTATATGACTTGCTTTTCTCAGGTTTAATTACCTTTACCATTATTTCGCTTTTCACTTTCCTTCCAAGGACAAATTGACCTCAATTGTAGGCAAATTGATAGAGTCAATTATAGCTGAGATTATAAGAAGCCATCTCGATAAGCATAGCCTGATTAATGATACTCAGCATGGATTCACGAGAGGCCGTTCTTGTCTAATTTATTAACTTTCTTCAGTAAAGCTTTTGAGGCTGTTGATCACGATAAAGAATATATTATTTACTTAGATTTTAGTAAGGCTTTTGATAGAGTTCCGCATCAAAGACTGTTAAAGAAAGTGGCAGCTCAAGGCATTCAGGGAAAAGTGCTCTCATGGATCGAGTCATGGCTCACAGACAGGAAGCAGAGAGTGTCAATAAATGGGGTTAAATCCGAGTGGGGATCTGTAACAAGTGGCGTACCAAGGGGATCAGTCTTAGGCCCGTTGTTGTTTATAATATATATCAATGACCTTGATGAGGGTATTACTAATGATATGAGCAAATTCGCCGATGACACAAAGATAGGTAGGATAATTGATTCAAACGTAGATGTTAGGGAACTTCAGGAGGATTTAGACAAACTCTATTCTTGGTCAGAAAGTGGCAGATGCAGTTCAATGTAGATAAATGCAAGGTTCTGAAGCTCGGGAGCGTCCATAACCCTAGCACTTATAAGTTGTTATCAAATAAAGAAAGCCAAACAACTATACTACTCCAGTAGATTCACAGACACTAGAGGAGATATAAAAAAGACCTGGAAAACACTCTTTCAGATTCTAGGGACCCAGAAACTGAAAAAAACCCAAGAATATTATCCTAACTAAACCTAATGAAATACCACTACATCCCACTGACACAGCTAACAAGATAAATGACTTGTAATAAAGTTGGTAGAATTACCGACAATATGTAAAGTAAAAGGACACAAGTGCAACTAATGTGACATTTATTGTGGCAACGTTTCGCTCTCCAGAAGCGATAAAGCTTGATAAAGCTTGATAAAGGCTTGATAAAGCTCCTGGAGAGCGAAACGTTGCCAAAAATAAATGTCACATTAGTTGCACTTGTGTCCTTTTACTTTACATAAACGACTTCTTCTCAACCATAGGATCTAATCTCGCCAATAAAATTCCACATACCAATGCCCATGCTGGGGACTACCTAGATGGGAATTTCCCAAATTCCTTCTATCTTGCACCAACTGAGCCCACGGAAGTCACCGAGATTATAAAGTCACTTAAAAATAACTCAGGTAATCTGTCTCATGTCCCACCATTACTGTACAAGCGAGCGGCCCATGCCCTTTCGCATGCTATTTCATTACTTTTTAACAAGTCACTAGAAACAAGCACCTTCCCGAAACTACTCAAGATGGCAAGGGTTACACCAATACATAAAGGTGGTGATCCTACAGACTTAAACAACTATAGGCCAATATCATACTTACCATTGCTATCCAAAATCTTTGAGAAACTCGTGCACAGGAGACTATATTCATTTATAACGGCACAAAACATACTCAACCCCTGCCATTTTGGATTCAGGAAAAATAAAAGCACTAATGATGCAATCATAAAAATGCTAGATCTGCTTTACACAGCATTGGAAAATAAGGAATATCCACTAGGAATTTTTGACCTAAGAAAAGCTTTTGACACAGTAGACCACGGCATCCTACTCCATAAACTTGACCATTACGGTATAAGAGGCCATGCTCTTGCTTGTTTCAAATCTTACCTTACTAATAGGTATCAGTATATCACCATTAAAGACACAGCATCAACAACATGGCCACTTGATACTGGAGTTCCGCAGGGAAGTGTCCTTGGTCCCCTACTCTTCCTCATATACATCAATGATCTTCCAAACGTATCCCAACACCTGAAACCCATTCTCTTTGCTGACGACACGACTTACGTCATCTCTCACCCTAATCTTGCCACCCTCAACACCATTGTTAACGAGGAGCTGATCAAAATATCGACTTGGATGACAGCCAATAAACTTACACTTAACACTGACAAAACCTACTATATTATGTTTGGTAGCAGAGCAGGAGATGCACAAATTAACATTAAGATCGACAACACTCTAATTACCAGACATAATGAGGGCAAATTCCTAGGCCTATACCTTGACAACAACCTGAATTTCAGCACCCATATCCAACACATAACCAAAAAAGTATCCAAAACGGTTGGGATCCTCTCCAAGATATGATACTACGTGCCGCAAAATGCCCTTCTCACACTATACCACTCACTTATTTATCCATACCTCACCTATGCTAATTGTGCTTGGGGATCAACTGCAGCAACACGCCTAAAGCCAATAATAACCCAACAAAAAGCCACAGTAAGTATAATCACTAAATCCCATCCCTGGCAACACACCCCCCCACTCTTCATAGATCTAAACTTACTCCCTGTTCAGTACATCCACACTTACTACTGTGCAATCTACATCTACAGGACCTTAAACTCCAATATCAACCTTGACCTAAAGCGCTTTCTTGATAGTTGTGACAGAACCCACAGGCATAACACCAGACACAAACATCTCTACGACATTCCCCGTGTCCAACTAAACCTTTACAAAAATTCAATGTATGTCAAAGGCCCTAAAATCTGGAACACCCTACCTGAAAACTCTAGAACTGCAGACACATTCATCACCTTCAAAACTACCATTAGAAAACATCTTATCTCCCTGATACACCCCGTCAACTAACTCCACGAATACCACCTGGTGGTTCACACTTACACTCACTCACCCATTTGACCATAAACAGAAATATTAATCTCAATCTTAAAATAATGAATCCTGTGATACTCCAATATTGAAACTATGTACTGTGCCAAAACAAAAGCATTCACATTGCTAAACTCACAAACTAGTATTTAGTCACTTAGCCATAATACCAACTTACCTCATAATTTGTAATATTTTAAAATTAAGAATTAAACTAAGTCTGTCCGAAATGCCTAGCCATGCTAGGTGTTCTAGTGGTACACTCTGTAATCATTATTTTACTACATGTAAACCACACAATAACCAAATTCTGTAAACTCAGCATTGTAATCCTTATAGAGAATAAACTTTGAAATGGTATACAATACCGACAGGTTGGTAGATAAGACACATAGGCATCATTTAGGCAACTTTATTCCGAAACTACTCTACTACTACTACTCTGCACCTCTCCTTCCGACAGTATTTAAGTCTCAACACTGTCGCTTGATCTTCAGTTAGTTCCAGACTTTGGAACAAAACTTCTCCAGGCTGAGGGACTGACAACCTCAAATCTACGACCTCAAGGGTGATGGACTGATTACATCGTCTTCACATCTCTACTGCTCCCGCCTACTTTCTGTACTCGACTGAAGAAGCCTACTGTGTAGGCGAAACGTTTCGGAATAAAGTTTCCTAAATGTTGCCTATATGTCTTATCTACCACTTATAAGTTAAATAATGTAGAACTTAGCCATACAGATTGCGATAAGGACTTGGGGGTTATGGTAAGTAGCAACCTTAAACCAAGACAGCAGTGCCTAAGCGTACGTAACAAAGCAAACAGATTACTGGGATTTATATGTAGAAGTGTAAGCAACAGATGTCCAACGGTTATTTTACAGCTTTATACATCATTAGTAAGGCTTCACCTAGATTACGCAGCTCAGTTCTGGTCTCCATATTACAGAATGGATATAAATTCGCTAGAAAACATCCAGTGTAAAATGACCAAATTAATACATAGCATTAGAAATCTTCCGTACGAAGAAAGATTGAAGACTCTTAAATTACATTCAGCTGTAAGACGAAGAATGAGGGGAGACATGATCGAAGTGTATAAGTGGAAGATGGGTATTAACAAAGGGGATATAAATAAGGTTTCGAGGATATCACTTCAAGAAAGAACCCGCAATAATGGATTCAAATTAGATAAGTTTAGATTTCGAAAGGATATAGGAAAGTATTGGTTTGGAAATAGGGTAGTTTATTAGTGGAACAGTCTGCCTAGTAGGGTTATTGAAGCTAAAACGTTGGGTAGTTTCAAATTTCGGTTAGATAAATACATGAGTGAGAGGAGTTGGATTTGAGTGAGACTTGCATAAAGAGTAAATAGAATCATCAAAACTTATTTCTTGGGTAGCATTGAAAAATGGGTTGGGCAAATATACTGTTAGTGGGAAGGATTGTAAAGGACCTGCCTAGTATGGGCCAACAGGCCTGCTGCAGTGTTCCTCCTTTCTTATGTTATGTTCTTATCACGTGTACGCTAAAATCCATTTTTTTTTCTTTTCAAAAATATGGCAAATTAAGAATTTTACAGCCCAAAGGTAATTCAGACCTTCCGCTAAGAAACAAAACTAAAAGAGAATATTCTTGCAATTTCATATCAACCAAAATCCAATAAGAATTTGAATTATCAAGTTATGAACGATGAAAGGTGAAAGTAATTAGATAGGACCAACAGAAGCCTAAATAAATCCAAGCTTTTCTCTAAGTAAGTTTTACCAGATGTTAAGGTTTTTAAGTGAGTATGCATGTAAGTAATTAAGCAGGACTCAAGAAATCGTAATGACACGATTACAAACAAACCAGGGCACGGGCGGGAATTGAGTTTTACGACTCACCGCGGGTTCAATCCCCGCCTGTACCGTGGGTTAATTAAGCAGGATTTATTAAATGAATGTTATATAGATTTAACTTAGTATAACCCAATAAAGTCAGACTGTGATGTATTTCAGATCAAAACAGACATTCTACAGTTACTTCACACAAACCAATTTGACCCAAAAAAAAAATGGCATATATAACCTATATAACTTAAACTCATAACAACGCCTCCACATCAGCATTTAAAGTTAAAAGCCGACCAGAAAAGGCATTCTCTAGTTATTGCACAGAACCTAACTAAATGTGCGCCTACACAGCCTACACACAAGCAATTATTCACCCATTTAGTAAGATAAATCGGCCGTTAAATATTGATGTTCATAATTGTTATATTTTAACCAGGGAAAAGCGCTAAACCAATATGGATAATACAGTGCCAATGGAATGTGTTTAGTTTTTTTTTATATTTTATTTAAAAACAACATACACATGATACAAGCCGACAATTAGCAAATCCAAAACCGTGACAGACAATGTCAGTACACACACAATAAACAAAAAAAACCATTTTAACATATTGATATAACGAAATTCTACCGTAAGAAACCCAACCCGTTTACGGAAAAAAAAAAAAAAAAACATACCGACTACAAAACAGAACGTCGGAGTCATAAAACATGTAGGAATAAGTCCTATAATCATGTATATATGTATATACATACACATGCACATATACACATACATGTATGTGCACATATGTTCTTACAGCACAGACTGGATTATACTAGAACAAACAAACAAACAAACAAAAAAGACTTATCACTAAAAAAAAAACTAGACAAACTAAATACATAACATCCAAAACAGATGTGGCAGACAATGTCAGGTACAACAAAAACATTTGTAACACATTGATATAACAAATTCTACTAAAATACAACCAAACCAACCGACTTCCAAACAAACAGTCGGAGTCATTATATAACATGTAGGAATGAGTCCTACAAAACATACTTATATATATATATATATACTATTTATATATATATTTATATATATATATATATATATATTATATATATATATATGTATAACATATACGCATGCATTTACACACATACGTGTATGTTGCATTTGTTCGTACAGAACAAACTGGATCATCATATGAAATAAAAGACTAAATGACTTTCACTCCAAATTAACTAAAAAAATATTAATCCAATGATTAGAACTATACCTATGGGACATTGGTTCCCACAAACACACCTACACACACACAAAGAATTAATGTTACCGATTAACAACTCAGTATATAAATATGAACCTTCTCTGTAAATGAAAGGGTTTATATTAAACCCATCAAAACTTTTATATTTTGGTACATAGGTCATTTTGTACCCATACAATACGATAAATAAGAGACATTATGACAAGGATAAATTAACATCAGATTCGCATGTATAACATATACTACAATTACATATAAATATAAACCCCCTATATAAAATGGTTCATATAACAATAGAGAAAAAAACAGTAAAATCACATACTTACTTTTGACTCTGTGATTTTACATAATAATAAAAGTCTAACTACCCGGAGGCCCCCGACGGCTCTGCCAAAAAAAACTTTACCCACTCTACACTTGCAAACCATCAACCTTCCTCCCATCAGGTTCAATCACTCCAAGAGGACACACCATGAAGTGACAACCCTTGCCTCTCCCCTCACAGAACGGTGTAGACGTTCAACAGTAAGCTCACGATATCCCTCCGGAAATAACTAATTACCCACCTTCCCCATATAATTGTTTGTTCCTAATGCTGTCCTATAAAAAATACGCCGCCAACGTTTTTATTCCTAATGTTTCCTCCACCATCCTTTCATCCCAAGTAGAAACAGCAAGTAATCAAATATTACGTATCTGATTTGGCCCTCCCAACCTTTTGGGTACCCCCTCCCATATCTAACATTAAAGCCCTGAGGGTTGATATCGTCCCCCACCCCAATAAAGAGAAAACCCCTCTTCAACCACAATCTTACACTACAAAGCGGAACAAAAATATACTAATGAAAGCCGTGTCAACTTCCCACAAAAAACCGCATGATGATCTCTCCACATTACCCATTCGTTTAGCACCTCTTTCGATGCTAACGGTCACCATAAGAAATCTGTAACTAATTCCTCGCTTCTTGCGGTAATCTATTTTACTAAATTCACCATATCATCTCTCCAATCATATGTGGAGATACATGCCATCCTTGCATTGTTCTGACGACGACCCACACCTCATAACCGTTTTATCCTGAGTTTTTTAACATTGCGTACCTTTAACATAAACCGCAACAGATCATCACATCCCTCTAAGTTCCTGCCACCCCACCATTTGCGGTTAATTTCCCCATCACCTCCCCACCCGAAGACCCTTTCCCCCGCTGCCGAATATACCTCTGCTTCACTATTAGCGCCCTTCACCCTAGACCCTATGCCAATCAATTCCCAATCCTACCCTGTCTTACCGCAGTCATTACCACTTCTTTACCCAACCACGCCCTTCCCAAAAACCCAACTACCTTAAGGCCTCTTCTTTGTAATTCCTATATATATCTGACTTCTTAGGGGTAAATTTCCGCCACTCCCCACTACCTTACTATAAATCAGCGTATTTACACCACAAACCTTTGTCTCGCAAGGCCTCCTTCCATCCCACGGCCCTTTCGCTCTCCTGTACGCCTATCTAAGCTCTGTCCATTACCATTCTGAATTATCCCTCCTGCTCTCTGTACATTGCAAAATTACAAAATCCCACAAATGTTGCCTATTCTCAGTTATCCAGCCAAACTCTCCCCAAGTCCCTCCTACCCAATTGCCTACCCCCAACAACGTGATTCTGCTTATTAACTCTCATTCCAGTCGCATTCCCAAAAATCTCAATTACCTTCCACTTTACTTTAAATCTTCTATCTCATTAAGTAAAACAGTTGTATCATCTACATAACAACTATATTCCCACCAAAATCCACCTCTTACCCCATCCTTCCATCCACATCAACCAGAAATAGAAAGGATTCTGCATACATGCAAGAGTATTTGGGAGTGTGGACAACCCCTGCCTTAAACCTCCCATGCTTTACTGAACTACCAACTACCATTACCTGTACTCTCATCGATGACATTCTCATACAATGTCCTCACCCCATCCAACACCTCCCCTCCAAAACCTCTCACCATACTCTCAAACAAAAAAGTCACTATCCACATAAATAGCTTTCTCCCATCACAGACTAGAATACCTCCCTTATACTCCTCAAGGGAAATCCGATAGTCATGACCTCCCGCATACTCCTCCGGATACAAAATTGTCCCCATGTATTCACCGACCCATGACCTTCTTCAGTCTATTACCCAATATTTTCGCCAAAACCTTGTAATCTGCAACACATCATAAGATATGCTCGGTAAGCACTCAATCTCTTCCCCCCCTTTCTTTGCCCTTACACCAATACTATGAACCCGTACTTGCGATGTGACTAACTTCCATAGTAACATATGGAATCCAATAGCCTAACAAAGCACTGCCTAATACACCCCAATGTGCTCTATAAAAAATCATTTGGTTACCGTTCTATCCTCGGTTGTTTTTCCCGGTACTCTCCCGATAACTGCCTCTTCCACTCAACTACTTATAACAACCTCCAACCCACTCTATCTGCCCTCACTTAAAATGCTATGAACCCCCCTTAAAAAATTACCCTCCAGGAACCCCCCTCCCTCCAACTCCATTTCTCCCTAAACAACTATCAGCATAGAGGGATCATACTTTCAGGATTGGTGGATAGGACTCGAACCACTGGATACCCCTCCTACCCAGGGCTTGTCTCCAATCTGTAGAATGGTGGTTACGTAAAAACAAACCAGTCGGTTATCACACCACAATACTATCTCTTAACCGCCCTAACCCTAATTGCATCAAACCTATCATTGTGTATTTCAGCGATCCTGCTCGCAGACTGTCCATGTATACATCCTCCACTCCCACTTTACAATCTTGCAACTAGTCCCTCCAGAATAATTTGCACCCCAAAAGCCACCTCCAGCCTCTTCCCGTCCCTAACCTTAAAAAAATTCGAATTCCGGTTTTGCTGCATTTCCCTCCCAATCTAACAGATCTATCTCCCTGCCTTAGCTCCTAAAAGGCAACCAACCAATCACTGAAATAAGGCCCTCCTCCTCCTCCTTAAGAAGCCTTACATTTAATTTCAGTACCCAGAATAAATACGCACACTCCATCCCACATCAAATCTGCTATTACCGCCTGTGATCCGAAAAACCACACGAAGGTTTGCAACCCTCCACAAACATCTATACCGCTGCTAATAATAAAATTCTGTCCATTCGCGCTTCATATCCCCTACGGAACGAACGTGTGCTCCACTAGGTATCCCCTACTCCCCACACTCAACAACCCAATATCTCGCAATACATCCTCAGCAACACTTCAGCACACAACCCGCCCCTTCGGTTCGGCATCACCACTCCTAATCACAACAATTCAATCACCACTATTACTGTAATAGCAGGCATACCTCTACGTGATACAGCAATACCTCTGTCAAAATCTACTTTTACCCTGGTATTGCTAGTTGCTGGCATGTAAAAACTCCTACAAAACTAGCTCGAATCTCACCCAGGAACTTCCACCCTCACGACCCTCCACCCCCCTCATTCCAGCGAGGGACAACGCAAGGGGCTGGTCTCCTTTATCGCAATGCTACCCACCTTTCAATGCAATACCACTGGTAACATACATCCGATTCCTTTTAACAGCAAACACACAAACCAGCCCTATGATTATGCTCTTGCAAAAGCAAATATCTAACACAAACCGCCCGTTAAAAACACTCCAACAAAACTTTCTTAACCGCAGTCTTTAAGTCCATTGACATTAAGCGTGACCATCTGAAACATTATAGAAGTGCGGCTTTCCCTATGCCGCTGGGATTTACTCGCTGTACTTTTCACATTCGTATTCCCTTACCACTGGTTAATCCTGTGCAGGCACCTCCCCCTCCTCTCCCACTGTGCAAACTCAGGCGCCCTTAGCAATATGTGGCATCGGCTCCACTTCAAAACCGCTGCCCATGACTTCTTCCCGGCCTTGCCGGAGGTAATAACCTCGTCTATCTCTGATGCCGCAGTTCTTTTTCTAGAACTTCACTTACACTACATCTCACCCTCAGACGAATCCTCTGGTGTACCTCCCCGGCACCACACACTCCAGCTTTTCTTACTCAAGTTCAATTCTCCACAAATTTGTTGTCTCCAGCTCTCCCACTTCACATAATATGAGGACCACCTTTACACGGGCTCATCCCCATCCGAAAAATCCTTGATGACATCTGCAGTAAAACTCCTGAGTCGAAGCTTTGCGATAAAGATCTCAGATAACACCTTTTATCGACTCCTCCCCCGATCCCAGGGATAGTGAACACGTCTCGCTCCGCACCTCCGGTCGACCTCCTTGCTCCAGAGATCAGGCACCGGACGACCAGGGCATCACAGAGCCAGGCCTCCAATCACACGACTGCGCTGACAATCAAACACCAGTCCTGCTTTCCATCATTCTAGGAGCCTGCCTCCCCTTCAGCGACACTGCGCATGACATGTGCTACTATCTAAGAGCTGCACTACGCAGAATCACAGCTGCTGTCAGTCGATAGCTGTCGAGATCAGCACCTCATGTACACATAAACTGTGTTCTACAAACCGCAGCCGCTCATGTAAGACACCGATGGCTATGGTACTAGGCCATTGTTATCTCTTCGCTCATTTTTGTACTGTCCTTCGGGTTGTTTAAGATCACCTTGGCCCCTCTCATCACCCCCCTATCAATATCGAGACCATCCTCCATACCCATGGTTGCAGTTGCAGAATGACTGTCCATAACTGCGAAAAACTTCTGTAGACCATCGCCGTAGCCTCATAAAAGGGTAAATTCCGTTACCACTTCTGTACATGTGCTAGTGTATACTTTCGAAACCAATATGTTACAGAGTAATAAATCCATCGTGAATTCCACTCATGCGTTGTTCTGGTACTGCTCGACAATTTCTTGTGTGCACGCAAGGCGGCTCCACGTACAACCCCCGTAAGCTACAGTCTAGACTTTTGTACCCCACTCAACACCACACTTGACTCACCGAGTAGATATATAGATATACCGCCTCAGATCGTCTCCATAACCCCCGGCCCCGATACACATCATATGACGTCCCCTGATGATGTTAGGGAGAAGTACGTTACTCGTTATCTCACTTAACGTAACTGTACCTGAATTGACAGTTATGATGTGCAGAGAGTATTTACTTCACCCGTTCCTGTATTTCAGCCATTTTGATTATCCAAAATGAGCAGCGCACGTCACATTACTCAATGGTTGTTGATGCTATGTGCGTAAGCACTCGCATCATAGTGTGTCAAGCAGAGGGGTGCTGATAGATGCACGTACGTTCCCACGCATAGATTGTCTCAAATGAGTGGAGCGAATGTATTCAATGTGTTTAGTACACTTATTTGTCGATCAAGAAAGCCTCGTCAGAGCCCAGGTTAATTAATAATAATAATAATAATAATAATAATAATAATAATAATAATAATAATAATAATAATAATAATATCTTTATTTCTACAAGTACATGTACAAGGTATACAGTCCTAGCTGACATCATTGACATTACTATATAGAAAACCGCTTGTTATGCTGAGCATTTCGGGCAAATTAGGTCAATTTTACCCCAGGATGCGACCCACACCAGTCGACTAACATCCTGGTACCCATCTTAAACTGATGGGATAATGGAATAATGTAAAATAATACTCTACCTTCTCGAGATAAAATCTGGCAAAATGTCCCCTTCCCACTCCATTAACAACACCAGGATCCACAAGTTTGAAATTTTGAAGTGGATCAGAGGTGTTATTCCGGTTATTACACTGAAATAAAATCTTGAAATGGGCTATGTAATATTGTGTATGGTGCATCTGTCGTGCCGAATAGGTAAAATTGGTCTCTATTAGCAAGAACTCATTAAGAATTACAGTCGTTTTAACAATTTTCTTATTCGTTTATGTAATATTAATATTTTTGTACAAAAGAACCTTAGAGAAAACTTACCTAACCTTATTATAACAAAGCGTAAAATTTAATTTAGCTTAATTCCAAACTAAAATATTATTTTAGAATAAGTTTCCAAATATTTAATAATTATAAACAAACAAAATGAAATACATATTTTCGTTAGGTTCAGAATGATTATTGCGAAATTATTTCATACACAAATTTTCGCTTGCCTTATTCGGCAAGAAGAGCGTTGCTATTTAAGCCAAAATAACAAGTTTTACCTATTCGGCACGACACACACAGGCATGTAAATAATTTTGTGAATCTTGTCTTACTTACAGCGCACTGGTTATGAAAATTTGAAGACGATAGAATAAGATGTTCTCGAGTTATGAAGGAAAATTTTGGAGAAGGAAACGAAAACTGTTGCTGAGAAATGTTCCCAAAACAGGAAAGATTATCTTCATTAAAACTTAAAAATGCCCTAAAAACGTGAATTTATATTAACCCAAATGGCCAATAATTAATACAAATACATTATCAATTAAGACACACGAATGTGCAGGGTTTGAAGCCGATCAGAAGAGGCATACTCTAGTTATTACATTGAAATGTTTTGTTAGTGGGATGAATTGTAAAGGACTTGCCTAGTATGGGCCAACAGGCCTGCTGAAGTGTTCCTCCTTTCTTACGTTATGAAAATAATTTATTAAATAAAATTAGCAAACTGAAATTTACACAGGTGAAAGTGAAAGCCAAACTTTCACTGTGGTGCTTTATTAAAAGAAAGTAATTAGCAAAGACGTTCTCTGGTAATTGATGTCATTCCAACAATTTTAAGTTTTTAATAATGGCAGTAAAATTTCTAATAAGTATCATCAGACTAAATTTACAGGGTAAAATTCTTATAGAATACATCAACATTAATATTTTGAAGCCGATTAAAAGAAATATTCCATAATTATTGAATATAACTAAATATCACCATTTATTCAATAAAATTAGGAAATTGATACTTACACCACCTAATAACACTGGTGAAAATTTCAAGCCGATCGGATGAGTCATTCTCCAGTTACGGCAAGGATTCTATTCCAGGTTTTTTTTAACTAGTTTACTGCATTAAGAAAAATTACCTGCACACAAACAAAATTTAATGGGTACTATTTCGACTATAAGATGTATCAGCTATTAAATACTGAAGCTGCGCAAGAAGGGCAAACTGAAATATATTTAGCAGGATTGACATAAAATGGTCAGATCTCCACCTGCACCTCTTAAATTCCCCCTCTCCGCCGTCCGTCGAATTAGGAGGCACCTTATTAAACATTTATAACTAAACCACTGAGGGTTTGGACCTGCACATTCCAAATGTTCCAAGAATCTGGTCCAAGTGACCGTGCACACATGATGAAAATTTTTAAGCCGATTGAATGAGGTCTCGAGTTATGAGCAAAATAAAACGAAAAGTTGGAGAAGAAAAAATGGAAAGAAATTCAGACAAACTTCCTGGTATACCTAATGAACCATACCACTGGGTTTTTTTGGGTTTTAAATCATTGGTTAAATAACCTTAGTAACGCATTCGTCTTCAAGAACACAGGACAGCAAAGCCCTATACCAATACTGACGTAACCAATAATTTACGTCGCCCATGGAAGCGATATTGATATTCTACCTCGATCAAGATAAAGCACAATATCGTTGCTGGGACAAAGCCCAAATAACGCCCCACGTAGCAGAAGAGAGGTAATCTATGACGACTTTCCGATCCATCTTTTTATCAGTTCGGTTTGTGACTCAGCGTGATCCAGCAAGGACTGAAAAGTCGTCGTAAGATTCCTATATTCTACCTCTATAATATGACATTAAAGACACTTAACTACATGGATAATTTTGTATTATTTCTTCATCGTATCCCTAAAAAAATAATTTCCTGCCAACTTTTCTTGATATTTATAGTACAGCTCCCACTCAATAATTCCCAAAGGTCTTGGGGAAATTTTTGTCATCTCCTTCCATCACATGGGACCCCCTTCCCTTTTTTCACTGCGCTATTTACTAAACAGAGAAGAACAAAATAACTCACAACACATCTACAATCTACAAACATATTTCACGCTACCTGGCGTCCAAGTGTAGACCTGAAGGAAGAGGATGTGAGTGACAGGTGAAGGTGTGCGATGATTGAACATGAGTTAAGTACTGCCTCCGCCCTCTTACCTCTACTACTCAGTCACACACCTGAATACACTCATCACTACCTTTACCTTCACCTGACACCTGCTAAAATATCCCCGATATATATATATATATATATATTATATAAATATATATATATAATATATATATATATTTAAATATATATATATTTATATATATATATATATATATATTATATATATATATATATATATATAATATATGTCGTGCCGAATATGAAAAACTGGTCAATTAGCAAGAACTCATTTAAAATTAAGTCTTTCAAAAATTTTCTCTTATACGTTTAAAGATATATTTTTTTCATTAATGTTAATGTAAAAAAATTTAATTTTGCAGCAAAAGAATCTTAGAAAACTTGGCTTACCTTATTTTAGCAAGAACAATATTAGTTTAGCCTAACCCAACTAATTATTTTAAATTTTGTTTACAGTAATTTAATACCAAACAAACACAGTGAAATATATTTTTTGTTAGGTTCAGAATGTTTTTGGCGAAATTATTGCATACACAAATTTTTGCTTGTCCTATTTTGGGAAGATGAACGCTGCTATTTAAGCCCAAAATCGCAAGTTCTGCCTATTCGGCACGACATATATATATATATATTATATATATATATATATTATTATATTATTTTATATATATATATATATATAATATATATTATATATATTATATATATGTATATATATACAGTGGTCCCTCGTTTTTCGTAATTAATCCGTTCCTGGAGGGGCTACTATAAACGAAATTTACGATTTTTGAAAAATTTTCCCCATAAGAAATAAAGTAAATACAAATTAACCGTTTCTGACACTCAAAAAGTATTAAAACAAAAAAAATTTACATGAAATAAAACATGTAGTACATAAACAATACAATGGGAAATGATGAATGAAACATTAGCAGCATAACACTTACCTTTATTGGAGATTCTTCTTAGTGTATGGGAGACTGGAGGAGGAGGAGATTGGATTGTTTACAGTTTGGAAGGGAATCCCCTTCCAGAACACCTCAGGTACCAATTGCTTCTCTGGGTTGCTTCTCTTCTCTGTTTCTTAATGCCACTAGGACCACCTTGAGAGTCACTCTGTCTTGTCTCGCAAAGTACTGTGGAGAGAGCTCTGTTTCTGGCGTCTCTTTAACACTTCCCTAAAAAAGGTACAAACTTTTTCACTGTACATATTTCTCACCTTTTTACCACAGGCTTGGCACTAGGAGCTTTCTTTGGAGCCATGGTAGCTTATTTAGTACTTGCAAGGACTAAAATGAGTGGAATATTATGAAATATTTCGTAGGAGCACTTTAGGGGACCTTCACTCACTGGTAAACAATGCCAGAATGGCTGGGTAGGGAGGCCTCCCGGCTCACACCGTGGGTAAGCGTCCTGGACGAACTTACTATTCGCGAGTCAACCTATGAAAAGTGAGTCCATGTTTATATGAAAATACCCTATGATTGGCGAAATTTACGATTGCCGAGAACCACGAAAAAACGGGGGGGCCCCCGTATAAGTGTGAATATGTTTTT
>NC_069415.1:42646845-42662206 GCF_026875155.1 Cherax quadricarinatus
TAAATAAAAATGTGTCTGCAGTTCTAGAGTTCTCAGGTAGGGTGTTTCCAGATTTTAGGGCCTTTGACATACATTGAATTTTTGTAAAGGTTTAGTTGGACACGGGGAATGTCGCTAGAGATGTTTGTGTCTGGTGTAATGCCTGTGGGTTCTGTTACAACTATCAAGAAAGCATTTTAGGTCAAGGTTGATATTGGAGTTTAAGGTCCTGTAGATGTAGATTGCACAGTAGTAAGTGTGGATGTACTGAACAGGGAGTAAGTTCAGATCTATGAAGAGTGGGGGGGAGTGTTGCCAGAGATGGGATTTAGTGATTATTCATACTGCGGCTTTTTGTTGGGTTATTATTGGCTTTAGGTGTGTTGCTGCAGTTGATCTCCAAGCACAAATAGCATAGGTGAGGTATGGATAAATAAGTGAGTGATATAGTGTGAGAAGGGCAAGTGCCAACACCCTCCCACTCATTCTTACTACTGCACCAGCATTACCATCATGGTACCTAGAGACCATCATCAATTGCATTTTCTCAGGTGCAAATGTTACTTGCCATCTATTTCCCCAAGCTGATATAGCTCTTAGCTGGTGATTGATGTAGCTTAGAGCAGGTGGCATTTCTTCTCTTGGATAAGTGAATGTCAGTGTACAGTTTCTGCATATACATAGGATTCTTGGATGAGATGAAGAAGGTCGTTGAAGTAGACATTCCATAACAATGGTCCCAGCATGTTTCCTTGTGGAACACTTGCCCCAATAGGATGTCTTGCTGTTCCATTCCATTGAGAACTACCCTTATAGATCTACCATGAAGGTAATCACTGAGGAGACATAGCGTAGAGCCTGCAATTCTCAGTGCTTGAAGTTTTACTAAGAGGCCCTGGTGCCACACCCGGTTGAAAGCGTCAGCAATGTCCAGTGCTACCACACAGCTGACTTTGGATTCATCCAGTGACTGGTGCCACCTAGTGGAGAGATTTTAACAACAGATCAGCAGCAAACCTTCCTGAAGCCATATTGACGATCACAAAGTAGTGAGTGGTAGCCAAAAAACTCTGTCATTTGTCTTGAGATTATTGTCTCAAGGATCTTACCAGTGATTGACAGGAGTGACACTGGTCTGTAGTTGCTGATTTCTGCTCTGCTCTTCTTTTTGTGAACATGGACTACATTTGCCTCTTTCCACAGAGAGGGCCATTTACACTGTACTAGGCAGTGCTGAAAGATGCGAGTTAGAGGTGCTGCTAGCTGGTCTGCACATCTTCTCAGCAGTCTTGGGCTCAGCTTGTCTGGGCCCACAGCCTTTTCTTGGTCACAGTTCTTGCAGCTAGCCAAGGAGGGTCCCTTGCTGGATCAGGAACTTGCATTTTGGTAGCAAAGTGTTCAGCAAAGAGGTCCGCCTTCTCTTGGCACTAGTTGAGGTGGTCCCATCCTGTCGATTTAGAGGTGGAATGAGTTCATCAGGCAGATAACCTTGTCTGTCCTGACCAGGGACCACCAGGTTTTGGAGCCTACCCTAACTGATGCTAGCTTTCTTTTAGTGTCCACCTCCCATTTAGCAATGGCCCACTTTTGAACGTCACCCATATGTCTACAGGCTTGCCTGTGCAAGTTCCTGTTATAGGTGGTAGGATGTCTCTTATACCTTCGCCATGCTTTGTACTTAGCAGTAGCAGCCTCTCTACAACGAAACCCAAACCAAGGCTGATCTGTAGGCTTCATCACATATTGGCGGTGAGGAATGTGTTCTTGTTGTAGATTAAGGATGTGTCCAGTGAAGGCTTTCACAAGTACTACAAGTATCACCATTACAAGTACCACAACTACAAGTATCACTAATGCAAATATTTTGGTTGCAGGGTAGAGTCATAGCTCCTGGTCCCATCTGTCGGCTGGTCACTACTAAGTTCACTCTGCCTGTATGTATGAATGTATGTGTAGTTTCCACACATATACACAGCAGATTATGAGCAGCTCTCAGCTATTTTGTAACAGATTTTTATCAAGTTACAAAAACCCAGAACTCACCACGTGGAGGTGGCCGCTCATCCAGTTCCTTCTTTTTTATATATAAATAAAGTTTCTTGATTTTTATTAACCCTTTGACTTTCACAACCCCCAATCCTGAGTGTCTCCTGGTGTCCAAAATTTAAAAAAAAAATTATTTTTTCTTATGAAATGATAGAGAATCTTTTCCCGATTGTAATGACACCAAAAAAACGAAATTTGATGGAAAACTGACGGAATTATGCTCTCGCGAAGTTAGCGACCTCGGCGCTGTTTACAAATCGGCGATTTCGCCCATTTTGAGCCCTATTTTCGGCTAGTTCCATTGTTCCAGTCGCCCAAACTCATAGCTATTTCTTTAGAACTTCATTTTTTCTATCGATTGAGTACAAGAAACTGCCCATTTACTGATTTCAACTACCTAATAATGTGGTCAGAAATTTGCAATTTGGCCAATTTCACGAAAACTAAAAAATATGACAATTTCAAATAAGGTCCAGAATGAACAATTCAAACATTCCAGGCTCTAAAATAACGTTTTTCTTTGTTCATCAGTAACGTCTCCAGGCCCCTCTGGTATTACTCTTGCTTTCTATTTTGAATTTTTATTCAAACAAAAAATATTAGACTTACTATTATGCAGACTACTGCAATGCTGTAATACCTGTATAAATAACATCAACCCATTCATGACTGCATATTAGAATGGCTAGTTGGACATTTATTGGACAATGGCATCATTTGTTTACTTTTGAACATTGGCAAAAATCAAACATTTCCCCTACTTTGTGCTCCATTTCTAGGTTCTTTTTATAGTAAAATCAATCAAAAACACCTTTATTTCTGTAATATGTTTTCCATTCTATCAAATGAGACCAAGAAAACGAGAATACAACCATAAATACTATACGAAAATAGACCACAAAGTCGGCATTTTAATTAAAAAATACGGTCGGAGTTTTTTTTTTCTCATTATGCACTGCGTGCTTCAGGGTTTTTTTTATATGGTGCACACTGACCACACAGACCCATTCTCTCACATGTGGGCCTACCAGCTTTCTCCTGCTTGATTTGAAGCCGCTAGAATTTATGAGTATATATACGTCAACACGGCACCTCGTAAAAACGTATATTACGGCCGCGACAGTCAAAGGGTTAAAACAAAATAATTTTTTTTAAGTAAAACAAAATATTCTTTTACATAAAACTATTTTTTTTAAATAATATTCGCTTTTTTTTAATGAAAACGAAATAGATTTCATTGTATTTAAATTACATTAAAAATGTGAGTGAGTAGATAATAGTAGAGAGAGAAGACTACACTACCAGGACCTCACTCTATGGTGTCATATGTTGGTTAATAATTATTACCATACATACAAGAGAATGCCATATACAAGACATAGTGTAGGGCCAGACCTTTTGTCGTACTTACTGTAGAATATCCCGCAACTAATGTATCACCCCGTGGTGGGACGTGTGTGTCTGATGGGAGTTTGGCCAGTGATGGGGTATCGACCATTAATGGGGCGTCAGTCTCTGATAAGGCATCAGTCACTGATGGCAAGTCATCCCGTGGCATGGTGTAGGTCCATGGCAATGTATCATTCTCTGAAGGGTCGTCGGCTTCTGATGGTGCATCAGCCTCTGATGGAGCATTGGCCCCAGATGGGGTGTCGGCCTCTGATGGGACATCGGCTTCTGATTGGTCGTTGGCCACTGATGGGACATCTGCTGGGCCATCAACCTCTGGGGTTGCATTGATCAGCAGCTGTTTTACTGTTTCCTCAAGTATTTGAAACACTTGAAGGATGGATGGCCGTCTAGACCGTTCTGGGTCCATCATAATATCTATTAATTTAATTAGCAGCAAGGGGCCAGGAATTTTCCTTTATCTAAAGTAAGAGCCCAAGAGTTTAAATATCATGTGTCCTAGGGAATACACATCACCTTTAGGGGTGCATGGACCACAAAGAAATACCTCAGGAGCATAGTGTGGGTAATCTTCATGCTCTTCAGGGGTATAATCCCAGTCCATATGCTCTCCCACTTTTGTACTGTGTCCAAAATCAATTACATTAACTTCGAGGGCATCCTCTGCTTCATGAATGAGGACATTGTCTTCTTTTAAATCATTGTGGGTGAATCCACGTTGGTGAATCTCCTCCAGATTAAGTGCCACCTGAAGGAATATCAACAACAAAGTTTCTAGCTTTAAGTCGTAGTTATTCTTGCAATAATTATACAAGGTAGTACCGCCTCTGAAGGATATAACAATAGCGGGGAAGTTGTGGCATACACAGTACAATAGTGGGGCTCCACCAGCTCCTTGAAGCTCAGCTAATGTAGCAGCTTCATCATCAAATGCCTCTTGATCCTCCAAACATTTTCCAAGTTTGAGACAAGCGGTACACAAATAACCCGCATTATTTGTGTATCATTCCAGTCACGGTATTGTGCCTTTTTGTTATTTATTTTTGAGACAAGCGGGTTTACCGTTGAAAATCAGTTTATATCCTGTAGCAGACACTCCGTTTCCTAGCCTCTTCCTGTTGTCCAGATCACACAAATCAAACAGAAAATCGTAGGTAACCAAATAGTCTTGGAAAGATTCCTTGGAACAAGAGAAGCTTGCCATGTTTATATATTCCTTCGCAGAGATGTTCCACAAAAAGAAGGAACGATACTCTATGAGTTTTACATGTGCTCTACCGGTCTGAAGTTCTCAAATTATCACAGTCACTATAAATATAGTTATAGTGAAGCTGTTGCAGAGAAAACTGACGAACCAAACTTTGAGATTTACTGTGCTCTAACTATCTGACGTTCTCACTTTATCACAGTCACTATAAATATAGTTAGCTTAGAACAACTAAAGTTGTAGTCGTTATGGCACAGTGTAGTTGTAGCAGTTGTAGTAGTGGTGGTACAGTGTTAGTAGTTTTAGTAGTGATTGGTACACTGTTAGCTGTTGCAGTAGTGATGGTACAGTGTTGTGGTAGTTTAAAATGTTTATTATGCACCCCATACCCATCCTGTGGGCGGTAGTCAAAAGATTACAGAGGTACATAATTGGTCCAGGGACTGGACTCCAAAGTTTTGAGAGCTGAGCAAGTTACAGAGGTAATGAATTCACAATTTACAAAGGTAATGAACTCACAATTTACAAAGGTAATGAACTCACAATTTACAAAGGTAATGAACTCACAATTTACAAAGGTATTGAACTCACAATTTACAAAGGTAATGAACTCCAGGTAGGTCTGGTCACAATCATGACAAGTTACAAAGGTATTTACAGATTACAGAGGTACATAATGGGTCCAGGGACAGGGCCCCCAAAGTTTTGATAGCTGAACTAGGTACAAAGGTAATGAACTCACAAGTTACAAAGGTAATGAATTCTGTAAGAATGGTTGCTTACGTTTATACATGGCTACAATCATGAACAAATTATAGTGTAATGAGCAATTCACACTTCCACACCCAGTCACAACTGTAATGAGTTATTGGTGCAAATATTGATTGTTGAGTCACATACACACACACACACACACACACACACACACACACACACACAAATGAGTCAGAGAGATAGTAGGAAGTATTTCTTCAGTCATAGAGTTGTAAGGCAGTGGAATAGCCTAGAAAATGACGTAGTGGAGGCAGGAACCATACACAGTTTTAAGACGAGGTTTGATAAAGCTCATGGAGCGGGGAGAGAAAGGGCCTAGTAGCAACTGGTGAAGAGGCGGGGCCAGGAGCTAGGACTCGACCCCTGCAACCACATAGAAAACCTGGAAGCTTTCTACAACAGATGGGAACATAAAATGTCTGGGCTGAATGGTACTGCCCTTGATACTGGCCATGTAGTCATAAACTGTAAGGCTGGAGGTGATGTCCCTGGTACCCCTCATGTAAATGTGGGGCTGTAGTAGCAGTCCTAGGGAGACAGTAATGGTGAAGCGGAGGTGCACTGTCCCTGGACACAGTAATGGTGAAGCTGGAGTTGCTGTCCTGGAGAGCAGTAATGAGCTGATAGCTGGAGCGTGCTGTACTGCGGAGACAGAAATGGTTGAAGCTGCGAGATACTGTCCTGGGAGACAGAAACGGTGAAGCTGGAGCGTGCCGAATCCTCGGAGACAGAAGGTGACACTGAGATCACGTCACTGGGAACAGTAATGGTGAATCTGGAGGTGCCTGTACCTGGAGAACAGAAATGGTGAAGCTGGGGATACAAGTCCTGGGAGACAGAAATGGTGAAGCTGTGATTTGTCAGGTGTCGGGCAGTTATACGCCAGGAAAGGTAATACAATAAATGATCTCATAGGGCAGGAGCCATAGTAGGGAAAAAGTGTAGTCAAAGATAATGATTAACAAGCAATATTGCAACTAGAAATACCGCAGAAATAGCAAACAAGGGGACTCCAATTAGCAAAGTTGAGATAATTACCAAAATACAACTGGTGGTGAGCTCAAATTGTGGTGCTATGGGTGGTTAAGTAGTAAAAGGGAAAAATTACCAAAAGTGTACCACAGAAACTACAAGGCTAGCACGGGCATACCTAGCCTGTGCAAATTAAATTTTACAAATTTGAGGGTAAGTTTGGTATTATGGCTAATGACTAAATACTATTTTGTGAGTTTAAGCAATGTGATATGCTTTTCTGTTTTGGCACTGTATATAGTTCAGTATTGGAGTATCACAGGAATTCATCTACTTTTTAGACTGAGTTTAATATTTTGTTTATGGTTCAACATGAGTGAGCGATTGTAAGTTGTGAACCACCAGGTGGTATTCGTGAAGTAGTTGACGGGCAGGTGTTCTGGGAGTAAGATGTTTTCTAGTGGTAGTTTTGAAGGTGATGAATGTGTCTGCAGGTCTTGAGTTCTCAGGTGGTAGGGTATTCCAGATTTTAGGGCACTCTTTGACATACATTGATTTTTTGTAAAGGTTTAGTGGACATGGGGAATGTCATAGAGAGTTTGTTTATGGTGTTAGCCTGTGGTTCTGTCACAACTATCAAGAGGCATGCTTTTAGGGTCTAGTTGATATTAGAGTTTAAGGCCTGTAGATATAGATTGCACAGTAGTAAGGTGGATGTACTGAACTGGGAGTAAGTTTAGATCTGTAAGAGTGGGGGGGTGTGATGCCATTGATGGGATTTATATGATATATTAGAGGCAGCTTTTTGTTGGGGTTATTATTGGTTTAGGGTGTGTGGGTGCAGTGAATCCCCAAGCGCAAATAGCATAGGTTTTTTTTTTTTTGGGGGAGGTATGGTTAAATAAGTGAGTGGTATAGTGTGAGAAGGGCATTTTGTGGCACGTAGTATGCGTATCTTGGAGAGGATCCAACCGTTTTGGATACTTTTTTGGCTATATGTGGATATGGGTGCTGAATTTCTCGGTCTATGTCAAGGTTATAAGCCTAAGTATTTTCCCCATTATTTCTGGTATTAGAGTGTTGTCTAATCTTAATGTAATTTGTGCATCTCTGCTCTGCTACCAAACATAATATAGTAACGGTTTGTCAGTGTTCAGCAATAAGTTTAATTGGCTGTCATCAAGTCGATAATTTGTAATCTGTTCCTCATTCACAATGGTGTTCAAGGGTGGAAGATTAGGGTGAGAGATGGACGTAAGTCGTTTCATCAGCAAAGAGATGGGTTCAGGTGTTGGATACGTTATGGAAGGTCATTGATGTATATGAGGAAGAGCAGGGACCAAGGGACACTCTCCATGCGAACTCCAGTTTCAAGTGGCCGTGTTGCTGATGCTGTGTCTTTAATGTGTCGTACTGATACCTATTAGTAATGTAAGATTCTGAAAATAGCAAGCGCCCAGGCCTCTTATTCCGTAGTGGTCAAGTTTGTGTGTAGGATTTCGTGGTTTACTGTGGTAAAAGCTTTTATTAGGTCAATAAAAATTCCTAGTGGATATTCTTTATTTTCCAATGCTGTGTAAAGGCAGATCTAGCATTTTTATTTTATTCGCATCATTTGTGGCTTTTATTTTTCCTGATCCAAATGGCAGGGGTTGAGTATTTTTGAGCCGTTATAAATGAATACAGTCTCCTGTGCACGAGTTTCTCAAAAGATTTGGATAGCAATGGTATGTTAGATATTGTAGCCCTATAGTTGTTTAAGTCTGTTGGGTCACCACATTTATGTATTGTGTATCCTTGCCATCTTGGTGAGTTTTCGGGAAGGTGCTAGTCCTCTATCTGACTTGTTAAAAGTAATGAAAATAGCATGCGACAAGGACATGGGCGCTCACTTTGTACGTAATGGTGGGACTTGAGACAGATTCCCCGAGTTATTTTTAAGTGACTTTATGATCTCATATGACTTCTGTGGGCTCAGGTGGTGCAAGATAGAAGGAATTAGGGAAATTTCCATATAGGTAGTACCCGGCATGGGCATTGGTTTTATGTGGGATTTTACTGCGAGATTAGATCCTATGTTTGAGAAGAAGCGTTTATCTTGTTTGCTGTGTACAGTGGGATGTAGTGGTGTTTTCATTAGTTTTGTTTGGACAATATTCTTGGTTTTTCTCAGTTTGTGGGTCCATAGAAATCTGAGAGAGAGTTTTCCAGGTCTTTTGTATATAGCCTCTAGTGTCTGTGAATCTTCTGGAGTTAGTTTAATTAAAAGGTTTTGTTTGGCTTTTTTCTTATTACTGTGGTGAGTGCTGATGAATAGTGTTTAAGAATAATCTTTGTGTATGAAGCCTGTACTTTATTGCTTTTAATTTTGGTGTTTATTGTCAATGGATTTCAAGAAATGGTGCTGGTTAGCCATGGGCAACCAAGCCGTTTGTTTGTGATATGTTTTGTTTTTATAGGACAATGTTTGTTGTATAGTCTAAGTAATTTGTTAAGAAAGATGTCTGTCCAGTCATCAATACCATTGGCCTTGGAGAATTCTCGTTGGCCAATTCAAACAGTCTCTAGGTAAGCTGTTGAATACTTCCTTTACTGAGGCCTCGTTCATGGAAGATCTAAATGAGACTTTGTTGTATTCAAGTGGTGGTTTTTACTAATGTTGTCAGGGAGAAGTTAGGGAAGTGGTCTGTAGTGCTATCTGATGTTTATCCTGATTTAAGGGGGCTAAGTATATTGGTACATAGGTGGTATATTATGGGCACTTGTTCAGTGAGCCTGGGTTGGGTTTTAGTTATTGTTGGTTTGTGAACGTGTGTGTTGTTCATATTGTTGATGAATTCAGTTCCAGGCTGATCATCTAGTAAGCCAAGGTTGATGTTGATGTCTCCAGCTAAGACAAGGTGGTGACTTATTCATTTGTCTGTTGTTATTCGTGACTTTAAATTTTCTCACTGAAATTTGGTGGATGGTTTGTGTGTGGTATCGGTAAAAGGCACCCAATTGTTATAGGGCGGTTTAAGTTTTTTTTACAGTTAAAATTAGATAAATGTATTCCCCATATTCATCATAAAGCAAGTGGTGCTAAGACAAGTATAATTGGTTAGAGTAATAGATTGCAATACACCCCCAACCAGGTTTGTTTTGCAGTTGTGAATTGCTGTGTATCCTGGTAGAGGGTAGATATCTATTGTGTCCTGCTTAAGCCAAGGTCTCAGTAAGGAATAATGCAGGAGAAGGGTTTGTCTTTAGTGATTCAAGGAGTGCTAGGAGGTCGTCATAGTGTTTGTTTAGGACCTGATGTTGTAGTGTAGTTTGATAGACTTTTAGACTGTTTGGGTTAGTGGTGGCTTGTGAATGCTGTATAATAAAGTCAGTTACTTTCCAATAAGGTTTTGATTGGGTGTCAGATTATGGAGGTTTAGATCAGGGTCAACGTGATCAAATCTTTCTTCTAGGTTTAAAATTATGGTTATTTATTCCTGTGTTGTGTGTTGAGTTCTACTACTGATATCTGTAGTGGTTGGGAAGTTTGGAAAGTATATAGCTTGAGTATTTTGGTCATGTAGGGTATAGTCACTACTACACATAATGAGTTGATGTTGTCTGTGTGTGTTGCTGGTATGAACTAAAGTACAACTAGGTATTAACTAAGTAATATAAAAATACAATTAAAAATAGAACAAGACTTCACTTGTATTGCATTAGGTCTAATATTGACTTTTGTGGAGTCTAGGTTTTGAGATTAGAGTGAGCTTAAAGTACAATAGTTTAATCTTATAATATAAAAAGTACAAATTAAAAAATGCACTATTCTCTCACTAGTTAATTGCACTATGTCTAATTTAGTGAATTTGGGATTGACTATGTATTGAGGTAGTAAGAGCTATAGATACAAACAACTTTTGTCTAATAATAAAAAATACAAATTACAATTTAGCACCTGTCTCTACTAGTAATTGCCACTATGGTATAGTTTATAGTGAATTTGGTATTGACTATGTATTGAGTAGAATGAGTAGAGGTAAAACTGTGATTAATATAATAAGGTAATTGAAGGAACAAGATCTCAATTGTAATTGCACTAAGGTTCTTGTATAAGTTGTTTACAAGAATTAGAGTATAATTGATTTAAATTAACAGGATATAATAAGGTAGACAAATAATTAATAAATACAAAAGAATTGATAAAAATAAAATGGCAATGAACTTGGTTATAATTTGCTGTAAGATGGATAGTAGGATGATATAAAAGTTGCCAGTTGGAAAATACTAGGTTAAAAAAGTTTTGGAATATAATATGGTCAGTAAAAGAAGTTTACAATAAGTTTGATCAATATAGTTTAAAGTAAAAAAAATTTATGGCACTATAGGATTTAGAATAAATTGGGCAATTGAGTATTTTTTAAAGTGAGGTAGAATTATTCGAAGACAGTTATGTTAGATTATTATATAATTAAGATGGAACAGTGTGTGGTACTAAGTTGTAATAAAGGAGTTTTGATTCTGTACAGATTTTATATACACATTTAAGACTATGAGGTAGATAGATCATGGAATGGTCGTTGAATACAACAATGACATTTAAAAGTAGTAGAGTTATTAGTATTTTAGCGGGGGCACTAATTTAAGACAATATTGACAATATAACACTAACGGTTTATTTGGACTATGGGTATTATCTGCACTTGTACTTGATTCTGTTAGACCAGCCTCACATAGGAATGTTTTAAGGTCATGTTCTGTGGAGATGAAGTATCTCTTTCCTGTGGGCTGTTTCCTAACTGCTATTTTTCCATCTCACAATGCTCACTGGTTGGATTTTTTTTTCGGCATAGCGCAGTTTTCTTAGCCGATTTATTAAAGAAGGTTTTGTCTCATTTTGGTAAGGACTCAGTGGACGATAAAACATCAGTTTTATAGTAATAGATGTTTTTAGTAGGTATGCTTTTCTTTGTATGCTATTTTGGAAAAATTTTAACAAGCACTGTTTTTCTTACCTGTCATGATAGCCCATCCGTTTGCATCCTTTAAGTCATCACTACGTATGTTAAGGCGAAGGTGGTCTTGATAAGCTGTTAGGGTGGGTCTCCATGGCAGGTCCTTGGGTTGAATGTGGGTGGGAGATGTTTGCTGTTAAACTAAACCTGCGTCAGATAGCTGCTGTGGTTCATTATGGTCTTGGAAGTTCGGCTTATCGCCCACATTTGGCAAGTTGGTTGGTCCACGCTTGATCTTTCCTCTGTAATGTTGGTAAGTATGTAGGGTGACTTGGTCTTTTAAAGTGTTGATGGTGTCAAGGACCGGGTTGTGGGTGTTGTTGCCTTTGTTGTTCTAGAGTGTCTTCTAAGTTTATGTTCGAGAGCGTGATCTTGTTGAGGTAATCTGCATTGCTAGCTTTTGTTCCTGCATTTCTGAAGTTAGTTTGGTGATGTTTCGGTTTCGAATCATTAGGAGTTTAGCTATTTATGGGTCGGTGTTCTTCTTGACAATCAAATACTGGGAGGAGTTATCTTGGACTGTAGCCGGCGGCCCATGTTTGTTGTTGTCTGTCGTTGTTGTGGTGGTGTCGGGTGGGTTGATGAGGGTTGTGTCCTGGATGACAGCACCACAAGGTTCCTCGTGCTATTACTGCTCTCAACTTTGATGGTAGGAACAAGTCCTTAGCTGGTTACTGGATCTTCTTTTATTGTTCTGAGCCTTGTCCATTGGCTGTCTGTGGCTTCGGGTGAATAGTAGGCGATGGGTGTTGGGTGATTGGTGAGGAGTATCACTTCAAGGTTGGCAGCGGCGGCGTAGGCGTGCTAGACGTAGTCCTATTAGTTGGTAATTTGTGAACTTTTGGGTGATTTCTGCAGTTGCTTTATATCTTTCTGTGGTATCCACACTTTAGGTTAGGTGTTTTGCGGGTCTTGATTAGGTCATCACTGGGCGCTGTGGGGAACCTAGGTTAGGAGTTAAAAATAGAGGACAAAGGTTCCCTGTTGACGCTGCCGCTGCCGCTTGCCGCAGGTTGTGGGACACATGCGACAACTGAGAATCTACATTTCTCTCCCAAGCACAAGCCAATTCTTTCAGGACACATAATAAACCCACCACATAAAATTCGACACCATAATTACACACACACCACAAAGCACACACACACACTCACACACACACACACAAACACACACACCACACACACACACACACTACACACACACTACACACACACACACACATACACACAAACACATACACACATTCACTCATACACACACATACACACACACCACAACACACACACACACACACAAAGAAGGCTATATCAGTTGAAGCTCTATCAGTGGTGACTGTAGTAAATGAAAGAGCTAAGCTATATGTGGAAGGCCCTAAAAGACCACAACTGAGCCCTAGGGAAGCGAGAAGGGGTAAATGAAGGGCCACTGAGCCCATGTACAGTAGCTAGAGAAACTGAATAAAGGAAAGCTGCATTGGAGGAAATCAAATTGAATGAGGGATACACAGGGATATGCAGTGGGAGAATGAAAGGGTGAGGTCAGTCTTTGTGTATGGGCTACAGGAAGTTGAAGGAGAGGAAACATATGAAGCAAGAAAACAAGGGGGAAAATGCAATTGAAAGCTTCATGAAAAATGTAACGGAGAAGACGACATGGACCACAGCTGGAAAATTTTCGGAGGGAATAGGGGGGTTTTGTAAAAAAAAGACCCGGCAGTGAAAGTGACTTCAGGCAGAAGCGACCGGAACAGGATTACTGATGGGAGAAAGCACGATTAAGGGAATTGCCGGCATACAGGAAGGTGTATCTCGACCGCAACAGAACACAAAACGAAATCGCAGGAAGGACAGAAACTGGAGAGATGTTACAAAGGCGAAAGGAGGAAGAGAGGGGTTGGAGAGGACAGACAGGAGATCCCAGACACAGGAAGAAGATCAAATACAACCCCCCTCACCAGCTTCCTATAGAAGCCTCCCAACCAGGTACAACCCCAGTGCAGACAAACACTTAACCAAAAACACCCAGGTCATATCCATGCCCCACACCCAACTACATTACAAACTCCACCCCACAGCAACCACCCATAGATCCTTATCAGGTTCTCCCACTTCCCCAAACCAATACATCCTCCCAGACCACAGTCTTAGAATGATGTTGATGGTATGGTATACAAATGCAGATTGAATAACAAATAAGTTATGAGGAGTGGCATGAAAGAACAAGGAGACATCCCCAGACATTATAGCACTCACAGAAACAAACTCACCAGAATAATAACAAGATTCAAGCTTATTCCAACGGATATCAAATCCTCAGGAAGGACAGAGGGAGGGAGAGGGGGAGGAGGAGTTTGCACTACCTCATTAAATAAGCCAGTGGGAGTATTTGAGGAAAATGGAAGGAATGGATGGCACGGCGTGGAAAGGGATATTAGTAGGAACAATCCAGTCTGAGGGACATAAGGTGATAATTGCAGTAATGTACAACCCACCACAGAACTGCAGGAGACCAAGAGAAGAATACGATGAGAGCAACAGAGCCATGGTCGACACACTAGCCGAGGTGGCCAGGAGAGCACATGTGGGGGGAGCAAAGTTACTAGTTATGGGTGATTTCAATCACAAGGAGATTGACTGGGAAAACCTGGAGCCCCATGGGGGTTCCGAAACATGGAGAGCCAAGATGATGGAGGTAGTACTGGAAAACCTCATGCATCAACATGTTAGAGACACTACCAGAGAGAGAGGAGAAGATGAACCAGCAAGACTGGACCTTGTATTCACCTTGAGTAGTCAGACATCGAGGATATCATGTATGAAAGGCCCCTGGGAGCTAGTGATCATGTGGTTCTGTGCTTCGACTACATAGTTGAGCTCCAAGTGGAGAGAGTAGCAGGAATAGGGTGGGAAAAACCAAACTACAAAAGGGGGAACTACTCAGGCATGAGGAACTTCCTTCAAAACATTCAGTGGGAGAGGGAACTGACAGGAAAACCAGTACAAGAAATGATGGACTATGTGGCAACAAAATGCAAGGAGGCAGAGGAGAGGTTTGTTCCCAAGGGAAAACAGAAATAATGGGAAGAACAGAACGAGTCCTTGGTTACCCAAAGATGTAGGGAGGCAAAAACTAGGTGTACTAGAGAATGGAAAAGGTACAGAAGACAGAGAACTCAAGGAAAATAAAGAGATTAGCCGAAGAGCCAGAAATGAATATGCACAGATAAGAAGGGAGGCTCAGCGACAATATGAAAAATGACATAGCATCGAAAGTCAAGACTGACCCGAAGCTGTTGTACAGCCACATCAGGAGGAAAACAACAGTCAAGGACCAGGTAATCAGACTGAGGAGGGTGATGGGGAATTCACAAGAAACGACCGAGAGGTATGTCAGGAGCTCAACACGAGATTTAAAGAAGTATTTACAGTGGAAACCAGTAGGACTCCAGGAAATCAGAACAGGGGGGTACACCAGCAAGTGCTGGATGAGGTACATATAACCAAGGAGGAAGTGAAGAAGCTGCTATGCGAACTTGACACCTCAAAGGCGGTGGGACCAGACAAACATCTCTCCGTGGGTCCTTAAAGAGGGAGCAGAGATATTGTGTGAGCCATTAACAAAGATCTTCAACACATCATTTGAAACTGGGCAACTCCCTGAGGTATGGAAGATGGCAAATGTAGTCCCAATTTTTAAAAAGGGAGACAGACATGAGGCACTAAAATACAGACCTGTATCACTAACGTGTATAGTATGCAAGGTCATGGAGAAGATCATCAGGGGAGAGTGGTGGAGCACCTGGAAAGAAACAAGTGTATAATTGACAACCAGCATGGTTTCAGGGAAGGAAAATCCTGTGTCACAAACTACTAGAGTTTTATGACAAGGTGACAGAAGTAAGACAAGAGAGAGAGGGGTGGATCGACTGCATTTTTTTGGACTGCAAAAGGCCTTCGACACAGTTCCTCACAGA
>NC_069415.1:42662706-42698259 GCF_026875155.1 Cherax quadricarinatus
AGTGACAGTCCTTACCTAAAATTTTCAGTGCTTGAAGTATTCTAAGGATTCATCAATCTGCTGGCGGCGAGTTGCAAGGCGATAGCGTGCAAAGATTTCATTTGTAGGTTTAATATACTGAGACTTGAGGGTTTTGATAGCATCTTCGTAGGTATTACACTCAGAAATAGCCTCATATCTTAGGTGACACAAAATTGATGAGCAGACTTAGTTTATCTAGATCTTCTTTAGGAAGGGCTCCCAAGAAGTTTTCGAAAGTCTTAAACCAGTGCTTCCATTCCTGAGCAGCCGTTGATAAGCTGGGGTCACAGTCTAGCCTCTCAGGTTTCAGTAAACGCTCTATGTTGTGATGTAGTCTAGCGCAGGATCACCACCAGGTAGCCCAGGATTCTATGTTCAATAAATTGTTGTGATAGAAACACAGGCCTTATCTCTAGGCTTTATTGAACATAGAATCTTCATAGTACTTCTGCAACAACAAAATATAATGACTAGTACATCTAATAACGGCTTCTACAGGGATGGTGATGTCTTGCATATGTCAAGAGAAAAGTTATAACTACAGGCCACATATTTAAACTCACCATGTAATCTGCATCACTAATATATAGAAGAGAAGAGAATCACACACCATGTGTTGGCGCCCATGACACACACCAAACTGTTGTTGTTGTTAAGGGCCCCGAGAGGTGGTGCAGTATTATCCTGCTGCTGCTCCCCACAGGAGCAGTATCACTACAGGACCCCATTCCCATGCCGTAGGTTTGTTTGTAGAGCTTGTTATTGAAAGAAAAGCAGTTGAAATTAACACAGAGTTCAATCAAGTCAACAAAATCTCCGGGAGGTAGAGGAAGATTAAGGTTCTGATTGACATTACGTCGTAGAACCTCGATGGCTTTTTTGGTAGGTACTTTTGTGAAGAGGGAAGTCGCATCCAAACTGCTTAGTTTCTTGTTACGGATGGAGAGGTTACGGATGCGGTTGAGGTCGCCTGAGTGTTTAAGATGAGCAGGGCTGATGGTCCCCAGAAGGCAGGAAAGATGTTTGGCAAGAACTCCGGCTAGTTTGTGTGGAGCACTGCCTATTCCTGACATGATTGGTCTCATTACTGCCCTTAAGAACCTCGCCAACTACCCCAACATTACCAACATTATCGTCACCACCGCCGACAAAGGAGGTGGAGTCGTCATACTCAACACCAGTGACTACAACACTAAAATGATGGGCCTTTTGAATGATTAATCTACATACGAACCCATCAGCACTCAACAGTGGGAGACGCTCACCAAAGATTTTCTATACAAAACCAGACAAATACTCAAACGCACTAGAGAAGGGAAGAAACTTCTGTACTTGTTACCAAGCAACCCTAAACCAGCACACATGTATGGTTTACCCAAGACCCATAAACACAATATTCCTCTCAGACCAATCACGTCAGGAATAGGCAGTGCTCCACACAAACTAGCCGGAGTTCTTGCCAAACATCTTTCCTGCCTTCTGGGGACCATCAGCCCCGCTCATCTTAAACATTCAGGCGACCTTCTTAACCGCATCCATAACCTCTCCATCTGTAACAAGAAACTAAGCAGTTTGGATGTGACTTCCCTCTTCACAAAAGTACCTACCAAAAAAGCCATCGAGGTTCTACGAAATAAAGTCAATCAGGACCTTAATCTTCCTCTACCTCCCGGAGATTTTGTTGACTTGATTGAACTCTGTGTTAATTTCAACTTTTTCTTTCAATAACAAGCTCTACAAACAAACCTATGGCATGGGAATGGGGTCCCCCATAAGTGCCATCCTAACCAACTTATACATGGAACACCTAGAGTCTGAACACTTCGCCAACATCATCCCTTCAAGTGTCACTTGGTTACGTTATGTGGACGATGTCCTCGTAATAACTCCAAAACGTTTTGATGTACGGGATCTTCAGGCAAGGCTCAACGCAGTTGAACTGGGGATCCAGTTTACACTAGAAGAAGAGTCCAATGACAAGCTACCTTTCCTCGACGTCCTCATTCACAAAGACAACAACCTAAGATTTCAAGTTTATCGGAAACCCACCAATAAAAATGATCTCACACACTTCTATTCCAGTCAAGATACCAAGACCAAAAGAGGCATCATCATCGGGTTTTTCCTAAGAGCATACCGAATTTGTAGTCCTGAGTTTCTTGACGAGGAATGTACATACATTCACCAAACATTCACTGAGTTACATTTTCCTTCTTTTTTCATCAAAGACTGCAAGAAAAGAGCTCTTCAGATCATTAATTCTCCACACATCAACACCACTCCCAACAAAGTTATAATTCTTCCCAACAGCCAGGTTGCACTGAACGTCTCAAAAGTACTTTCACAAGCTAACACCAGAGTCGCCATCGCTTCTAGCACTTCAATAAAGGATCTAACCAGGACAAAATCCAAGCACCATGAACCAGTCAATGCAGGAGTTTACACTATACCCTGTGGTGGCTGTGACAAGATTTACGTAGGTGAAACAGCAAGAAACCTCGACACCCGCCTCAATGAACACATTTACGCATGTAGGAACAATAACTTGAACAACACCTGTGTACAACACCAAAATTCCACCAATCATCTCATGAAATTCAGAGACGCCCAATTAGTGATCAAAGAAACTAATTTCCGCAGATGCAAGTGCCTCGAACCAGCACTGATTGCTGTTTCGAATACAGTTAAACAAAACAACGGCAGCTTCACCATCTCTGAAGTCTTAGCGAGAATCCTCCTGAAAACAGCAAACCCTGCCATCACATAGTCTCTCCTGTTATACTACACAAAGTACATTACAGAGAGTGAACACTGAAACAAGCTGCCTCTTTCCAGTCTATATTTGTCCAACCTATTTTTATGTTACCCAAGTAATAGCTTTTATATCCCTTTACTCATGTATGAATTAATTGCTCTACCATATTGTATTACTTTTGTCACTACCACTGTGGAAAATTTTTGATTTTCTGAAGCTATAGCGCCTAATAGGTGTTTAATGTGTCGATATGAATCAAAAATGTATTTGACAATAGGATAGAACCAAGAGTTCCCTTTGCGCATGCGCGGATGTGCGGGGGTATAGGTCGACTCTGGCCTTGGGGGAGGCGGGAGTGTTTTGAATGTGGTGAGGAGGCTGGGAAAGCATGGAACCAGGAAATTGGCATTCACGGTGGCCTAAGGATTAATATAGGCTCATTTCATAATAGGAAGTGTCGTAACTGTTCCTGGTGAAGAGTGAGGGAACGTGATTTACGGGACCACCGTAAAAAGGTGGTAAAATTAGTGAATAATGGTTTGACCAGGTGACTGGTGCACGGCCATGGTGTGTGTCCAGGGGAAATACCTGTGTCTTAATCCTCGCTCATCGGCCTCTGATCTTAATGGAGTGACCTCTAATGTGTATAATAATTATGAGACGTTAAATCGTCTTGTGAATGGTAATGTAATCAGTGATAATAACATTGAGTTAAGAGAACGCGGGATGAGAAATAGATCGCCCTGCTCCGAGTGAATGCGTGATTCTCGTACCGAGGATAGTGAAGCTTTATGGAAGCACGACTTCTAAACCTGGACAAACCGACGGATACCTCGTCCTGCTGGAATAAGAACCGTGTCGGTGTAGCAGGACATCGAAATGAGATGGTGAATGGAGGAAATAAGGAGTATCAATCACCCACAGTTAAGTAACCCTTCTAGTTATAGCAGACTGATACTGGCCAGTTAGGTATGTTGTAACTGGATAGGTTATGAGTGATCCAGCTACATCAAATGAACACCAGAGAATATCTGGTAAGTGGAGAGATTATGTACAAGTGTTTTTTCCTTGATGGGTATATCCATGTGTAACCTACCCCCCCCCTTCATTCAGCTACCCTAATATAATCTATACAGTCCACAATTAATTAGTAGCACCGTACTTGTGGGTGCTATCCAATCCATACTGGTCTCGGATAGATATGGATAAGGTTGTGAGGTCGAAGGAACCACTTGCCGTGACCAGGGGTGGTTAAGTTTTCTCACATGTCTACACGGGGTGACTGCGGTAAACAATATGGTTGTCTCCCAATGAGTTTACTTGTAAGCATGTAATGTTGAAGTACATAAAGGTAATCACCCCTAGAAAATTTTCCATATCTGCCCGCTGGTCCTTCCTGAACCGGATGCAATCAGTGAAAAAATTAATTGAATTAATTACTTAATAATTAAGTGACTGATTGAAGGAAGTGGGTGTAGGGTGCACAAGTTTAATCGATCGTGTGATGGATGATAATTAGCCCAATAAATTGCTAGCACATGAGTGGATAGGATTTATACAAGAGTAAAGTGCAAGAATTACTCTTATAAGGCGCCTACTTAAGTTGTATAATCAGTGATTAATAATTCTCTAACCATGACTGGATCTAATGGAGTTAATGTGGCTGACAAGTCCGTGAATTTTAGAGTAATGAAAGCATCATTACAGGCTATTAAAAGCCATGTGACGAAGGCATTTGATTTAGTGAATCAAAGAACCGTGAACCTTAATGAATTAAAGTTATATTTAGATGTTTTAGAGAGTAGATTTGATTGGTACAAATTGTGGTTTAAAGACTGTGAAAGAGATCTGCTGGAGAATCGTGCAGATGGAATGGAAATGAATGTTTTAATTAATCAACATTACGAATTGGAAGAAAAACTGTCTTGTAAAAGTAAGGCTTTGAATAAATTAAAGGGTGTAAGCCAGGCAGTTGGTCAACCTATTAATGCAAAGGGTGGGTTTGCCGAAACCTCCAGAGTACGGTCTGGAGGAAATCAGACTAGGTCGGCAGGAATTAATTGTTCAATTGCAGACCAATCAGCCAAACAGTTCTAAGGATATAACACATAATGACTCTGAAGTATCTGTCAAGTCGCAAAAGGGAAAAATAATCCCAGTGGTAATAATCCTAGTTAAGAGTTAAATAGGCACATATCAAGTCAGGAATCAGTAATAGTGGTTCCTCACATCAAGGTAAGAGGAATAAGTACCTCAGTAAGTGTAACCCAGTTAATAAGAGGTCAGGCAAGGAAAAGAGAGACTGCCTCTTCTGCCAGGGTACTCATTTCACTAAAAATTGTAATGCCTATAATTCATGGGATATTAAAGTGGAAAGAATGAAAGAACTTGACTGATTTATCAGATGTCTAGACAATCATAATGTAAAGGATTGTCATACCAAATTGAACAGTTGCTATCAGTGCAACAAGGGAAGGCACCATACAGTTATGTGCAGGGTTGTCTGTGATTCTTATAATAATGGTGACAATAATGATAATGTTATAAATAACAAAAAGGCACAATACCGTGACTGGAACGATACACAAATAACCCGCACATAAAAGACAGAAGCTTACGACGACGTTTCGGTCCGACTTGGACCATTGACAAAGTCAATGGTCCAAGTCGGACCGAAACGTCGTCGTAAGCTTCTGTCTTTTATGTGCGGGTTATTTGTGTATAATGTTAATAACCCTGACACTACAGTGACTGATGTAAAGGTTGCAGCTAATGGCAATAATGATGGCCTAGCTGAGGTAGCCTTGCCAGCGCTGGTGTAATAATTCAGGATAAAGGGCATAAATCCAAAAGCATGCGGCGTCACTCTCCTCAACACTGGTATGGGCCATGTAATATATGGCAGACTACCGCCTAGTAATAATGACTAGAAGTAGTGAATACAGTCACGGTGTTTTGCTCATAAAAGGTCAACCCAGTACAAGTATTCTTCTGATGTTGAACCAGTCTAATTTGTGGGAGCTGGACAGCATAGGGATTAACCCTTTCAGGGTCCGTCCCATAGATCTACGGCTTTATGGTGAGTGTCCAAACCGTAGATCTACGCCATGAGCTCAGCTCACTCTGATAAACTGTGAGTGGTACATTTGGGCCTAGATATGAGAGAATACATCTATGTGGTATGTGTGCACCACATAAAACAGATCCTGCAGCACACTGTGTATAATGAGAGAAAAAAACTGAAATCATGATTTTTCGATTAAAACAGCAACTTTGCAGTGTTTTTTCGTATGTTTTTTATAGTTGTATTTGCGATTTCTTGGTCTCATTTGATAGAATGGAAGACATATTACAGAAATAGAGATGATTTTGATTGGTTTTAGCACTGGAAATGGCTTGAAACTGAGCTCAAAGTAGCGGAAATGTTAAATTTTTGCCGATATTCAAGAGTAAACAAACGACCTCACACATCTAATACACGTCAGCTGGTGGGTCTAATATACATTCACAAATATGGTGATGATATTTATACAATTATTACAGTATTGCATAACAGTAAATCTTCTATTTTTTATTGTGAATAAAAATTCATTATGTGAATAAAAATCAAAATGGAATTTATTTGTAAAGCCTCAAACATAACTAATGAACAGAGGAAATGTTAGTTTAGTGCCAGGAATGCCTACATTGTTTATTTTGGACCCTATTTTGAAATTGGAATATTTTGAACTTTGTGTTAAATTGGCCAAATTAACAATTTCCGATCACTTTATTTTGTAGTTGAAACAGTTGACTTGGCGATTTCTTGTGCTCAATCGATAGAATAGAAGTAATACTAGTGAAATAGCTAAGAATTTGGTTGATTGGAATAATGTAATTGGCCTAAAATGGGAGTCAAAGTCGGCAAAATCGCCGATTCGTAAATATCGCTGACACATCAAAATTCGCGAGAGCATAATTTCGTCAATTTTCCACCAAATTTCGTACTTTTTGTTTTATTACCTTCACAAAAAGATTCTCTACGATTTCATAAGAAAAAATAACAAATTTTTTTTTTTTAAAATTCTTGGACACTGGTGCGTGACTCAGTTTTGGGGCCCTTTGGACCCTGAAGGGTTAATAAAAATTGGGAAAAGCCCAAAAATGATTCCTTTATCGGGGAACAATCCCTGAAGGATTTTAAAATTTGAATCTGGATTTTAAAGGGGGTGGATTCCGGGGAAAAGCTCAACCGTCCAGAATTATCTACAAATTTAAGGGATGGCCTTTGGAGTTGGGTCCCTTTTTTGCAGAAATGTGCTGGGGCTGACTTGGGATACGGAGGAGACTAGTTATTTTTTAAAGGTCTCATAATTCCGTATGCCCAAAAAATTTTAATTCCAGGGGGGCTTTGGTTTAATCCCCCTGGGGGAAAAGGAAAACACTTTTAGCCCTTTTGAGGGATAAATTTAAATATGGCCCCCTGGATTTTGGTTTGCCTATATGCAGAAATGTGCTGGAGCTGACTTGGGATAACTGGAGAGACTTGTTATTTTTAAAGTCTCTTAATTCCAGTATGCCCCCCCAAATTGGCCCCGAGAGAAAAGGGAATTGTGTCACACCTTACAATAAAGGGGGAAATTGTTAATACCGGGAAGGCATGGGGGCTTGAGTGTGCTTTGGATGGACCCTTTACCTGGGGGTTTAACGGGTGGAAAAAAAAAAATGGGTGATTTTAAGTCCCAAGGGTTGGATTTCCCCAAGCCAGGGGGCCAGTGAAAGGGGAAAATTTTTCCCCACATTATGTAAGTCTCTAGAAAACAACCTCCCCCCCGGGCCGCAGTGTGGAAAATTTTTGTTTTTCCGAAGCTTATACCCCTAATAGGTTTTTTTAATGTGTCGATATGAGTCAAAAATGAATTTGAAAATTTGGAAATAAAAACCAAAGGGTTTCCCCCTTTTGCGGAGTGGGGGGGAAATGGGGGTCGACTCCCCCCAAAGGGGGAGGCGGGAGTTTTTTGAATGTGGTGAGGAGGGGGGGAAACAGGGGGAAACCGGGAAAATTTGGGGCATTCCCCGGCGGCCAAAAGGATTAAAAGGCCTCATTTCAAAAAAGGAATTTTGTCGTAACGTTCCTGGTGAAGAGTGGGGGAAACGTGATTTACGGGACCACCGAAAAAAAGGTTTTTAAAAATTATTTGAAAAGGGTTTTGACAGGTGACTGGTGCGCACCCATTGGTGTGTCCGGGGGAAATACCCTTGTTTTAAAAATCCTCAATCATGGGCCCCTCAATTTTAAAATTGGAGTGCCCTCTAATTGTTTTAAAAAATTTATGAGCGTTTAAAGGGTTTTTAAAATGGTAATTTTAAATCAGTGTTTAAAAACCATTGGGGTTTAAAAGGAAAATGCGGGGATGGGGGAAAAAAGTTTCGCCCTCCCTCCGATAAATGATGATTCCGTACCGAGGTTTGTAAAAGCTTTTTTGGAAGAAACGACTTCTAAACCGGGAAAACCCCCAAAGGATACCTCGTCCTGCTGGAATAAGAACTTTTCGGTGAAAGCAGGACATCAAAATGAAAAATGGGAATGGGGGGAAAAAAGGGAATCGTCCCCACATTTAAAGGGAAACCCTTTTTAGTTATAGCAACTGATACGGCCAGTTAGGTATGTTTTTTAATTGGATGGGTTAAAGGGAGGATCCAGCAAAATCAAATGAACACCAGAGAATATTTTGGTTTAAGGGGAGAGATTATGTAAAAAGGGGGTTTTTCCTTAGGGGTATACCCATGTGTAACCAAAACCCCCCCCCCTTCATTCGAAAACCCTAAAAAATTCTATACAGTCTAAAAATTAATTAGTAGCCCCGTATTTTTGGGGGTGCTACCCCAACCCATACTGGTCTCGGATAGAAAGGATAAAATTGTGGGGGTTAAAAGGAAAAACCCCATTCCCGTGACCAGGGGGGTTTAAAATTTTTTCTCACATGCCCTTACACGGGGTGATTGCTTTAAACAATATGGTTGTCTCCCAAAAATTTTTAATTGGGGTAAGCATGTAATGTTGAATTTCAAAAAGGGTAATCCCCCAAGAAAATTTTCCATAACCAAACTACAACTACAAAAAACCACTAGTGAACATCAAAAGGGTTACCTCACTATTATTGAAACCTCACTCGGGCCTTTAAAAACCCTCTGTGTCCATGTATTGTTTGAAATTGGCTTGATAATTTCCTGGAGAGCGAAAACGTTGCCACAAAAAAAGGCCATTATTTGGGCCCCTTTTTGTCCTTTTACTTTACATATTGGCGGTTTTAAAATTCCCTCCCCAACTTTTTACAATTCTAATGCACCCAAAAAGCTTTGTTTATGTGCACCCACAGGGGAAAAAACTTGTATTTTTTCCTCCAAATACAACATCTTTAATTTTTGTACCTTTCAAGGGGGGCTCCTTGGTGTGGCGAGGGGCTTTTTGGTCTGGGGAAATTTTGGACCTTTTCGGTCTCCTTCCTCAAAACCCGAACCAAAATTTAAACCCCCCCCCAACCCCCCCCTTCCCAAATCCCATCCTCCCCATCCCCCCCTTTTTTTCCCTTTTCCTCTTCCCCCTCCCCACCCCCCCTTTTTTCCCCCTTCCCTTTTTTTTGGCCCTTTTGGGGTTTTTTCCCACAGGGCCCCTAGTTCCTATTTGGGGAAAAGGGGAAAGGGGGGTCCATCCCATTCCTTTTGGGGTTTCGGGCGGTGGCGTGTTTGCCTGGAATTGGATCCCCTGGGGATGTCCCAAACCCTCCCGGTATCCCGGAGAGTGGGTTTTGGGGTGTCTTTCGGGCGATGGGTGTATCCGGGAACCCCACCTTTGGGGTTTTCCAGGGGGTGGGGGCCCCGAAGGAGGTTGCTTTGTGGGGGAAATACCCTGGCTGCCCTTCTTTTGTCCCTGGGTTTAGCCGGCAGATGTGGGGTTCCCTACCCCGGATTGCGGGTTTTAAACCGGGCATGAGGGGTTTAGGGAAGGGCAGGGGTTTCCAGCGGCATCTACACTACTTGCTGTGCTGAGGCCCTTTGGGGCACGGAGGGGGATTTCGGCCCTTTCATCCCCCCGGGGAAATCTACCCCTCCCTGGCCCCCTTTTTTTTTTTTATTCTTTTATTTTTTTTTTCTTTTCTTCTTTTTCTTTGTTTTTCTTAAAAACAAAAAGAAAGAAGGGAAACCAAAACCTGGCACCCTAGTAAATAAAACCTCCCCTCCCCCCCCGGGGGGCCCCTTCTTGATACAGCCCCCCATTTGACCCCCCCCTCGTTTTTAAAAAAAACCACCTCTTGGGGCACTCCCATGCCTCTCCCCCCTTTTTTGGCCGGTGCTGTTTCCTCCCCCGCTTCAGGTATTAAAGGTTTTCTCGACTGACTCCTTTGTTTTTATCTAAACCGTCCCCCTTTGACTAGGTCCCAGCCTCTCCCTCTACGGTGTAAATTTTTTTCGAACCCCCGGCCCCTTTCCAATTGGACCAATCGGGCCCACGCCTAAATCCCCAAACGAAAATTTTAACCTGCTGAAAACCTTCTCCCCTTCTTGTTTTTCCCCAGAAAAGTTTCCGAACCACCCCTTGCATCCCTCTCCACGCTCATTTTCCCCGGGCTGCACAATGGCCCTAAATTTCTTCACTTTGGGGGAATAAATTTCCCTTTCTACTGCCTATTTTTCCCCCAACCCCAACCAATATTGGCAAGGCACTCCACACCATTTTGGAAAAGATATTTCTTTTCATGCCTTAAGGGGGTACTTGCATATCACTGTACAGAATGCTACCCAAGCTCTTGATCTTTCCCCTTTCTTTTCCCAAAATTTTTTACGGGTTCCTGTTTATTAAAAAACATCTTTCCCCCCTAAATTTCTTGTAGTGGTACCGTCTTTTTGCCCCTCCCCAAAAAGTTCAACAAAATTTCCAACATGTGGCAATGACTTTTTGAACAGCGGAACTCCAAGATCTCCCAATCCTAAAGGTAAAATTTTATGTTTTTTCCTGCCTGGGGGGCCCGGAAAACATACCCTAGCAATGGGGCTCTTTTTTTAATTTTTTGAACCCGGGAAACTCCCATCCTCAGTTTATGTAGCGGGAAATGGGTTTTACAAGTTAAAAGGTGACCTCCCACCGAAAACGTGTAGAAATTGTTTGGCGATTTGGCCATCCAGCAAAATTTTGGGCAGATCCATACCCAAATTTCCCCCAGTCTGGGTGCCGATGGACCTTCAAAATACGTTTGAAAATCGACCTCCCCTTCCCTTTTAATTGCCCTGGGGCCCTCACCCTTCAAAACTCTGGGGCCGTTGCCAAGCCCTACTTAAATGGGGCGGGAAAATTTCCTTTAAACCTAAAAAGGGGGCAAAAGGTCCCCTTATGCCATGGCATTTTTCCCCATTCCCCCCCCCCAAAGGGAGAATTCCCTGTGTTTCTTTTTCCCCTTTTTTCCCAAAACGTCCCCCCCTTCTGGGGCCCCATTTCTGCAGCTTCCTCTGGGGTTTTCCTCCCCCAAATAGTCCACTCCTGTATCTAAATTTTTTTTGCTGTCCTTGGGTCAGACGTCCCTACTTCAACGCCTCAGTCCCGTTCCCTTTTTCTTGTTCTCCCCCAAAAAACCCCGTACGCGAGGGCCTTGTAAAGGGCACCTCCTCCCAAAACGTCCCTTACTTCTCAGAAGGCAAAAAAAAAGGTTTCCTTTAAAACCCCCCCTTCCCCTTTTTCCACCTCCTCAAATTTTAAACCCTTTTTTTTTCTGTAAACCGGGGGTTTTTCCTTTCCCCCTCACGGCCCCTTTTTACAAGGTTTGGGTTCCCCCCTCCTTTCCTTTTTACTATACCTAAACCCCCCTGGGTTCCCCCCCCCAATTTCTTCCCTTTTTCTGCCACCCCTAGGGTTTTTGCCTCTTCCCCCCTTCCACCTTTTTTCCAGTTCCCTTCCCCCCTCTCGCTCCCCCCCCCCCCCCCCCTTGGTTTCAGTCCATTATAATTTTCCCAAAATTTTTCCCCCTTTCCCCCCCCTACCATCTCCCAAAATTGTCTCCCATATACGTCCCCTGAATTTCCCAAAAACTTGAACAATCTTGAATTATTGGGGAACCAAACCATTTAATGGCCCTTTATCCCAAACCCCCTGTTCCTTTCTCCCCCTCCTTCCTCCATCTCGCAATTCTTTCTTTTTCCCGCTCACAGTTTTCCCTTGCTGCTTGAAAAATTTTTTTGCTGCCCCGCATATGGGGCTTTCTAACCCTTTATCAGTAGGAAAAACCCCTTTCCTGCGGGTTTCAAGTACTTTTTCATTGCCAAAATCCTTTACCATTTACAGTGGAATTACTGGCCTCAGGGGTAATTTGGGGTGGGCTTCAGATGTTACTCTCCCCGTTTTTCCCCCGTTGGTGTTTGCTTACAGGAACCCCAAAAATTTCACTTGCCCCTTTTCCCCTCCCATCTCAGGCTTTTAAAATTTTTGTATTCCCTTTAGATCCCTTTTTCCCGATGGGAACCTTTTAATGAAAGTGCCCTTCTTTTAAAGCCCCTGAAAATTTTCCCTACCACAGTATTTTTTTACTTTTGCTGCCCTTACACCGCAGCCCCTTCCCCCTTGCAATGGTAAATGCTCTGTTCCCTTTTTAAACTCTTTTCCTTCTTGGGCACTATCTTTTCTGGAAATTGCCTTTCGTTTGTCATTACCACTAATTTTATTCTGGTTTTCTTGGGGGATTTTAATGCCCAAAATTTCCTTGGGGGGTCCTGGGGATTCCTGTGGGCATTTTAGTTAGAGGCTTTTTTTTTTGCCACCCATCCCCCCAGTTTTTTAAAAACAGGTACTTTGCACCCCTTTTTGATCCCCGGACCGCACCCTTTTCTTGCATCGATTTTCTCAGTCGCCCCTTCCTCTGCCGCATTAGACTTCACCCGGTTGTTCTCCCCCGGATTTACATGCAGCAAACATTTTTTCCCCAAACTTTTTTTACTTTTCCCCTTCCAAATTTACCACCTCTCCCTATCCCCTGTGGCAATTTGATAAGCAAATTGGAACCTTTTCTCCCAACTAACTTTTTTTATGAGGTTCCTTCTTCGCCCTCCATTTTTTTGAGCTTTTAAAAAACCTCTTCTCCTTTTCCCCCTTTTTTTTTAACTGCGCATTTTTCATTCTTTTACCCCAAAATTTCGGGCAAAGGGATTTCTTGAAAGCGTGCCCTTTGGGGGTCTCCCCGTTGGCTCGGGCAGTACGTTTGAAACCGTTTCATGGGGCAATTTCCGGTACAAAAGAACCACGGGGGAACTTCCTTTATTTTAAAACAAAAACTGCGATCGGCCCCGCCGTGGCCCCCGGACGCTAAATGCCTTGCTGGCGAGATTATGGGCTCCACCATCACCCCCCTTCCCTTCCCCCATTGAGTGCGGGCTGGAGAAAAGTATGAAAAAAGGTGGTTAAAAATTTTTCCGACCCCGGTCCTGTTTTGCGGGGTTTCCAGTGTTGATATAGCAAAACCCCCTAGATGTTGCCAATGAAACTGGAAACATCTGGGCTGTTTTTTCTTTGGGGGGCCCCTCTATGCCCCCCTTTCTTTTCCCCGAATCGCCAGAGAGTTAGCACCCTTAGAAATTTTCTTTTTCTCAAAGAAAAACAGGATAATGTGCCTTTTACACTTCAAGAATAAAAGGGAAAAACACTTCCCGCTTGCCGGGTCATAGAGCTGGGCCCCACGACATTTTATTAAATTTTCACAACATTTACATCAGTCAGCCCCCTTTCACCAAATTAAAGGGCCCTTTTCCCAAACTTTTTTGGGGGCACAAGGAGTTCTTCCACAATTGGAAATCTGCCATTGTTTTCTCCCCTTTCCCCCAAAACCCGGCCTAAAGGGACTTTAAGCCTCCCACTATCGTCTATTGCTCTTACCCGGGGCAGTTTGCCCAAAATGATGGAAAAGCCCGATAAATTTTTCGTTTAGTGTTGGGATTTAGAGACAAAAAACAGTCTCTCCCCCCTCGTCAAAAATGGCTTTTTTAAGGGAAAGTTCTTTTCATTGACCCCTTCTTTTGCTTGGATCCCTTTTTTTCGTAAAGCCCTTTTCAAATAACCCCTCAAATTATTGGGCCCTATTTTTTACCTGAGAAGGCCCTTAAAGGGCACAATTTTTGGGGGTATAATATTTTGGCCCAAGCCCCCCCCTTAGGCCCCTCCGGGCAATCTTTCCTCCTTTTTCCCTTTAAAAACTTTTTAACTGATAACATTTCCTGTTCGGGTTAATAATTGCTCTCCCCGGACTTTTCCAAGCTGAAGTGTCCCCCCGGGGTTTTGTTCTAGACAACAAATTTTTCCTTTCCCTTCTATTTTTGATTTTTCCCCTTGTCTCCATCAAAAATTTTTTGGTTTATCCCCTCTAGTTGATGACTTTTCTAATTTCCTGTGCAGGGGGGCTGTCCTCATTACAGTTTCTCTCCAGTATGTGGGCGACCGGTTTCCAAAATTTGGGCCCCCCAAAACAGGGTTTTTAAAAATTTTCCCGCACTAAAAAACCCCCCAAATTACTTTCATAGACGCTCTGGGCATCTCCGATAACCTTTTTACCTCAAAGGCTCCCCAACCCCTGAAGTGATACAGTTTAAGTTTCTGGGCCTCCCCCCTTTTAACCCTTTTGGTTATCCTGGAAACCTCACATTACCTCTTGAAGGCAAATTGTCCAAACCCGGGTGAACCTTCTTTAAAAAAAACCCCTTTCCAAACTTTCATGGGGGGCTATTTGTCAAACCCCGCTTCCCCCTCATTTTTTTTCGAAAAATTGATTATGGGTTTTGGGGGGGCCAATCTATTTACCCCATCTTGTACTCTCTTACCTTAAAAACCCTTCATCACCAAGGATTACATTTTTGGGCCCTTTGGGCTTTTCCTCTTTCCCCCGTTTAGAGCCTCTATTTCCGAAGCAAAAGTTTTTCCCTCCTTATCCCAATTTTGCCCTGATTCCCATTGCCTTCGCTACTATGCAAACTTTCATGACTCCCAATCCTTCCCCTTTATAGAAAGGTGACTGATTTAAAATATCTTTTTTTTATTTGGCCCCCCCTGGGGTTTTTCCTCCCCTTTTCTCTTCGGGCCCTTTATTTGTCTTTTCTTCTCTTCAAATTTTCCCCCTTTCTATGTTTTTATGTTGCATCTCCTTTTCCCTACCCCCCCCCCGGGGAAATTCCCGCCCGTTGATCTGTTCTTTCTCCCCTCCCTTGCCCCGAAAGCCCCCAAATGTCTAAATGTCGTTTCCCCCCCCCCTCTCTTTTTCTTGACCCCTTTCCCCTCTTTATTTCCCTGCCCAAATTTCTCTGTACCCCAGATGGCCCTAAGTTTTTTTCTGACGGCGTAGGATTTTGCAGCAGGGGTTTCTGGACAGTGTTGTATGAGGGCTTTACTATCTTCGGGTAGTATTTTTAAAAATGTGAATTTTTAGCCATCCCTTTCGGGACTTTCCAAATTGCATTTTATTGGGGCCCGTGTCATCATTTTTGGTTGTCTAAAACCCCTTTGTGCTTTTCAGGCTTACCCGAAAAATTTTATACACCTCCCCCTTGTCCTCCATATCCAACTTTGGCTAGCCGCATCCTTTACCCCAAACTTTAAAAATTATTGTTTTCTGTTGGGTTTTCCTGGGCATGTTGACGTACAGGGGAATGAAAAAAGGGAGAAAACTGCTGGGGCGGTCAGCAGTACTTTACCCAAACCGTTTCATATAGAGGTATTCCATTTTTTTGGACTAATTTTTCTGCAATATCTTCCCACCTTTTAAAACTGTTGGGAACAACGTTTGGGGTTTCTATGCCGGTAACAAAATTCATCTATTAAACCGAGTATAGGTTACGGGGGTCTTTTAAACCAGTGTCGATTTTGGGGGACTTCTCTCTCCCCTCTTCGCATTGGCCATACTTGTTTTACTCATGGATATCTCATGGAGAGGCGCCCTGCTCCTCTCTGTGAGAATTGCCAGGCTCCATTATCAGTCAGCCACATTCTGTTGGACTGCCCACTTTATCAAGGAGCATGCAGAATTTACCTCCGTCGTCGTCTTCGCTCTGCTGCTCTCTCTTATCTTCCCTCTGCTGCTCTCTCTTTACCTTCCCTTCTCGCTGATGGACCCACCTTTCATCCGGACTCTCTCATTGCCTTTTTGACAACAACTGACTTCACAAATTCTGATATCTTCTGCCCTTTCTACCTCAATCTCTTGCTACCCTCTACCCCCATACTATCCCCTGCCCCGCTGTTTTCTGTAACCTACTGATCATCCCTCCTCCCTTCTGCCGCCCTATACCCTCGCTTCCTTCCCTACCCTGCAGTGCTGTATAGCCCTTGTGGCTTAGCGCTTCTTTTGATTACAATAATAATTTAATATAGTAACCACTAAATCTTGGAGTTATCATGCCATTCAAGTGTGACTACACATGAAAAGTAATAAAAAACTAGTTGCATTAATGAACACTTTACTCCAACCTGACAGTACCAAACTTTTGGCGTAACTTCAACATTGCAGTTATCATCAGTTGTGCTAGAAGTGTATGGAATGAAGTACCCCAATTGACATTAAATGCAGCCTGGGGAAAGTTATGTCTAGTGTGATGAATTCCTTCACAGGTTTTCATTCCTTGAGTCAGGTGCAGGAAACAGTTCTGCTGGCAAGGAGATTACCAGGTGATGGCTATGAAGATATGCAGGGATATGAATGAACTCTTATATGACAATGATGAAGACAGAAGTCAAGATACATGGAAGGCAGATAACAAGATGAGGAAGAACCTGAAGAAAAACAGTTAACATTGCAACAGCTATGTGAGCAGTTCATATTATTGGTAAAGTTGCAGACTTTTTCACTGAAGAGGGACCCTGACAAATCTAGAAGCACTGCCCTGAAATGGGGTCTAGATCAGCTGATGATGCTTTACCATTAGCTGTATAAAGCAATGTGGGGTAAGAGAGACCAGAGATGCATTACAGAATTTCTCCAGTAAAACACAACTTCTTCTTATGCCCAAGGTTTTGGAAGAGGGGGAAGGGAAAAGGAGGGTAAGGATGGAAAAATTGGGAAAAGGGTGGGGGGGGGGGGAGAGGGGGTTTTAAAAGGAAGTGGCCCAACCATTTGGTGAAACTTAAAAAAGTGATGGAAATGTAAGATATTTTTAAGGGGAAAAATTACTAACCCACAGAGTAAAAGATATAATAGGTTTAAGTACATGATCTGAATTGGTAGAAATTTATACAATTTGCTTGGGCCAACGAATATTTATTGCACAACAAATTTTGCAACGGAATTTAGCGACAATAAGGCAATTTTTTGACCAGTTTATAGTTTTCGTAAATGGCTTCTTACAGGTGGGTCCAGCATGGTAAATAGATAATTTTTAATTAGATTGTTATATAAGATGCCCCCCCAAAAATTGGGGGCGTGTTTTTCTTTTAAACATGAAGGGTTCTGGTGTACCAATCTTTTTCATAGGGGTTGCTAATATCAGGGGTCGATGGAAAACATCTTTAGTTTTAAAACGGGGGACCCCGTGGAAGTCATTTTTTGAGCCCTGTGGGAGGAAGTTTTGAGATAAAATCCGTGGTATTTACCACTTGTTTGGGAGCTCTATGGCATGTATATTCTTGCATTGTATAGTTTTTCTTTTTGGGGTGTCGAGGCGTACTTTTTTTGGCATAATATTTGTTGTATGTGTAAATCTCCTTTTTAACTCTGTCCTCCTCCGGTTTCGGTAATGAAGCGAAGTGTAATAAAAGTGTAAGAGCCTCAGCCCGTAGGGCCACGATATTCCTCCCACTCCTTTACAATCATTGACAACCCAAAACCAAAATTTAGGGTAAGAAATATTTTTCTGTAACATAATTGATTCTTTTTCTTTTTGTTTTTTTTGGAAAAAAAATAATGTTTTCCATTTTAGGGGGAATTAACCATTTTTTCCCTAATTTTCTTTAATTTCTTTTAATATTTCATCTTGCAAACATTTTTCAAGAACATTTACCTTTAATCGATGGTCACTGTACTTAGGAGTGCATTTCCTCTCTTCGAAAAGTAACTGTCAGCATACGTCATCTGCTGTACATGGGATTCTGGGGAAGATGGGTCATTAAAGTAAACTTCCTACAAGGCCCAAGCACATAGCTAAGTGTTTGGAAATAAGGTTGCTTTTTTCTGACTGTAGTAAAGAGGCCCCATCCTCCCAATTTTAGAGGTGGAAAATTTCATCGGTCTTTGTAGTCTTTGACCAAGGCCCACCAAGTTTTTGACCCACTACCTGGTGCCAGCTTTTTTTTTGTCAGCCTTCCTAAAAAAAAGGGCCCCCATTTTTGGTTTCCCACCCCTTTGCCTACGGGCCTGCCTGAGCATTTTCCTGTGGCTGTGTTGGTGGAAGGGGAGGAGACGGTGTGTGTTCCACTCCTCTGCCACACATTGTCTGGTCTACCAGATATGTTATTCCTGCTGTTTGTCGGGGGTCCCACTTGTTCAGGTGCGTGTCGGCCACCCGTTTATTAGTGATCATCTTGGTGGAGAATAACCTGATTTGGGCAACAGTGGATGAAGCACTGTTCCCCGGTGAGAGGTGGTGGAGGGGGATGGCAAGTGTACTGTCGGTTGGCTTGCTCTGGTGCGTGTTCAGAGATCTTCACCTGCATACCCCTAGTGTAAACCATTCCACCAGGTTTTTTCTTACCTTTTGGGGGAAAATAAGCCTCTTATTATACTGTATATTTTTTTAAAAATTAAATTTCATGATTAATGCTTTTCGTTTTCTAAATTGTATTTTTAATAGAACCAACGGTTCCCTTGCCCTGCGCGGATTGCGGGGGAAAAGGTCGAGAGGGGGCTCAGGGAGGGGAGTGTTTTGAAAATTTAGTGAAAAGGGGTGGGAAAGCATGGGGAAAGGAAATTGCTTCACGGTGGCCCAAAGGGTTAATTAGGCCTCACTTTCATAATAGGAAGTGTCATAACTGTTTCCCGGTGAAGAGTGAGGGAAAGGGATTTCGGGAAACCCCTAAAAAAGTGGTAAAATTAGTGAATAATGGTGGGAGGCGGTGACTGGTGCACCGCCTGGATGTGTCCAGGGGGGAAAAAACCCTTATTTAATCTCACCCCAGTCTCGATCTTAATGGAGTGACCCTTTTTGTGATAATAATTTTGAGCATTTAAATCGTCTTGGGAATTGTTGTAATCAGGATAATAACACTAAGTTAAAAAAAATGCGGAAGTGAAAAAAAGTTGCCCTGCTTCGAGTGAACATATTGACCTCGTGGGTTCCCGTCGAGGAAAATGGTCTTTAGGGGTCCGACTTGTAAACCGGGGCAAAAACCCAAGTACCTCTCCTGCTGGGAAAAAGAAACCCGGGCGGTGTCAACTTGAAATGAGATGGGAATGGAGGAAATAAGGGATCAATCACCCCCAGTTAAGTAACCCCCAGTTTTAAACGACTGATATGGCCCCTTTGGTATGGTAATTGGATGGTTAGGGGGACCATCACAGGACCCCCAAAGGGAAAATTGGAAAGTTGGGATTTTCAAGTGTTTTTCCATGGGATGGGAAAACTTGTGAACCCCCCCCCCCCTTCATTAGTTAAACTAATATAAACTATACAGTCCACAATTTTTAAAAGGCTATTGTGGGGCTATCATTTTATCCGGGGCCGGGGCTAAAAGTTTTCCCGCTTCACACACGGAGGGGGGTTCGATTCCCGGGGGTGGAAACATTTTTGAAACGTTTCCTTACATGTTGTCCTTTTTACCAGCGCAAATGGTACCTGGGGGTTTGTCGACTGGTGTGGGGCGCATCCGGGGGACGATTAAGGGCCCCAATGGAAATTTAAATTTTGACTCCCGATGCGCACTGCTTTCTTGGGATCCGGGTGGTAACCCCGGGGTGAAAAAACCAACGAAATCTTATTTTTCTCGTAGATAGGGTAAGATTGGAGTGTTGAAGGGGCACCCCAGGGGCCAGGGGGGATTAAATTTTCTCATTTACTGGGGTGATACGGTAAACAATAGGCTGGTCTCTCAATGAATTACTTGACTAAAATGTTTGGGGACATACAGGTACCCCCAAAAAAAATTTTTATAACCTGGAGAGTTTGGGGGTCAATGCCCCCGTGGCCCGGTCTTGACCAGGGGCCCCAGGGGGATCGGCAACTGTTACTGGGCTGCACGCATTCAATGTACGGCCCAAACCCCCCTGGGAGTACCAAATTAGGTGCTGTCCATGCGCTTAAGATATTGGGGGCTATTGGGAAACCTCCTTATTATGTAGGGGGCTTTGAACGTCTTGGGGCCCCGACAAATACTGTTTTGTCTTTAAGTGCTAGGACACCCCTCTTTTCTTTGGGGGGGATTTTGCTGCTGCCGAGCTTTTGCTTTTGAAATGAGTGATTTTGGGGGGCAATTTGTATAGCCCTCTAGGATTTCCAGGTGTATATGATCAGTATCCCCCCCCGCCTGCATTTCCAGGGGAAACAGGTTCAAAAAATTCAAGTGCCCCCCAGTAAGGGGGGGTTTTACCATTTTATGTGTCCCATGAAAGTTCTCTTGTTTTCTAGGTCAGCAATTTACTGCCTAAAGGTGCTTTTTGGGTGCAGAAATTTTCCAGCCAGATACAACCCCGCCTGAAGGGTGTCACAGGGGGCGGGGCACCCCTTGTTTTGAATTTTTCCTTTCCACCGTCTTTTTTTTACCCGATGCGATTATTAAAGGGTCCTAAAGGTGAATCCCGACATGATCACTCCCAGGCTTTGCTTTATTTTTTTGCCTTTTTGTGGCTAAAATTTTTTTTAAATCCTCGTAAATTTTTTAATTTCCTCAATCCTACCATACGGGTAATGAACTTTCCGCTTTGAATTCATATTTTTTTCCTCAGTCCATTAAAAGATTTGGTTGATGTCTGCCTGGACCCTTGCAGTGTCTGCAAGGAAGAATCACAGTTTCGGGGTCCATCTAAAAAGAAGAACAGGCTGTGGAAACACCTTGTCTATGTCAGATTGGATGAAAAAAAGAGGGAGCGAGTACTGTGCTTGTGGAACAGAGCTTTTACTGAACCCCGCCGGGAACTTTATTGTTGACTCTACTCTTTGTGTTTGTTTGTGAGGAAATTAAAACCCCATCACCAATTTCCCTGTTTTTTCCTTTAGCACGCTTTTTGTGCACTTTTTTACCCCATGGTCACACTTTTCGAACCCTTTTTGCAAAGTTGTGTAATTACATTGCATTTTTTTTGTATTCTGTGATCAGGACCTTGGGGTAGTGACCAAAGGTTGGGCGACAGGACGACTGTTTTAAACCTTTTGCCCGGGTTGTGAATTGATGGGAAATTAGGGGGGTGGCAATTTTGATTTTGGCCTTTTAAAAGTTTTTAGATATAGGTTTTTAGTGTTATCGTCGATTTCATTGCTATTGTTTTTATGCCCCCTGGGGGGGGCTTGTCTTTTTTTTTTAGAAGGGGAACGACCCCGTGTCCTGCTCCCCCTATAGGTTTAAAAAAGATTTGATAGAGGCTTCTTGCATTCTTGAGAACAGGTTTTCCAGATTGGCCCTTGGGCAGAGTGATGGCATGTCAATCGCCGTTCAAATCATTTTGGCTCAGGATAACAAAAATGGGCTTTTGGTTCCCAAATTTGTGGCTCTCTCTAAAAAATTTATTTAGATTTTGACTCTCATCGGGTAATGGCGCTAAAAAGGGGGTAAATTTTTGGACTTGATTTCTCACGTCATTGTGTATGACCCATTTTGTTTAAGTGGGGCCCCCAAATACTGGATGTTTTCCGATTTTGTTTTGGGATAAAAAAAAAAATTTTGGGTTTCCTTTCATTTCATTTAGGGTTTTTTAGTTCTCCCCCAATCCGACTCCTATAAGTTCCTTTGCTTATTTCGATGTTTGCTTTTTCTCTCCCCGTGTCTCCTACACACAATATTTTGGCCCTTTTAGCTGCTCTTTTATTCTTTTCTGTCGTTGAAAGGGGACCCCTGCTCTTTCTTTTTTTAATTTACTACCCCCCTTTTTCTTAAAGGAATATACCTTGAGCATACATCGATGACACGAGTAATCTTTCTAGGCAAAAGTTGGGGTCTGTTTTCTTATCTATCTTTTCACTTTATGTTTAGGACTTGGTTTATTTGTCCCATTTTATTTTTTGTTATTGAGGTTAAATTTTGGTAAAGGGTTTCCCGTGATGATCCTTTTTGGGGTCTGGGGCTCCACACAAATGTCAAACCCTTATTTTTTTTGTGATTGAGATATTTTTTTGATATGGTGACATTTTTGTATCAACATCATTTTTAGTGCTTCCAGTCTATAGGCCTATATTTGGGGTTTAATTAAATTTTGTGCAAGTTTTAAAACCGCGTGTTGTGAGTTCTCGTCTGACTGCCCCCTGGTTTTATCACTGCAACAACTTTTTTTTAAACCTCCATTTTTAGGTCCCTTTAAATTGAAACCCCCCGGGACAAGATGTTGGGGGCAGGACTGGAAGATTTCCAGACATTGGTCAATTTTCAACAGCTTTTCCTGAATTTTTGGGGACTTGCATCCGAGGCAGTAGACTACCACAATACTAGTTTTTGGTTCTCGATCTTACTGCTAAAATTTCCACTACATCATTTGAAGCATAACATTCGGCAAATAAGTGCTCTGAGATTACAGGCCAACCCCCCCCCTTTTTGCCTTTTCACTCTGTCGCATCGTATAGGTTGAAAGGGGGATTCAATTTCATGTCCAAGGGGGTCTCTGTGAAACCGCGAACATTGCTTTTTCCCTCTGCAAGACCCCGGGTGAAAGGATTTTGTTGTTCTTGCTGACTTTAGACCCTTAATTTGAAAAAGAAGAATGTCAAAATTGGTGGACTGGGGGGGGGGATTTTTTTTTCTGGCAAAATACGTTCTGTGGTTGGAGTGGGGGCCTCGACTGTGTTTCCACCAAAAGACTGGATTTGGTGTCTTTTTCTGCCTTTTCCGCCAGTTTTTTTTCATTAGGCCTAAAAACCTCTCGCCGGGTGGCTGGGCTACCCGGGTTTCCCAGGGCCCTGGATTTATGCATCTTTTGCCCCCTTTAGATGGGTGCTGGCATTTAATTTTTAAGCCTGTCTTTCCTGACAAAAGGGGGACACTTTTTCGGGTGAAAAAAATTACAGGAAGGGAGTTTGCATTTTCCTGTTTAAAGGGGCCCGGGCATTTCTAGTAGGGTCAAAGTTGCCATTCAGTTTTTCCAGATATTCATCCTGCAGATAAAGTGCATAATAGTGAAAGGGGTTTGGTTTCCTTTTGCCGGGGATTTTGTACTGTTTCCTTTTGGGGCTTTTTTCCTGTCCTTTCCCCTATCCTCAACTGTACTAACAATGGATTTCACCATTGTTTTGGAATAATCCTCGCTATTTTGGGGAGCCCCTTGTTTGCTATATCCGGGTATCACTAGTTTGTAATAGGGTTTTTATCTGTCCTGATACACTTGTTCCCCCAAAACCCGTCTCCCTCGGGCCATTTTATGCACCCCCCCAGCTACAGAGCTACCGGGCCATTTCCACCCTCACTTTTACATTTTCCAGGACAGCATTCCAGCCTCACAGTTACTGTTACCGGACAGCACCCCACCTTACAGTTTCTGCACATGGGCCCGCACCTCCAGTCATACAGTCGTCGGGCCCGGACAGCATCCACACCAGGGGGCGTAGCACCATCCAGCCAGACTTTTTTTTCCCCTCTGTTTAGAATGCTTCCAGGTTTTTCTATGAAGGGGCTTTGATGTTATCCCCTTTTAATACCCAAGGATTTAGTCCCAGATACTCATTTGGGCATATCCAAAACACTTCCCCCATTTTAAAATTGCCAAGGGGCTGACACCTTTCTACAAAAGTGGATTATCCATGTCAAGCCCATTTTTGATTTTTTGCAGATACACAGGGTTTTATAATGTGGTTTTAATGGGTTGATTTATGTAAATTTACAATAACCTCTTGAATGTTCTACTAATAACCCTTTTAAAATAAGATTTTCTATTTGTATTTCTTTTCTAACTGGGCTTTTTTTTTTGGACAAACTTACCACTCTAAAATTACTGCTTTAAGTTTTTGTTTGTGTGTTTTTAAGGGGGGGCCAACCCCCCTTTTTATACCATTTTATTGTCCCCAAGAATCCGTTTGAAATCGGGCAAGGGGCGGAACCAGTCGGATCTGACAGTGGTCAATTTAAACCCTTGAGGGTTTTCGTCGTACTAGTACCATAAATCTAGCGCCCAAATCTCGCGCGAAAAGGCGGAGGCCAGGGGGAAGAAAGGGGCGCGTGGGCGTGTGCCGGGGAAAAAAAAAATCTGGGGCCCAGGGGCATGTGGGAAAAACCCTTAGAAAAATGTCCACCATGCCCGCGGGAAGAACTCCCATCCTCGGGGAATTGGGACACTTTGTTCCCCAGGACAGTTCTAATAGTGAGGAAAGGCCCGAAGATGAGTTTCGGGTTTTTAGTGGGTTTGACCCCAAACAATACCATAAAATGGTTTAAAAGGGAAAAAAAAACCCCGACACCCCCCCTTCCACCTTGGGGCTGGGGGCCCCGGTTCACGTTTAGTTGTTTTAGAAAAACCCCCCAAAAGGGAAAAATTTTTATTTTTCCCAAACCCGCCATTTAGAGCAGGGTGATGATAGTGATAGGAAAAGAAACACAAAGCTCTTCAAAAATAGTCCAGTAGGGAGTGAAGTGCAATTTTCCCCCCGTGAAGCGTCAAAAATATACACTTTTTGCGCTCTGGAATGTCCATATTTAAACCAAGGGGGGAAAGGGGTGTATCTCGAGACATCCCCTGGCGTACAAAAGGAACAGAATGAAAAGACGAAGAACTGTTGCAAAATTGGGGTGGAAAAAAGTGTGGGTGGTGGTGCCGGGGGTGAGGGACCAGCAGTGGGGCCCTGCTGCCACCCACGCTGCCGCCCCGCCCCTGCCCCAGCTGATCTAGAAAAAGGCCACCATCCCCCCCCCCCCCACACCAGCCTCCACAAACCCCAACCACCTGCATTGCCAGTACCCACCACAACCGCACCCCGGGGATTGGCAGAAGCGCAATTTTTTTTTCCAAATCCCACCAGTTGATGGCAGCCAAAAGGGAAAAACGGATTTTTGCACTTGGGAACAAGCCCCTGAACTGGAAGTTTGAGTTTTCTTTGACGAACCACTATGAAAAGTATTTCATGGGAAAACAAACCCAAAAACGAGTACACCTGGCAAACACAAACTTTCACCAAAAACACGTCACACCAATGGAAGGGGCAACTGGGCTGAGATGTTATCTTTTTTGCCACAAAAATGCTTAGCCACATTGTATAACACAAAGTAAATCATACGGTCAACAACCCCGATTTCAACACCAGGTTTCATGATTAATGCCCGTGAACGTTTTTTGCTAATGTTATATGCCACTTTCAGAAAAACCAGGCCTACAGAAAATACAGGTTAATAAGATTTGGAAGTGTTTGGTTCTGAAAAAGAAAAATTTAGACTCTTTTTATCCCTTCAAAGGGGTTGTAATTGAGAGGCGATCGTTCAAAAGGGAAAACTCTCTTTTTAACGTAAAACCAAGCAAGAGGAAACGCTTTGGTATAAAGTTTTGTGCTTTTTGATTGCAGTGGTCTGGTATTTGGGAATTATGTGTACACTGAAAGTTATACATGAAAAAAACCAAAGTTTTGGGGATCTCAGGTGATTGGTTTTGAACAATGATAGAAACCTTACCTTTGGGAAGGGGGATATATTATTACAATAATGGTAACAAGCCCCTCACTCAGTGATTTTTTGCGGTGAACATGACAGATGTGGTGGCACGTGCGTGCAAACGAAAAAATATGCCCGGTTTGATTTGGGGGCCCCGCAAGGTGAGGTGCAGGCTTTGCTCCCCAAGACATCATGGCATTTCGGTGGCAGACAAACGAGATGTCACACTGTTGTCATCAATTCACCCTAAAGAAAAGGCAGACATGGCAGGGAGCATAGAGAGAAAAAAAACCCCTTCAAAAACCGCGCGTGATTGATTACACCCTTTAACTGGTTCAGTGGGCAAATGTGAATGCGATTGGGTTTTCTGATTTGGTTCGCAAGAGTATAAGTGGTACTCAAATGTTTTTCCATCTTCGGAATTTTCCCTGCTCAATCTTTAATATGTATAAATAGCACCCGAAACAAACCACATCGGCGAATTTTCGTTTGTCTTCTCAGACAAATAGTATTCAAGTACCAAAAATGCCCACCCCTGCAATTGACCGCCCACCAAAATTTTCAAAAAATACCTGCTCGTTTTGAAGCATGGTGATCATTCCTGGTAAAATTTTTTACTGCTTTGAAGAAAAAAAGGCCAGAAAGGTGTTACCTGTTCACATCAAAAAAACCCGGCCCAGAAAGCAGAGACACTCGTTTTATTGTGAGGATGCAAAACTCCCCTTGCATACACCAGTTTTAAAGATTCCACAGGCTGCGAACTTCTGAAACAGTCCTGTGACTTATAGTGTTTAAAATAAGAAAAATAGTAAAAAACAACATTTCATATTGTTTTTGTAAAATTTTTTTGTAAACAAAATAATGACAAAGTGTTTTCGCCCTTTTTTGTGTATTTGAAAAAAAAAAATAACTACAAAATATGATCATGTTGCCCCCCAGAGGGGATAAAATTACTCAGAAAAAAAAAAAATTTAAAAAAAATTGAAAATAGTACTAAAAAAATAAATGAAAAATCCCCGGGTGGCATCGGCGATGTTACCATATGTTTTTCAATTTTTTGGGAAAATTTCAAAACCCCCATATCTCGGTAAATATTTACGTTAAAATTTTTTTTTTAGCCTTAATATTTAAAAAAATACTCTATTTTTTCTAAAAAAAATAATTTTTTTTTTTGAAATTTGGCCCACCCTGAGAACAGTTTCGGAGAGGGCCTGTCGACCCTCAAAGGTTAAAACTGGGCTGGTCGGTGATTTGGGCTAACACATGAAGGAACTACTGGAAATTATTTAACCAGTGATATGTGATTAAATTGATACAAAAGTATAACTTGCGTGTTGGAGAACTGGTGATTGTTTGGCACCCTACAATAATGAATGGTCGAGTCCTCAACCCTTATTTACAGCCTGAAAGTTTATAGATCACTGTATTTAGCTTTTCTAGATTTTTTCCTCCACAACAATGCTATGTTATCACTACAGTTGACTGGTGAAGATTATTGGGGGAAAGTCGCTTTTATTGGAGTAATATTTGCTTTTCGTTGTGTATATTTCGACCACTGCTAACTACAGGTTATATGAATTTCCACTGTATACGTCTAGTATTTCAAGAATGAAGAAAAACTAATGATGGTCACTCCGCTCCACTAAGTACATTTTGTTACTGGTTATTTGCTACAACAACACTGTGGTAAGGTTTCTGGATGATAAATGGTCTTATTGTTGGGGGGTTTGCAAGAAGAACCCAGCCAGTGAAAGTGACTTTCAAGGCAGAATCGACTCAGAATAGGATCCTGCAGGAGAAAGCAAGACTAAGGGACATGCCAGCATACCAGAAGGTGTATCTCAACCATGACAGAACACAAGAAGAAAGGCAGAAACTGAGGGAGATGGTACAAAGATGAAAGGAGGAAAGAGAGGTGAAGATGGAGATGGACAGGAAAACCCAGACTCAGGAGGAAGATCAGATATAGCCTCCCTCACAACCACCTACAGAAGCCCCCAACCAGGACAACCCCAATGCAACCAAACATTCTAACTCCAAACACACATGCCATATCCAGTGCCCCCACCCACCTCATTACAAACTCCACCCCCACAGCAACCACCCAACGTACCCCCCAGACCACAGTTTTAGAAATGTTGAAAGTGTGGTAAATAAATGCAGACAGAATAACAAATAAGTGCAAGGAGTGGCATGAAAGAATCACCAAACGATCACCAAACTAACTCAAGAAATGCAGGAACTAAAGGCTAGCAATGCAGATTACCTCAACAAGATCACTGCTCTAGAACATAAACTAGACACTCTAGAACAACAAAGCAACACCCACACCCAGTCCCTAGACACCATCAACACTCTTAAAAGACCAAGTCACCCCACTTACTACCAACATTACAGAGGAAAGATCAAGAGTGGACCAAAAAACTTCCCAATGTTAACCAATTTCCAAGACCTAATGACCAACACACTATCTGACCTTTGAGTTAACAGAAAAAACTCCCCACCCCCAGTCCCCCAAGGACCTCAGGGAGACCACCCTACGGCTTTCGGGGGACCCCTTCGCCTTAACATACGTATGATGATTTAAAGGATTGCAAACTATGGGCTACAAGCAGGTAAAAAAACATCTTTTAAAAATTCCAAACAGCTTAAAAAGAAAAAACCCTACTAAAAACATCATTCTATGAAAAACTGATTTTTTCGTCAAGAGTCCCTTTAAAAAAAACGAGAAAAAAACCTTCTTTATGGGCTAAGAAAAATGTGCTTCCCCAAAAAACCCACCAGTGTTTTGTGAGGGGGGGAAAAAATAGCAGTTAGGAAACACCCCCACGGGGAAAAATACTTCATCTCCACAGAACAGACCTTAAAACATTCCTAAGTGAGGCTGGACTAACAGAATCGAGTAAAGGCAAAAATACCCATACCCCACCGTTAGGTTAATTGTCATAAATTTGTGCCCCCCTAAAATTCTAATACCCAACTATTTTTAATTGTCATGTTGTTTTCAAGACCTTTCACCTCATAGTTTTAAAATTGTTTTAAATCTACAGAATCTGCTCCTTTTTTAAATTTTTACCACCCCACTGTCCATTTTTTTTTTTATAAACTAACCAAAACCCTTGTCTTCAAAATTCTACCTCATTTTAAAAAATACTCAATTTCCCAATTTTTTTCAAAACCCCTTTTATGCCCAAATTTTATTTTAAACTATTTGATCAAACTTTTTTAAACTTCTTTTTTTGACCATTTTTATTCCATACTTTTTAACCGATTTTCAATACAATTTTTATATATCCTGTCCCATCTTACTGCATTTTTAAAAACCAAGTCATTGCCTTTTTTATTTTTATCATTTTTTTTTATTATTATTTTTTGCTACCTTAATTTGTGTTTTTTACCTGTCAATTTAAAAAATTATTTTCTAATTTTAAACAACTTATATAAGACCTTGTGCAATTACAATTGAGAGTCTTGTTCCTTTTTTTTTTATTAATTAATCACAGTTTACTCTAGCCATCTAGCTCAATACATAGTCAATACCAAATTCACTATACAAACCCATAGTGCAATTACAATGAGAGATGGTGCTATTTGTAATTTGTTTTTTTTATTTATTAGACTAAACCTGTTGTACTATACCCTTTTTTCTAGCTAAATACTAGTCAATCCCAAAAAATTCACTATTTTAGCCCATAGTGCTTTAATGGAAGACTGTGCTTTTTTTAAATTTTTTTTTTTTAAATTATTAGATTAAATTCAGTGTCCCAAATCTCTTCTCCTCAAGACATAGCAATCCAAAATTCACTTATAGACCATAGTGAAATTACTAGTGAGAGACAGTGCTATTTTTTTTTGTATTTTTATATTATTAGATAAACCTATTGTATTTTATCATTAGCTCAAAACAAGCCCCCACAAAAGCATTTTTAGACCTTAGTGAAATTTTCAAGTGAGGTCTTGTTCTATTTTTAATTTGTATTTTTATTTTAAGTTTATCCTAGTTGTATTTTAGTTCATTCCAGCACAAAATAGACAACATCAACTTCATTATGTGTATGTGACTATACCCACATGCCAAATACCTAGCTATATACTTGCCCAAACTTCCTCCACTACAGTATCGTATAGAATCAACACAAAACTGGATAAAAAAAACCAATTTAAACCCTAAAAAGATGATTGATCAGTTGCCCCCTGATCAAAACCTCCATAATCTGACACCCAATAAAAAAACCTTTTTGGAAAAGTAACTGCCTTTATTACACAGCATCAAAAGCCACCACACCCTAAACAATGCAAAAGTCTATAAAGTATTTAAACTACAGCATCGGTCCTTAAAAAACCTATGATGACCTCCAGCCTCCTTGAATCACAAAAGACACCCCCCCTGCATTATTTTACTGAACCTGCTTAAGCGGACACAAAGATTTACCCTCTCCCGGGATACACAGCAATTCACAACGCGAACAAACCAGTTGGGGGGGGTATTGCAATCTTTTAAACTCTAACCAATTATTTTGTCTTAGCACCACTTGCTTTAGTGATGAATATGGGGAATACATTTTTGTAATTTTAGTGTAAAAAACCTTAAGACCCCTTAAATCGGTGCCATTTCCCGGGATACCTCACAAAAACCCCCAAATTTTAGGAAAAATTTAAAGCACTAAAAAACAACAAAAATGAAAAACACCCCCTTTCTTTAGTGGAGACTTAAATCAACCTTGGTTACTAGATAATCCCTTTAATTGATTTCATCAACAATATGAACAACATACTTCTCTACCAAAAATCAAAAAACCAAACCCAGCTCACGTACAAGCAACCATAAAGACCCCTTTGGGCCCAATATACTAGCCATCCTTAAATCAGGGAAATCAAGATGCACACGACCATACCCTCCCTTCCTCCGACAAACATAGAAACCACCATTGAATACAACAAAGTCTCATTTGCCCTCCATGACGGGGCCTCATAAGGAAGTTCACAGCTGACCTAGAGACTGTTGTTTGGGCCTACAGAATTCCCAAGGAAATGGTATTGATGACTGGACAGACTTTTTTTTTAAAAAATTTCTTAGACTAAAAAAACAAACATTTTTCCTAAAAAAAAAAAAAAGATCAAAACAAGGGCTTGGTTCCCCATGGCAACCAGCACCATTCTGAAATCCTTGAAAGAAACCCAATAAAAAAGAAAATAAGCGGTTTTAATACACAAAGATATCTTAAAACACTATTCACAGCTCTCCCCAAAAGTGATAAAAAAGCCAAAAAACCCTTACTACTCCAGTAGATCACGACACTAGAGGAGATATAAAAAAGACCGGGAAAAACCCTCTCTCAATTCTAGGGACCCAAAAACTAAAAAAAACCAAGAATTTGCCTAACAAAACCCAAATGAAACCCCCACTAATCCCACGAACCCAGCAAACAAGAAAACGACTTTTTCTAAAACATAGGATCAAATCTCGCCAGAAAAAATCCCACTACCAATCCCCATCCCGGGGGAACCTAGAGGAAATTTCCAAATTCCTTCTATCTTGCACCCCAAATGAGCCCCCCGGAAGTCATTGAGATCATAAAGTCACTTAAAAATAACTCGGGGAATCGTCTCAGTCCCCCCCATTACTGTACAACGAGGGCCCATGTCCTTTGATGCTTTTCATTACTTTTTTAAAAAGTAATAGAGACTAGCACCTTCCGAAAAATTCAAAGGCAAGGGTTACACCAATACATAAAGGTGGGGACCCTAAGACTTAAAACTATAGGCCAATATCTAATTACCCTTGCTATCCCAAAACTTTGAGAAACTCGTGCACAGGAGATGTATTTATTTATAACGGCCAAAACTACTCAACCCCTGCCATTTGGGTTCAGGGGAAAAAAAAAAGCACCCTGATGCAATATAAAAAGCTAATTGCTTACACGCATTGGAAAATAAGGAAAATCCCCTAGGAATTTTTATTGACCCAAAAAAAGCTTTTTACACAGTAGACCCCGAATCCACCCAAAACTTTATACTTGGTATAAAGGCCTGCGCTTGCTTATTTCAAATTTTACATATAAAAGGTATCAGTACGTCACCATTAAAGACACGCATCAGCAACACGGCCCCTTGATCTGGAGTTTCCCCGGGAAGTGCCTTGGGCCCCTGCCTTCCCAATCATCAATGACCTTCCAAATTTTTCCCCAAAACCTGAAAATTCTCTTTTTCTGATGACTGATTTGTCATCCCCCACCCCAAAACTGCCCCCCTCAACACCATTGGAATGAGGGGCGATTAAAATAGACCCGGATGACACCAATAAAAATTATGCTTAACCTGACAAAACCTACATATTAGTTTGGAGCAAGCAGGAAGCCAAATAAAATTAAGATTGACAACCTCTAAATTCCAAAATAATGGGGGGAAAATTCCCAGGCTTATACCTTTACAACAACCTGAAATTTTAGCACCCCCCCATCCAATATAGCCAAAAAAAGTATCCAAACGGTTGGGATCCTCTCCAAGATACGATACTATCCGCAAAAAAGCCCTTTTCAACTATCCCCCCCTTATTTATCCCTAACCTCACCTATTATTTTTTTCTTGGGATCAACTGCAGCAACAACCCAAAGCCAAAATAACCCAAAAAAAAGCGCAGTAAGAAAAATCACAATCCCATCCCTGGAAACACCCCCCCCACTCTTCATAACTAAACTTATCCCATTCATAATCCACATTACACGTGCAATCTATATCTACAGGGCTTTTTAAATTAAAATCAACCCTTTACCTAAAAAGCTTTCTTGATAGTTGTGAAGAACCCCAGGGTAAACACCCGACACAAAATTCTACGACATTTTCCCCTGTCCCACTAAACCTTTACAAAAAATTTAATGTATGTCAAAGGCCCAAAATCTGGGAAAACCCTACCTGGGAAACCCAGAACTGCAGACAAATTCATCACCCTTAAAAATACCCTTAGAAAACATCTTTCTCCCGTACACCCCATAAAAACAAACGAAACCACCCGGTGGGTTTACACTTACACTCACTCACTCTTGACCATAAAAGAAATTTTTAATCTCAGTCTTAAAAAATGAATCCCGTGTACTCCAATACTGAAAAAAATGTACTGTGCCAAAACAAAAACATTCACATTGCAAAAATCACAAATAGTATTTAGTCACTTGCTAAAACCAACTTTCCTCAAATTTGTAAATTTTTTCAATTAAAAATAAAAATAAATATGCCCAAAAACCTAGCCCTCTAAGCGTTCAGTGGGACACCTGTAACACAATTTTACTACTGTAAACCCAAAAAAAACAAATTTCTGTAAACTCAGCTTGAAACCTTAAGAGAAAAACTTTGAAAAGACATCCCAACATAATAGCACCCAGAAAAAAAATTCACCAGGAGATAACAATGCATCTTTCCACCCGGATATCAAATTTCCCCAGGGAAAAATTTAAAAGGGGGAGAGGGGGGGGAGGATTGCACTGCTATTAAAGACTGGTGGGGATTTTAGAAAATGGAAGGAATGGATGTTGAGTGAAAGGGGATACTTAGTTGGAACAATCCCGTCAGGGCCATAAAGGGGTAATTGCAGTAAAGTAAATCCCGCCCCAGAATGAGGAGGCCAAAAGAAGAATACGCGAGAGCACAGAGCAATGGGCGACCACTACCGAGGTGGCCAGAAGAGTCCATGATGGGGGGCAAGGTTTCTAGTTAGGGGATTTCAAACACAAGGGAGGAGGGAAAACCTGGAAACCCCAAAGGGGGGCCCAAAACATGGGGGCCAAGATGATGGATTGGGGGTTTTAAACCCAGCTCAACTGTTAAAAAGGGGACTACCAGAGAGAGAGGTGGGAATCCAGCAAAACTGGGTCTTTTTATTTGCCTTGAGTAGTCTGGAACCCAGGAATCATGTATGAAAGGCCCCCAGGAGCTATGTCATTGGTTTTTTGTGCTTTGATACATAGTTTAGCTAAATGAGAGAGTAGCAGAAATAAGAGGGAAAACCAAACTACAAAAGGGGAGACTACCAGGCATGAGGAAATTCCCCCAAGACTTCATGGGAGAGAGAACTGGATGGAAAACCCGTAAAAAAATACATAACTCAAGTATACATGCAAAAAAAATAAAATTTGATTTTATTATTTGATTTGATGGACTATGTGACAACCCAAAAAGCAGGAGGCAGAGGGGAGGGTTGTTCCCCAAGGGAAACAGAAATAATGGGAAACCCGAACGAGTCCTTGGGTTTCCCCAAAAGGTGAGGGAGGCAAAAACTAGATGTATAAAAATGGAAAAGGGACAGAAGACAAAGGACCCCAAAAAAAAAAGAAAATAGCCCAAAAAGCCCAAAACGAATATGCACAGATAAAGGGGGCCATGACAAAAAAAAATGCTTAGCATCGAAAGTAAGTTGACCCAAACTTTGCATATCCCATCAGGAGGAAAACAAAGACAAAAGGGCCCGGTAATCAACTGAGGAAGGATGATGGGGAGTTTTACAAGAAAAGACCAAGAGGTATGTGAGGAGTCAACATGAGATTTAAAGAATTTTACAGGGAAACTAGTAGGACTCCAGGAAATCAGAAAGGGAGGTACCCAACAGTGCTGGATGATACACGAAAACCCAAAGGGGGAGGTGAAAAGGCATATGAGCTTTATACTTCAATGGGGGTGAGACCAGACAACATCTCTATGTGGGTCCTTAGAGAGGGAGTAGAGATGCTGTGTGTGCCGCTAACAAAGATCTTCAACACATCCATTGAAATTGGGCAACTACCTGAGGTATGGAAGATGACAAATGCAGTCCCAATTTTTAAAACAGGAGACAGACACGAGGCATTAAACTACAGACCTGTCACTAACGTGTATAGTATGCAGAGCCATGGAGAAGATCATCAGGAGGAGAGCAGTGGAGCACCTGGAAAGAAACGAGTGTATAATCGAAAACCAACATGGTTTCAGGGAAGGAAAATCCTGTGTCACAAACCTACTGGAGTTTTATGAAAAGGTGACAGAAGTAAGACAAGAAAGAGAGGGGTGGACAGACTTCATTTTCTTGGACTGCAAGAAGACTTTCGACACAGATCCTCACAAGAGGTTAATGCAAAAGCTAGAGGATCAGGCACACATACCTCTTCAAGGGGGGCTCCTTGGCGTGGTGAAGAGGCTCTTGGTCTGAGGAATTAGACCTATCGGTCTTCTTCCTCAGACCGAACCTAATTACCCCCCAATCTCCCCTCCCCTATCCCATCCTCCCCATCCTCCCCTTTTTCCTTTCCTCCTCCTCCTCCCCACTCCTCCCTTTTGCCCTTCCTCTTTTTGTCCTTTGGATTTCTCCCACAGGTGCGCTAGTTCCTAGGTAGGAGAAAAGGATACCGGGGTCCATCCCATTCCGTTGAGGTTCTTAGTGGTGGCGTAGTTTGCCGTGGAATCTGGATCGCCTGGGGATGTCCCGATCCCTCTCCGGTATCCCGGAGTAGCTTTGGGTGTCTTTCGGGCGACGAGTGTATCTCTGGAAGCCACCTTTCGGATTCCGGGGGTGGTGGCCGAAGGAGGTATGCTTTGTGGCGGATATCCGGCCGCCCTCTCTTTTGTCCACCGAGGTAGCTCGGCAGATGTGAGGTTGCTATCTCGGATTGTTAGTTTACTAGCATGATGGGTAGGGTATGGCACGGGTTCCATGCTGCATCTGCGCTACTTGCGGTGCTGAGGTCCTCTTGGGTGCGGAGGGAGATTTCTGGCCCTTTCATTCCTCCTAGGACCTATTCCCTCCCCGGTCCCCCTTTTTTTTTTCTTTTTTTTATTTTTATTTTCTTTTCTTTCTTTTTTTTTCTTAAAAACAAAGAAAGAAGTAACCTAACCATGGCAGCCCTAGTCCATGAACCTGGTACCCCCGGGCCCCTTCTTGATACCGCACCTCGTTCTGACCCCGCCTCGTCTTTGGACCACTCTTCAGACATTCCTCATGCCTCTGTACCTATTGCTGGTGCTGTTTCCTCACCCGCTTCAGGTACTGAGGCCTCGTCTGACTCCTTCAATTTATCGGACCTTCGCTTCCTCTGACTTAGCTTCCGGCCCC
>NC_069415.1:42698759-42731259 GCF_026875155.1 Cherax quadricarinatus
GCGTCTTCTTATCACCAGTGTCGAGGTTGGGAGACTACTCTCTCCCATCTTCGCATTGGCCATACTCGTCTTACTCATGGATATCTCATGGAGAGGCGCCCTGCTCCTCTCTGTGAGAATTGCCAGGCTCCATTATCAGTCAGCCACATTCTGTTGGACTGCCCACTTTATCAAGGAGCATGCAGAATTTACCTCCGTCGTCGTCTTCGCTCTGCTGCTCTCTCTTTATCTTCCCTCTGCTGCTCTCTCTTTACCTTCCCTTCTCGCTGATGGACCCACCTTTCATCCGGACTCTCTCATTGCCTTTTTGACAACAACTGACTTCACAAATTCTGATATCTTCTGCCCTTTTACCTCAATCTCTTGCTACCCTCTACCCCCATACTATCCCCTGCCCCGCTGTTTTCTGTAACCTACTGATCATCCCTCCTCCCTTCTGCCGCCCAATACCCTCGCTTCCTTCCCTACCCTGCAGTGCTGTATAGCCCTTGTGGCTTAGCGCTTCTTTTTGATTACAATAATAATTTAATATAGTAACCACTAAATCTTGGAGTTATCATGCCATTCAAGTGTGACTACACATGAAAAGTAATAAAAAACTAGTTGCATTAATGAACACTTTACTCCAACCTGACAGTACCAAACTTTTGGCGTAACTTCAACATTGCAGTTATCATCAGTTGTGCTAGAAGTGTATGGAATGAAGTACCCCAATTGACATTAAATGCAGCCTGGGGAAAGTTATGGTCTAGTGTGATGAATTCCTTCACAGGTTTTCATTCCCTTGAGTCAGGTGCAGGAAACAGTTCTGCTGGCAAGGAGATTACCAGGTGATGGCTATGAAGATATGCAGGGATATGAATGAACTCTTATATGACAATGATGAAGACAGAAGTCAAGATACATGGAAGGCAGATAACAAGATGAGGAAGAACCTGAAGAAAAACAGTTAACATTGCAACAGCTATGTGAGCAGTTTCATATTATTGGTAAAGTTGCAGACTTTTTCACTGAAGAGGACCCTGACAAATCTAGAAGCACTGCCCTGAAATGGGGTCTAGATCAGCTGATGATGCTTTACCATTAGCTGTATAAAGCAATGTGGGGTAAGAGAGACCAGAGATGCATTACAGAATTTCTCCAGTAAAACCATCAACTTCTTCTTATGACCAGAGCTTTGGTAAGATGGGTAAGGAAGAAGGATGGGTAAGGATGGAAATATTGGAAAAGGGTGGGAGGGGGGGGAGAGGTAGGATATAAAAGGTAAGTGGCCCAACCACTTTGGTGTAACTTAAAAAGTGTATGTGAAATGATAAGATATTCTTTAAGGGGTATAATACTAACCCATCAGAGTCACATAGATATAATAGGTATATAAGTACATGACTCTGAATTGGTAGTAATTATACAAGTTGCAATTGCACAACGAATATTTATTGCACAACAGATATTTATGCACAACGGATATTTATGCGACAATGAAGGCAATAATTTTCTGACCAGTTTATAGAATTACGTGACAATGGCTTCTTACAGGTGGTGTCCAGCCATGGTAAATAGCATAATTTTTACATTAGATTGTTATATAAGATGTCTCCCTAATTGGGGGCGATGATTTTCTCAGTATACATAGAAGGGTTCTGGTGCTACCCAATCTTCTTCATCAGGGAGGTTGCTCAATATCATGGGTCGATGGTAATCATCTTTATGTATAAAACGACGGACCCTCTGTGGGAGAGTCATTCTTTGAGTCCTGTGAGGAGGAGTATTGATGATATAATCCGTGGTATTTACCACTTGTATAGGATGTTCTCTATCTGGCATGTATAGTTCTTGCATTGTATAGAGTTGTTTCTTTTTTAGGGTGTCGAGGCGTACATTTATGGCAGTAATATCTTGTTGTATGTGTAAATCTCCCATTTTAACTCTGTCTCTCCTCCTGGTATCGGTAATGAAGCGAAGTGTAATGAAGTGTAAGAGCCTCAGCCCAGTAGGGCCACGATATTCCTCTCCACTCCGTTCACAATCATTGACATACACCAGCAACCACAATTTAGGGTAAGAAATATTATTTCTGTAACATAATTGCATATCATTTTCATTTGTTTTCAATTTGGAGAAAAAATAAGTTGATTGCCATTTTAGAGGGAATGTAACCATATTTTTCCCATAAGTTCTTTAATTTCTTTTATACTATTTCATCTTGCACACAGTTTTCAAGAACATTACTACCTGTTAATCGATGGTCTACTGTACCTTAGAGCAGCTAGCATTTCCTCTCTTCGATAAGTAACTGTCAGCATACTGTCATCTGCATGTACATGGGATTCTGGGATGAGATGAAGGTCATTGAAGTAAACATTCCATAACAATGGCCCAAGCACATAGCTAAGTGTTTGGAAATAAGGTTAGCTTTCTTCTGACTGCTAGTAGAGATGGTCCCATCCTGCCAATTTAGAGGTGGAATAATTTCATCAGGTCTTTGTCAGTCTTTGACCAAGGACCACCAAGTTTTTGAGCCCACTACCTGGTGCCAGCTTATTTTTTGTCAGCCTTCCATCAAAAAATGGCCCACTTTTGGATTCCATCCCTTTGCCTACAGGCCTGCCTGAGCATTTTCCTGTGGCTGTGTTGGTGGAAGGGGAGGAGACGGCTGTAGATGGCTTCCACATCCTCTGCCACACACTTGTCTAGGTCTACCAGATATGTATATTCCTGCTGTTTGTGCTTTGGTCCAGCACTTGTTCAGGTGCAGTGTCGGCCACCCGATTATTAGCTGCATCAGTCTCTGGTGGAGAATAACCTGACTTGGCAACAGTGGATGAAGCACTGCTTCCCTGTGTGCCAGCAGGTGGTGGAGCAGTGATGGCAAGTGTACTGTCAGGTGTGGCTTGCTCTGGTGCAGTGTTCAGAGATCATTCTACCTGCATAGCCCTAGTGCTGACCCACTTCCACCAGGTATTTGCTTACCTGTGTGGAAAATAAGCTCTCATACTTATACTGTATATTTTTTTATAATGTAAATATACATGATTAATGCATTACTGTTGTTCTAAATTGTATTTTGAATAGAACCAACAGGGTTCCCTCTGCGCCTGCGCGGATGTGCGGGGGAAGAGGTCGAGAGGGGGCATCAGGGAGCGGGAGTGTTTTGAATTGAGTGAAGAGGCTGGGAAAGCATGGGAACAGGAAATTGGCATTCACGGTGGCCTAAGGATTAATATAGGCCTCACTTCATAATAGGAAGTGTCATAACTGTTCCTGGTGAAGAGTGAGGGAATGTGATTTACGGGAACACCGTAATAAAGTGGTAAAATTAGTGAATAATGGTGGGACTGGCGGTGACTGGTGCACCGCCATGGAGTGTGTCCAGGGGAAAATACCCGTTATTTAATCATCACTCATCAGTCTCAGATCTTAATGGAGTGACCTCTAATGTGTATAATAATTATGAGACATTAAATCGTCTTGGGAATTGTAATGTAATCAGTGATAATAACACTAAGTTAAGAAAATGCGTGAAGTGAAATAAGTTGCCCTGCTTCGAGTGAACATATTAGACCTCGTGGTTCCTGTCCCGAGGATAGTGAAGTCTTTATGGAGTCACGACTTGTAAACCGGGACAAACCAACGAATACCTCGTCCTGCTGGAATAAGAACCGTGTCGGTGTAGCAGGACATTGAAATGAGATGGTGAATGGAGGAAATAAGGAGTATCAATCACCCACAGTTAAGTAACCCTTCTAGTTATAGCAGACTGATACTGGCCAGTTAGGTATGTTGTAATTGGATAGGTTATGGGTGATCCAGCTACATCAAGTGACCACCAGAGAATATCTGGTAAGTGGTGGGATTATATACAAGTGTTTTTCCATGATGGATATATCTATGTGTAACCTACCCCCCCTCCCCTTCATTCAGTTAAACTAATATAATCTATACAGTCCACAATTAATTAGTAGTGCCATACTTGTGGGTGCTATCCATTTTATACCGGTGGCCTGGTGGCTAAAGTTCCCGCTTCACACACGGAGGGCCCGGGTTCGATTCCCGGCGGGTGGAAACATTTCGACACGTTTCCTTACACCTGTTGTCCTGTTCACCTAGCAGCAAATAGGTACCTGGGTGTTAGTCGACTGGTGTGGGTCGCATCCTGGGGGACAAGATTAAGGACCCCAATGGAAATAAGTTAGACAGTCCTCGATGACGCACTGACTTTCTTGGGTTATCCTGGGTGGCTAACCCTCCGGGGTGAAAAATCCGAACGAAATCTTATCTTATCTCAGATAGATATGGATAAGATTGTGAGTGTTGAAGGGACCACCTGCAGGGACCAGGGGTGATTAAGTTTTCTCATATGTCTACATGGGGTGACTACGGTAAACAATATGGCTGTTGTCTCTCAATGAGATTACTTGTATGCATATAATGTTGAGGTACATACAGGTAACCCCCAAAAAATTTTCCATAACCTGGAGAGAGTTCTGGGGATCAATGCCCCCGTGGCCCGGTCTATGACCAGGCCTCATGGTGGATCAGGACCAGACTGTTACTGCTGGCTGCACGCAATCCAATGTACGAGCCACAGCCCGGCTGGTCAGGTACCAACTTTAGGTGCTTGTCCAGTGCCTGCTTGAAGATAGTTGGGGTCTATTGGTAATCCTCCTTATGTATGCTGAGAGGCAGTTGAACAGTCTTGGGCCCCTGACAAATACTGTGTTGTCTCTTAACGTGCTAGTGACACCCCTGCTTTTCATTGGGGGGATTTTGCATCGTCTGCCGAGTCTTTTGCTTTTGTAATGAGTGATTTTCGTGTGCAAGTTTGGTAGTAGTCCCTCTAGGATTTTCCAGGTGTATATGATCATGTATCTCTCCCGCCTGCATTCCAGGGAGTACAGGTTCAGAAACTTCAAGTGCTCCCAGTAATTGAGGTGTTTTATCTCAGTTATGTGTACCATGAAAGTTCTCTGTAGATTTTCTAGGTCAGCAATTTCACTTGCCTTGAAAGGTGCTATTAGTGTGCAGCAATATTCCAGCCTAGATACAACAAGCGACCTGAAGAGTGTCATCATGGGCTTGGCATCCCTTGTTTTGAAGGTTCTCATTATCCATCCTGTCATTTTTCTAGCAGATGCGATTGATACAATGTTATGGTCCTTGAAGGTGAGATCCTCTGACATGATCACTCCCAGGTCTTTGACGTTAGTTTTTTGCTCTATTTTGTGGCTGGAATTTGTTTTATCCTCTGATGAAGTTTTAATTTCCTCATCTCTACCATATCGGAGTAATTGAACTTTCTCGTCATTGAACTTCATATTGTTTTCTGCAGTCCATTGAAAGATTTGGTTGATGTCTGCCTGGAGCCTTGCAGTGTCTGCAATGGAAGACAGTCATGCAGATTCGGGTGTCATCTGCAAAAGAAGACACAGTGCTGTGGCTAACATCCTTGTCTATGTCAGATATGAGGATGAGAAACAAGATGGGAGCGAGTACTGTGTCTTGTGGAACAGAGCTTTTCACTGTAGACGCCTGAGACTTTATTCTGTTGACTACTACTCTTTGTGTTCTGTTTGTGAGGAAATTATAAACCCATCTACCAACTTTTCCTGTTATTCCTTTAGCACGCATTTTGTGCACTATTACGCCATGGTCACACTTGTCGAAGCCTTTTGCAAAGTCTGTGTATATTACATCTGCATTCTTTTTGTATTCTAGTGCATCTAGGACCTTGTGGTAGTGATCCAGTAGTTGGGACAGACAGGAGCGACCTGCTTTAAACCCATGTTGCCCTGGGTTGTGTAATTGATGGGTATCTAGATGGGTGGCAATATTGATTCTTAGGACCATTTCAAAGATTTTTATGATATAGGATGTTAGTGTTATCAGTCTGTAGTTCATTGCTATTGCTTTACTGCCCCCTCTGTGGAGTGGGGCTATGTCTTTTGTTTTTAGTAACTGTGGAACGACCCCAGTGTCCATGCTCCCTCTCCATAGGATGTTAAAAGCACTTGATAGAGGCTTCTTGCAGTTCTTGATGAACACGGAGTTCCATGAGTCTGGCCCTTGGGCAGAGTGCATGGGCATGTCATTTATCGCCTGTTCGAAGTCATTTGGCATCAGGATAACATCAAATAGGCTTGTGGTTACCAAATTCTGTGGCTCTCTCATAAAAAATTTATTTAGATCTTCGACTCTCAGTCTGGTTAATGGCTTGCTAAAAATTGGGTCATATTGGGACTTGAGTAGCTCACTGTCATCTGTGTATGACCCATCTTGTTTAAGTAGGGGCCCAATACTGGATGTTGTTCTCGACTTTGATTTGGCATAAGAAAAGAAATACTTTGGGTTTCTTTCGATTTCATTTATGGCTTTTAGTTCTTCCCGCAATTCCTGACTCCTATAAGATTCCTTTAGCTTTATTTCGATGTTTGCTATTTCTCTGACCAGTGTCTCCCTACACATTTCAGATATATTGGCCTCTTTTAGCTGCTCTTTTATTCTTTTCTGTCGCTTGTAAAGGGAGCACCTGTCTCTTTCTATTTTACATCTACTACTCCTTTTTCTTAAAGGAATATACCTTGAGCATACATCGAGTGACACAGAGTTAATCTGTTCTAGGCATAAGTTGGGGTCTGTGTTCCTTAGTCTATCTTTTCAGCTTATATTGTTTAGGACTTGGTTTACTTGGTCCCACTTTATGTTCTTGTTATTGAGGTTGAATTTGGTGAAGGCTTCCTCGTGACTGATCTCATTTTGTCGGTCTGGGGCTCCACACATACATGTCTGAACCTCTTATTATTTTGTGATCTGAGTATATTGTTTTTGATATGGTGACATTTTGTATCAGATCATCATTGTTAGTGCATTCTCCAGTCTAGTAGGCTCTATTATTTGCTGGCTTAAGTTGAATTTTGTGCAGAGATTTAAAAGCTCGCGTGTGTGTGAGTTCTCGTCTGAGCTGCCTCCTGGTGTTATCACTGCAACAACATTATTTTTTATATTCCTCCATTTTAGGTGCCTTAAGTTGAAATCCCCCAGGAGCAAGATGTTGGGGGCAGGAGCTGGAAGATCTTCCAGACATTGGTCAATTTTCAACAGCTGTTCCTGGAATTGTTGGGACGTTGCATCCGGAGGCATGTAGACTACCACAATGACTAGATTTTGGTTCTCGATCTTTACTGCTAAAACTTCCACTACATCATTTGAAGCATTAAGCAGTTCTGTGCAAATAAGTGACTCTGAGATATACAGGCCAACCCCCACCTTTTGCCTGTTCACTCTGTCGCATCTGTATAGGTTGTAACGTGGGATTCATATTTCATTGTCCAAGTGGGTCTCTGTGAAAGCCGCGAACATTGCATTTGCCTCTGCAAGCAGCCCACGGATGAAAGGTATTTTGTTGTTCGTTGCTGACTTTAGACCCTGTATATTTGCAAAGAAGAATGTCATCAGATTGGTGGTACTGGGGGGGGGGGACTTTTTTTTCTGGCACTAATATCTGTATCTGTTGGTTTGGAGTGGAGGCCATCGACTGTGATTCCACTTCAGAAATGACTGGATTTGGTGTACGATTTCTGCCATTTCCTGCCAGTTTTTTTTTCATTACTGGCACTAAAAACCTCTCGCTCTTGAGTGGCTGTGGCTACCCAGGTTTTCCCATGGTCTGGATGTTATGCATCTTTTTGTCCCCTTTAGATGGTGTGCCTGGCAATTTAAGTTATAGCACTGTCTTTCCTGTACTGAAGAGGGACACATTTCAGGGTGAAAAAACTTACAGGAAGGGAGTTTGCATTTTCCTGTTGTCATATGGGCACGGCATTTTCTAGTATGGTCAAAGTTGCACATCTCATCTGTTTTTCCAGATATCTCATGCCTGCAGATACCAAGTGCATAATATGTGCACAGGCTTGGTTTCCGTTTGCCTTGGATTTTTGTGACTGTATTCTCTGTTGGTGCATGTTTTCCTGTCTCATTCCTATCCTCACTAGTACTAACAATGGAGCTCTCACCAGTTGTTTCTGGTAATATATCCTCGCTATTACTGGTGGAGTCCCCTTGTTTGCTATATCCTGTGGTATCACTAGTTTGTAATATTGGTTTTATCTTGTCCTTGACTACACTTGTTTCCCCACTAAAGCTCCTGTCTCCCTCGAGGCCATTTATATGCATTCCCCCCATGCATACAGTTACTGTCTACCAGGACCACTTCCAGCCTCACTATTACTATTTACCAGGACAGCACTTCCAGCCTCACAGTTACTGTCTACCAGGACAGCACCTCCAGCCTTACAGTTTCTGACTACATGGCCAGCACCTCCAGTCATACAGTTGCTGTCGGCCAGGACAGCATCCACACCATGGGCGATAGCACCATCCAGCCCAGACTTTTTATTTTCCCATCTGTTATAGAATGCTTCCAGGTTTTCTATGAAGGCTGCTTTGATGTTATCCTCTTTTAATACCAATGTGATTTTAGTCCACAGATTGATCTCATTTGGGCATATCCAAAACACTTCCCTGATTTAATATCTGCACAAGGGGCGTGACACCAATTTCTACAAAAGTGGCATGTAATCCATGTCAAGCCCATTTGTTTGATTTGTTGCAGACTACACAGGATTTCATAATGTGGTTTTAATGGTTGATTTACTGTAATTGTACTAATAACCTCTTGAATGTTCTACTAATAACCTCTTTAAAGTGAAGATTTGGCTATTTGTATTTCTATTTCTAACTGGACTTGTATATTTGGACAAGCTTACCACTCTAAGTTACTGCTTTATAGTTTTTGTTTGTGTGTTTGATAAGGGCGCCTTAAACCCCATCTGTTTATAGTCCATTTTATTGTCCAACGAATCCGTTTGAAATCGGTCAAGGGTTCGGAACCAGTCGGATCTGAACAGTGGATCATTTATTAACCCTTTGAGGGTTTTCGTCGTACTAGTACGCATAAATTCTAGCGGCCTCAAATCTCGCGCGAAAAGGCTGGTAGGCCTAGGTGTGAGAGAATGGGTCTGCGTGGTCAGTGTGCGCGGTAGAAAAAAAATCTGGGACCCAGTGGTGCATTGTGGGAATACCCTCTTAGTAAACAATGTCCACCATGCCTCGCGGTAAGAAGCTCCTCACTCCTCGGCGAATTGGGACACTTTTGTTCCCCAGTGACAGTTCTAATAGTGATGGAAGTGCCAGTGAAGATGAGTTTCGTGGTTTTAGTGAGGTTTTGACCGAAACTAATGACCATAATATCGGTAATAGTGAAGAAAACCCAGACGACCCTCAGCCTTCCACCTCTGGTGCTGGGCCCTCGTGTTCACGTTCAGTTGTTCCAGAACCCAAGAGGAAACTTCTATTTTCCCAAATCCCAGACTCAGATGAGAGCATGGGTGATGATAGTGATAGTGAATATGAACTACAAGCTCTTCAAACTAGTTCCAGTAGTGATAGTGAAGTGCAAAAAACCCCAGTGAAGCGTCATAAACGACATATAGCGTTTCCGGGAAAGTGTGCCATATTTTTATACCAAGGGAAGGATGTATCTCGGATACATCCCGTGGCTGTACAACGGGAAAACGGGACAGTGAAAATGACGAAGTTTACTGTTGCAATTGGAGGGAAAAATTGTGTGGGGGTGGTAGGGTCCGGCGGTGAGGAAACCAAAGCATGGGCCATGCTGCCACCCACGCTGCCACCCCAACCCCGGCTGCTCAGCTGATCTAAAACCCAAAGGCCCCCCACCCCCCCCTCCCCCACCACACCAGCCCCCACAACCACAACCCACCTGTCATTGCCCAGTACCCACCACAGACCGCCCTGGGTTTGGGCGGGGGGGGGGGGGGGAAAAACCCTGTAAAATTTTTGTTCCAAATCCCCCACCAGTTTGATGGAAAGCCAAAAGTGGAAAAAGGGCCCATCTTGTCATTTGGGGAAACCAAATGCCACGGGAACGGGAAAAGTTTCGAGTTATTTTTTTAAACAAACCACTGATGAAAAAGAAATTGCCCAGGAAAAACCCAACACAAAACTCCCGATTTACACCAGGGGGCAAAAAACAATTTCTTTCCCAACCAAAATAAAGTCTAAAACCAAAGGAAAAGGAAAGGAACTGTGGCTGAGATGAAACTTTCTTTGCCACAATAAGGTTTATGCCACATTGTATAAGCACAAAGTGAAATCATACGGGTCAACAGACCCCCTAAAATTGCAACACCGGGTTTCATGATAAAATGCCAGTGAATCGTTTTGGTGCAAAAGTTACGTATTGTTTCACTTTCCCAAAAATAAACCGGGCCCCTGACAAAAATGACAGGTTATATAAATTTAAAGGAATGTGTTTTGTGTATCGAAAAAAGAATTCAGTACTCATTTTTTTTTCCCTTCAGGAAGCTTGTAATTTTAAAGGGGTTTTTGATTCTGTTCCCAAAGGGAAACCCTCTTTCAAGCAGTACATACCAACCCAAAAGGAAACGCTTTGGGGATAAAGTTGGTTTTTGGCCCTTTTTGAAAGTTACAAGGGGGTCTGGTATTGGGTATTTTTGTGTCCCCCCTAAAGTTTTTACATTGCAAAATAAAAAAAGGGAAATTATTGGGCATCTCCCGGTGAGGGGGTTCGAACAATGAAGAACCTACCTTGGTAAGGGGGAAAAAATTATATAAGATAACTGGGACACCCAAACCCCTTTACTCAGGATTTTTTTTCGAGTGAACATGACGATTGTGTGGCCAAATTTCCTGCAAATGAAAAATTTTCCCAAGGGGGGGTTTTTTTTTATTTTTTTCTGGGACTCGCAGAGGGGAGGGGCAGGCGTTTGCCCGCCAAATGACCCTCCTGGCATTTCCCCTGGCATGACAAACAGATGTCACACTGTTGTCATCAATTCACCCTAATTTAAATGGGGAAAAACAGTGGCAGGGCCCGCATAGAGAGAGAAATGAACCCCCTTTTAAAACCTGCAGCTGTGATTGAATTTCACCCTTTAAAATGCGTTCAGTGGGCAAAATTTACATGCAGAAATTTGGGTTTTTCTGATTGGGGTTCGCAAGAGTTATAAGTGGGACATCAACTGTTTTTTTTCCCCTCCCTTCCCGGACATTTTTCCTGCTCAAAGCTTATAAATGGGATAAGAAGAGCACCAAAGGGAAAAAAAACAGTAAAAGGCGAATTCTGTTTGTCTGTCATCCCGACAAATAGTATTCAATACCAAGAAAATGCCCTGCAATTGGGCCGCCCACCCAAATTATCAAAAACTACCTGCCGTCTGAAGCATGGTGAATTCCCCTTTCCGGTAAAACTGCCCTGCTACTGCTTTGAAGAAAAAGGTCAGAAGAAGGGGTTACGGGGCTGTTTCACATACAAAAAAACGCCCATAAAAACGCAAAAACACTCGTTTTAAAGTGTAGGAGGCAAAACCCCCACTGTGCTTTACCCATTTTTCCCAAAAAGTTCCACAGGGTTGGGAGAACTTTTAAAACATGTCCTGTGCAATATATTTGTTATATAAAAAATAGAAAAATAGTAATAAACAACATTTCATATTGTTTGTGTAAATATTTTCTGTAAACAAAATAATGACAACAGTGTTTACGCCCTTATTGTGTAGTATTGAAAAAAGAAATAACTTACAAAATACTGATCATGTTGGCCTCAGAGGCCATAAAAGTTACTCAGAAAAAGAAAAATTGAAAAAAAATTGAAAATAGTACATAAAAAAGTAAATAGAAAAATACCGGGTGATGGCAGTCGGCGATGTTACCATATGTTGTTCAATTTTGGCAAATTTCACACCTCCATATCTCGGTAAGTATTGACGTTAAAATTTTTTTGTTTAGCCTATAATATTTAGAAAAAAATACTCTATTTTTTCATAAGAAAAAATAATTTTTTTTTTTTTGAAATTTGGCCGACCCTGAGAACGAGTTTCGGAGAGGGCCTGTCGACCCTCAAAGGGTTAAAACATGTCTGGTCGGTGATTTGGGCTAACACATGAAGGAACTACTGGAAATTATTTAACCGAGTGATATGTGATTAAATTGATACAAAAGTATAACTTGCGTGTTGGAGAACTGGTGATTGTTGGCAGCTCCTACAATAATGAATGGTCGAGTCCTCAACCCTTATTTACAGCCTGAAAGTTTATAGATCACTGTATTTAGCTTTTCTAGATTTTTTCCTCCACAACAATGCTATGTTATCACTACAGTTGACTGGTGAAGATTATTGGGGGAAAGTCGCTTTTATTGGAGTAATATTTGCTTTTCGTTGTGTATATTTCGACCACTGCTAACTACAGGTTATATGAATTTCCACTGTATACGTCTAGTATTTCAAGAATGAAGAAAAACTAATGATGGTCACTCCGCTCCACTAAGTACATTTTTACGGGTTTTTTTGCTACAACACACGTGGTAGGTTTCTGTGATAAATGGTCTTATTGTTGGGGGGTTTGCAAGAAGAACCCAGCCAGTGAAAGTGACTTTCAAGGCAGAATCGACTCAGAATAGGATCCTGCAGGAGAAAGCAAGACTAAGGGACATGCCAGCATACCAAAAAGGGGGTTCTCAACCATGACAGAACACAAGAAGAAAGGCAGAAACTGGGGGGAAATGGTACAAAGATGAAAGGAGGAAAGAGAGGTAAAGATGGAGATGGACAGGAAAACCCAGACTCAGGAGGAAGATCAGATATAGCCTCCCTCACAACCACCTACAGAAGCCCCCAACCAGGACAACCCCAATGCAACCAAACATTCTAAAATCCAAACCCCACATGCCATATCCAGTGCCCCCACCCACCTCTTACAAACTCCACCCCCACAGCAACCACCCAACGTACCCCCCAGACCACAGTTTTAGAAATGTTGAAAGTGTGGTAAATAAATGCAGACAGAATAACAAATAAGTGCAAGGAGTGGCATGAAAGAATCACCAAACGATCACCAAACTAACTCAAGAAATGCAGGAACTAAAGGCTAGCAATGCAGATTACCTCAACAAGAAACACTGCTCTGAACATAAAATAGACACTCTAGAACAACAAAGCAACACCCACACCCAGTCCCTAGACACCATCAACACTCTAAAAGACCAAGTCACCCTACTTACTACCAACATTACAGAGGAAAGATCAAGAGTGGACCAACAACTTGCCAATGTCATAACCAACTTCCAAGACCATAATGACCAACAGCAGCTATCTGACGCTGTTGTAGTTAACAGCAAACATCTCCCACCCACAGTCACCCAAGAGACCTGCATGGAGACCCCCTACGGCTTAATCAAGGACCACCTTCGCCTTAACATACGTAGTGATGACTTAAAGGATTGCAAACTGATGGGCTATCAAGCGGTAAAAAAACAGTGCTGTTAAAATTCCAAACTAGCTTACAAAGAAACAACCTACTAAAAACATCTATTTCTATGAAAAACTGATGTTTACGTCAATGAGTGCCTTACCAAAACGAGACAAAACCTTCTTTATCGGCTAAAAAAAATTGTGCTATGCCCAAAAAATCCACCAGTGCTTTGTGAGGGATGGAAAAATAGCAGTTAGGAAACACCCCACTGGGAGAGATACTTCATCTCCACAGAACATGCCCTTTTAAAACATTCTAAGTGAGGCTGGACTAACAGAATCAGAGTAAAGTGCAGATAATACCCATAGTCCACCGTTAGTGTTATATTGTCATAAATTTGTGCCCCCAAAAATTTCTAATACTCCAACTACTTTTAATTGTCATTGTTGTATTCAATGACCATTCTACCTCATAGTCTTAATTGTATTTAATATCTACAGAATCTGTCTCCTTTTTTACAACTTACCACATCACTGTTCCATCTTTTTTTTTTATAAACTAACCATAACTTGCCCTTCAATAATTCTACCTCACTTTAAAAATACTCAATTGCCCAATTTTATTTCTAAATCCCTATTATTCCCCAAATTTTTACTTTAAACTATATTGATCAAACTTATTGTAAACTTCTTTTATTGACCATTTTTTTTTCCATATTTTTTAAACCCTAGTATTTTCAACTACAACTTTTATATCATCCTGTCTACCATCTTACTAGCATATTATAACCAAGTCATTGCCTTTTTTATTTTTATCTTTTTTTTTTATTTTTATTATTTTGCTCCCTTTAAATTTGTGTATTTTATCCTGTCAATTTAAATCTAATTATATTCTATTCTTGTAAACAACTTATATAAGCCTTAGTGCAATTACAATTGAGAGTCTTGTTCCTTTATTATTTTATTAGATTAATCACAGTTTTACTCTACTCATTCTAGCTCAATACATAGTCAATACCAAATTCACTATACTAGACCATAGTGCAATTACTAGTGAGAGACTGGTGTTTATTTGTAATTTGTATTTTTATATTATTAGACTAAACCTAGTTGTACTTTACTCTTTCTAGCTCAATACATAGTCAATTACCAAATTCACTATATTAGACCATAGTGAAATTTATAGTGAGAGACTGGTGCTATTTTTAATTTGTATTTTTATATTATTAGTTTAAAAATTCAGTTGTACCATAGCTCATTCTACCTCAAGACATAGTCAATACCAAATTCACTATATTGGGACCATAGTGCAATTACTAGTGAGAGACTAGTGCTATTTTTAATTTGTACTTTATATTATTAGTTTAAAAACCTTTTGTACTTTAGCTCATTTCTAGCTCAAAACATGGGACTCCACAAAAGTCATTATTAGACCTTAGTGCAATTACAGTGAGAGTCTTGTTCTATTTTTAATTTGTATTTTTAATTACTAGTTTATACCTAGTTGTACTTTAGTTCATTTCCAGCACAACACATAGACAACATCAATTTCATTATGTGTAGTAGTGACTATACCCTACATGACCAAAAATACTCTAGCTATATACTTGTCCAAACTTCCTACCACTACAGATATCAGTAGTAGAACTAAACAACAACTCAGGATATAAATAACCAAAAATTTAAACCTAGAAGATGATTGATCCGTGACCCTGATCTAAACCTCCATAATCTGACACCAATCAAAACCTATTGGAAGAAAACTGCCTTTATTACACAGCATCACAAGCCACCACTATCCTAAACAATGCTAAAAGTCTATCAGTACTTAACTACAGCATCAGGTCCTTAAGCAAACACTATGATGCCCTTTCCTAGCACTCCTTGAATCACTAAAGACACCTTCTCCTGCATTATTCTTACTGAGACCTGGCTTAAGAGGACACAATAGATATCTACCCTCTACCAGGATACACAGCAATTCACAACTGCAGAAACAAACCAAGTTGGGGGTGGTATTGCAATCTATTACTCTAACCAATTATCTTGTCTTAGCACCACTTGCTTTAGTGATGAATATGGGGAATACATTTTTGCTAATTTTAGTGTAAAAAACCTTAAGACGCTATAACAATCGGTGCCTTTTCCCGGATACCCCCACACAAACATCCCAAATTTCAGTGAGAAATTAAAGTCACTAATAACAAACAGACAAATGAATAAGCACCACCTTCTCTTAGCTGGAGACTTCAACATCAACCTTGGCTTACTAGATAATCAGCCTGTAATTGATTTCATCAACAATATGAACAACATACTTCTCATACCAACAATAACAAAAACCAACCAGGCTCACTGATACAAGTGAAACCCATAATAGCCCCACATATGGACCAATATACTAGCCATCCTTAAATCAGGGATAATCACAGATAGCACTACAGACCACTACCCTACCTTCCTCCTGACAAACATTAGTAAACCACCACTTGAATACAACAAAGTTCTCATTTAGACTCCATGACGAGGCCTCAGTAAGGAAGTTCACAGCTGACCTAGAGATGTTGTTTGGGCCTACAGAATTCCCCAAAGGGCCCAATGGTATTGATGACTGGACAGACATTTTTCTTAAAAAAATTACTTAGACTATACAACAAACATTGTCCTATAAAAAAAAAAAAGATCACAAACAAACGGCTTGGTTGCCCATGGCTAACCAGCACCATTCTGAAATCCCTTGACAAGAAAAAACCAATATGAAAAGCAATATAGACGGGGTTAATACACAAAGATACTCTTAAACACTATTCATCAAAACTCTCACCAAAGTGATAAAAAAAGCCAAAACAACTATACTACTCCAGTAGATTTACAGACACTAGAGGAATATAAAAAAGACCTGGAAAACACTCTCTCAGATTCTAGGGACCCACAAACTGGAAAACCAAGAATATTGTCCTAACTAAACCTAATGAAACACCACTACATCCCACTGACACAGCTAAAAAGAAAAAAGACTTCTTCTCAAACATAGGATCTAATCTCGCCAGTAAAATCCCACATACCAATGCCCATGCCGGGGACTACCTAGATGGAAATTTCCCTAATTCCTTCTATCTTGCACCCAAATGAGCCCACGGAAGTCATTGAGATCATAAGTCACTTAAAAATAACTCGGGGAATCTGTCTCATGTCCCACCATTACTGTACAAGCGAGCGGCCCATGTCCTTTCGCATGTATTTCATTACTTTTTAACAAGTCAATAGAGACTTACACCTTCCCGAAACTACTCAAGATGGCAAGGGTACACCAATACATAAAGGTGGGGGACCCTACAGACTTAAAAAAACTATAGGCCAATATCTAACTTACCATTGCTATCCAAAATCTTTGAGAAACTCGTGCAAGGAGATGTATTCATTTATAACGGCTCAAAACATACTCAACCCCTGCCAGTTTGGATTCAGGGAAAATAAAAGCACCAATGATTTCAATCATAAAATGCTAGATCTGCTTTACACAGCATTGGAAAATAAGGGAAAATCCACTAGGAATTTTTATTGACCTAAGAAAAGCTTTTTGGACACAGTAGACCACGACTTTCCTACTCCACAAACTTGATCACTATGGTATTAAGAGGCCATGCCTTGCTTATTTCAAATCTTCATTACTAATTTGGTATCAGTACGTCACCATAAAGACACAGCATCAGCAACACGGCACTTGATACTGGAGTTCCGCAGGGAAGTGTCCTTTGGGCCCTGCTCTTCCTCATATACATCAATGACCCTTTCCAAACTTATCCCAACACCTGAAACCCATTTTCTTTGCTGATGGACATGACTTATGTCATCTCTCACCCTAATCTTGCCACCCTCAACACCATTGTGAATGAGGAGCTGATTAAAATATCGACCTGGATGACAGCCAATAAACTTATGCTTAACACTGACAAAAAACCCACTATATTATGTTTGGTAGCAAGCAGGAGATGCACAAATTAACATTAAGATTGACAACACTCTAATTACCAGAAATAATGGGGGGAAAAATTTCCCAGGCTTATACCTTGACAACAACCTGAATTTCAGCACCCATATCCAGCATATAGCCAAAAAAAGTATCCAAAACGGTTGGGATCCTCTCCAAGATACGATACTACGTGCCGCAAAATCCCTTCTCACACTATACCACTCACTTATTTTTCCATACCTCACCTATGCTATTTGTGCTTGGGGATCAACTGCAGCAACACACCTAAAGCCAATAATAACCCAACAAAAAGCTGCAGTAAGAATAATCACTAAATCCCATCCCTGGCAACACACCCCCCACTCTTCATAGATCTAAACTTACTCCCAGTTCAGTACATCCACACTTACTACTGTGCAATCTATATCTACAGGGCTTTAAACTCTAATATCAACCCTTTACCTAAAATGCTTTTTTTGATTTGTTGTGACAGAACCCACAGGCATAACACCAGACACAAACATCTCTACGACATTCCCCGTGTCCGACTAAACCTTTACAAAAATTCAATGATGTCAAAGGCCCTAAAATCTGGAATACCCTACCTGAGAACTCTAGAAAATGCAGACACATTCATCACCTTCAAAACTACCATTAGAAAACATCTTATCTCCCTGATACACCCCATCAAATAACTAAACGAATACCACCTGGTGGTTCCACTTACACTCACTCACTCATTTGACCATAAACAGAAATATTAATCTCAGTCTTAAAATAATGAATCCTGTGATACTCCAATACTGAAACTATGTACTGTGCCAAAACAAAAGCATTCACATTGCTAAACTCACAAACTAGTATTTAGTCACTTAGCCATAATACCAACTTACCTCATAATTTGTAATATTTTACAATTAAGAATAAAACTAAATATGCCCGAAATGCCTAGCCATGCTAAGCGTTCTAGTGGTACACTCTGTAATCACAATTTTACTACATGTAAACCAAACAATAACCAAATTTCTGTAAACTCAGCATTGTAATCCTTATAGAGAATAAACTTTGAAAGGAGACATCCGCAGACATAATAGCACTCGCAGAAACAAAATTCACCAGGATGATAACAGATGCAATCTTTCCACCTGGATATCAAATCCTCAGGAAATATAAAGGAAGGAGAGGGGGAGGAGGAGTTGCACTGCTCATTAAAGACTGGTGGGGATTTGAGAAAATGGAAGGAATGGATGGTATGAGTGAAAGGGACTACTTAGTTGGAACAATCCAGTCTAAGGACCATAAGGTTGTAATTGCAGTAATGTAAATCCCGCCACAGAACTGCAGGAGGCCAAAAGAAGAATACGACGAGAGCAACAGAGCAATGGTCGACACACTAACCGAGGTGGCCAGAAGAGCTCACATGATGGGAGCAAGGTTACTAGTTATGGGTGATTTCAATCACAAGGAGATGGACTGGGAAAACCTGGAGCCTCATGGGGGTCCCAAAACATGGAGAGCCAAGATGATGGATGTGGTACTGTTAAACCTCATGCATCAACATGTTAGAGAGACTACCAGAGAGAGAGGTGAGGATGATCCAGCAAGACTGGGTCTTGTATTTGCCTTGAGTAGTCTGGACACTGAGGATATCATGTATGAAAGGCCCCTAGGAGCTAGTGATCATGTGGTTCTGTGCTTTGACTACATAGTTGAGCTATAAGTAGAGAGAGTAGCAGGAATAAGATGGGAAAACCAAACTACAAAAGGGCAGACTACACAGGCATGAGGAACTTCCTGCAAGACGTTCAGTGGGAGAGAGAACTGGATGGAAAACCAGTAAAAGAAATACATAATCTCAATGTACTACATGCAAAGAAATAAAATTTGATTTGATCTGATTTGATTTGATGGACTATGTGACAACAAAATGCAAGGAGGCAGAGGAGAGGTTTGTTCCCAAGGGAAACAGAAATAATGGGAAGACCAGAACGAGTCCTTGGTTCACCCAAAGGTGTAGGGAGGCAAAAACTAGATGTAGTAGAAAATGGAAAAGGTACAGAAGACAAAGGACCCAAGAAAATAAAGAGATCAGCCAAAGAGCCAGAAACGAATATGCACAGATAAGAAGGGAGGCTCAGTGACAATAAGAAAATGACTTAGCATCGAAAGTCAAGTCTGACCCGAAGCTGTTGCATATCCACATCAGGAGGAAAACAACAGACAAGGGCCAGGTAATCAGACTGAGGAAGGATGATGGGGAGTTCACAAGAAATGACCAAGAGGTATGTGAGGAGCTCAACATGAGATTTAAAGAAGTATTTACAGTGGAAACTAGTAGGACTCCAGGAAATCAGAACAGGGAGGTACACCAACATGTGCTGGATGAGGTACACGTAACCAAGGAGGAGGTGAAGAAGCTGCTATATGAGCTTGATACTTCAATGGCGGTGAGACCAGACAACATCTCTATGTGGGTCCTTAGAGAGGGAGTAGAGATGCTGTGTGTGCCGCTAACAAAGATCTTCAACACATCCATTGAAATTGGGCAACTACCTGAGGTATGGAAGATGACAAATGCAGTCCCAATTTTTAAAACAGGAGACAGACACGAGGCATTAAACTACAGACCTGTCACTAACGTGTATAGTATGCAGAGCCATGGAGAAGATCATCAGGAGGAGAGCAGTGGAGCACCTGGAAAGAAACGAGTGTATAATCGAAAACCAACATGGTTTCAGGGAAGGAAAATCCTGTGTCACAAACCTACTGGAGTTTTATGAAAAGGTGACAGAAGTAAGACAAGAAAGAGAGGGGTGGACAGACTTCATTTTCTTGGACTCCCAAGAAGACTTTCGACACAGATCCTCACAAGAGGTTAATGCAAAAGCTAGAGGATCAGGCACACATACCTCTTCAAGGGGGGCTCCTTGGCGTGGTGAAGAGGCTCTTGGTCTGAGAATTAGACCTATCGGTCTTCTTCCTCAGACCGAACCTAATTACCCCCCAATCTCCCCCCCCCTATCCCATCCCCCCCATCCTCCCCTTTTTCCTTTCCTCCTCCTCCTCCCCACTCCTCCCTTTTGCCCTTCCTTTTTTTGTCCTTTGGGTTTTCTCCCACAGGTGCGCTAGTTCCTAGGTAGGAGAAAGGATACCGGGTCCATCCCATTCCGTTGAGGTTCTTAGTGGGGGCGTAGTTTGCCGTGGAATCTGGATCGCCTGGGATGTCCCGACCCCTCTCCGGTATCCCGGAGTAGTTTTGGGGGTGTCTTTGGGGCGACGAGTGTATCTCTGGAAGCCACCTTTCGGTTTCCCGGGGGTGGTGGCCGAAGGAGGTATGCTTTGTGGCGGATATCCGGCCGCCCTCTCTTTTTTCCCCGAGGTAGCTCGGCAGATGTGAGGTTGCTATCCCGGATTGTTGTTTACTAGCATGATGGGTAGGGTATGGCAGGGGTTTTCCATGCTGCATCGCGTATTGCGGTGTGAGGTCCTCTTGGGTGCGGAGGGAGATTTCGGGCCCTTCATTCCTCCTAGGACCTATTCCCTCCCGGTCCCCCCTTTTTTTTTTTCTTTTTTTTATTTTATTTTCTTTTCTTTCTTTTTTTTTCTTAAAAACAAAGAAAGAATACCAAAACCATGGCAGCCCTATCCATGAACCTGGTACCCCCGGGCCCTTCTTGATACCCGCACCTCGTTCTGACCCCGCCTCGTCTTTGGACCACTCTTCAGACATTCCTCATGCTCTGTACTATTGCTGGTGCTGTTTCCTCACCCGCTTCAGGTACTGAGGCCTCGTCTGACTCCTTCAATTTATCGGACCTTCGCTCTCCTCTGACTATGCTTCCGGCCTCTCCCTCTACGGTACAGCAATTTTCAAATCGCCGACCCGTTCCAGTCGGACCAACTCTGGTCCCACGCCTAAACGCCAACAACAATTCCCTGCTGATGATACTTCTCCACCTTCTGTTCTTCTCAGAAACGATCGACACGTCCTTCACTACCTTTCCACGCTCAGTTTCAGACTGAACAGTGGACTAAATTCTTCACTTTACGACCAACTTCCTCTACTGCCTATCTTTCTGACCATAGTATTGGCAAGGCACTCTACGCCATTTTGGTAAAGATATTTCTTTTCATGCTCTTAAGGAGCGGTACGCGCATATTACCGTACAGAATGCTACCCAGGCTCATGAGCTCTCTCGTCTTTCCCATATCGTACTGTTCCTGTCACTCTTGAAAAACATCATTCCCTCAATTCTTGTGTGGTACCGTCATTCTGCCCCAACCATAGTTCAACAAAATTTCCAGACATGTGGCACTGACATTTAGAACAACTGGAACTCCAAGATCTCCCAATCCTTAAGGTAGATACTTACGTTCTTCCTGCCCGTGGGCGGAGACGATACCCTAGCAATGTGGCCCGTTTAACTTTTGACACCCCGGGGAACTCCATCCTCAGTTTATATAGCAGGACATGGGTTACAAGTTCGAAAGGTGATCCCTACACCACAACAGTGTAGAAATTGCTGGCGTTTTTGGCCATCCAGCGAAAATTGCAGATCTATCGCCGAATCCCCCAGTCTTTTGGTCCCGATGACCATTCTAATACGTCTTGCAATCGATCTCCCCTTTTGCCTTAACTGTCATGAGGCTCACCCTTCGTACTCTCGCCGTTGTCAGGTCTATTTAAACGAGGGGGAAATCCGTTACCTCAAAGAGACAGAAGGTCTCCCTTATGCCATGGCAGTTTCTCTTTCTCCGCCTCCAAGGGAGACTCCCACGTGTTTCTTATTCCCGTGTTTCAAAACGTCCCCCACTTCTAGTATCCCATCTTCTACACCCCCCTTTCTGTGGTTACCTCTCCCATAATCACTCCTGTATCTAATCCTTTTGCTGTCCTCGCCTCAGAGTCCCTACTTCAACGCCTCAGTCTAATCTCGCTTCTTCGAGTTCTCTCTCACAACCCTCGTATCGATGAGACCTCGTACGACACCTCCTCCCAATCGCCCCTCTACTTCTCAAAAGTCAAAAAAAGGTCCGGTAAAACCTCCTACCCATCTTCCACCTCCTCATTTTACCCTCCCTGTCTTCTGTCCCCTAGTTCTTCTCCCCTTCACTGGCTCAGTTACAAGTGCAGAGGTTCACCCTCCTCCTCGTAATGTACCTTCCTCCCCTGTTCCCTCCCAAGTTTCTTCCTCTTCTCCCACCTCCCGGTTCCTGCCTCTTCTGTCCCCTGCCGCTTCTCCAGTTCCCTCCCCCCTTTCGCCTCCCCCTCCCTTTGGTACAGTCCAATACAGTTCCAATCTTTACTCATCCTCCCCCTACCATTCCCAATATTGTCTCCCATACGACATCTCTGAATTCCGAAACACTTGAAGCAATCTCTGAATATATTGCAGAGACCAAACCAATCAATGGACACTGATCCACCTTCCGCTCTTTCTCTCTCCTCTGCTCCATCTGCGCAATCCTTCTTCACAGCGCCCCGTTCCTTCGCGCTTGAACATTTTCCACTGCCTCCGCATGTGGACTTTTCTAACCCTTCTAGTCCGTGGGAAAACCCTTACCTGCGGATTTCAAGTATCTTTATCATTGCCAATCATGGCCTATTTACAATGGAATATACGCGGCCTCAGGGGTAATGGGGGGTGAGCTTCAGATGTTACCTCCCAGTTTGCCCCTGTTGGTTGTTTGCTTACAGGAACCAAAATTACACTCTGCTGTTATTTCTCCCATCTCGGGCTATAATTTATTGTATTCTTCAGATCCTTTCCTGATGGGACCTTTAATAAAGTGCCCTTCTTCTCCGCACGATATTCCGTACCATCAGCTATTTGTTCATACTTCGCTGCATTACACAGCAGCCCGTATCCACTTACATAGGTGGTATACGCCTGTTCTTTTATCTCTCTCCTTCTCGGGCATTATCTATTCGGGGATTTTGCCTTCCTTGTTTCGTCATTCCCGCCACCGATTCTGTTACTTGGTGATTTTAATGCCCACCATTTCCTCTGGGGGGTCTCACTGTGATTCCCGTGGAATTCAGTTAGAGGCTTTTTCTTGCCACCCACCCCCTCCATGTTTTAAATACAGGTACTCACACCATTTTGATCCTCGGACTTCATACTCTTTTGCATCGATCTCTCAGTTTGCTCTTCCCCGGCATTAGACTTCACTTGGTCTGTCCTCCCGGACTTAAGACAGTGATTTATTTCCCAATCATTCTTACTTCCCCTTCGTATTCGCCACCTCTTCGCACCCCCCGCTGGCAATTTAATCGGGCAAATTGGAACCTTTACTCACACCTAACTGTTTTTAAAGAGGTTCCTTCTTCGTCCTCCATCGATGAGCTTTTTCACCTCTTCTCGTCTCCATTTCACCGCAGCTTCTCATTCTATACCCAAACTTCGGGCAGGCATTCTCAGAAATGCGTGCCTTGGTGGTCTCCTGCTTGTGCTCGTGCAGTACGTTTGAAACGCGCTGCATGGGGCAGGTTCCGGTACATAGAAAACCACAGAGCGACTCCTTGATTTTAAACAGAAGCGTGCCATTGCCGCCGTGTCATCCGTGACGCTAAAACGCACTTGCTGGCGAGGATTTTTCTCCACCATCACCTCTGCTTCCTCTATGAGGCAGTCTGGAAAAAAGTACGAAAACTGAGTGGTAAATATTCTCCTGACCCGGCTCCTGTTCTGCGGGTTGCCCGGTGTTGATATAGCAAACCCACTAGATGTTGCCAATGAAATTGGCAATCATCTTGGTCTGTATTCTCAGGGAAATCCATCTATGCCCCTCATTTCTTTCCTCAAAGTCTGCCAGAGAGTTAGCACCCCCTTTGGGCTTTTCTTCTCTCAGAGAAGAACAGTATAATGTGCCTTTTACACTTCAAGACTGGAGGCAACACTCTCAGCTTGTCGATCTCGGCAGCTGGGCCCCACGACCCTTCATATTCGTAAAGCTACAACATTTAACATCAGTAGCCCTTGCAGTCCTATTACGCCTTTACAATCTTATTTGGTCACAAGGAGTTCTTCCACAGCTGTGGAAATCCGCCATTGTTTCTCCCTTTCCGCAAACCAGGCACTACGGGACATGAAACCTCCCACTATGCCCCCTGCTCTTACCGTGCAGTTTGCAAGTAATGGAACGCCTAGTAAATAGACGTTTAGTGTGGTATTTAGAGACACACAACAGTCTCTCCACTCGTCAATATGGTTTTCATAAGGGACATTCTACCATAGACCCCTTAGTACGCTTGGATACGTAGTTCATAATGCCTTTGCGAATAACCACTCAGTTATTGGGAATATTTTTTTACCCTTTAGAAGGCATATGACACAACTTGGAGGTATAATATTTTAGCCAAGCCACTCCCTTTGGCCTTCGAGGCAATCTACCAATCCTTCCCTTTAAAAACTTTTTAACTGACAGGGATTTCCGTGTTCGGGTTAATAATGTGCTCTCCCGGACTTTATCCAAGCTGAAGGTGTCCCCCCGGGATGTGTTCTGAGCACAACACTTTTTCTCCTTGCTATTAATGATTTGGCCCTTATCTTCCCTCAATTTTTTGGTCATCACTCTATGTTGATGACTTTTGCTATTGCCTGTGCAGGCGCTGACTGTCACCTCCTTACAGTTTCTCTCCCAAAATGCAGTCGACCGTGTTTCCAATTGGGCCACCACACGTGGGTTTAAATTTTCCCGCACTAAAACCCACCAAATCACTTTCACTAGAGCTCTGTCATCTCCCATCATCCTTTGTACCTCTATGGCTCCCGTATCCCTGAACGTGATACGTCAAGTTTCTGGGCCTCCTCTTTGATTCGTAGGTTATCCTGGAACCTCACATTACCCCTCTGAAGGCAACTTGTCACAGCTGGCTGAACCTTCTTAAAATCCTTGCTCATCTTTCGTGGGGAGCTGATCGTCGAACCTCCTTCGCCTACATTCCACCCCTTTTTTTATTGAAACTTGATTTTGGTGACCAGATCTATTCAGCGGCATTCCTGCTACTCTCTCTAGCCTTAACCCCATTCATCACCAAGGATTACGTTTATGCCTTGGTGCTTTCCGCTCTTCCCCTGTCGAGAGCCTCTATGCAGAAGCGAACGTTCCATCCTTATCCGATCGCCCTGATGCCCATTGCCTGCGCTACTATGTACGCTCTCCCTGATCTCCGCAATCTTTCCCTTTATAGAATGGTCACTGATTTTTAGTAGACATTCTTTTTTTGTTCGCCGCCCCTGTTTACTCCGTCCCTTTTCTCTTCGCCCTTTATTCGCTCTTGTCTTCTCTTCAACTACCACCTTTCTATGTACATGTAGCATCTCACTTTTCCCTACCCCCCTGGGAAGTTTCCCGCTGTTCGAGTCTGTTCTTTCTCCCTCCCTTGCTCGAAAGCCCAACTGCTACGGTCGCTTCCGCTCTCTTTTTCTTGACCACTTTCACTCCATTCTCATGCCTTTTCTGTGTACACAGATGGCTCTAAGTCTTCTGACGGCGTAGGATTCGCAGCAGTGTTTTCCGGACAGCGGTACAAGGGGTTTACTATCTTCGCTAGTATTTTTATGCTGAATTTTATGCCATCCTTACAGCACTTAAACCGTATGCATCTATGCCTGTGTCATCATTTGTGGTTGTCTCAGACTCCCTTAGTGCTTTACAGGCTATACAAAAATTTGATAACCCCCTCACCCCTTAGTCCTCCGTATCCAACTTTGGCTACGCCGCATCTTTACCAAGCATAAAGATATTATTTTTTGTTGGGTCCCTGGGATGTTGACGTACAGGGGAATGAACAGGCAGACACTGCTCGCGGTCAGCAGTACATGACCTACCCATTTCTTATAGAGGTATTCCATTTACGGACTATTTTTCTGCAATATCTTCCCACCTTCACACCCGTTGGCAACACGTTGGTCTACTATGCTCGGCAACAAACTTCAGTCTATTAAACCGAGTATAGGTTATGGCCCTCTTCTTATCACCAGTGTCGAGGTTGGGAGACTACTCTCTCCCGTCTTCGCATTGGCCATACTCGTCTTACTCATGGATATCTCATGGAGAGGGGGTCTTGCTCCTCTCTGTGAGAATTGCCAAGCTCCATTATCAGTCAGCCACATTCTGTTGGATGTCCATTTATCAACGAGCACGCAGAATTTACCTCTGTCGTCGTCTTCGCTCCGCTGCTCTCTCTTTACCTTCCCTTCTCGCTGATGGACCCACCTTTCATCCGGACTCTCTCATTGACTTTTTGACAACGACTGACTTACTTCACAAATTCTGATACCTTCAGCCCTTTCTACTTCAATCTCTTGCTACCCTCTACCCCCGTACTATCCCCTGCCCCGCTGTTTTCTGTAACCTGCTGATCATCCCCCCTCCCTTCTGCCATCCAATTCCCTTGCTTCCTTCCCTACCCTGCAGCGCTGTATAGCCCTTGTGGCTTAGCACTTCTTTTTGATTATAATAATAATCAGGCACACATAACAGGAAAGGCACTACAATGGATCAAAGAATACCTGACAGGAAGGCAACAACGAATCATAGTACGTGACGAAGTGTCAGAGTGGGCGCCTGTGACAAGCAGGGTTCCACAATGGTCAGTCCTAGGACCTGTGCTGTTTTTAGTATATGTGAATAACATAACAGAAGGGATAGATTCAAAAGTGTTCTTGTTTGCAAATGATGTAAAGTTAATGAGAAAAATCAAATCGGTCGAGGATCAGGCAGGACTACAATGAACCCTGGACAGGCTACAAGCCTGGTCCAGCAACTGGCTCCATGAATTTAACTCTGCCAAATGCAAAGTCATGAAGATTGGGGAAGAGCAAAGAACACCACAGACACAGTATAGTCTAGGTGGCCAAAGACTGCAAACCTCACTCAAGGAAAAAGATCTTGGGGTGAGTATAATACCAAGTACATCTCCTGAGGTGCACATCAGTCAGATACTGCTGCAGCATATGGGCGTCTGGCAAACCTAAGGATAGCTTTCCGACATCTCAGTAAGGAATCGTTCAAGACTTTACACCATATATGTCAGGCTCATACTGGAGTATGCAGCACCAGTTTGGAATCCACACCTGGTCAAGCACGTCAGTAAAGTAGAGAAAGTGCAGAGGTTTGCAACAAGACTAGTCCCAAAGCTAAGGGGATTGTCCTACGAAGAAAGGTTAAGGGAAATTGGCCTGACAACACTGGGGGACAGGAGGATCAAGGGAAACATGATAACGACGTATAAAATACTGCGTGGAATAGACAAAGTGGACAACGACAGGATGTTCCAGAGATGAGACACAGAAACAAGGGGTCACAGTTGGAAGTTGAAGACTCAGATGAGTCAAAGGGAAGTTGGGAAGTATTTCTTCAGTCATAGAGTTGTCAGGCAGTGGAATAGCCTAGAAAGTCACGTAGCGGAGGCGGAAACCATACATAGTTTTAAGACGAGGTTTGAGTAAGCTCATGGAGCAGGGAGAGAGAGGACCTAGTAGAAATCAGTGAAGAGGCAGGGCCAGGAGCTATGAATCGACCCCTGCAACCACAAATAGGTGAGTACACACATATATATATATATACTGTGACTAGCCGGGGATCAAACCCCTGATATTTTAGCATGCCTCCTGAGAAACCCGCCAAAATTCCAAGACACCTTAGTCCACTTGGCCATCAATACTTCAAATATCAGGTGCCCAGTACCACTGAACATATCACCCCTGATGTGAGCATATATGTGGTCAGAAGTTACAAGACTAATTTCATTCTCCTCCTGTCCAGAATATCAGCCTTCATGAGCAGTACACACATTAATGCATCTATGAACAAATGGTTTTAAGCAAATAAATACTGTGACTGGCCGGGAATCTAACCCCTGATCCTTAAGCATACGTCATATGAGAAGCTTGCCAAAATTCCAAGATACCTTAATCTACTTGGACATCAGTGCTTCAAACATCAGGTTCCCAGTACCATTGAACATGTCACCTCTGATGAGAGCACATATGTGGCCATGGAAGCATCAGAACTAATTTCATTCTCCCATTTCGAATAACAGTCTTCACGAGCAGTACACATATTAAGGGGCATGCAAGTTTCCCCGTCTTCTAATAACATGTTCATTTTTCCACTATAATCTACCTTGTCCATAATTACTATCGCATTTGCTTTGTTTTGCGGCAAATCTTTGAAGACAGTTGTGTTATTAGAAGATGGGGGAACTCACATGCCTCTCAATGCATCCACAAACGAGTAGTTTTGAGCAAATAACAAATACTGTGACTGGCTGGGAATTGAACCCACTAGTCCTTCAGCACGCCTTGAATAAGAAGCCCTAAAAATTTTTGAGACGCCTTAGTCCACCTGGCCATCAGTGCTTCAAACATTAGGTGCCCGATACCACTGGACATGGACATGTCTTGTAGCTTCCATGGCTACATATGTGCTCGCATCAAGAGTGACACATCCAGTGGTACTGGGCACCTGACGTTTGAAGCACTGATGAAAAATAGCATTCAGATTAAATTTATCCAGTTATACTCCCTCTAAGATGCCTTCATTACCACCTGTATCACTTACAATAAGGTCGACAAACTCATCACAACCACCGCCACCAAGACCCTAAAGGACCAAGGATTTCAAGTTCTGTCCTGTTCAGTCCTGATGGCAAAGAAATCCATCTTCGTTAAAAAACTGGACAAGACCATCATGGTCCTTTCCATCAGTGACCTAAAGGCTTCTACTGAGAACCAGAATCCATACTGCTTCCTCTATGATCAAGATCATGTTCACTGACATCACATTGGTTATCTAAGCTCTCGCTGATGGTCTGGCTATATGTAATTACCACATACACCCAAGAAACATCGAACCCAAGCGATACCAACATATCACTCCTTATTGAAACTTATTCTTATAACCATCTGTCCGAAGACTGCCCAATCAAGGACAAGAAGTTCTGCTTGGAATGCAAAAAGAGAAGGCTACAATTTCAAGACTTGCATTACCGCTACTCCAGTATGCCTGAGCTGCAATAGCAACCAGTGCAGTAAAATGCCCCCTGAGGAAGGAAATAGTCTCAAAAAACATCAAGAGGACTTGAAGACAGTCTCCACGAAATCTTCAACTTAACCCGCTATCAATAAGCTTAAGACCAGTACTACCAAGATTTACCAAGCCATTCAGCAGATGCCCACCACTGGCAGCTCGCTTTCTCTTCCAGATGGTGCTCAATCTAAAGTTCTTTACGGCATGGTGTATGCATACCTTGCCAATGCAGCCAACCCAGGATCCTTCAACACTTCATTAAACTAATTATCCTGCCTTAACAACATGTCAAGTTTCAAGATCCCAGACTGTGCATACTCCGACAACATCCTCAAGATCATTCCAAACATCGTTAACTTCACTGCACCAGCTGACCTGACATCTTCCTCTGTTCACTCTCCTACTCGACCAACTCCAACTGCCAACAAGCCTATAGCTGAAACCAACGATTCTATATAATCACCCATCGTTTCCAACATTATTTGTGAAAAAGCAAGGCAGTTGCATGATGACCTCCTGAAAAAAAAAAAAAAAAAACTTGGAACAAGGGCTGAAAATCAATCCTTTAAGGCTAGTAGGGGTTGGTTTGATAATATATTATGGGTAGGCTGCCAGTGTTGACAAAGTGACTGTTGAAAAGTATGTTACTGAATTCCAAGAGTAAGTAGAGGCTGAGGGATATGTCCCCGAACAAGTGTTTAACTGTGATGAGGCAGGCCTTTTCTTGGAGATTATTCCTAAAAAGACCTACATAATTGAAGAGGAAAAGCCAAGGCCGGGACACAAGCCAAGGAAAGACAGGCTCACTGTGTTACTGTGTGGTAATGCAAGTGGGGACTTGAAAATGAAGCCCTTGTTTGTCATTCTGAAAATCCACGAGTTTTTAAGAAGAACAATATTATGATAAACAAATTGGCTGTAATGTGGAGGCCCAACATGGCAGCTTTGGTAACAAGACAATTTTTTATTGAGTGGGCTCATGAGGTCTTTGCTCCCATTGTCAAAAAATATATCATTATAAAACAATTGCCACATAGGGCCCTTTTGTTTATGGATAGTGCTCCTGATCACCCCCCCCCCAAGCTTGGTAAACGAGTTGCTGGAGGAGTTCAGTTTTATAACTGATAAGTTCTTGCCTCTTAACACCACTCCTCTCATCCAACCCATAGACCAGCAGGTCATTTCTAACTTCAAGAAACTCTACACCAAAGCACTTTTTGAAAGGTGCTCTGAAATCACTTCAGAAACAAATTTAACCCTCGGGGAGTTCTGGAAGGACCATTTCAATATCTTCACCTGGTTGAGGCGTATAGACAAAGCCTAGGGGGAATGTGTCTTCCAGGACCATGCAGTCATCGTATAAGAAATTGTGGCCTGACTTTGTGACAGCCAGAGATTTTGAAGGCTTTGAAGATAAGCCTGAGCTGGGAAAGACCTTGGGCCTAGAGGTGACTAAAGATGATGCGGAGAAGTTTGTAGAGAAGCACAGAACTGAACTCACCACAGAACTTGTAGACCAGAAGTGTGGAAAATACTCTATATATTTTCCAGAAATACAGTAGTTATATGTAAATAGATGGCCATACTGTATTTAATAAAATTTATGTTATAAAAAATGGGAAAAAATTCTGCGCCTGTGCAGAGGGGACTCGCCATTGTTGTTTGAATTGGACACTAACGTTAGTGAATAATGGGAAGAGTTTTTCGTGCTCTTGAGGTAAAATTGGGCTGACACCTCTCAAATAGGAGGCGAAATTGTTGAATGTGCATTCCTGCATAACTTGATATATCAGGCGACTGGACAAGACAGCTCCAGGAACCTCAGATAAGTCTTATGTTATAACTCTGGCCAGTGTTATTTTCATGTATAGACAGTGAGGTTTTCTGAGTATGATACACCTTGATCTCCAGTCAAATTGGTGAGTGATTTTAAGATATTCTCCTTCTGTTATGTGTATGTGTATCTATAATATTTTTTTAATTTTAATATACAGTCCACAAATTTATATATTTACCAGAATTCCTGGTGATACATATTTCATTTGCAATTAATAGGTCTAGAGCAACTTGTGGATAAGACAGTTGTAGGTATCGAAGGGGGACATTTTTGCGACCTAGGTGTCCCAAATTCCTACTTGTCTATGTAACTGATAAATAATAATTATCTTTGTTATAATTTACTGTTATGTACATAATGAGTTACATTCAGATAAATGTAATTTTCCACAAGAAGGAGCAGCAACAGATTGCAGCAGAGGAGCTGTCAAAGGAGGAATAGGAAGGAAGAGATGATGTGCCCAATGCACTTGTCAAGGAAATGTGTGCTAAATGGCATGAAGTGCAGGAGTTTGCTAGAAAATACCATCCAGACAAAGCAGTGGCCATCCGTCTCTCTAACATGTACAATGTCAGTGTAATGTCTCAACTGAGACAAGTGTTAAAACAGAGCCTGAAACAAACCTCAATGGACAGGTTTTTAATGAGACAAAGAACCAGTGAGCCAGAACAAGATGTTAGTGGTGAAAAGAGATAAAGAAGAGAAACAACACCAGGACAGTTGCCTGACATATTAATTGGTGACTCTCCTTCCAAGCAGTAACATCCCCCCTCCTCTCCTCCACCTCCTGCTTCCAGTATCCCATTATCTCTCCTCTGACAGGTAAGAGGCAGTTAAATTTTCATTTACTCTACAGTATTTCAGTTTCAAGTTTCTTTTAGTATTCATTTTTACAGTTTTATGTACACCTGGAGAGGGTTCCAGGAGTCAACGCCCCCGCGACCCGGTCTGTGACCAGGTCTCATAGTGGATCAGGGCCTGATTAACCAGGCTATTACTGTTGGCCGCACGCCAACAGTAACAGTACATTTTAACCCTTTGAGGGTTTTCGTCGTACTAGTACGTCTTACGCATAGGGGTTTTTGACGTACTAGTACTCATAAATTCTAGCGGCCTCAAATCTAGTGGGAGAAAGCTGGTAGGCCTTCATATGAAAGAATGGGTCTATGTGGTCAGTGTGCACAGTCTAAAAAAAATCCTGCAGCACACAGTGCATAATGAGAAAAAAAAAACTTTGACCATTTTTTTTAATAAATCAGCGACTTTACAGTGTATTTTCGTATGGTATTTATTGTTGTATTCTAGTTTTCTTGGTCTCATTTTATAGAATGGAAGACATATTACAGAAATTGAGATGATTTTG
>NC_069415.1:42736259-42771259 GCF_026875155.1 Cherax quadricarinatus
ATTTTAACCATCCAATTGATTTTCAAAAAGTTGAGAAAGTAGTATCAAGCAAGTCCATGGTCGACAGGAATATAATTGAATCTTGTTTCATAAAAAGCAGTTTTGACAATAATATGAATATTTCCTTTGGTTTATATAAATTAGATCCATTTTTTAATTAATAGAATTTGGGAAGAATTTAATAATACACTGGACAAATAAATAGCTTGGGGGTGAGTTTTGCAAAGGACCTATCCAAGTTGGCTCGCCGCGCGTCACGTGTTTAACCGTTGTGGATCTGATAGTGAGGTGCTGGCCGACCCCTTATATAGCTTCCTTGGATGCTTCACTTTCATAGTTCCTTGATAATGTGAGTAGTCACGAAAGCGCTTGGAATTTCTCTATTCTTTCAGAGTGGTTGTTTTGCATATATATTATATATATATATATATATATATATATATATATATATATAATATATATATATATATATATATATATATATATATATATATGTGTGTGTGTGTGTGGAAATTATTTAATTTCCAAAGCTATAGTGCCTAATAAGTGTTTAATGTGCTGATCTGGGTCAAAAAATGTATTTGAAAATGGAATAGAACCAACAGGGTTCCTCCTGCGCCTGCGCGGATGTGCGTGGGGGGAGGTCGAGACAGGGCATGGGGGAGTGGGAGTGTTTTGAATGTAGTTAAGAGGCTGTGAAAACATGGGACCAGGAAATTGGCATTCACGGCAGCCTAAGGATTAATATAGGCCTCACTTCATAATAGAAAGTGTCGTAACTGTCCCTGGTGAAGAGTGAGGGAACGTGATTGATGGGACCGCTGTAATAAGTGGTAAAATTAGTGAATAATGGTAGGACCGAGGGTGACTGGTGAGCCGCCATGGAGTGTGTCCAGGGGAAAATGCCCATGATTTAATCCTCACTCATCGGTCTCAGATCTTAATGGAGTGACCTCTAATGTGTATAATAATTATGAGACATTAAATCGTCTTGTGAATTGCAATGTAATCAATGATAATAACACTAAGTTAAGAGAATGCGTGAAGTGAAATAAGTCGCCTTGCTCCGAGTGAACACGTTAGACCACGTTGTTCCCGTCCAGAGGATAGTGAAGTTTTCATGGAGTCATGACTTCTAAACTGGGACAAACCAACGGATACCTCGTCCTGCTGGAATAAGAACCGTGTCGGTGTAGCAGGACATCGAAGTGAGATAGTGAATGGAGGAAATGAGCATCAAACACCCACAGTTAAGTAACCCTTCTAGTTATAGCAGACTGATACTGGCCAGTTAGGTATGTTGTAATTGGATAGGTTATGGGTGATCCAGCTACATCAAGTGACCAGAGAATATCTGGTAAGTGGTGGGATTATGTACAAGTGTTTTTCCTTGATGTGTATATCCATGTGTAACCTACCTCCCCTCCCTTCATTCAGTTAAACTAATATAATCTATACAGTCCACAATTAATTAGTAGCGCCGTACTTGTGGGTGCTATCCAATTTATACTGGTCTCGGATAGATATGGATAAGATTGTGAGTGTCGAAGGGCCACCTGCAGTGACCAGGGGTGGTCACTGCAGGTGACTACTGTAAACAATATAGTTGTTGTCTCCCAATGAGATTACTCGTATGCATGTAATGTTGAGGTACATACAAGTAACCCCCTATAAAATTTTCCATAATATATATATATATATATATATATATATATATATATATATATATATATATATATATATATATATATATATATATATATATATATATATATATATAATCACACACACACACACACACAGTGCTGGACTAACTATGTGTCATGACTACAGTTCGTTTCTCTGTCTATACCTCTGTTTATTCACTGATAGTCGTTTTTTACAACTATTAATGAATAAACTGAAGCAGAAAATTGCATTAATCTAAAAAGCCAATATTACTGTCCATTTTAAGGTAGTAGTGGGACTCAAATGTCTTTTTATTCCCTGTTCATTTTATCAGTATGCACAGTGGCCGCTGCTCCAACGCTCCAATAATCTCTTGCCGTCATTCTCTCTCAGACTCCCAACTTCAATGATGTCATTCTGACATCTTAACTGAAATATGTATTTCAGTATCTTCCTTTCTGTTAACATTTTAAACACAGTGATAAAAAGAAATAGCTGAAAAAATTCTCCAAAACATTTCCACAATACACAACGTCCTATGTTTTTTATGCTTCTAATGTAAACATTCGAGTAATATCTTCACTTTTATTTTGGGATTTATGTTAGCAGACATTTGTTTACAAAGTTACAAAGGCAACTAAACTTAATACTACTAGTTATAATGCAGCTGACAGTAGTTACACTGGCTGACGAACACTGGCCCAAGAAACTTACCATATGATACACAGGTTTTATTATTTACGATATAACTTTTGCATAAATTGGTACATGAGAAAAAAAAATTCAAACGCCTGATTTTAGCACTTATCATTACTATTATCACCCTTGTTATTGCACGACAATGAGTGAGAAGGGAGTTAATAGCACGTGTAACTGTAGAAGGAAATTCTGAGCTACACTTTTGAGCATTACTCGAGAAGCATAATTTTTTCAGTATATCATGAATAAAGTCTAGGTCTTGGATAAGGCTCACTGATGCCATCTTCATAGATTATTTAAACTCCATCATCATATTATCATTGGTTCATGGTTATAATCTCACAAGTGTTGTAGACCATCACTGACTCATGAATAATTCACTCTACATCACATGCAGTAGATTTACTGTAAGAAAAGAAACTTTCCAGATAAATTATACTTTGTATGCCATTGACTGTAGATCTGAGATAGACAGACGTGAAGACAACTAAACGGTGGTCCATGTGATGTGTCAGTTACTGCAGCGAAGAGAAACTGCATTTGGTCATTCCTGCGAGGTTGAGTTACTATACAGCTATGGCATCAAAGGCTTCTGGGAATAACCTTGTTCAATGTCTGTGACTAGCTTATGCGTGAATTCTTCTGATGTAGATATTTACAGGAAAAACATCCTGACAGATCATCTGCTACAAGAGTCCTCTCACAGGTGACTTGTGTGGTAATGCTGGAGTAGCGTGCGACGGGTGGTGGCTTGTGTGTGTGTAGGAACGAATATCTGACTGATCTAAAGCGTTGTGGTGGAACCATGACGAAGAGGATGCAGCGTGGTCCAGCCGGGAGAACACATACTTACCTGAAAACATATTGTAATTAATATATGATTATCTGCAGCAATAATAACAGACTTATTGTAGGAGAGTACATTTGACATGTAAGACACTTAATTTAAATCTTTAAAGCAATAACTTATAGTGACATCCCATGAGACAGAAAGAAATGATCAGCAATCTTGCTAAAGTGCAAAAACATTTAAGAGACAATGTTAAAGTCTGAAGTCGACTCAAGCGACTGTTGGTCCCGCTTGGAATTTTTCCAGAAATATCAAAAAGTGTGAAAGCATTGTGAAATATTAAGATTTTTCATTTTACATTAATTATTTAGATATCGTTAAATTTGCTTGTAACACATTTTAGGGAGAGTTCTGCCGCGAACCTTGAAGTGTTACAAATCGACCGAAAAAGAAGTTAAGTAGAGGACTAATAATAGTGACTCCCACCAGCTTAGCAGAATATCAACGAGGGCTCCTATTTTCATTAAAATAGTGATTCCGTACCTCCAAACACGTGTCACTCGATGTTGATGTCTCTCGTGACATTACTACCACCTCTCTGCTTCTTTCCATTCATTTCACTACCTCTCCCATTACTAAATTTTGATACAGTATCAAGATGATTTGCCAGCTTCTGCCAACGCAGTCTCTGGAAGCAAACTTAACTGTGACAATATACTCAAATCTCTACAGACACCATGACACTGAAGTCACTGACATCAGTCAGTGATTATTTTCCTTTACTATCTACAGCACACTGTGATGCAAAGGCAATCTAGAAACAGACTTGTTTTATATATTACCAGAATTAAAGGCTATAACATCATGCACCAAGAATTTGACAACATTTTGGCAATCTTCCATTAGGACAGCAGCTTTGCTCATGTGGTACCATTTAAACTGCCATTTTAGGGTGATCTGCAGCTTAGTAGCTGAAAGATTCTTCTTGAAAGACATGTCAGCATGGTATGACAACTGGGAAAAGAAGATGGGTGGTTTGGATGGGACTGTCTTGGACGACAGTGCTCCTGAGGGTGCTAGTGTTGTCCTGGAGGACAGTGAACCAAAAGGAGACATTGGCCCTGGTGATGAAACAAGTAAAGACAACGCTATTCAGTTCACAGAAGTACAAAATAGAGATACTGCTGGAGAAGCAACAAAAGGGGATGATGTCTCAGGGAATAGTGTTGACACATTACCAGCAAAACTTGGTAGAAGCACTGATGTCCATGTACCAGCAGCGAATGCAGCTACAATGAATCCTAGCAAACCGAAATCCAATCTATGCAAATACTATGCCGTAGGTATCTGCAGGCATGGTATATCTGGTAAAACAGGTGGGACATGCACCTTTCATCACCCCAAAAAACGCCTCACCCACATGGCAACAGGAGCGTGTAACTTCCCCTCCTGTAACTTATTTCACCCAGAAATGTGTCACTCATCAATCCATGAAAGAAAATGCTACAATGCATACTGCCAGGCACATCATCTAAGGGACACAAGATGACACAGACCAGCCAGACTATGGGAAACAAATTGGTGGGAGCCACAACTCCTCCAGGGACAGAGTTTTTTTCAGGGCCAGGAGGGAAAAAAGACTGCCAAGGAATGACAATAATAGTACACCAACTGAAAACACTTCTGGAGCAGAGGCACGGACATTGGCCTCCACTCCAGAACAACAGATATTAGAGCCAGTAAATAACACCCCCCTAAATTCCACCAATATAACACGTCTTTGCAAGCATACAGGGTCTAAAGCCGTCAAAAAAAAAAAAAAATTCCTTACACCAAGGGACAACTCATGGAGTCAAATGCAATGTTTGCAGCATTCACAGAGACTCACACAAAGGATCATTATGACAACAAAATACGGATCCCAGGTTATAACCTATCCAGATGAGACAGACTAAACATGCAACAAAGGGGGAGGGTGGCCTGTATGTCACAGAGTCGCTCATTTGCTCAGAACTACTAATGATGTAGTTGAAATTTTGGCAGTAAAGACTGAAAACCAAAACCTTGTCATTGTAGTGGTATACAAGCCTTCAGACACAACTCCCCAGTAATTCCAGGAGCAGCTTTTGAAAACTGACCACTATCTGGAAAATCTCCCAGACTCCTTACTACTAGCAGATTTCAACTTGAGACACCTAAAATGGAGGAGTATAGCAAACAGTGTTTTAGCAGAGATCACCCCAGGAGGCAGCTCAGATTAAAATTCACACACACACGAACTATTAAATCTCTACACCAAATTCACCTTAAACCAGCAAATATTAGAACCTACAAGACTAGAAAATACGCTGGACCTCGTCTTCACTAACAATGACGGTCTGATACGTAATATAACTGTATCAAAGACAATACACTTAGATCACAACATGATAGAGGTACAGACATGTATGCACAGTGCTCCAGACCAGCAAAATGTGATCAGTCATGAAGGTTTCTTCACAAAATTGAATTTCAATAACAAAAAACATACAATGAGATCAAGTTAACCATGTCCTAAATGAAACAAGCTGGGAAGATATCCTATACAACACGGATCCGAACATTTGCCTAGAAAAAATGAACTCTGTGGTTCTTGAGATCTGCTCAAGACACATTCCATCAAGAAAAAGAAAGAGAAGATGCAAACCAGAAAAAGAGAGACGCCCCCTATACAGACGAAGGCAAAGAGTCACAGAGCTGCTGAGTGGGGCCAATATATCTGAAATACGAAGGGAGGCACTGGTCAATGAAATTGCAAATATCGAACTTAAGCTGAAGGAAACTTACAGGAGACAAGAATCTCAGGAAGAACTAAACGAAATAAAGAAAATTAAAAAAAAAAAAAACGAAATACTTCTTCTCTTATGCCAAATCTAAGGGAAAAACAACATTCAGCATTGTACCCCTGCTTAGGCAGGATGGGACATACACAGATGACAGCCAAGAAATAAGTGAGATACTAAAGTTCCAATATGACTCAGTGTTCAGCGAGCCACTGTCCAGACTAAGGGTCAACAATCCAAATGAATTCTTTATGAACAAAACCCAAAATTTGGTCATCTCAAAAATCTCGGATATTATCCTAACTCCACAAGACTTTGAAAAGGCAATGACCTGCCCATGCACTCTGCCCCAGGCCCAGACTCATGGAACTCCGTGTTCGTCAAGAATTGCAAGAAGCCCCTGTTGCATGCCTTCAGCATTCTATGGAGAGGGAGCATGGACACAAGGGTCATCCCACACACACTAAAAACAACAGACATAGCCCCACTCCACAAATGTGGCAGTAAAGCATTGCAAAGAACTACAGACCGATAGCACTAACATCCCATATCACAAAAATCTTTGAGAGGGCTCTGAGAAGCAAGATCGCCAACCACCTAGATACCCATTAATTACCCAACCCAGGGCAACACGGGTTTAGAGCAGGTCGCTCCTGCCTGTCACAGCTCCTGGACCAATATGACAAGGTCCTGGATGCTGTTGAGGATAAACAAAATACAGATGCAGTATACACAGACTTTGCAAAAGCTTTCGACAAGTGTGACCATGGTGTAACAGCACAGAAAATGCGTGATAAAGGAATAACAGGAAAAATTGGTAGATGGATCTATAACTTCCTGACAAATAGAACACAAAGAGTAATAGTAAACAGAGTAAAGTCCCAGGCAGCCACGGTGAAAAGCTGTTCCACAAGGCACAGTACTCGCTCCCATTCTATTCCTCATCCTCATTTCTGACATAGATAGAGATGTAAGCCATAGCTCCGTGTCTTCCTTTGCTGATGACACCCGGATTGCCGTGGTAGTGACCTCCATTGAAGACACTGCAAAATTCCAAGCAGACATCAACCAAATCTTCAAATGGGCCACTCAAAACAATATGAAGTTCAACGAGGAGAAATTTCAACTACTCAGATATGGAAAACTTGAAAAAATTAAAAATGTATCAGGATATATGACAAATTCTAACCATACAATAGAGCAAAAAAGAAATGTGAAGGATCTGGGAATGATGATGTTAGAGGATCTTGCCTTCAAAGACCACAACAATGTATCTACCTCATCCGCTAGGTAAATGATAGGATGGATAATGAGAACCTTCAAAACTAGGAACGCCAAGCCCATGATGACACTCTTTTAATCGCTTGTGCTCTCTAGGCTGGAATACTGCTGTACACTAACGGCCCCCTTCAAGGCTGGCGACATTGCAGACCTGGAGAACATACAAAGAACTTTCACAGCACACATAAGTACGATAAGGCACCTAAATTACTGGGAACGGTTGAAGGTCCTTGATCTGTATTCCCTCAAACGCAAACGAGAGAGATACATGATAATATACACTTGGAAGGTCCTGGAGGGTTTGGTACCAAACCTGCACATGAAAATCACTCCATATGAAAGCAAAAGACTTGGCAGGAGATGCAACATTCTCCCGATGAAAAGCAGGGGTGCTACGAGTAGATTGAAAGACATCACACTAAGTGTGAGGAGCCCAAGACTGTTCAACTGCCTCCCAGCATACACAAGGGGAATTACCAATAGACCCCTGGCTGTCTTCAAGAAGGCACTGAACAGGCACAACAGGCACTGAACAGGCACCAACCGAGCTGTGTTTCGTACGTCAGTTTGCCTGCGGCCAGCAGTAACAGCCTGGTTGATCAGACCCTTATCCACCATGAGGCCTGGTCTCAGACCCTTATCCACCATGAGGCCTGGTCTCAGACCCTTATCCACCACGAGGCCTGGTCTCAGACCGAGCCGCAGGGGTGTTGACCCCCGAAACCCTCTCCAGGTAAACTCCAGGTAAATATTCAGTTTGCAACCATAAGGATCCAAGCTTGATTCTCTAGCGGGTCAAACATAAGGGCAAATTTCCATATGCTTCTGCATATGAATGCAAACTTATTTCTGTTTTGGGCAGACTATGGTCCTCATCGTTGTCTTTGACTGCACTGGCTAGGCCAGGGTGGCAGCTGCCCTTAAAGTTTACTAAGCGTTGCCTTTGTGTGTTTGCCGTCCATGGAGATTTGTGTAAACAAGACACACTGCGGGCTATATCATTTTATTATGAAAGCATTTCATTCTCCTTGGGCACTTGCCTCGACCCTTAGTCGGGCATCTAATACAGGTGCATCTGTGTTAACGTATCAGCAGACCACTCATAATATCACCTGCCATAGGTCAGAGGAAAAGAATGCACAACATGAAGAGGTCATTGATATTATCCGAAGCCTCACTACAGCCCATTGCCCATCAGACGGAAAGCCTCAGCTAACTAGGCCCACTGGGAGTCTGAAAAGCTCAGATGGAGTCGCCATTTTACCCTGGAAAGACAGTGAGCTGACGATAACTTGTGCAGAAGTCTATAAGTGCCAAGACTTATCTACAACATTTTAAAGCTGATTTAATTAAGCCTCGTGACAAAGCGGCCGTCAACAACGGGCTGGCACTTCACACAGTACAACAACAACTTTGTTCCAGTAGGAGGGAAGATCCTCAAAGCACAGGGCAAGTGTATGCTCAAGTGTCTGAAGGAGTTAGGCGAGACATTTGTCTGGAAAAAAAAAAAATGACCCCAGAGCAGTTAGCTTCCTTTATTTGAAACTCAGTGTTATGATTCAGAGAGGAAACTCCAAGAAGTACATGGCGTACTTCTAGGAAGCTCGAGGATGTGTTTTAAGAAAAGGATTTTATATCATGCATGTTGTTATCATGCCCAATGAATCTTTTAATCTTTAAAAAAATATTTATATGCACACATGAGGATGGAGAGAGAGGAGGAACTACTTAAAGAGTGTTGAGGAGAAATCTATAAATTTTTCTTCCTCTTCAAGGGGGGCTCCTTGGCGTGGTGAAGAGGCTCTTGGTCTGAGGAATTAGACCTATCGGTCTTCTTCCTCAGACCGAACCTAATTACCCCCCAATCTCCCCTCCCCTATCCCATCCTCCCCATCCTCCCCTTTTTCCTTTCCTCCTCCTCCTCCCCACTCCTCCCTTTTGCCCTTCCTCTTTTTGTCCTTTGGGATTTCTCCCACAGGCACGCTAGTTCCTAGGTAGAGGAAAGGACACCGGGGTCGATCCCATTCCGTTGAGGTTTCTTGGCGGTGGCGTAGTTTGCCGTGGAATCTGGATTGCCTAGGGATGTCCCGATCCTCTCCGGTATCCCGGAGTAGCTTTGGGTGTCTTTTGGGCGACGGGTGTATCTCTGGAAGCCACCTTTCGGATTCCGGGGGTGGTGGCTGAAGGAGGTATGCTTTGTGGCGGATATCCGGCCGCCCTCTCTTTTGTCCACCGAGGTAGCTCGGCAGATGTGAGGTTGCTATCCCAGATTGCTGGTTTACTGGCATGAAGGGTAGGGTATGGCACGGGTTCCATGCTGCATCTGCGCTACTAGCGGTGTCGAGTCCTCTTGGGCGCGGAGGGAGATTTCTGGCCCTTTCATTCCTCCTAGGAACTATCCCTCCCCGGTCCCCCCTTTTTTTTTCTTTTTTTTATTTTTATTTTCTTTTCTTCTTTCTTTTTTTTTCTTAAAAACAAAAAGAAAGAAGTAACCTAACCATGGCAGCCCTAGTCCATGAACCTTTTACCCCCGGGCCCCTTCTTGATACCGCACCCCGTTCTGACCCCGCCTCGTCTTTGGACCACTCTTCAGACATTCCTCATGCCTCTGTACCTATTGCCGGTGCTGTTTCCTCACCTGCTTCAGGTACTGAGGCCTCGACTGACTCCTTCGATTTATCAGACCTTCGCTCTCCTCTGACTATGCTTCCGGCCTCTCCCTCTACGGTGCGGCAATTTTCAAATCGCCGACCCGTTCCACGTCGGACCAACTCTGGTCCCACGCCTAAACGTCAACGACAATTACCTGCTGATGATACTTCTCCACCTTCACCTTCTCGTTCTTCTCAGAAAAGATCGACACGTCCTTCACTACCTTTCCACGCTCAGTTTCAGACTGAACAGTGGACTAAATTCTTCACTTTGCGACCAACTTCCTCTACTGCCTATCTTTCTGACCATAGTATTGGCAAGGCACTCCTACGCCATGTTGGTAAAGATATTTCTTTTCATGCTCTTAAGAGCGGTACGCGCATCATTACCGTACAGAATGCTACCCAGGCTCGTGAGCTCTCTCGTCTTTCCCATATAGATACTGTTTCCTGTCACCCTTGAAAAACATCATTCCCTCAATTCTTGTAGTGGTACCGTTATTCTGCCCCATACCATAGTTCAACAAAATTTCCAGACATGCGGCACCGACATTCTAGAACAGCTGGAACTCCAAGATCTCCCAATCCTCAAGGTAGACACTTACGTTCTTCCTGCCCGTGGGCGGAGACGATACCCTAGCAATGTGGCTCGTTTAACTTTTGACAGCCGAGAACTCCCATCCTCAGTTTATATAGCAGGACATCGGTTACAAGTTCGAAAGGTGATCCCTACACCACAACAGTGTAGAAATTGCTGGCGATTTGGCCATCCAGCGAAATATTGCAGATCTATCGCCGAATGCCCAGTCTGTGGTGCCGATGACCATTCTAATACGTCTTGCAATCGATCTCCCTCTTGCCTTAACTGTCATGAGGCTCACCCTTCGTACTCTCGCCGTTGTCAGGTCTATTTAAACGAGCGGGAAATCCGTTACCTCAAAGAGACAGAAGGTCTCCCTTATGCCATGGCAGTTTCTCATCTCCGCCTCCAAGGGAGACTCCCACGTGTTTCTTATTCCCGTGTTTCAAAACGTCCCCCCACTTCTGGTATCCCATCTTCTACACCCACCTCTGTGGTTACCTCTCCCATAATCACTCCTGTATCTAATCCTTTTGCTGTCCTCGGCTCAGACGTCCCTACTTCAACGCCTCAGTCTAATCTCGCTTCTTCGAGTTCTCTCTTACAAGCCTCAGTATCGACGAGACCTCGTACGACACCTCTTCCCAATCGTCCCTCTACTTCTCAAAAGTCAAAAAAAGGTCCGGTAACACCTCCTACCCATCTTCCACCTCCTCATTTTACCCTCCCTGTCTCTGTCCCTAGTTCTTCCCCTCTCACTGGCTCAGTTACAAGTGCAGAGGTTCACCCTCCTCCTCGTAATGTACCTTCCTCCCCTGTTCCCTCCCAAGTTTCTTCCTCTTCTGCCACCTCCCAGGTTCCTGTCTCTTCTGTCCCCTGCCACGCTTCTCCAGTTCCCTCCACCCTTTCGCCCCCCCCTACCTTGGTACAGTCCAATACAGTTCCAATCTTTACTCATCCTCCCCCTACCATTCCCAATATTGTCTCCCATACGACATCTCTGAATTCTGAAACACTTGAAGCAATCTCTGAATATATTGCAGAGACCAAACCATCAATGGACACTGATCCACCTTCCGCTCTTTCTCTCTCCTCTGCTCCATCTGCGCAACTCCTTTCTTCACAGCGCACCGTTCCTTCGCTGCTTGAACATTTTCCACTGCCTCCGCATGTGGACTTTTCTAACCCTCCTAGTCCGTAGGAACCCTTACCTGCGGATTTCAAGTATCTTTATCATTGCCATTCATGGCCTTTTTACAGTGGAATATACGTGGCCTCAGGGGTAATCGGGGTGAGCTTCAGATGTTACTCTCCCAGTTTGCCCCTGTTGGTGTTTGCTTACAGGAACCAAAATTACACTCTGCTGTTATTTCTCACATCTCAGGCTATAATTTATTGTATTCTTCAGATCCTTTTCCTGATGGGACCTTTAATGAAAGTGCCCTTCTTCTCCGCACTGATATTCCGTACCATCAGCTATTTGTTCATACTTCGCTGCATTACACAGCAGCCCGTATCCACTTACATAGGTGGTATACGCTCTGTTCTTTATATCTCTCTCCTTCTCGGGCATTATCTATTCCGGATTTTGCCTTCCTTGTTTCGTCATTACCGCCACCAATTCTGTTACTTGGTGATTTTAATGCCCACCATTTCCTCTGGGGAGGGGTCTCACTGTGATTCCCGTGGAATTCAGTTAGAGGCTTTTCTTGCCACCCACCCCCTCCATGTTTTAAATACAGGTACTCACACCCATTTTGATCCTCGGACTCATACTCTCTCTTGCATCGATCTCTCAGTTTGCTCTTCCTCCGCCGCATTAGACTTTACTTGGTCTGTTCTCCCGGACTTACATGACAGTGATCATTTCCCAATCATTCTTACTTCCCTTCATATTCGCCACCTCTTCGCACCCCACGCTGGCAATTTAATCGGGCAAATTGGAACCTTTACTCACACCTGACTGTTTTTAAAAAAGGTTCCTTCTTCGTCCTCCATCGATGAGCTTTTACACCTCTTCTCATCCTCTGTTTTCACCGCAGCTTCTCATTCTATACCCCAAACTTCGAGCAGGCATTCTCAGAAATGCGTGCCTTGGTGGTCTCCTGCTTGTGCTCGTGCAGTACGTTTGAAACGCGCTGCATGGGGCAGGTACCGGTACAATAGAACCACAGAGCGACTCCTTGATTTTAAAACAGAAGCGTTGCGATCGCTCGCCGTGTCATCCGTGACGCTAAACGCACTTGCTGGCGAGATTATGTCTCCACCATCACCTCTGCTTCCTCTATGAGTGCAGTCTGGAAAAAGTACGAAAACTGAGTGGTAAATATTCTCCTGACCCGGCTCCTGTTCTGCGGGTTGCCGGTGTTGATATAGCAAACCCACTAGATGTTGCCAATGAAATTGGCAATCATCTGGTCCGTATTTCTCAGGGACTCCATCTATGCCCCTCATTTCTTTCCTCAAAGTCTGCCAGAGAGTTAGCACCCTTGGACTTTTCTTCTCTCAGAGAAGAACAGTATAATGTGCCTTTTACACTTCAAGAACTGGAGGCAACACTCTCAGCTTGTCGATCATCGGCAGCTGGGCCCGACGACATTCATATTCGTATGCTACAACATTTACATCAGTCAGCCCTTGCAGTCCTATTACGCCTTTACAATCTTATTTGGTCACAAGGAGTTTCTTCCACAGCTGTGGAAATCCGCCATTGTTCTCCTTTCCGCAAACCAGGCACTACGGGACATGAAACCTCCCACTATCGTCCCATTGCTCTTACCAGTGCAGTTTGCAAAGTAATGGAACGTCTAGTAAATAGACGTTTAGTGTGGTATTTAGAGACACACAACAGTCTCTCCACTCGTCAATATGGCTTTCGTAAGGGACGTTCTACCATAGACCCCTTACTGCGCTTGGATACGTATGTTCGTAATGCCTTTGCGAATAACCACTCAGTTATTGCCATATTTTTTGATCTTGAGAAGGCATATGACACAACTTGGAGGTATAATATTTTAGCCCAAGCCCACTCCTTAGGCCTTCGAGGCAATCTACCATCCTTCCTTAAGAACTTTTTAACTGACAGGCATTTCCGTGTTCGGGTTAATAATGTGCTCTCCCCGGACTTTATCCAAGCTGAAGGTGTCCCCCAGGGATGTGTTCTGAGCACAACACTTTTTCTCCTTGCTATTAATGATTTGGCCTCTAGTCTTCCATCAAATATTTGGTCATCACTCTATGTTGATGACTTCGCTATTGCCTGTGCAGGCGCTGACTGTCACCTCCTTACAGTTTCTCTCCAGCATGCAGTCGACCGTGTTTCCAATTGGGCCACCACACATGGGTTTAAATTTTCCAGCACTAAAACCCACCAAATCACTTTCACTAGACGCTCTGTCATCTCTGATCATCCTTTGTACCTCTATGGCTCACGTATCCCTGAACGTGATACAGTCAAGTTTCTGGGCCTCCTCTTTGATCGTAGGTTATCCTGGAAACCTCACATTACCTCTCTGAAGGCAACTTGTCACAGCCGGCTAGAACCTTCTTAAAACCCTTGCTCATCTTTCGTGGGGAGCTGATCGTCGAACCCTCCTTCACCTACATTCCACCCTTATTTTATCGAAACTTGATTATGGTGACCAGATCTATTCAGCGGCATCTCCTGCTACTCTCTCTAGCCTTAACCCCATTCATCACCAAGGATTACGTTTATGCCTTGGTGCTTTTCGCTCTTCCCCTGTCGAAAGCCTCTATGCAGAAGCGAACGTTCCATCCTTATCCGATCGCCGTGGATGCCCATTGCCTGCGCTACTATGTACGCTCTCATGATCTCCGCAATCCTTCCATTTATAGAATGGTCACTGATATTAGTAGACATTCTTTATTTGTTCGCCGCCCCTGCTTACTCCGTCCCTTCTCTCTTCGCCTTCATTCGCTCTTGTCTTCTCTTCAACTACCACCTTTCTATGTACATGTAGCATCACACTTTTCCTACCCCCCTGGGAAGTTCCAGCTGTTCGAGTCTGTTCTTTCTCCCTCCCTTGCTCGAAAGCCCAACTGTCTACGGTCGCTTCCCGCTCTCTTTTTCTTGACCACTTTCACTCTCATTCTCATGCCATTGCTGTGTACACAGATGGCTCTAAGTCTTCTGACGGCGTAGGATTCGCAGCAGTGTTTCCGGACAGCGTCGTACAAGGGCATTTACTATCTTCAGCTAGTATTTTTACTGCTGAATTATATGCCATCCTTACAGCACTTATCCGTATTGCATCTATGCCTGTGTCATCATTTGTGGTTGTCTCAGACTCCCTTAGTGCTTTACAGGCTATACAAAAATTTGATACACCTCACCCTTAGTCCTCCGTATCCAACTTTGGCTACGCCGCATCTTTACTAAGCATAAAGATATTGTTTTTTTGTTGGGTCCCTGGTCATGTTGACGTACAGGGCAATGAACAGGCAGACACTGCTGCGCGGTCAGCAGTACATGACCTACCAGTTTCTTATAGAGGTATTCCATGTACGGACTATTTTGCTGTAATATCTTCCCACCTTCACACCCGTTGGCAACAACGTTGGTCTACTATGCTCGGCAACAAACTTCAGTCTATTAAACCGAGTATAGGTTACTGGCCGTCTTCTTATCACCAGTGTCGAGGTTGGGAGACTACTCTCTCCCGTCTTCGCATTGGCCATACTCGTCTTACTCATGGATATCTCATGGAGAGGCGTCTTGCTCCCCTCTGTGAGAATTGCCAAGCTCCATTATCAGTCAGCCACATTCTGTTGGACTGCCCACTTTATCAACGAGCACGCAGAATTTACCTCTGTCGTCGTCTTCGCCCCGCTGCTCTCTCTTTACCTTCCCTTCTCGCTGATGGACCCACCTTTCATCCGGACTCTCTCATTGACTTTTTTTACAACGACTGACTTACTCCACAAATTTTGATACTTTCAGCCCTTTCTACTTGTATCTCTTGCTACCCTCTACCCCCGTACTATCCCCTGCCCCGCTGTTTTCTGTAACCTGCTGATCATCCCCCCTCCCTTCTGCCATCCAATTCCCTTGCTTCCTTCCCTACCCTGCAGCGCTGTATAGCCCTTGTGGCTTAGCGCTTCTTTTTGATTATAATAATAATATAAATTTTTCTTACAGCCTCAGTAGCTTTAACAGTAGATTTATTCTTGCCTCTAGACCACATAGTCTATGAACACAGATTAAGTTGTAATAAACAACTCTGATGCTCTGTCCAGTGATCCTCACCACCTGGCTAACAACAGTAAGGGTACAGCATCGGACTGTCAATTTACAGAGCGCAGTTCATGCCCCCAAACCATCTCTCTGTTTAATCGTTAACATGTTTATTACAATATATATAATATATTATAATATATATATATATATATATATATATATTATATATATATATATAATATATATTATATATAATATATATATATATATATATATATATATGTCGTGCCGAATATGCAAAACTGGTCAATTAGCAAGAACTCATTTAAAATTAAGTCCTTTCTAAAATTTTCTCTTATACGTTCAAAGATATATTTTTTTTATTAATGTTAATGTAAAAATTTTTAATTTTGCTCCAAAAGAATCTTAGAAAACTTACCTAACCTTATTATAACAAGAACAATTTATTTTAGCCTAACCCAACTAAATATATTTTATATTTGTTTACAATAATTTAATACTAAACAAACTCAGTGAAATATATTTTTTTCGTTAGGTTCAGAATGATTTTGGCGAAATTATTGCATACACAAATTTTCACTTGTCCTATATGGCAAGATGAGCGTTGCTATTTAAGCCAAGATCGCAAGTTCTGCCTATTCGGCACGACATTATATACATATATATATATATATATATATAATGTCATTGGATGGTGAACAGAAGAACACCTCGGTTAACAGTGTGAGCATGGTGATTAGTGTGCCAAATGGCGAGGTTTTTTTCTAAATGGAACAATAAGTGTATAACAATTAGCAAAAGTTAGTCAGTGATGTGCATCTTGAGCGAACACACAGGGACACTTCCTCCGCCCCCCATCCCTGATCCCTTCCCTTCATCCCAGCCTAGGCCCACTGACTTCCTGACCAAGGGTGTTGCCGTTTAGTGTCCCCACCAATTACAAGTTCTGCCGCTCGCTACTCCCCCACCCTCATCCCCCATGCATCCCTGCTGTCCTTCACCCATCACCCCCACAGCTGGCGCCCTCCCACCCCCACGATATCAAGTAGTAGCGGGTTCACAGGAATCTTCACGACAGAGCCAAAGCCGTCGTTCACGAGGCATTTGCCGGGTGTGTTACAGGGAATGTGCACTCAGTCCCTCAACTGGCAACATCCGTGCACACAATTGATGTCTAGGCTCCAGGAGAGCTCCAAATGAGAACAACCAACAGCCCCTCCCAGCAGACAGCGATGACAGCTACTGTGACTTCACCTCTACAGAGGACCTCAAATCTGCAATCAAATTAACATCTACCAGGACTCTGACACACATCCCCAAAGCAACTCGCCCTCAAGCTGCTAGCAAATTCACTGACCTTCTGAAGACAGTCAACGATGCTCCTTCAAACAACAGATCCTGGCACAACTTGCTGCTTTTTGGCAATGCCTGTTTGGCTGTCCCACCAAGGAGGGACAAGTCACTAGCAACACATGTTATTAGGGCAATAAATGCATTCCCAAGGGATGACAACCTCGTGCGTCTCCCTCCTAGGGCGACAAACACCCGCCGGGCAAATGCCAACAACAGGACACCCGACACCTCAAAAATCAGACCCCAAATTAGCAAAAAAATAAAAGAGGGTAATACTATTGGAGCTCTGCAGAGGCGTCGTAAGGCGGGGGCGGGAGCCGCCCTGGGTGACACCATTTAGGGGGTGACACCATAGAGCCTCTAAAGAAGGTGACACTAATGAACAAAACCATGCTGCAGGAACCTAAGAGAAAAATTCTTCGTTTCTATATAGTCTATTATAGGATTACACAGTACAAATAGGCCTATATAGGGAAAATCATTGATTTTGATATGATAGATGATTTTGCAGGATTGAAGGCAGGGAAATGAAATGTCAGATTCTTTGAGATGTTACCTGTACTCAGGGTTAAATCGGAACTAGTGTTTTTCTTTACTTTTAAAGCTTTTTCTTCATTGTTGAAGATGAAAAAATGTAGGATCTGTTGCCTATACTCAAAGTGGTATTTGAGTTTATGTTTCCTCAATATTACTACGATTATTTATTTTATCATTAATAAAGTGAAGATACCATCGCTCCCAAGGATGCCAGCACGGCGCAAGCTCTGAAGGACAAACATCCACCCAGGGCTCTCAGTACCAACATTGACCTCCCTGACATTGCAGCAGGTGAAGAACATCTAACCTTACAGGATGCTGATGTGTATAAAGCTGCTATGTCATTTCCACAGGGCTCAGCAGGAGGTTTCACCGGTTTAAGGCCTCAACACTTAAAACAAATACTCAGTCCAGCACTTGGTGATGTTTCAGAGAGGCTGCTGTCTGAACTCACCAAATTTTCCAACCTGTGCCTGGCTGGCAGTGTCCCAGAGGCCATCAGACCCCTTTTCTTTGGTGCCTCATTGTGTGCCCTCCGGAAAAAGGATGGAGGAATCAGGCCCATTGCAGTGGGCAACACCCTTCAGCACCTAGTTGGCAAGCTGCAGTAAGAAGGGTGAATCAAGAGGCTGCTGCAATGCTGAAATCAACTCAGCTCGGTTTCGGTGTTCAACAGGGCTGTGAAGCAGCTGCCCATGCAGCACGAGTATATATCAAAAACATGTCCGATGAAAAAGCCTTGGTCAAATTGGACTTTGCCAACGCTTTCAACTCAGTCAGAAGGGATGCTGCTCTCCAAGCAGTTTATAGAAACTTTCCTTCCCTTTATCCCTTCATCGAATCATGTTATAGTATGACTTCCAAACTATTGTTTGGGCAAACTCATGTGAGGGCATGCAACAGGGGCATCCTCTCGCCCCCTTTCTATTCTGTTTGGTCATCAAGGAAGTCACAGAAGCACTCTCCAGCGAGCTCAATATCTGGTTCCTGGATGATGGCACCCTAGCTGGCACAACAGAATCCTACAGGACATCAGTAAAATTAAAGACAAGGGAGAACGCCTGGGCCTTTCTTTAAACCCCACCAAATGTGAAATAGTTTCTATCAATCGACAGATGATACAGAATATTAGCGCCGTTTCACCAGGAGCACGAGTCATTGATCCAGCCAATAGCACTCTCCTTGGTGCTCCTCTTGGGGCCAATGCCATCGATCTGATCCTAGAAAAAAAAAGTCTCAGCCCTCTGGACGATGGAAAGCAGGATGAAAGACATTGGCACACACGATGCCTTCTACCTACTCACCAGGTGCCTGTCAATCCCAAAGCTCACCTACTTTCTGAGATGCTCCCCAGCCTTCAGTAGTCCAAAACTCAAGAAATATGACTCTCTCCTTAAGACCATGCTAGAGAGTGTATTGAATCTTTCCCTTGAAGATGGACAGTGGGTGCAAGCCTCACTTCCGGTCAGGCTTGGGGGGGCTAGGAGTACGCAGATCCTCCCAGATTGCTCTACCAGCTTTCCTATCCTCTTCCATAGCATCAAACGAGTTGGTAAGACAAATTCTTCCTGATAACCTCAGTGACTCAGCAGGGATACAGGACCCTAGCTATGCCAGTGCCATCACTGAATGGAAGACTCTTGCTGATCCAGCACCAAACCCTAGTGCAGCACTGGCTCACAAACAGTCAAGCTGGGATGGCCCGATCGCTGAAAAGGTGCTTGCCAACATCCTCAGGGCTGCAACATCAGATGGGGAGATTGCCCATCTCCAGGCTGTGAGTGCACATCACTCCGGGGACTTCCTCCAAACAGTTACCATATCGGCAATGGGAATGCGAATTGACCCTAAGACCCTCCGTATTGCAGTGGCTCTGCACCTTGCTACCCCAATTCACACAGAATATACATGTATTTGTGGCAAAGCACAAACAGACCAATATGGTCTACATGGTCTTAACTGTTCCAAAACCAAGGGCTGGCATGCAAGACACAATGAGGTCAACGACATCATTAAGAGAACCCTTGCTACAGCTGGATGCCCAGCTGAGAGGGAGCCCCGATTACTAGCAGCCAACAATACCCACAACCCAGCAAACCTCCCCAACGGGATCACCATGTATCCTTGGAAGAATGCAAGCTCTTACCATGGGACTATACCTGTGTGTCCACACTGGCTGACGCCTATATCCATCACAGTGTGGGGCAACAGGGAGGAGCTGCTGACCACAGGGAGGAGTACAAGGTCAGCAAGTACAGGGACATAAGCCAACAGTATCAATTTGTCCCAGTGGGATCAGAGACCTTGGGATCATGGGGAAAAAATGCCATATGTTTCCTTAAAGAATTGGGTTCCCGACTCATCGACACCACCAGGGACCCAAGGGCACCCACTTTCATGTTCCAGTGCCTCAGCATGGCCATCCAAAGGGGAAATGCTTGCTGCATACTTGGCTCGCGTCCGGCTTTGGAGAAGCTGGAGGAAATTCATGATCGTTAATACATTGTACCATTGTATTCATGTTTGTGTTTTTCTGTTTATTAATAAATGTTCACATAGAATATAAAATATAGGGGGTGGTAGGAGAAGGAAATAATTAAACAGCTCCGGGGAGAACCTTGAGTTTTCCCTGAGGTACGTTTATTGTCTTCTCTGAGGATGAGGGTCCCCATTCCAGCTATAGAGGTGGTACTTCCTATATATATATATATATATATATATATATAAAATATTATATATATATATATATATATTTTATATATATAATACATGCAGAGCCAGCCACATGGGGAAGGAAATCTTTAGCTCAAAATGTTTCACACTCTCGTGCATCGTCAGGAGTTATGCAATGTTGTAAGACTAGCAACTGATGGAAGAGGAAATTCTCTGTGAGACATGGTAGAAGTGTATAAGCTCCATTGTGATGGGCCTGTGCTTATACACTTCTGCCTTGTGTCAGAGAGAATTTCCCCTCCTATCTGTTGCTAGTCTTGCTTCACTGCATAGCTCCTGACGACGTACGATAATGTGAAAGATCTTCAGATAAAGATTTCCTTCTCCTTGTGGCTTTTTCTGGATTAAGATTATTAAGACTGGATTATACACACTGACTCCAGGCTGAGGGACTGATTACTTCAAACTCATCATACAGCATTTTTCTGAATTGGACAGAAAAAGCCACTGGCTGGCAAAGCATTTCCATAATAAAGATACCCAAATATTGCATAAGTGTCTCATTAACTTGCTGGTTTTTTAAACCATTTATTCAAACTCATGAACTAGGCTGTTTACTCACCCTTTCGTTGACACCTGTACAAGCGATTCAGTTTCTGGTAATCGATCTGAAATAAATCACAGTCAAGTCAAAAATTATAGCTCGTGTAACTTTCCATCAGATTTCAGTTTTACAATTAAAAAAAATCGATGTGAATGTGTTTTAAAAGCTGTTTTCCCTTATTTTCATGGAAGGCAAGTTTGTCATACCCTTCCCATATTACTACTGTATTCCTAATGTGAGAAATCAGGGAAGCCAACTAATTTCCCTAACCGTTAGACCCCCTAAGTGAGTAGAGGATAGGCAGTACACCATAGTACGCCTACACCAATGTTGCCACATTTTCTTATCCACTTGTAATTTATAATGAAGCCTCTATAGGCTAAAAATACATTACTTATAAGTTTTTAAGATTAGTTAGATTTGGACATAGTAATTTAGCTTAGTATCTACAATTACCTTTCACAACCTAAACAAATTGACAACCGAGACATACTGTGCCAGGTGACCAGGCAAGCTGCCCACGCCAGACACTTGGGCTCCAGTCACAAAAAAACCCATAGCGAGTAAAAAGGCAGATGACGAAGCTCTGTCTTATTGTGCCGAAATAGCAACTGTCTAGTTACAGGGCCACTTACCCTACACTAGGCCAGTGCAGTGAAGCAGTCTGATATTCGTTAACACATTACAGTGCAAATTAGATAACAGTTTACGGCAATAATCGGCTTCCTCGCTGCTACCAGATGGTTGCAGATCGTGACTCATTCGCAAGAGCAGGCGAAATATACACAAACACTGATCTCTGGCTGAAGGAGACTCGAACCTACGAACCTTGGAACAAGGTACACAGTGCTTTACCAGTCTACCCACACTGGACAATACCTTGGAGTCCAGCTTGCACTAGACTTTGATCCAAGTCTCCTTCAGCCAGAGATCAGTGTTTGTGTACATTTCGCCTGCTCTTGCGAATTACTTGCATTGTTAATATCCCTAGTAAGGCTGATGCATGCAGGAGATGAGATGAAAAGCTGTAAGCCTTCTCCCTGAAAGCTGGCTGCCTTGGATCAAAGTCTAGCGCAAGCTGGACTCCAAGGTATTGTCCAGTGTGGGTAGATTGGTAAAGCACTGCATACCTTGTTCCAAGGATCATAGGTTCGAGTCTCCTTCAGCCAGAGATCAGTGTTTGTGTATATTTCGCCTGCTCTTGCGAATTCCTTGCATTGTTAATATCTCTAGTAAGGCTGATGCATGCAGGGGATGAGATGAAAAGCTGTAAGCCTTCTCCCTGAAAGCTGGCTGCCTTGGATCAAAGTCTAGCACAAGCTGGACTCCTAGGTATTGGTCCAGTGTGGGTAGATTGGTAAAGCACTGCGTACCTTGTTGCAAGGTTCGTAGGTTCGAGTCTCCTTCAGCCAGAGATCAGTGTTTGTGTATATTTTGCCTGCTCTTGCGAATTCCTTGCATATATAGATCTTGGCTTAAATAGCAATGCTCATCTCTCCATATAGGACAAGTGAAAATTTGTGTATGCAATAATTTTGCCAAAATCATTCTGAACCTAACGAAAAAAATACATTTCACTGGGTTTGTTTAGTATTAAATTATTGTAAACAAATCTAAAATATATTTAGTTGGGTTAGTCTAAAATAAATTGCTCTTGTTATAATAAGGTTAGGTAAGTTTTCTAAGATTCTTTTGGTGCCAAATTAAAAAAATTTACATTAACATTAATGAAAAAAATATATCTTTAAACGTACAAGAGAAAATTTCAGAAAGGACTTAATTTTAAATGAGTTCTTGCTAATTGACCAGTTTTACATATTCGGCACGACATATATATATTTGTATAGGTGAGTTTTTGTGTCCTTATAATAAATTTAATATTGTCTCCACATTTAATGTGAAGGTACAAGTTGGCTCTAGAGTGGTTTCTTTTTCTATTTTAAATAATATAAATGCCCTTCAACTAGGCAGGTTATATACCCTTAAGGGCCAGGACTTTTATTTACGTTACACAGTGAAAAGCGTAACATGGGGACCTGTCTGGGAGGGAAGAATTATCAAATTTAGAATGATAATTCACATTTGAAACCTCGAGAGTCAATATTTAAAGGAAGGATTTATTAAATATTAATAGTAATAACTTTTTTCAGATGTAATTAATACAATTATTTTTTTGCTGATTTTTGTGTGTGCATATTTAGTCATTTATCGAGTTATTTAACAATAAAATTTTTCTGTGAAGAATAATAATTTAAAGAACCTATGTGCTTTGCTGTGTGATTTATTGTTCTATATAAGTAATTTCTACTGTAATATGCAAGTGTTTTGTGCTATTAATTTCTAACATGTCTGTAAGCAGTAGAGATTCTAGTGGTGACAGAGGTCTGGGAGGAGATCCTGGATCAAACCCCACTGCGAATAATGAGAGTAATGAAGCACAGATATTAAGACTAAAACTAACTCTAATTATGGAAGAAAAAGATCTGAGGAGGATTGAATGTACTGAAATATGGGAAGAGAAAATGTTAGAAATTTTTAGGGCTAAAAAGAGAGAGAGAGATAGAGAGTTTGCTGCTTCACAAAATGGAACAGGTAACAGGGTAGACATATTTAATTTCGAACAAACTAAAAAGTTTGTCCAAAATTTTTTTGGAAAAAGACTCTGATAACTTTTTCACACTGAAAAAATAGCAAAAGCCCAACAGTGGCCAGACAGTAACTGAGCCACATTAGCAAGAACCCAGTTAATTGGTAAAGGGTTACAAGCTGTTAGTTCTCTAGATGAACATGAATTTTCAGATTATGAGAAGATGAAGGATGTTGTGTTGTTGACTTATCAGATATTGCCAGAGAGGTATAGGCAGAAGTTTAGAGGTTTAAAGTTTCAGGAAGGACAATCCTTGGTGGAGTATGGAAAAAAGAGGATGTCGCTGCTGACTAAATGGTGCTGCTCCAAGGATGTTGTAGGTGATTATGAAGGTATAATAACTTTAATTTTACTAGAGGATCTTTCGAACAGTGTACCTCTTGACCTTAAGGTATATCTTGAGGAAAATTTTTTTAATGATTTTAACCATGCTCTAGAGTTGGGTGAAAGGTTTCTAGCCAACCCAAAAGTTGGAAGTAGTTATCACCCAGTTCATGTTGATAATAATTTTTCTCCACTAACTAGGAGGAGTAAGACATTTCACGTGTTTAAGCCAGATTTTTTCCAGTCTCATAATCCAAAGAGTTTTCAGCCTACTACCACCAGAATCCTGGTTTCCAGGGATTTAAGTCTACTTCTCAGCTTCCTGTTCAGGGAAGTGGTAAGTCAGTTTCACAGGGAACAGGTAGGAAAGCCCAGTTCCCCAAGGACAAGGGATCCAGTCTACCTCAAGTGGGCATGGTACATTTAAAGTTTATAATTGTATTTACTGTAATAAGAAGGGTCACTCACAGCAGTATTGCAGAGAGATGCTTAAGGACCAGGCTGCTGCACAGGACTCTCAAGTAAGTACCCCAGATACACATGCAGTAGCTTGTATTGCAATCTTACCCCAGAGTACACCAGGAAGTTCAGCTGTTTTAGACTCGGATGAAGGTCTTTTCAGATAAGTCCACAGTGGCTTTACATCAAAATGAAGGTAGGGTAGAAGGTGTTATGTCTTTAAGGGACGGACGTAGCACATTCTCCCTTTTGTGCAAGGATGTATTACCAGTGTTAGAAGATACTTACACTGACAAACATATTTTTTAAAAGGGATTTCAGGATCCACTGTTAGGACTCCAGTTCATGAGTTGTGGGTGGAGTGTGGTTTACCAGTCTGGGTACCTGCCTGTAGGTATTACAGAAGATTTACATTTTCCATGTGTTGACCTACTACTAGGCAACAATGTAATGGGTCTCATCAAAAGTGAGGAATGTTTGGTTTGGAGAGACCCTGATTTGCAAGGTTTTATGGCAAAAACTAAAGCTACTATGACTGAAAATTTTTCAGTGTGTACTATGACTAGCCAGGTGAGCAAGAGAAGAACTTCTTTGCCTCGCCTTGATCTTACTACTGACTGTGGTGACAGTTTGGGCTTGGGGAGCCTGTTCATTGAATCTGACCTGCAGGAGACTGGACAGTGATGAACCAGCCCAGGTCAAACCCGGTTTGGGATGGGGTCTCGGTGCTGGCATGGGAGTGAATACCCTGACTCTGAAGCAGCTGGTTGAGGTCCAGGGATGTGGTGATTCCCTGAAGGCTATTCAGTGGTTCCCAAATTTAACAAATGTTTATTTTACAGAATATGTGACCAAGCAGTTATGTCAGAGCCATTTGCATTTGAGGATAAGGTTCTGAATTTCTTACAGACTTCCAATGAAGGATATTTCAGTATTGAGAAGAGAGAGTTGGATAATAAATGTTTACAAATCACTTATATTTTTACCAGGTTACCAGAGTTCCTACCCCTTCTTAATAACATTGTGTGTGTGGTTTTGAGATTTTTTTATTATTTTTTTTATTATCACACTGGCCGATTCCCACCAAGGCAGGGTGGCCCGAAAAAGAAAAACTTTCACCATCATTCACTCCATCACTGTCTTGCCAGAAGGGTGCTTTACACTACAGTTTTTAAACTGCAACATTAACACCCCTCCTTCAGAGTGCAGGCACTGTACTTCCCATCTCCAGGACTCAAGTCCGGCCTGCCGGTTTCCCTGAATCCCTTCATAAATGTTACTTTGCTCACACTCCAACAGCACATCAAGTATTAAAAACCATTTGTCTCCATTCACTCCTATCAAACACGCTCACGCATGCCTGCTGGAAGTCCAAGCCCCTCGCACACAAAACCTCCTTTACCCCCTCCCTCCAACCCTTCCTAGGCCGACCCCTACCCCGCCTTCCTTCCACTACAGACTGATACACTCTTGAAGTCATTCTGTTTCGCTCCATTCTCTCTACATGTCCAAACCACCTCAACAACCCTTCCTCAGCCCTCTGGACAACAGTTTTGGTAATCCCGCACCTCCTCCTAACTTCCAAACTACGAATTCTCTGCATTATATTCACACCACACATTGCCCTCAGACATGACATCTCCACTGCCTCCAGCCTTCTCCTCGCTGCAACATTCATCACCCACGCTTCACACCCATATAAGAGCGTTGGTAAAACTATACTCTCATACATTCCCTCTTTGCCTCCAAGGACAAAGTTCTTTGTCTCCACAGACTCCTAAGTGCACCACTCACTCTTTTTCCCTCATCAATTCTATGATTCACCTCATCTTTCATAGACCCATCCGCTGACACGTCCACTCCCAAATATCTGAATACGTTCACCTCCTCCATACTCTCTCCCTCCAATCTGATATTCAATCTTTCATCACCTAATCTTTTTGTTATCCTCATAACCTTACTCTTTCCTGTATTCACCTTTAATTTTCTTCTTTTGCACACCCTACCAAATTCATCCACCAATCTCTGCAGCTTCTCTTCAGAATCTCCCAAAAGCACAGTGTCATCAGCAAAGAGCAGCTGTGACAACTCCCACTTTGTGTGTGATTCTTTATCTTTTAACTCCACGCCTCTTGCCAAGACCCTCGCATTTACTTCTCTTACAACCCCATCTATAAATATATTAAACAACCACGGTGACATCACACATCCTTGTCTAAGGCCTACTTTTACTGGGAAAAAATTTCCCTCTTTCCTACATACTCTAACTTGAGCCTCACTATCCTCGTAAAAACTCTTCACTGCTTTCAGTAACCTACCTCCTACACCATACACTTGCAACATCTGCCACATTGCCCCCCTATCCACCCTGTCATACGCCTTTTCCAAATCCATAAATGCCACAAAGACCTCTTTAGCCTTATCCAAATACAGTGGACCCCCGCTTAACGATCACCTCCAAATGCGACCAATTATGTAAGTGTATTTATGTAAGTGCGTTTGTACGTGTATGTTTGGGGGTCTGAAATGGACTAATCTACTTCACAATATTCCTTATGGGAAAAAATTCGGTCAGTACTGGCACCTGAACATAATACTGGAATGAAAAAAGTTCGTTAACCGGGGGTCCACTGTACTGTTCACTTATATGTTTTACTGTAAACACCTGGTCCACACACCCCCTACCTTTCCTAAAGCCTCCTTGTTCATCTGCTATCCTATTCTCTGTCTTACTCTTAATTCTTTCAATTATAACTCTACCATACACTTTACCAGGTACACTCAACAGACTTATCCCCCTATAATTTTTGCACTCTCTTTTATCCCCTTTGCCTTTATACAAAGGAACTATGCATGCTCTCTGCCAATCACTAGGTACCTTACCCTCTTCCATACATTTATTAAATAATTGCACCAACCACTCCAAAACTATATCCCCACCTGCTTTTAACATTTCTATCTTTATCCCATCAATCCCGGCTGCCTTACCCCCTTTCATTTTACCTACTGCCTCACGAACTTCCCTCACACTCACAACTGGCTCTTCCTCACTCCTACAAGATGTTATTCCTCCTTGCCCTATACACGAAATCACAGCTTCCCTATCTTCATCAACATTTAACAATTCCTCAAAATATTCCCTCCATCTTCCCAATACCTCTAACTCTCCATTTAATAACTCTCCCTTCCTATTTTTAACTGACAAATCCATTTGTTCTCTAGGCTTTCTTAACTTGTTAATCTCACTCCAAAACTTTTTCTTATTTTCAACAAAATTTGTTGATAACATCTCACCCACTCTCTCATTTGCTCTCTTTTTACATTGCTTCACCACTCTCTTAACCTCTCTCTTTTTCTCCATATACTCTTCCCTCCTTGCATCACTTCTACTTTGTAAAAACTTCTCATATGCTAACTTTTTCTCCCTTACTACTCTCTTTACATCATCATTCCACCAATCGCTCCCCTTCCCTCCTGCACCCACTTTCCTGTAACCACAAACTTCTGCTGAACACTCTAACACTACATTTTTAAACCTACCCCATACCTCTTCGACCCCATTGCCTATGCTCTCATTAGCCCATCTATCCTCCAATAGCTGTTTATATCTTACCCTAACTGCCTCCTCTTTTAGTTTATAAAAGAGATTTCTGGTGAAATATTTTTGTCAGTTAGACTTTACACCAGCCAACCAGAAATAAAATTTTATAAGATGTCATGTAGTTTTGAGAGACGTAAGGAAGAAACAGTCTAGCAATGTCTATCACTCTGAGAGTCAAAGGAAAATAGAGTGGTTTCACCAGTCTCTCAGGACGATGCATGTTTGTTGTACCCAGTATCAGAAGGACTGGGAGAAGGGTATTCCCCTCCTTTTAATTGAAGTGCGGGGAAGCACTCTGGAATCATTAAGTCATAGGCTAGGTGAAGATGGTGATGCTTTCCCCTCGGAGTTTTTTCTCAGTTTCAGAGATTGTTTGGCTAAGATGAGGTGGATGGTACCAGCGAACCAGCCTGCCAGTCTGACCAGGATGACGTGGGACCATGAGGTGGTGCTTCATGATCTGGAGGCTGGAGAGGAGGTGTTGGTACAGGAGGCGGCTCCTGGGAACGCTCTGATTAATAGTGAATGAATGGTACCTGCTGATGGGTGAGGTCTCTGATGAAAATAAGACCCACACACTGGGTCAGAAAAACGCGTGTGGTTACCTTTATCAGCAATCTGAAATGACTAATATTATGAAAGGTAAAGTACAAGTCTGAAGAGTGTACTTTTGATGTTGGTGTGGAAAAGCTTGATGCAGTGGCTCAACCACTATGGAACTTTGTAAATGAGTTTTATGACGTTAGAAAAGGGGGCATGAATCCTCATGAGGTAAATGTAGCTGATCAAATTCAGCAGGTTTTGGGTAGGATAAACTTAATTGAAAAGTGATGTATAACGTTGTGGGGAGAGATGCATATGGTGGACAAGGTGAATATTTTTTTATATTTTCACTGTACTCAGCCAGAGTCAGTGGACATTGCCTTTCAAGGGTGTCACACTAGATGACACTCTCAGCATGTTCACTGACTGCCGCAAAGTAAATTTGATAACTAAGTCTGAAAGGTTCCCTCTTATGAATAATTTCATTGATGTACTAGATGCAAAAGTTTTATGTGGCAGGGTTATTTAAATTCCATGACCCAGTGTGCCAGTTATATGTCTATGCTTGAAATTGTACTCTATAGGTACTTTAAATTTTGGATAACTTTAAATGTAATGTGAAATTGATATATACAGCCTGGGTTTTGCAAAATGATTATAGTGTTAGTGCTCGTGTAATGACTAGTCCCCAATGTTGCACTGCCGATTTTCTCTGCGAGTAGACGCCAGTTCTGCTGTTGTGTGCTGTGTCGCTGGAAAAAGCAGCAGGACGATTATTGCCAGTAAACTTAAAAGTCACCAAATAATTTATGCCACAACAGTAAAGGAGGATCTTGTTTTGTGTTGTTTGTACAGATTTTTTTTCAGTATAGTGATCACAGTTCTACATTTCCTTCACGTATACGCTGAGGTCAGTGGTCAGTACGCTGAGGTCAGTGGTCACGTGTGGTCATACCTGTCCTAAGCTGTCTGGGATTAGCGTGGGGTGTTACCTAGCACCATGGCTTGCTGTAGTGTTTTAAATTCTCAGGTTAAAGTGTTGAAGAAGGAGATTCTACTCCTTCAGGAGGAAAATAGGAGGCTGAAGCTTCGTCTAGATGGATTTGGAAGTGAGTGTGGGATGGTGGTAGCTGGTGAGGAGAAAAAAGTTTCCAGCAGCAATTTGGAGAGTGGCAGCCGCTTTAAGTGGCAAGTGGTTTACAATTCAGGAAGAGATGATAAAGAAGGTTAATAGGGAAGATGTGAAGGTAGGAAATCAATTCTCTGTTCTCCAGGACGAGTGTACTTTAGTGGTTAGTGAGATTACAGGTACCACTGACTCCCCTGCTTATCAAGGTAAGAATATTCTGATTGTGGGAGATTCTCAGGTAAGATATATGGACCATGCTTTTTGTAACAGAGACTGAAAGGTCAGACAGAGGGTGTGTCTACCAGGAGCTGGTGTTGGTGACATAGTCAGCAGGTTGGATAATATTATGTCAGGCAATGGGAACAAGCCCATTATCTGTCTTAGTGCTGGTGGAAATGACATTGGGAATGGCAGGAGACAGGAGCTGCTGGATAAGTATAGGTCAGCCATAGATGTAGTCAGGTCTAAGGAAGGGATCCCAATCATATATAGCATCTTGCCTAGAAGGGTAATTGGCAATGAATGGATGTCTAGGGCAATTGGTATAAATTGCTGGCTGGACAGGTACTGCAAGGAACTTCCAATCCCATTCATTGATAACTGGGACAGATTCTATGGCAAGCATGATATGTATGCAAGGGCTGGGGTTCATCTCTCTAGGGCTGGATGGTTGCATTAGCCAATTCGATTGAGGGGGTCGTTGATGACTTGTCTAGGACTTTAAACTGATAGATTATAGAGGTATGGGTGTCTGTGGGAAACAATCAGGCTGCAGTACTAGGGTTGAAAACGGCAGATATAACCAGGATACCTCAGGAATATGTTTAAAAGATAATATTCAAAATAAAGTTGCTAGTAAAGACAAATCAATTGATCAACAAACAATGAGAGATAGTAGAGGGCAACGAGTGACTACCTCCCTTAAGGTTTACTATACAGATAGTAGAAGTCTAAGAAATTAGATGAGCTAAGATTACTTGCAAGTGCAGGTAATATAGATATTGCTATAACAGAGACCTGGTTCAACTTGAAAGATAGAGAAATACCTTCTGAATGCAACATACAGGGTTATAAACTATTCCATACTGATAGGGTCAACAGGAAGGGTGGTGGTGTGGCGATTTAAGCCAGAGATAATTTAAATTGTTGTGTTAGACAAGATATAAGGTTAGAAACATCGGACACAGAATCTGTTTGGCTACAGTTTCTCGAGGGTCGTGAAAAGTTAATTTTGGGTGTGGTTTATAGGCCCCCAAACCTTGATAGAGAGTGCAGTAAGCTGCTATGGGACGACATTCATAAGGCATCTAGATTTGCAAATGTTGTGTTAATGGGAGATTTTAACTTTAGACAAATTGATTGGAACAATGTGACAAGAAATCTTGAGTCTAGTGGCTTTCTTGATACGGTTCAGGATTGCTTTTAAAAACAGTTTGTGACAGAGCCTACTAGAGGAAACAATCTACTTGACTTGGTTCTTGCCAACAAAGAATCACTAGTTAATAATCTTGAGGTTAATGGTAAGCTTGGGGAAAGTGATCACAAATCACTTAGCTTCAATATATCATGGAGTTACCTGAATAACTGCAATCAAATCTCTGTCCCAGACTTTCGCTTGGTTGATTTCAAGGGACTGAAAAATTACTTGGGTGGGCTAAATTGGGATGTCCTGACAATGGGTCCTGTAGGTGATCTTGGTTGTCAGTATGATGTTTATCAGAGAATAGTTCTAGCTGCCCAGACAACTTTTGTTCCGAGTAGGGAAATTAGATCTAACAAAAATGATCCCAACTCGATGAACAATAGATTAAAACATCTCATTGGTCAAAAGAGAGGCATATATAGACGTATCAAAAGAGGAGATGGGCAGTTAAGAAATCAATATATTCAATTAAAGAGAGAAATAAAAAAAGGAATAAGAAAAGCAAAAAGGGATTATGAGGCTAAGGTCGCAAGGGATTCAAAGACTAACCCAAAAGAGTTCTTTCAGGTATACAGAAGTAAGATTTGAGACAAGATAGGCCCACTTAAGAGCAGCTTAGGTCAGATCACTGACAGTGATAAGGAAATGTGTGAAATTTTCAATTCTTACTTCCTCTCAGTTTATACTCAGGAAGATACTAGCGAATTTCCAGATATAATAGATTATGTAGAACAGGACGATAATAAACTATGCACAATTGTGGTAACTAGTGACATGGTCCTCAGACAAATAGAGAAATTAAAACCTAACAAATCCCCAGGTCCTGATGAACTGTTTGCAAGGGTGTTAAAGGAATGTAAAGAGGAACTTAGCATACCTTTGGCTAATCTTTTTAACATATCACTACAAACTGGCATAGTGCCTGATAAATGGAAAATGGCAAATGTAATACCTGTTTACAAGGCAGGTGACAGGTCCTTGGCTTCGAACTATAGACCAATAAGCCTTACCTCCATAAAGAGAAAATTTATGGAATCAATAATTACCGAAGCAATCGTAGCCATCTCGAAAGGCATACGAATTTACTAGCTTTTTTCACTAAGGTGTTTGAGGAGGTAAATCATGGTAATGAATTTGGTATTGTGTATATGGACTTCAGTAAGGTTTTCGATAGAGTTCCACATCAGAGGCTATTGAGGAAACTTAAGGCACACGGAATAGGAGAAATTTTTTCCTGGGTTGAGGCATGGTTGACGAATGGGCAGCAGAGAGTTTGCATAAATGGGGAGAAATCAGAATGGGGGCACGTCACAAGCGGTGTTCCACAGGGGTCAGTGTTGGGCCCCTTGTTCACAATCTACATAAACGACATAGATGAGGGAATAAGCAAATTTGCTGATGACACCAAAATAGGCCGTCCAATTCATTCAATTGAGGACATTAGAGCACTCCAGGATTATTTGAATAGACTAATGCAGTGGTCGGAGAAGTGGCAGATGCAGTTTAATATAGACAAATGCAAAGTTCTAAATGTTGGAGAGGAAAATAACCATGCCACATATAAACTAAATAATGTAGATCTTAATAATATGGATTGCGAAAAGGATTTAGCAGTAATCTGAAACCAGGACAACAGTGCATTAGTGTTCGCAATAAAGCTAACAGAATCCTTGGCTTCATAGCAAGAAGTATAAATAATAGGAGTCCTCAGGTTGTTCAACTCTATATATCTTTGGTTAGGCCTCATTTAGATTATGCTGTGCAGTTTTGGTCACCTTATTACAGAATGGATGTAAATGCATTGGAAAACGTACAAAGGAGGATGACAAAGTTGATCCCCTGTATCAGAAATCCCTATGAGGATAGACTGAGGTGAGGGCCCTGAACCTGCACTCTCTAGAAAGGCGTAGAATTAGGGGTGATATGACTGAGGTGTATAAATGGAAAACAGGAATTAATAAAGGGGATGAAAATAGCGTGCTAAAAATATCTAACATAGACAGAACTCGCAGCAATGGCTTTAAATTGGAAAAATTCAGATTCAGGAAGGATATAGGAAAGCACTGGTTTGGTAATAGAGTTGTGGATGAGTGGAACAAACTCCCAAGTACCGTCATAAACACCAAGACGTTGTATAGTTTTAAAAATAGGTTGGATAAATACATGAGTGGGTGTGGGTGGGTGTGAGTTGGACCTGACTATCTTGTACTACTAGGTCGGAGACACTGCTCCCTAAAGTGACGTGTCTGACCTCACTATGTCAAGGCTTAAACCGGTACGAGAATTGGAGCTGCCTCGCATGGGCCAGTAGGCATGTTGCAGTGTTCCTTCTTTCTTATGTTCTTATGTTACCGAGGAACCACACTCAAATGCTCACTTTGGTGATTCATTATGTGAAGGGGAAAGAGACTGTGGTTGCTTATGTATTTTCTCGTGTGAACTGTACATAATGTGGTGTAGACATTTATCTTCTCTCGTTTTGAAGTGGTTGCAGTAGGTGAGTAGATGGCTTTCTGACCACCTAATGGACTGAAGCTCGGTGAGCTGGTGGAAGGAGTATCAGATTTCCCAAGAGTGTAAGTGTTTTTAGTGGTAGTCAGGTCAGTACATGCCTAGGTAAGGTGTGCTAACATAAGGTGTGGGCAGTGAGTCACACATTGCGTCATTATATACTGGAGTGTGATCAAATTAATGAATTTAGAAACAACTCACTCAGAAATGTTCAAGAAATGGCAAAGTATTTTATCCACAGTGGTATATTACAGACCATTCTGGAGAAATACCCTGACTTTGCTAGCTGTAAATAATGCATTACCATGTGTGTGTGTGTGTGTGTGTGTGTGTGTGTGTGTGTGAGTGTGAGTGTGTGTGTGTGTGTGTGTGTGTGTGAGTGTGTGTGTGTGTGTGTGTGTGTGTGTGTGTGTGTGTGTGTGTGTGTGTGTGTGTACTCACCTATTTGTACTCACCTATTTGTGGTTGCAGGGGTCGAGTCTTAGCTCCTGGCCCCGCCTCTTCACCGGTTGCTACTGGGCCCTCTCTCTCCCCGCTCCATGAGCTTTATCAAACCTCGTCTTAAAACTGTGTATGGTTCCTGCCTCCACTACGTCATTTTCTAGGCTATTCCACTGCCTTACAACTCTATGACTGAAGAAATACTTCCTAATATCTGACTCATTTGTGTCTTCAACTTCCAATTGTGGCCTCTTGTTTCTGTGTCCCTCCCTGGAACATCCTGTCTTTGTCCACCTTGTCTATTCCACGCAGTATTTTATATGTCGTTATCATGTCTCCCCTGACCCTCCTGTCCTCCAGTGTCGTCAGGCCGATTTCCCTTAATCTTTCTTCATAGGACATTCCCCTTAGCTCTGGAACTAACCTTGTCGCAAACCTTTGTACTTTCTCTAGTTTCTTGACGTGCTTTATCAAGTGCGGGTTCCAAACAGGTGCTGCATACTCCAGTATGGGCCTGACATACACGGTGTACAGTGTCTTGAACGATTCCTTACTAAGGTATCGGAATGCTGTTCTCAGGTTTGCCAGGCGCCCATATGCTGCAGCAGTTATCTGGTTGATGTGTGCTTCTGGAGACATGCTCGGTGTTATACTCACCCCAAGATCTTTCTCCTTGAGTGAGGTTTGCAGTCTTTGGCCACCTAGCCTATACTCGGTCTGTGGTCTTCTGTGCCCTTTCCCTATCTTCATGACTTTGCATTTGGCAGGATTAAATTCGAGAAGCCATTTGCTGGACCAGGTGTCCAGTCTGTCCAGGTCTCTTTGAAGTCCTGCCTGGTCCTCATCAGATTTAATTCTCCTCATTAACTTCACATCATCTGCAAACAGGGACACTTCTGAGTCTAACCCTTCCATCATGTCGTTCACATATACCAAAAATAGCACTGGTCCCAGGACCGACCCCTGTGGGACCCCGCTCGTCACAGGTGCCCACTGTGATACATCATTACGTACCATGACTCGTTGTTGTCTCCCTGTCAGGTATT
>NC_069415.1:42773759-42883759 GCF_026875155.1 Cherax quadricarinatus
TTACCTTTGTAAATTGTGAGTTCATTACCTTTGTAAATTGTGAGTTCATTACCTTTGTAAATTGTGAGTTCATTACTTTTGTAAATTGTGAGTTCATTACCTCTGTAACTTGCTCAGCTATCAAAACTTTGGAGTTCAGTCCCTGGACCAATTATGTACCTCTGTAATCTTTTGACTACCACCCACAGGATGGGTATGGGGTGCATAATAAACATATTAAACTAAACTAAACTAACAGTGAGGCCTCATCTGTGTAATATTGGTGTATGGACTGTCAGATCAAAGGTAGTGGTACAGTGTTGGCGGTGAAGCCTCACCATTTTTGGGTGACGAATAATGATCCTGTGTGTTTTGTGTGTTGTGTTTCTCCAGGATCCACCTGTTTTTTTGGATCACCAAGTGGGGTGACTCCAGGGTTCCTTGGAATGACAGTGTAGGTGAAGGCCTGGGAGGCCTACCTTTTGAGGGGTCAATTGTGATGACTCTAGTGTGTTTTTCAAAGCCACAGTCCCGCCGACAAAATTTATATGTAGCTAACTACCCAGTTTTGAAGTCTGGTAATCTTCCCTCCCACTGGGAAGAGATACTTCATCTCTACAGAGCATGACCTTAAAACATTCCTAAGTGAGACTGGACTAACAGAATCAGAGTAAAGTGCAGATAATACCCACAGTCCACCGTTAGTGTTATATTGTCATAAATTTATGCCCCCCTAAAATTCTAATACCCCAACTACTTTTGATTGTCATTGTTGTATTCAACGACCATTCTACCTCATAGTCTTAATTGTTTAATATCTACAGAATCTATCTCCTTTTTTACAACTTACCGCATCACTGTTCTATCTTATTTTATTATAAACTAGCCATAACTTGTCCTCAATAATTCTACCTCACTTTAAGAAATACTCAATTGCCAAATTTTATTCTAAAATCCCTATTATTGCCCAATTTTGCTTTAAACTATATTGATCAAACTTATTGTAAACTTCTTTTATTGACCATTTTATTCTATACTTTTTTAAACTAGTATTTTCAACTACAACTTTTATATTATCCTGTCTACCATCTTATTAGCATATAACCAAGTCATTGCCATTTTTATTTTTATAATTTTTTTTATTATTCTTTTGCTACCTTAACTTGTGTATTTTATCCTGTCAGTTTAAATCTAGTTATACTCTAATTCTTGTAAACAACTTATATAAGACCTTAGTGCAATTACAATTGAGAGTCTTGTTCCTTTATTATATTATTAGATTAATCACAGTTTTACTCTAGCTCATTCTAGCTCAATACACATAGTCAGCACCAAATTCACTATATTAGACCATAGTGCAATTACTAGTGAGAGACTGGTGCTATTTTTAATTTGTATTTTTATATTATTAGATTAAACCTAGTTGTACTATAGCTCATTCTAGCTCAAAACATAGACTCCACAAAAGTCATTATATTAGACCTTAGTGCAATTCAAGTGAGTCTTGTTCTATTTTTAATTTGTATTTTTACATTATTAGTTTATACCTAGTTGTACTGTAGTTCATTCCAGCACAACACATAGACAACATCAACTTCATTGTGTGTAGTAGTGACTATACTCTATACAACCAAAATACTCTAGCTATATACTTGTCCAAACTTCCCACCACTACAGATATCAGTACTAGAACTCAACACACAACTCAGGATATAAATAACCATAATTTTAAACCTAGAAGATGATTGATCACGTTGACCCTGATCTAAACCTCCATAATCTGACACCCAATCAAAACCTATTGGAAAGTAACTGCCTTTATTACACAGCATCACAAGCCAGCACTATCCTAAACAATGCTAAAAGTCTATCAGTACTTAATTACAACATCAGGTCCTTAAGCAAACACTGTGATGACCTCCTGGCACTCCTTGAATCACTAAGACACCCGTTCTCCTGCATTATTCTTACTGAGACCTGGCTTAAGCAGGACACAATAGATATCTACCCTCTACCCGAATACACAACAATTCACAACTGCAGACCAAACCAAGTTGGGGGTGGTATTGCAATCTATTACTCTAACCAATTATCTTGTATTAGCACCACTTGCTTTAGTGATGAATATGGGGAATACATTTTTGCTAATTTTACTGTAAAAAACCGTAAGACACCTATAACAATCGGTGCCATTTACCGGATACCTCACACAAACATCCCAAATTTCAGTGAGAAATTAAAGTCACTAATAACAAACAGACAAATGAATAAGCACCACCTTCTCTTAGCTGGAGACTTCAACATCAACCTTGGCATACTAGATGATCAGCCTGTAACTGATTTCATCAACAATATGAACAACACACTTCTCATACCAACAATAACTAAACCAACCAGGCTCACTGAGACAAGTGCAACCATAATAGACCACATATGGACCAATATACTAGCCCCCCCCTTCAATCAGGGATAATCACAGATAGCACTACAGACCACTACCCAACCTTCCTCTTAACAAACATTAGTAAACCACCACTTGAATACAACAAAGTCTCATTTAGACTCCATGATGAGGCCTCAATAAGGAAGTTCACAGCTGACTTAGAGACTGTTGACTGGCCTACAGAATTCTCCAAGGCCAATGGTATTGATGACTGGACAGACATTTTTCTTAACAAATTACTTAGACTATACAACAAACATTGCCCATGGCTAACCAGCACAATTCTGAAATCCATTGACAAGAAACACCAATATGAAAAGCAATATAGACAGGGCTTAATACACAAAGATATTCTTAAACACTATTCATCAGTTCTCACCAAAGTAATAAAGAAAGCCAAACAACTATACTACTCCAGTAGATTCGCAGACACTAGAGGAGATATAAAAAAGATCTGGAAAACACAACTCTCTCAGATTCTAGGGACCCACAAACTGAAAAAAAACAAGAATATTGTCCTAACTAAACCTAATGAAACACCACTACTCCCACTGACACAGTAACAAGAAAAACAACTTTAAACCATGGATCAAATCTTCCCAAATAAAATCCCACATCCCAATGCCACCCGGGGGTTACCTAGGGGGAATTTCCCAAAATTTCCTTTATCTTGCACCAAGGCCCCACGGAAGTCACCGAATTAAAAGCATTAAAAATAACTCGGGAATCTGTCTCAGCCCCACCTTTTACTGTAAAAAGCGAGCGGCCCATGTCCTTTACATGGTTTTTTCTTACTTTTTAAAAGTCATAGAAACTACACCTTCCGAAACTATCAAGATGGGAAGGGTTACACCAATACTAAAGGTGGGTTTCCCCACGACTTAAAAACTTAGGCCAATTTTCAAACTTACCATTGCTATCCAAAAACTTTTAGAAATGTGCACAGGAGACTATATTCATTTTAAAGGCACAAAACAACTCAACCCTGCCCCCTTTTGGGTTCGGAAAAATAAAAACACAATGATGCAATATAAAAATGCTAGATCTGCTTTACACAGCATTGGAAAATAAGGAATATCCCCTAGGAATTTTTTTTTGACCTAGAAAAGTTTTGACACAGTAGCCCCCGACATCCTAACTCCACAAACTTGCCTTATGGGTATAAGGGCCATGCACTTGCTTATTTCAAATCTTTCCTTCGAACAGGTTCAGTATGTCACCATTAAAAAATGCACAACAAAACGGCCCCTTTATAGGAGTTTCCCCAGGAAAGTGTCCCTTGGGCCCCCGCCATCCCCATATACATCAAGATTTCCCAAAAGTATCCCCAACACCCGAAACCCTTCTCTTTGCTGACGAACGATTATGTATATCTCACCCTAATCTTGCCACCCTCAACACCATTGTTAAAGAGGGTGATCAAATTTGACTTGGATGACAGCCAAAAAACTTAACTTAACACTGACAAAACCAAATTATTTTTTTGGGAGGTATGGGGCCTGTGGGGAGCAGCGCAGGATAAAAATGCACCCCTCTAGGGGGCCCCTTTAAAATTTGAATTTCAGCTATCATAATTTGGGTCCATCACTGGACCCATTATGTACCTTTGTAATCTTTTGACTACCCCCCCCAAAGGGGGAGGGGGTTGGGGCATAAAAAAAGATATTAAACTAAAGTGTGGGGTGGGGTGTTGGTGTGTGGTGTTGTGTGTGTGTGTTTTTGGTGTGTGGTGTGTGGTGTGTGGGGTGGGGGTGTGGTGTGTGGGGTGTGTTGTGTGTGTGTGTGTGTGTTGTGTGTGTTGTGTGTGTGTGTTGTGTGGTGTGTGTTGTGACTCAACAACAAATTTGCCCAATAACTGTACAGGGTGCCCGGGGTGGGGAAAAGTGTGAATTGCTCATTACTCTATAATTTGTTCATGATTGTACTGAAAAAAAGTAATAACCATTCTACGAATTCTTACCTTTGTAATTTGTGGCTCTTTCCCTTTTGTACCTAGTTAGCTATAAAAAACTTTGGGGGGGCCCGTCCCGGGACCTTACGTACCTCTGTAATCTGTAAATACCTTGTGCTTGTCGTGTGACCGGGGACCTACCTGGATTTTCTTACCTTTGTAAATTGTGAGTTCCCCTTTGTAAATTGTGATTTTCATTACCTTTGTAAATTTGTGAGTCCTTTATTTTTTAAATTTGTGAGTTCTTACCTCTGTAACTTGTCAGCTATCAAAATTTGGGTTCAGTCCCTGGCCCAATTATGTACCTTGTTTTTTTTGACACCACCCACAGGAGGGGTATGGGGGCAAAATAAACTATTAAACTAAACTAAACAACGTGAGGCCTCATCTGTGAAATTTTTGGTTTGTAGGGACTTCGATCAAAGGTAGTGGTACAGTGGGGCGGTGAAGCCTAAATTTTTTGGGTACGAATAGATCCTGTTGTTTTGTGTTTGGGTTTTTTCCCCGGTCCCCCTGTTTTTTTGGTCCCCAAGTGGGGGACCCAGGGTTCCTTGGAATGACAGTTTTTAGGTAAAGGCCTGGGAGGCCTCCCTTTTTGGGGGTCAATTGTGTGACTTGTGTTTTTTTTCAACCACAGTCCCGCCGAAAAATTTTTATATGTAGCAAATCCCCATTTTAAAAGTCTGGAATCTTCCCTCCCACTGGGAAGAGATATTCATCTCTACAGGCAGATTTTAAAAATTCCTAAGGACTGGACAAAACGAATGGGAAAAAAGTGCAGAAAAACCCACTCCACCGTTATTTTTATTGTCATAAATTTTTTTGCCCCCCAAAAAATTTTCTAATCCCCCAATATTTTGATTGTCATTTTTGTATTAAACGACCATTCTACCCATAGTCAAATTTGTTTAATTTTTCTACGAATTATTTTTTTTTTACAACTTACCGCATCACTGTTTATCTTATTTTATTTTAAACAGCCATAACTTGTCCTCAATAATTTCCCTCACTTTAAAAAATACTCAATTCCAAATTTTATTCTAAATCCCTATTTTTCCCCCAAATTTTGCTTTAAAAACATATGTAAAAATTTTTGTAAACTTCTTTTATTGACCATTTTATTCTATATTTTTTTAAATAGTATTTTAACTAAACTTTTATATTATCCTGAAACCATCTTATTACATATAAAAAAGTCATTGCCTTTTTATTTTTATAATTTTTTTTTTTTTCTTTTTGCTACCTTAATTTGTGTATTTTATCTGTCTTTAAATCTATTATACTCAATTTCTTTAAAAACTTATTTTAAGACCTTAGTGAAATTTACAAGGGGGTCTTGTTCCTTTATTATTTATTGATTTTTCACAGTTTTACTCTAGCCATTCTAGCTCAATCAATAGTCGCACCAAATTCACTTTTTGCCATATGCAATTACTTGAGAGGACGGGTGTATTTTAATTTGTTTTTTATATTATTAGTTTAAAACCCTAGTTGTACTATAGCTCATTTAGCTCAAAACATGACTCCCCAAAAGTCATTATATTAGCCCTTTTGCAATTCAAGTGAGTTTTGTTCTTTTTTTAATTTGTATTTTTACTTTTATTTTTACCTAGTTTTTCTTGTTCACCAGCAAAACACATGACAACATCAATTTTCATTGTGTGTAGTAGGGACATACTTTATAAAACCCAAAATATCTAGCTATATCCTTGCCCAAAACTTCCCCCCATTACAGATATCGTACTAGAACCAACACCAATCGGGAAATTAAATAACCAAATTTTTAAAACCCTGAAGATGATTGATCACGTTGCCCCTGATCAAAAAACCTCCATAATCTGACCCCCAATCAAAACCTTTTGGAAATAACTCCCTTTATTCACAGCACACAAGCCGCACTATCCTAAAAAAAGCCAAAAAGCTATCAGTACTTAATTACAACATCAGGCCTTTAAAGCAAACACTGTGATGACCCTGGCACTCCTGAACACTTAAAAACCACCCTTTTCCCCTGCTTATTTTTACTGAGACCTGGTTTAAGCGGACAAAATGATATTTTCCCCTTACCCGAAACACAACAATTCAAAAATGAAACCCAAACCAATTTGGGGGTGGTTTTGCAATTTTACTCAAAACCCTTTATCTTGTATTGCCCCACTTGCTTTAGTGAAAATGGGGAATACATTTTTGCTAATTTTAAAACTGTAAAAAACCGAAGACCCCAAACAATGGGTCCCTTTTTTTTTCCCGGAACCTCACAAAAAAATCCCAAATTTCATGAAAATTAAAGTCACTAATAAAAAAACAGAAAAATGATAAGCACCCCTTTCTTGCGGGACTTCAACTACCTTGGCATACTAATGAACCCTGTAACTGTTTCATAAAAATTTGAACAACACACTTCTCATCCAACAAAAACAAAACCCAAACCCAGGCTCACTGAGACAAGTGAAACCCTTAATAGCCCAAATATGGCCCAAATATACTACCCCCCCCCTTAATCGGGGTAATCACAGATAGCACTACAGACCATACCCAACCTTTTTTAAAAAACATTGAAAACCCACCACTTAAATCAACAAAGTCTCATTTGACTCCATGTGAGGCCTCAAAAAGGAAGTTCCAAGTGATTAGAACGTTACTGGCCTACAAAATTTCCCCAAAGGCCAGGTTGATGATGGACGGGACATTTTTTTAACAAATTTATTTTTAGACTTCAACAAACATTGCCCGGGGCTAACCACAATTCTGAAACCCATTGACAAGAAACACCAATATGAAAAGCAATATAGACGGGCTTAATACACAAAGAATTTTAAACATTCTTCGTTCCACCAAAGTAATAAAAAAACCCAAACAAATACTACCCCAGTGATTCGCGGGGACCGAGGAGTATAAAAAGATCGGGAAAAACAAAAACCTTCAGTTTTGGGGCCCACAAACTGAAAAAAAAAAAGAATATTGTCCTAACAAAACCTAATGAAACACCACTACTCCCACTGACACAGAAACAAGATAAACAACTTCTAAACCCATAGGTTTAAATCTTGCCAAAAAAACCCCAATACCAATGCCCACCCGGGGGATTACCAAATGGGAATTTCCCAAATTCCTTCTATTTTGCCCCAACTGGCCCACGGAAGTCACCGAGATTAAAATCATTAAAAAAACTCGGGAATCTGTCTCATGTCCCCCTTTACTTAAAAAGGAGCGGCCCTTTCCTTTCACATGGTTTTTTCTTATTTTTTAAAAGTCATAGAAACTACCCCCCCGAAACTCCCAAAAGAGGGAAAGGGTTACACCAAATCTTAAAGGTGGTTCCCCCTACAACTTAAAAACTTTGGGCCAAATATCAAACTTACCATTGTATCCAAAATCTTTGAGCCCTGTGCACAGGAGACTATATTCTTTTATAAGGGCAAAAAAACATACTCAACCCCGCCAAATTTTGGATTGGGGAAAAATAAAAGCACTAATGATGAAATATAAAAATGCTAGATCTGCTTTCACAGCATTGGAAAATAAGGAAATCCACTAGGAATTTTTTTTGACCAAAGAAAAGTTTTGACACAGTAGCCAAACATCCTACTCCCAAACTTGACCATTAGGGTTTAAAAGGGCCCAGACTTGCTTATTTAAAACTTACCTTCGAACGGGATCATTGTCACCATTAAGACATCATAACAACACGGCCTTGTTTACGGAGTTCCGGGGGAAGTGTCCTTGTCCCCTGCTACCCTATATACATCAAGATTTTCCAAACGTATCCCAACACTGAAACCCTTCCCTTTGCTGACGAACGATTATGTTATCTCACCCAACTTGCCACCCTCAACACCATTGTTAAGAGGAGTGATCAAAATTTTGACTTGGATGACAGCCAAATAAACTTAACTTAACACTGACAAAAACCATATATTTGTTAGGTTAGGGTCCTGGGGGGAGCAGCAGCGGGTTAATGCACCACCTCAGGGGCCCTTAACAACAACAACAGTTTGGGTGTGTCAGGGGCACAACACAGGGTGTGTGATTTCTCCTATTTACCATTTTCAGCGATGCATTTTAATGGTGAGTTTAAATATGTGGCCTGTATTTAATTTTTCTTTGAATATAAAGCATCCCACCCCCTGTAAAGCCATTATAGAGTATGTCTTAAATATTTTTTTGTTGCAGAAGTACTTGAAGATTCTTGTTCAAAAAAGCCTAGATTTTAAGGGCCTGTTTTTCTATCAAAACAATTTTTTGAACTTTGAATCCTGGGCTACCTGGGGGTGATCCGCGCTAACTACAACAACAGGGAGCTTTTACTAAAAACCGGGAAGGCTAATGTGACCCCAGTTATCAAGGTGCTCAGGAATGGAAGCAGGTTTTAAAACTTTCGAAAACTTCTTGGGAGCCTTCCAAAAGAAGATCTAGAAAAACTAAGTTGTCACCCCAATTTTGTTCACCAAAAAATATATGAGGCTATTTTGATGTAATCCCTACGAAGTGCTATAAAACCCCCTAAATTCGTATTTTAAACCCTACAAATAAATCTTTGCCGCACGCCTTGCAACTCCCCGCCGCAATTGTGGTTTTAGAGGAAATTTTCAAGCACTGAAAATTTTTTGGAAAGGCTGTCATTTCCCAAAGCGTGACAGCTCTCAGTTTTGTGAAGACCCCCTCGGGGGATGCTTTTATCAGGGCCTGCAATCCCCAAATAAAAGGGCCCGGGTTTATTGGAGAATAAAACTTCGACTTAGCCGCTCCCTTTACCAGGAAAGAGCTCTAGTTCCCCAAAAGAATTCTGAAGTATACAGTCCCACTCCCTTTCTCGAGGGGTAAGTGCTGCAATTCCTGACTAAGACCTTGAATGAAGTTACTGGGGAACCTGCCTCAGTGACAGCAGAGCAGGTACGGGTGTTTTTTTTTGGGGGTTTTTCAAGACATCCACATCCAAAGTGTCCTGCCGTGAAGCAATGTGCCATAAATGCACAAGAAAAAGGCCTTGTTTAAAATATGTCGTCTAATGCATCAACAAGAGCAGTGTTTAAAATTCCGTGATCATGGGCTTAGCAAAAGTGACTTCTGCGGTCTCCAAAATTACTGTCAAAGGCAGTTTGGAAAAATATTCATAAAGGAACAGAAGAGAGGGCTTTTTGATAGTGGCAGCTCAGAGAGTTTCATCAAACCCTTTCTTTGTTAAAGGGTTCCCCTTGACTCACATCTTATTTTCCGTTTCCTGGGATCAAATCTCCTCTTTCAGACCTTAGGGTTTTGTAAGGTAAAACTCAGATTAATGGAAAGGATTATCAAGATGTACATTTGCTATTCTGCACAATGTGCTTGATTTATCCTTGGGAGGCTTTAGAACTGCATGGTATGTCACCAACATATGGAGGTGAAGCCTCCTTGTTTTCTGGGACTAGCACTTTTTAAGGGGAGACCCCCCAAAGCGTTTGCAAAACTTCCCCGGATTCCATCCTATATCGCTAAGTCACGGGTATTTTTGGGACGGAGTTATTTAGAAAGAAAATAGAGGGCTGAAGGGGGGTATTTTAGAACCGGTGATTTCCCCTTGGGGGTGCACGTTGTTTTGTTTAAAAATGGTTATGGAAACGGGACTGGGGTTTCGATTTCTCTGAACAATCAAAAAATTTACACTTTTTGTTTGGGTACCCCCCCACCCCGAATTGACATACAGTGAAAAAAATTGTCAGTACTACGGGTTTTCACAATTGATTTCAGGTGCCTTCACAAGTCCCTATAAGGAAAAAGAAGATAAACCCTACACAGGTTTTGGGTATGATGGCCTGTATCAGTTTACCAGAGTCCCTTTTGGAGTCCCAATGGGGTACTGCTTCCAACGAATTTGGGTTCAAATCATTCAGGAAAAGCAACCATGGGAAACCTACGGTATTTAGATAAGTTACCATTTGTGGCAAGACCCAGGGGGAACATGATGCAAACCCTTTTAAGTTTTTGGAAAACCGCCAAGAAAAAAAATATCAATTTTCAAAGAGGAAAAGTGCACTTTTTTTAACTAAAGGCTTAGCATCCTTGGGTTTTGTGTGGAAGGAGGTTCAAAATTCCCCCACCCTGAACAGCCTCTAGGGAATTCCCAAAGCCTCAAGACAAAAGCACCCGAAAAACCTTGGTCTCTTTGCTTATTACCACAAGGATCTAAAATATTTAAGTAAAGTCCGCCCCTTGGTGCTACCACATTTTGTGACAAAAGGAAACAGAAGCCGCTTTCCATACTCCAAACAGGACATTGAAAACTAGTAGTTAAGCCCTTGTGAGTCCCTACCCTTCGAAGTGGAAAAGGATGCATCTCATTCCCTTGCTGCGTCTTATCTTGGGGAGGACGACCGTAGCCTTCTTTTGAGAATTTTCGGGTCAGAGAAATGTTTCTGCTGTAGAAAAGGAAGCCCAGGCATATAGAAGCAGTTCGCCCTGAGGATTATTTAATGGTGACATTTCCCAAAAAGGACGACCCAACGGTGGATGTTTTTTGTTGACAAGAGGCCAAAATGGGTAAAAAATGACAAGATTTTACGCTGGGGAGGAACTAGTGTTAGCTTTGATATTCTGTACCGCCGGGGGCAAGAGAAATCTCCCCCTGATGCATTCTTAGGGCCCCCGTGGAGCCTGTCATGATTTGCAATACCTCAGCTCCCACAAAGGGTTTGTGCACCCCGGTTTTACGCCTGTACCCTTTTTTCAAATCAAAGAACTGCCCCACTCAGTGGAAGATGGCACAAGTATCAGAGCATGCAGAGTATGTGCAGAGTGCAAGCCCAAAATTTTATCAGCCCGAGAAGACTCATTCAAAAATCCACCCACCTTTCGAAAGTTGAATATGATTTCAAAGGACCCCTACCAAGTAAAAAGGGATTTCCTTAAATAGTAGATGAAAATTTTCAAAGGGTTTCCCTTTTTATTCCCCCGTGCAAATATGGCTGCTTCAACTGTTTTTAGTTTCTTTACAGTTTTTCTCATTTTTTGGGATGCCCGTTATATCCTTTTAGACAGGGGATCCTGTTATGAGTAAGAACTTCAGGGGGTTTTTGGTAGCAAAAGGGATTGCCTGAGCGAACAACAAGTACAAAACCCCCAGGCAATGGGGCAAGTGGAGCGGTTCAATGGTAATATGGAAGGGTTACAATGCATTAAAATCGCGAATCTACCTGTTTAACAAAGGCAAATGCCCCACCTGATGCTCTTTACTTTTTTAACACGCCTTCACAGCTACTAAGCAACCCCCATGAAAGACTCCAATAAATTTACGTCGTTCCTTACGGGAGCCTCCCGGCCCCCTTGGTTATGTATCCGGACCCGTTCTCCCGGAGTCACCGTAGGGTGAACAAGACGGATTCCCTTTTGTGGAAAAGGTAGAGCCCCGCAAGCTAATCCACATTACGCCCACATTCGCTACCCCAAAAGGTGAAAGATAATATCTACAAGACTTTAAAAAAATTGAAATCCCCCATTAGTGTGGAATTCAAAAACCAATAGAAGTGAAAAATGCTTTGTTTTCCGGAAGCCCTTAGACTACCCTATGGAAATAGAGGATTCTGTCCCGCAGTTAATCAAACCCGCGGAAAATATCGAACCGGTGAAGAGGCCAAAAGGGGTACGAAGGTCGGGACGTGTACTCCCCACCTAACATTTTTGGGGATTACTGTCTTGATATTTTAGAAGGGGGAGATTGTAGTGATACTGGTCCTGTGGGGACACAGAGGATAAACGCACCACCTCTAGGGGCCCTTAACAACAACAAAGTTTGGTGGTGTCATGGGGACTTACACATGGTGTTGATTCCTTTCCCACTTTATCCATTTTTTAGCGATGCGATTACTGGTGAGTTTAAAAAAGTGGCCCGTAGTTATAACTTTTTTTTTTTGACAATTGCAAAACATCACCTCCCTGTAGAAGCCATATTTGATGTACTAGTCAATATTTTGTTGTTGCAGAAGTACTTGAAATTCTATGTTCAAAAAAGCCGAGATAAAGGGCCCGTTTTCTATCACAACTTATGTTTGGTAGCAGGCAGGAATGCACAAATTAAATTAAAATCGACAACACTCTAATTTCCAGACTTAAAAGGGGGAAATTCCTAGGCCCATACCCTTTCAAAAACCCGAATTTCACACCCAAACCCAAAAATAACCAAAAAAGTATCCCAAAAAAGGGTTTGGGGTCCCCTAAAATACGATACTATGTGCCGCAAAATGCCCTTTCAACATACCCCTAATTATTTTCCATACCTCACCCGCTATTTGGCTTGGGGATCAAAAGCGAATACACCCCGAACCAATAATAAACCCCAAAAAAAAGTGCAGTAAAAATAACATAAAACCCTTCCCCGGCAAACAAAACCCCCCCCTCTTATAGATTTAAATTACTCCCTGTTCAGTACCCAACCTTTCTACTGTGCAATTTAAACTAAGGACCTTAAAATCCAATATCAACCCTTTACCTAAAAATCTTTCTTGTAGTTGGCAGAACCCCCCAGCATAACACCAACACAAACATCTCACGAATTCCCCGTGCCCACTAAACCTTTTCAAAAAATTTAATGTTTTTTCAAAGGCCCTAAAAACTGGAACACCCTACGAAACTCTAAACTGCAGACACATTTATCACCTTCAAAAAACCATTTGAAAAAAATCTTTTCCCCTATAACCCCGTAACTAAACCCCAAAAACCACCCCGGTGGTTCACACTTACACTCACCACCCTTTATTTGACCATAAAAAAAAAAATATTTTTTCAATCTTAAAATAATGAATCCAAAAAGTATAAGTTGGGCCCTTAACTCCAATACTGAACTATGTACTGTGCCAAAAACAAAGCATTACTTGTAAACTCCAAATAGTATTTAGTACTTAGCCCTAAAAACCAATTACCTCATAATTTTATATTTTAAATTTTTTTAAGAATTAATTAAGTTGCCCGAAATGCCCAGCCATGTTTTGGTAACTCTGTATTATTATTTTACTAATGTAAACCCCAAAAACCAAATTTGTAAACCTCATTGTAACTTATAAAAATAAACTTTGAAATTTAATTTAAAAGAAGTCTCTAATTTCTCCCCTGGTGTGTTTGCATAGCCCGTTTTGTTATTGCCATTCTGTGAGACCCGGGGGGTTGGAATATAATTTTCTTTTGTATAAATGTACACTAATTTTTTGCATATTTTGGGAATTTGTTTTTATTTTTTTTGAAGTCTTATTTAATATTTAAACCCGGTGTATGATAATGAACACTATGCTGTTTAAAGAGAGACTTTCTCAATTCATAAATTTACTTATATATAATTATTGTGTATACTTTTTATGTAATTAATATATAGAAAGGTAAACCAGTCAGCTCTTTAATTTTATGTCATGATTAGAAAATGCATCACTGTAGGTGTTTGGCCAACACTGAGTTGTAATGGTGCATTTTCCTGTTTATGTTTAAGTACAGATATAAAGCATGACTGTAGCTCATTTGGCATAAAACCCCATCACTTTTACGTCAAACGAGTTTCACACATCTGCGGATTAGCAGTGCTCATTGTAGAGATAACCTTTAAGGTGATAAATGCTTATTGTGTTTTTCTATGTACAAGTAAATTGCACCAAGACAGTGCTTGATGCAGTTTTCTTATTTTTGGAGAATTTTGTTTCCCCAGACCTAAGGTTAATTTCCCATTTTTTTCCCTTGACTAGTTACAGCCGACTGGATCCAGCTAGCTGAGTGAGACCGGTGGTCTAGGGGAGGCGGGTATTACGCAGTGTATTGGTAAATATTGTATATAAAAAAATGCTCTATATGTCAGTTTCCAGGAATTGTTCTGAAACCAGAAGTATTATTCCTGGCCATCAGAGCGGCCAGGAGAGGAGTGAGGTGTGTTTTGAGTCAGTAGGTGGAGCACAGCAGCTGCAGCAAGATGCACTAAGACGTCAGGGTTTGGTGTTTGTAGGGATGGTGATTTTTTGTGTGTTTACACCATAGGTTATTTCATTGGTTTTTGGTGCTCTCATGTTTACCTGTAAGGCCCTTGTGTGCAGTGGCCTGTTTAAGTTTTGGGGAGAGAACTCATGTACAGAGTACTGCTAGCAGGCTAAGAGCCGGTAGAAGATAAGATTTCGTTCGGATTTTTAACCCCAGAGGGTTAGCCACCCAGGATAACCCAAGAAAGTCAGTGCGTCATCGAGGACTGTCTAACTTATTTCCATTGGGGTCCTTAATCTTGTCCCCCAGGATGCAACCCACACCAGTCGACTAACACCCAGGTACCTATTTGCTGCTAGGTGAACAGGACAACAGGTGTAAGGAAACGTGTCGAAATGTTTCCACCCGCCGGGAATCGAACCCGGGCCCTCCGTGTGTGAAGCGGGAGCTTTAGCCACCAGGCCACCGGGTGTCATGTTCTGTACTCACTGGTAGAAGTGTGCTGGTGACCTAATGTGTGTAAGTGAAGGGGGGCGTTGGGCAAAAATTGTAACTCTTTTGTTTACCGTCCGATTTCCTCCAGTTTTGGTGCACAAGACAAAGTGTTTTCACTCTTTATTGAAAATATTTATCAAAAATATACCTGTTGTTAGGTAAGACACATATGCAACAGTTAGACAACTTTATTCCGAAACGTTTCGCCTACACAGTAGGCTTCTTCAGTCGAATACAGAAAGTAGGCAGGAACAGTAGAGATGTATTCGACTGAAGAAGCCTACTGTGTAGGCGAAACGTTTCGGAATAAAGTTGTCTAACTGTTGCATATGTGTCTTACCTAACAACCTGTCGGTATTGTATACCATTTTGATGTTCAAAAATATACCTCAAACAACAACTGAGAAAAGACTGATTTACTGAAAATGCCCTTGTGCCCAAATTTATTCCTATGTGGGACTACGTAAGGTTGTTTGAACACTTGGTGCCGATAGAACAATGCTTATACGTATTTACTCCAAAAATCTTGCTTCTAAATAACTTATCTTTATTTCACAAAAAAATAAAGTTTGTTAGTTCCTGGAATGTTGCAAAAAAAATCTGCCCTTTACTCCCACATAACTCCGAAAGTATTTGGAATATTTCCAAAAATGAAATGGGGCAAAATAGAGAAATCATTATTCTACAATTTCTGTGAATATTATTCCATTTAATTAAGTAATAAAGGAAGAATTACGGAATTTAGGTGAATAAGTTACCTGCGAGATATCGGCCTGGAGCGCCGGCCGGCCCCACGTCTCAAAAAAAAAAAAAAAAATCGCGAAAATCGCGTTTGTTTGGGTGTATTTCTTAGTAAACTGATGTTCTAGTGCAGTTATCCTCTTCAAAACACCGTTTTCTCTTACTCAAAGACGGCATGGAGAGGAGTAACTCATATATATCGAAATATTCACGATAATCTCTCGCCATATTATGGCCTATTTTATTCAGTCTAGAGTATATAACATGTTTGTATGTTATTTATAGTGTTTATTATATCATATTAGATCAATTCTGATAGATAAATAAGCCGTAGAGTTGATATATAAGCTGATATAAGCGTAATAATGAAGTGATTTCTACTGGCACTCTCTGGAGCCGAGCGTTCCCATATGGTGCCTAGTTGGCTCTAAGTCTACGGATAAGCTCCGCCTACTGTTTTATGATGCCAAATAGTCAGTTATTATATTAGAAAGAATAATGCAAGAAAAAGAGATAAAAAACAAGGAAAAATTTCCAAAAAATATATAGACTGTGAGCAGACTCGCTCCCCACATCGCCGTCACCATACCTGATATAAATGACTATAATTTCTTGTAGAAACGTCGTAGAACATTCATTCTGGTACTATTGTGTTGCCAAAGAGTTAAGCTATTTTTCGGTATATATAACTCAATTTCCATAATTTTTTTATTTTTGGGTGAGCGCGCGCGGAAATTTCCTGAAGGTGTAATGACAAGATAAGATAAGATAAGATTTCGTTCGGATTTTTAACCCCGGAGGGTTAGCCACCCAGGATAACCCAAGAAAGTCAGTGCGTCATCGAGGACTGTCTAACTTATTTCCATTGGGGTCCTTAATCTTGTCCCCCAGGATGCGACCCACACCAGTCGACTAACACCCAGGTACCTATTTGCTGCTAGGTGAACAGGACAATAGGTGTAAGGAAACGTGTCGGAATTTCCACCCGCCGGGAATCGAACCCGGGCCCTCCGTGTGTGAAGCGGGAGTTTTAGCCACCAGGCCACCGGGCTGTTATTTTGTATATAGAATAGGTTGTATGCTGTTTATGTAAGTTTAATATGTATTAAAATATATATATATAAAATATATAATATATATATATATATATTATATATATATATATATATATATAAAATATATATATAAATATATATATATAATATACAACTTTCATCTCATCCCCTGCATGCATCACCTTGCTAAGATATTAAACAAGCAAGGAATTCGCAAGAGCGCCTTGGATCAAAGTCTAGCGCAAACTGGACTCCAAGGTATTGGTCCAGGGTGGGTAGATTGGTAAAGCACCTCGTACCTTGTTCCAAGGTTCGTAGGTTCGAGTCTCCTTCAGCCAGAGATCAGTGTTTATAATATATATAATATATATATATATAATATATATATTATATATATATTATATAATATATATATATATTGTGAGTTTTTGTGTCCTTATAATAAATTTAATATTGTCTCCACATTTAGTGTGAAGGTACAAGCTGGCCCAGAGTGGTTTCTTTTTCTATTTTAAATAATATATATGCCCTTATACTAGGCAGGTAGTTTACCATTCAGGAGCCACGACTTTTATTACATTACACAGTCAAAAGCGTAACACATAATAAGAATAATATAAAAATAACGCCCTTGTATGTGCTCTGTGATTACGCATAATAAATAATAATAAGGTTTAATAAAAATGTATAATAATAATAATAATAATAAGAATTTTGCTAGTAAAATCATTACTTTATTACTGCCACTTTTTAAATTATTTACAATTATTCATTGATTCTGGATTAGGAGGAGGATAGTGGGTCTTGTGGTGACACTTAAGATCAAGATATATGACAGGAAATATTGTTACTTGCTTAGATGATAATGTAAACTTTAATAACTAAGTTTTTCTAACCTTAGATGGCACTCCTGCCCTGAGGAAGCTGTAGCCGATGCGTCTGGATCTGATGGTGGGGGTGAGGAAGGACCACTTGCCGAAGGCAAAGGGACTGTAGTGCATAACTGATTCTGTAAGAGAAGGCAAGAACATAAGAACCTAAGAATGCAGAAGCACCACAGTGGGCCTACTGACCCATATTAAGAATGCAGAAGCACCACAGTGGGCCTACTGACCCATATTAAGAATGCAGAAGCACGACAGTGGGCCTACTGAACCATATTAAGAATGCAGAAGCACCACAGTGGGCCTACTGACCCATATTAAGAATGCAGAAGCACGACAGTGGGCCTACTGACCCATACTGAGAATGCAGGAGCACGACAGTGGGCCTACTGACCCATACTAAGAATGCAGAAGCACCACAGTGGGCCTACTGACCCATATTAAGAATGCAGAAGCACCACAGTGGGCCTACTGACCCATATTAAGAATGCAGAAGCACCACAGTGGGCCTACTGACCCATATTAAGAATGCAGAAGCACCACAGTGGGCCTACTGACCCATATTAAGAATGCAGAAGCACGACAGTGGGCCTACTGACCCATACTAATAATGCAGGAGCACGACAGTGGGCCTACTGACCCATACTAAGAATGCAGAAGCACCACAGTGGGCCTACTGACCCATATTAAGAATGCAGAAGCACCACAGTGGGCCTACTGACCCATATTAAGAATGCAGAAGCACGACAGTGGGCCTACTGACCCATATTAAGAATGCAGAAGCACCACAGTGGGCCTACGACCCATATTAAGAATGCAGAAGCACGACAGTGGGCCTACTGACCCATACTAAGAATGCAGGAGCACGACAGTGGGCCTACTGACCCATACTAAGAATGCAGAAGCACCACAGTGGGCCTACTGACCCATATTAAGAATGCAGAAGCACCACAGTGGGCCTACTGACCCATATTAAGAATGCAGAAGCACGACAGTGGGCCTACTGACCCATACTAAGAATGCAGGAGCACGACAGTGGGCCTACTGACCCATACTAAGAATGCAGAAGCACCACAGTGGGCCTACTGACCCATACTAAGAATGCAGGAGCACGACAGTGGGCCTACTGACCCATACTAAGAATGCAGAAGCACCCACAGTGGGCCTACTGACCCTATACTAAGAATGCAGAAGCACGACAGTGGGCCTACTGACCCATACTAATAATGCAGGAGCACGACAGTGGGCCTACTGACCCATACTAAGAATGCAGGAGCACGACAGTGGGCCTACTGACCCATACTAAGAATGCAGGAGCACGACAGTGGGCCTACTGACCCATACTAAGAATGCAGGAGCACGACAGTGGGCCTACTGACCCATACTAAGAATGCAGGAGCACGACAGTGGGCCTACTGACCCATACTAAGAATGCAGGAGCACGACAGTGGGCCTACTGACCCATACTAAAAATGTAGGAGCACGACAGTGGGCCTACCCTGATTGGTAGGTTGAAAAACTTCTCAATGAATCTCATATTTGAAAAGGAAGACCCAACGACGTTTTGGTTCCTCCTTCCTGGTCCACTATCAAGCAACGGCTTCATGGTCCAGGACCGTCGAAAACGTCACTCATATTCAGTGTTCAGTTTCTGAGATAGCTGCGAACTTTTATGAACCTTTAATACGTATCTCACTACCAACAGGTCAGGGATAACATGGTCCTCAGGTCAGGTATAGCATGGTCCTCAGGTCAGGGATAACATGGTCCTCAGGCCAGGGATAACATGGTCCTCAGGTCAGGGATAACATGGTCCTCAGATCAAGGATAACATGGTCCTCAGATCAAGGATAACATGGTCTTCAGGTCAGGGATAACATTGTTCTCAGGTCAGGGATAACATGGTCCTCAAGTCAGGGATAACATTGTCTTCATGTCAGGGATAACATGGTCCTCATGTCAGAAATAACATGGTTCTTGGGTCAGGGAAAAAATTGTCTTTAAGTGAGAGATAACATGGTCCTCAGGTCAGGGATAACATGGTTCTCAGGTCAGGGATAACATGGTCCTCAGGACAGAAATAACATGGTTCTCAGGTCAGGGATAACATAAACCTGAGGTCTGGGATAACATGGTTTTCAGGTCAGGGATTAGATAATCCTCATGTCAGGGATGAGATAATCCACAGGATTATCATATATTCACTAGTCTTATCCGGGATAAGGCAAGTGTATATTCTTATGAATCGTCAAGTTTGAGTCTTGATTAATATCTCGCAGTGTATTTCACGCCTCTACTCACCTAAAACTCTGTGTTCTCCAATTGCTTATAAAACTCACTAATGACTCTCAACATCTCTTACATTTACAATAACACTCAACATCTGCTGCGCTTACAATAACTCAACATCTGCTACACTTGCAATGACTCAACATCTGCTACACTTACAGTAACACTCAACATCTGTTACACTTACAATAACACTCAACATCTGCTACACATACATTAGCACTCAACATCTGCTACACATAACAATGACACTCACTTATATCATAAGGCATGTCAGTAAGGGCGACGGAGTTGAAGGAACGCTTGAGGAAGTTCTGAGCCTGACCATCGGCGATGTTGTTCCACATTACTTCGATGTAGTAGTCTCGATCTGGCCGGGTGTGCTCGTGGTAGAAACCCAGTGTATGGAAGAGCTCGTGGTAAACGGTGCCCAAGTTCCACCAGTTGACACAGAATATTCCCAGCGACACCAGCTGCTTCCCGCCCACACGACCGATGTGACTGTAGCACCTGTGTACAGAAACACTTTCATCCTTCACCAATGTGGGAACATGTAGTTTACGTATTTATTTTATAGAAGCTCCCAAATGGTGCTTGATGAGACAAATTGTTTTACCTATATCGTTGGTTTCCGAGATGCAAACATGGAGCCTAACTCATCAAATAAATTTTGCTTCATGCACAGCTACTGTAATGGAAGAACTCTCAAAATAGTTATTAATTATATACAGCATATTATACACACTACAGAAACATGGGAGTCGTGTAAGTGACTAAAAGTGTAACTTTTTACTCCGGAACTGCAATGCCATCATCACCGGACTTTCGAATTATTGGTGCGTCCAGCGCTCAGAAGTCAGACCAATTAGTTTTTGACGGCTTTGTCTTCCAATGGAGTCCAACAACAAATTAAGCTTCGTGGCCAAGTCTTTATCTTCGGTCATCTCTGGTATTTTGCATAAATCTAAGATGGTCACTGCTCGCCATTTTGAAAATTTAGCTTTAGAACCTCTTTTGTTAACGTGATGTATAATACCTCTTTTTTGTATTTGTTGATACAAATACATCTGTTGATATAAATACATCTGTTGATATAAATACATCTGTTGATATAAATACATCTGTTGATATAAATACATCTGTTGATACAAATACATCTGTTGATATAAATACATCTGTTGATACAAATACATCTGTTGATATAAATACATCTGTTGATATAAATACATCTGTTGATATAAATACATCTGTTGATATAAATACATCTGTTGATACAAATACATCTGTTGATACAAATACATCTGTTGATATAAATACATCTGTTGATACAAATACATCTGTTGATATAAATACATCTGTTGATACAAATACATCTGTTGATATAAATACATCTGTTGATATAAATACATCTGTTGATATAAATACATCTGTTGATATAAATACATCTGTTGATAATAAATACATCTGTTGATACAAATACTCGTGATTGTATAAATACATCTGTTGATACAAATACATCTGTTGATATAAATACATCTGTTGATACAAATACATCTGTTGATATAAATACATCTGTTGATACAAATACATCTGTTGATACAAATACATCTGTTGATACAAATACATCTGTTGATATAAATTCAGCTGTTGATATAAATTCATATGTTAATATAAATCCATCTGAAGATACAAAATCCATCTGCTGATATAAATATTATCATTTATATATTAATTCTCAAATATTCCAATACAGAACTCTCACTAGTTCTCCTTCTGCCCTTCCTTCAACTTGCTGTTTTCAGTTTAATTTGAGTGCCCTTGTCCACGCTCTTTCAAACTCGCCAGCACCTGCAGCTTCATAACCTCTCACTGGTACTAAACCATCTACAGACAAGTCGTGCCGACTCATATCTTAAATTCTCTACCTCCTGTGATGCTCAATCCCCTTTATATTAACACATACTTCTAAATTCATCTATAATACCGTACAGCCGAACAATAATAGTGGCGTCAGACATGCTTCTTTAAAGCCCAGCCTTTTACTGTCACTACAAAAAACTTTCTTTCTCTCCTTACTACTGTTTATGTACTCCTGGGGACTGGCACCTGCGTTACTTTCACTCACCTCTGCTGGTTCTCTCTGTACTTGTCCTACTTTCACCACTGCATTCTAAGTCAAGTCAACAGTCGCTGAAAAGCGTATGATCAACTTAAACATTTATATTAATCGTTAAACATCTCTTAATTCTCATACCAACTCGTGCATGACACAGCCCAAGAGCAATATCAATATTATCACCACCGGTGGCCTGGTGGCTAAAGCTCCCGCTTCACACACGGAGGGCCCGGGTTCGATTCCCGGCGGGTGGAAACATTCGACACGTTTCCTTACACCTCTTGTCCTGTTCACCTAGCAGCAAATAGGTACCTGGGTGTTAGTCGACTGGTGTGGGTCGCATCCTGGGGGACAAGATTAAGGACCCCAATAGAAATAAGTTAGACAGTCCTCGATGACGCACTGACTTTCTTGGGTTATCCTGGGTGGCTAACCCTCCGGGGTTAAAAATCCGAACGAAATCCTATCCTAAGGTACGAGACTTCAAGATGGAATTACTGAACTTCCTGGAGGATGTTGTGATGCGAACCTGCAGGACCACGGGAGGAGTTGCTCGCTTTACACTATACTGCCGGAGAACTCAAAACTCTGGAAGCCAGTCAGAGGTATACCTCAGAAGTGACAGTGAAACCAGTCACAAGTATACCTCAGTAGTGACAGTGAAAAAAAGTCCCAGGTATGCTTAAGCTACATTGAAACAAGCCACGGGTATACCTCAGTAGTGACAGCGAAACCAGTCCCAGGTATACCTCAGCGACAGTAAAACCAGTCACGGGTATACCTCAGTACTGACAGTGAAACCAGTCACAGGTATATCTCAGTAGTGAGTGAAACCACTTACAGGTATACCTCAGTAGTGGCAGTGAATGCAGTCACGGGTATAGCTGAATAGTGAAAGTGAAATCAGTCACAAGTATACCTCAGTAATGACAGCGAAATCAGTCACGAGTATATCTCAGTACTGACAGTGAAATAAGTCACGGGTATACCTCGATAGTGGAAATGAAACCAGTCGCAGGTATACCTCAGTAGTGAGAGTGAAACCACTCGCGGGAATACCTCAGTAGTGACAGTGAAACCAGTCACGGGAATACCTCAGTAGTGACAGTGAAACCAGTCACGGGTATACCACGGTAGTGACAGTGAAACCAGTCACGGGTATACCACGGTAGTGACAGTGAAACCAGTCACAGGTATACCTCAGTAGTGACAGTGAAACCAGCCGCAGGTATACCACGGTAGTGACAGTGAAACCAGTCACAGGTATACCTCAGTAGTGACAGTGAAACCAGCCGCATGTATACCTCAATAGTGACACTGAAACCAGTTACGGGTATACCTCAGTAGTGGCAGTTAAACCAGTCACGGTATACCTCAATAGTGACAGTGAAACCAGTCATAGGTATACCACGGTAGTGACAGTGAAACCAGTCATGGGTATGCCTCAGTAGTGACACTGAAACCAGTCACAGGTATATTACAGTAGAGACAATAAAACCAGATATGAGGATGAGGAAAAGGATGGGGACGAGTACTGTACCTTGTGGAACAGAGATTTTCACTATAGCCGCCTCTGACTCTGTGTTATTATTACTCCTTGTGTTCTATTGGTTAGAAAGACCATCTACCCACTTTTTCTGTTATCTATTTATCTCGCATTTTGTGCGCTATTGTACCACAATCACACTTGTCGAAGGTTTCCGCGGAGTCTGTGTATACTACATCTGCAGTGTCAGCAGTGATACAGAACATTGTCAGCAGTGATACATCAGTGTCAGCAGTGATACAGCACAGTGTTAGCAATGATACAGCACTGTGTCAGCAGTGATGCAGCAGTGTCAGCAGAGATACAGCACAGTGTTAGCAATGATACAGCACTGTGTCAGCAGTGATGCAGCAGTGTCAGCAGAGATACAGCACAGTGTTAGCAATGATACAGCACTGTGTCAGCAGTGATACAGCAGTGTCAGCAGTGATACAGCACAGTGTTAGCAATGATACAGCACTGTGTCAGCAGTGATGCAGCAGTGTCAGCAGAGATACAGCACAGTGTTAGCAATGATACAGCACTGTGTCAGCAGTGATGCAGCAGTGTCAGCAGAGATACAGCACAGTGTTAGCAATGATACAGCACTGTGTCAGCAGTGATGCAGCAGTGTCAGCAGATACAGCACAGTGTTAGCAATGATACAGCACTGTGTCAGCAGTGATACAGCAGTGATACAGCACAGTGTTAGCAATGATACAGCACTGTGTCAGCAGTGATACAGCAGTGTCAGCAGAGATACAGCACAATATCAGCAGTGATACAGCTCAGTGTTAGCAGTGATACAGCAGTGACAACAGTGATACAGCAGTGTCAGCAGTGATACAGCACAGTATCAGCAGTGATAAAAGCAGTGTCAGCAATACTACAGCACAGTGTAAGCAGAGATATAGCACAGTTTCAGCAGTGATACAGCACAGTTCTAGCAGTGACACAGCAGTGTCAGCAGTGATACAGCATCTGTTTAGCATTGATACACCACAGTGTCAGCGGTGATACAGCACAATGTCAACAGTGATACAGAGCAGTGTCAGCGGTGATATAGCACAGTTTTAGCAGTGATACAGCACATTTTTAGCAGTGATACAGCACAATGTCAGCAGTGTCAACAGTGATACAGCACATTATCAGCAGTGATACATCGCAGTGTCAGTAGTGATTTAGCACAAGGTAAGCAGTGATACAGTACAGTGTCAGCAGTAATACAGAACAGTGTCAGCAGTGATACAGAACAGTGTCAGCAGAGATACAGAACAGTGTCAGCAGTGATACAGAACAGTGTCAGCAGAGATACAGAACAGTGTCAGCAGAGATACAGCACATTATCAGCAGTGATACATCACGGTTTCAGTAGTGATATAGCACAAGGTCAGCAGTGATACGGTACAGTGTCAGCAGTAATACAGGACAGTGTCAGTAGTGATGCAGCAGTGTCAGCAGTGATACAGCACAGTGTCAGCAGTGATACAGCACAGAGTCAACAGTGACAGAGCAGTGTCAACAGTGATACAGCAGTGTCAGCAGTGGTAGGGCACAGTGTCAGCAGTGATGCAGCACAGTATCAGCAGTGATACAGCACAGAGTCAACAGTGACAGAGCAGTGTCAACAGTGATACAGGACAGTGTCAGCAGTGATGCAGCACAGTGTCAGCAGTTATACAGTACAGTTTCAGTAGTGACAGAGAAGTGTCAGCAGTTACAAAGCACAGTGTCAGCGGTGATACAGGACAGTGTCAGCAGTGATGCAGGACAGTGTCAGCTGTGATACAGCAGTGATACAGCACAATCCAAGCAGTGATACAGCACAATGCAAGCAGTGATACAGCACAGCGTCAATAGTGATACAGCACAGTGTCAGCAGTGATACAGCAGGACAGTGTCAGCAGTGATACAGCAGGACAGTGTCAGCAGTGATACAGCAGGACAGTGTCAGCAGTGATACAGCATCACAGTGTCAGCAGTAATAAGCATAGTGTCAGCAGTGTTACACTACAGTTTCAGCAGTGATTCAGCATAATGTCAGCAGTGATTCAGCACAATGTCAGCAATGGTACAGTACAGTGTCAACAATGATACAGCAGCACAGTGTCAGCAGTGATACAGCATAATATCAGCAGTGATACAGCACAGTGTCAACAATGATACAGCAGGACAGTGTCAGCAGTGATACAGCACAGTGCCAGCAGTGATACAGCACAGTGTCAGTAGTGATACAGCACAGAGTCAAAAGTGATACAGCATAGTGTCAGCAGTGATATAACAATGTTAGCAGTGATACAGTACAGTGCCAACAATGGTACAGCAGCACAGTGTCAGCAGTGATACAGTATAGTGTCAGCAGTGTTACACTACAGTGTCAACAATGATATAGCAGGACAGTGTCGGCAGTGATACAGCACAGTGTCAGCAGTGATACAGCACAGTGTCAACAGTGATACAGCACAGTGTCAGCAGTGCTACAACATATCAGCAGTGATACAGCACAGTGTCAGCTGTGATACAATATAATGTCAGCAGTGATACAGTAGTGTTAACAATGGTACAGGATAGTGTCTCACTGTATCTCTCAGTGTATGTCCACTGATGTGTGTATCTCTCAGTATGTACACTGATGTTCATGTATCTCATTTATATATTCACTGAGGTATATATATCTCTGAATATATATATATATATATATATATATATATATATATAAAATATATATATATATATATATATATATATATATATTATATAACACCGAGGTGTGTTTCGGCCAGTATAAAGTGAGAGTTGTCTTTAATTCCTGTCTTAGGGAATAAAGTATTGGTGACTGGTGATGCACAGGTGACATGCAACCTTAATGACCATCGTATAATTCTCATTTTTTAAGCCTAATATACCAGTCTGAAATGTTTAATATATCTGAAACATATAAGAGCTATTTTTATCGTAAAAATTCTCCAAAACATATGATAATCTATATTTCCATCACAGCATATATTTAAAACATTGCATTATAGCAAACATTTTAGAGGAGTTTATTAGCCACCAACTGAGATGATAGTGACCATCCTAAAACAACAAACATCAGAGTAAATATGAATTATGCGAGGCTCAATGTTAATCAATGTTCAACAGAGAAAGAAAGAAGCAATCATTATTTCGGTAGAACTGAAGCAGTCATAACTGTAGCAGTCGCAGTCATAATAGTACAGTACTGGAAGTGAAAGAGTTTCGTACAGTCATGTACGGAGATCTATGTATCGTAACCCTTTCTTGTTGCAGCTGCAACATAAGCTACAAGGTTTTCAACAATCACACACTATCAGATACTGCTACATCGCTGCACCTCGTGGGATGGGAATTCACTGTGGAACAAGCTTCCCTTTAGCTCCTTTTTTTTTCCAACCATGCAGGCAGGAGTCTGGTTCTCTAATTGATCATAGGCAGAGATTCAAGTACTGGCCTGGTAGAGAGACCTTTGACAGTGCTGGTACAGAGCGCTCCGAGTCGTTGTAATTATCTTTACATTCCGTGTTTTCGCTGTCAAGAGCAACTGCTTCCTAAGCTGGTTCACTGAATTCGTACCTCCTCCACAGACCTGAATAATGAAATGTTTAAAGAATTTGAAGCGCCAACTTTCTATCTTCAGTTAATTAAAGGGCTGGAAGGAACCCATAGCCTCAATAACATCATCAGTGCACTTCTGCACGGCTTTAAAACAAAGGCGTTTTGAATGGCCTTTCAGGACAGAAGTTGAATCAGAGTCAATAACTTCAGCAAAGAGAGGAAGTGACTACATAAACCATACCACAGGTGGGGTTAGAACTTGCGATCAGAGAGTCTCAAAACTCCAGACGGTCGCGTTAGCCACTGGGCCAGCTAGCTTCAATAAGGTTCATCCAACTAGGTATGGTTTGTTTGCAATCGTGTCATTATGATTTCGAGAGTCAAGAGACTACATAGTTTTCTACCTAGTATTTCCTGATGTTCATAATGCATTGATGCTTCCCATTGTCGAAGCTGTATTTTTTTTGTACCTCTGTATGTGTGCACAAATTGGAAATAAATAAATAAATAAATAAATGGTAGCAGATGTGGATCTAAAGAGAGGAAATTCAATACGTAAGAATGATCACAGTATCATAGTCGAAGGTCCCCTCCTAAATATTTGAACGACCTGTTCTCAGTACATTAAGAATATGCAGAACGAGTCATGTGTCTGTTTCCTCTTGGTAGAAATCTCCATTCATGTCTTGGCATAGTCCCCAGTGCTTAACTGTTTTCCTACAATACTGCAGATATACAGATGACACTCCAACACTGGAGATATGTAAATCACCTTCCAACGTTGGAGATGTATTGATCACCTGGAGAACACTGGGTCTTGACGGGATCTTCTCTCAAGTGCTGAAAGAGTTCTAATTTATTTTTGCTGTCTTTGAGGAACTCAGACCATTTTCCAGGTATTTCAACCATCGGTCCAACTTTTAAACGCATTCCTGTTCTTCACAATAATCTGGTGCCATCTTTGATGGATTCTTGTCTATGGGTGTCCCTCTGAACGTGCTTCCTGAAACACGTACCTTTGTATAATAGTTTTTGAAGATTGAAATTCCATCTTGGGGAACCAGCGTGTGGATGAGTGCTCCACCATCATCTACAAGAAGGCAATCATACAACAAAGCTTGATACACTTAAAAAAAAAACAGTGAATTATCAACTTCTTTCTCAAGATGCCGATGTCATCTGATTTATTTGAATGAGACATCACTTCTTCATTCTCTTCCATGGATGGAGGAAGAGCTTGACCCTCATGGGAGAAGAACGAGTCAAGATCACATTCACGTGTATTTGTTGCAATGTACATTGGGGAGAAGACAGAGCTGGAACGCTTGAAGAACATTTGGGAAAAGAAAGAGCTGGAACGCTTGAAGAACTGAACTTTCTTTTGCTTGCGTGTACTGTTTTTATATTATTTAAAAAAAGGAAGGAGTTCTTCATAATATGTTCTTCAGTTGTTTTTTCGTCTCAGTGATAACATCTTTCACAAAGCTGTCGTACTCCTCTTGTTCTCGCTTTTCAAAATTCCTGATTGAATCATTGTTGGTAAAAAAAAAAAATTCATTCAAACTCACTAGATCTACATTTTCTAGGAAATTATTTCATCGGCTTCGAATAACAATAACATAGTTTAGGACATCAGTGAGGAAGATAGTCTGCTGCCTTTTTCCCCTAGTCATGATGGAAAAAAAATCTGATTTCTGGTCTGTGTAGTCTCCCCCAAAGTCCTGGAGCAACTGACTTACTATTGTCCACAAAGGGACCATTTAACAAGAGATGCTGGATCTTGTGTTAGTTCAATCACTCCTTCAGTTACTCATGACTTGTCTATGGAAATCGCTGAAAACTGCTTCTCTGATTTTCTTTCACTACAAAGTAACCTTCCTTGAATGCCTTTAAAGTCTGTTCTTTAAGATCCTGGATATAAACAAAAACCCAGCGCGCATACTTGCTGTGATTGGACGAGAAAAACAGAGGTGAAATAGATTTCAAGATTTCTAGATGTAAAGAAATGTTGATTTCCCTTTGGGATATAATGGGAGTCATTAATAGGATTGCTTGGAACTTCACAAGGAAGGTCTAAAAGGTGAAAGTTGGAGCAACCACCACCATGGAAGAAGCCCATTTTTCCAGTGACAACTCTGGTTTATATGCATCACATGTGTGGAAAATATACAGTATTTTCTACAACATGCTTCGTGAAGAAACCTTGTCAAAGCAACTCTCCTATCATTCTCACTTTCCTTTCCTAAAACCATCCTTATCGTCGGGCTCAGTTGCAAATTGATCGTGCCATATGTTACATGTTACTCTTCTTTTCTCCCATCATTGATGCATCCTCCATTGGCGAGTTATTACATTTGTTACATCTCTTCTTTAGGCTGCTGGACTCACTATTAGGTAAGCATTTTCGTAAGTGCGCACTCTGATGGACACCAGATTGTTCCAGGGCCATCCGACTCCAACGTGCCTCGCTTGGGGCCAGTAAGGATATAATCATAATATTGCTGTCTATTTAAATTTAAAACAAGCGAGATTGTATGCGTCATATAAGCAGATACTTCTGTGAGTGCAACATGGACCAAAGTGGGATAATAACTGGCAGGGAAGTACTCGTCAGAATCAGCTCCACTCCTTGACAATGCTGGTTAGGAATTAGCTGATCCAGTTGAATTCGAAAAAGTGATTGGATATCACTTTGCCCAGGTTTCCTTCTTGGAATTCACTGCTGTAAGTATACTGCAATGTTTCATTAACTGCTCTTGAACTTACATCAGTGTTGTCCAACTGTGAGCCTAGAGCAGCTGAGCCTGATGATATACATGTTCTTATGCTTCAGCATTTACATTCCTCGGCATCAAACCTACAGTATCAGGATGTCTAGTCAGACATGCTAGTGTTACTCCTCTGGTGGAAGTCTGCTGTGTTCCGTCATTTCCAAAAGACCAAGCATGCTGAACCACGATGCCTCCACAATAAGTGACCCGTAGACCTTACTAGATCTATTTACAAACTGATGGCATACATATTTAAGAGGAGACCGAAGTGATACTAGAAGAAACAAAGCTGTCTATTGACATCAGTTGTTTGGATACACAAGGGGCCTTTCCACTATTGATTATATATCCATCTCAATATGTAATTTCGCGACGATCGATTTGTGGCATCAGTCTTTCTTCGATTTGGAAGAAAACTTATGACACTGCATGGTGATATTAAACCTTAATTCGGGCCCACTCGTTTAGCATGCGAAAACAAATTTCACTTTTTCTCAAGACTTTCATGACAGATCGACACGTCAGTATTCGGAGCAATATCAAATTTAACCATACTTTATTCAAGCAGGAATCACTCTACAAGGTTGTTTTTATAGCCCAAATCTGCTTCTGTTAGCTATTAATGGTCTAGTCTTACTATTACCTCATGGAATTTGGTCATTTATATATGTGGATGGTTTCGCTATTGTTGTGCTGGCAGAAACATTCAACAAGTATCCACCTCCTTAGAGAGTGCAGTTTGTCTGAACGTCCAGCTGGGCTACATCACACGGCTTCTTATTCTCAGTATCCAAAACGAACTTAATTATATTCACCCTGCTCTCTGTCATTCTCTGCTTCACACCTTCCCTGAATGGTTTCCCTATCCCGGTCTGCCAAACTTAAATTTCTTGGCCTCCATTTTGATTGCTGGATGTCGTGGGAATTACACGGAACATCTCTGAAAACTGCGTGTCTTGGTAGACTGAATTTACTTAATTTTTTTTAACTAGGGGAGGGGCCGATAGGCGAACAATTTGCCCTCTTGATACTGCCTAAATTTTTTTATGGAAACCAGATGCATTTATGTGCTTCAAACATCTATTACTTCTATGCTTGAGGTCGTCCTTCAAGCATGGTTGGTTCCTTTCGTTCGTCCCCATTCAAAACCTTACATGCAGAGTCTAATGTTCCTTCATTACAAGACCGTTCAGATATTTATTGTCTACGTCATCTTGTTTACTTTCATGATCTTCGTGAACATACAGATTAATCACAGACGTTAGTAAAGCTGACATATTCAATCAAGGCCCTCATTATTAAGTCATCTTAATTTCCTTCATCAGATTCTAGCTGCCTTCTTTCAATGTGCCTCCCTTTCCGGATGTCCTTGTTGATTTCTTCTCCATCCCACCTGGGAGGATACCCATGTTACGAATATATCCCTTCTTCCTTCATTTTCCAGTCTCGTATCTCTGTTGTGGGTCATGCACTCTCTCTTCCTTGAGCATTTTTACTTGCACTCACATGCTACTGCTGTGTACACTGATGACTAAACCCTCTGATGGTAGCAGTTCGTTAACATTTCTCTGGAATTTTGGCTCAGCACATTATACTGTTCTTCGTTTTCAACGCTGGTTGTGTCATCTTCACAACAGGCACATGTCAATGAACCTGCAGACCTTTCTGTCACCTATCAGTCCTTCGCAGGGATCTTCCCATTTCAGACTATTTTCCAGTTCTGTTTCAGATTACTCGATACCAGCGCTGCTGGTCCGGGTTGGAGAACAATAAACTGTTGTTGTTCAAAGTAAGGTGAGTTCTTGCTTGACTTCTTTTCAGCAATATCGCGTTTGGGAAACTCTTCTCGCGCGACTGGACATTGGCTACACAAGACTCACATCACACATAGTTTTCACATGTAAAAGTGTCCGGCCCCGGTCAGTGAAACTTGTCAGGTTATTGGATTGATTATACCATTTTAAAAGAGCAAGTAAAATTCAGACCAGTGGTCTGACCAATATACGACAAAAAAGAACAATAACATAAACGCAGGGCGAAGGGGGGGGGGAGAAGAAAGTATCTGACCCTGCAAACCCTGTTGCATTGAGTGAAAGTGACAGCGAAAGTGACAGTGAAAGTGGTGACCCCAGTACTGTTGCCCAGGTGGCTGGTGGCGGCTGCCATAGTGGCTGCCAGTGTTGGACGCTGGGTATTACCCATGAGTATATTAGAAAGTTAACAAACAAGGGCAGAACAAACCTTAATTATAGAAGACGCCCCACAGTGTAGAGCTTTATTGAGTCATGATTTTTTAATGTTCTATACAGAGCGGAAATTACCTTATAATTAAAGTTTGAGGTACACTGTCAATGTCATGTCTGGTAGTGCTTGGGACTAGTACAACACAACATGTCTGGCAGTGCCGGAGACTTGTACAACACAGCATGTCTGACAGTGCTGGGGACGTGTACAACACAACATGTCTGGCAGTGCTGGGGACTTGTGCAACACAACATGTCTGGCAGTGATGGGAACTCGTCCATCACATGTCTGGCAGTGCTGGGAACTCGTCCATCACATATCTGGCAGTGCTGGGAACTCGTCCAACACAACATGTCTGGCAGTGCTGGGAACTCGTCCATCACATATCTGGCAGTGCTGGGAACTCGTCCATCACATGTCTGGCAGTGCTGGGAACTCGTCCATCACATATCTGGCAGTGCTGGGAACTCGTCCAACACAACATGTCTGGCAGTGCTGGGAACTCGTCCATCACATATCTGGCAGTGCTGGGAACTCGTCCATCACATGTCTGGCAGTGCTGGGAACTCGTCCATCACATATCTGGCAGTGCTGGGAACTCGTCCAACACAACATGTCTGGCAGTGCTGGGAACTCGTCCATCACATGTCTGGCAGTGCTGGGAACTCGTCCATCACATGTCTGGCAGTGCTGGGAACTCGTCCATCACATGTCTGGCAGTGCTGGGAACTCGTCCATCACATATCTGGCAGTGCTGGGAACTCGTCCATCACATATCTGGCAGTGCTGGGAACTCGTCCAACACAACATGTCTGGCAGTGCTGGGAACTCGTCCATCACATGTCTGGCAGTGCTTGGAACTCGTCCATCACAACATGTCTGGCAGTGCTGGGGACGTGTACAACACAACATGTCTGGCAGTGTTGGGACGTGTACAACACAACATGTCTGGCAGTGCTGGGGACTTGTACAACACAACATGTCTGGCAGTGCTGGGGACTCGTCCAACACAACATGTCTGGCAGTGCTTGGAACTCGTCCATCACATGTCTGGCAGTGCTGGGGACTAGTCCAATACAATATGTCTGGCAGTGCTGGGGACTAGTCCAACACAACATGTCTGGCAGTGCTAGGGACTAGTCCAACACAATATGTCTGGCAGTGCTGGGAACTAGTCCAACACAACATGTCTGGCAGAGCTGGGAACTTATACAACACAACATGTCTGGCAGTGCTGGAGACTTGTACAACACATATCTGGCAGTGCTGGGGACTTGTACAACACAGCATGTCTGACAGTGCTGGGGACTTGTACAACACATATCTGGCAGTGCTGGGGACTTGTACAACACAGCATGTCTGGCAGTGCTGGGAACTCGTCCAACACAACATGTCTGGCAGTGCTGGAGACTTGTACAACACATGTCTGGCAGTGCTCGGGACTTGTACAACACATATCTGGCAGTGCTTGGGACTTGTACAACACAGCATATCTGGCAGTGCTGGGGACTTGTATAACACAGCATGTCTGGCAGTGCTGGGGACTTGTACAACACAGCATATCTGGCAGTGCTGGGGACTTGTACAACACATGTCTGGCAGTGCTGGAGACTTGTACAACACATGTCTGGCAGTGCTGGGGACTTGTGCAACACAGCATGTCTGGCAGTGCTGGGGGACTTGTACAACACAACATGAACGACTTTAACCAGAGTCCTGGTAAGGAGGGGCGAGGAAGAATGATGGGGTAGAATGGAATGGGTGATGGAGGTGAGGGAGTGAAAGGTAAGTGACCCAACAAAGAAGTGATCTCAGCTGGGTCTTGGGAAGTCATCCTTATGAATGTAACGTTTCACTCCTTCTTGCAGTGTCAGCCTATGTGTTTAATGTAGGGTTCACGGACAACGTAGTGTGCAGTGTTGATTGGCTGGTGTGAGTCTTCTCTGTCAGGCAAGCGGAGGTCGTTCATAACATATATATGTCTGTATATATAATATAAACATTTGGCACTTGTTGGATTTGTAAAGTCTGGCGTTAATTTCATCTTGACTCAGTCTGAAGTTTTACGACTCACTAGCCGCGAGTTCAATCCCTACCCGTACCGTGGTCTGTTGACTGCATCTATCTCGTGAAAACGTGAAGATCTCTATTCGGACTCTGTATCTCAACCGAGTGTCACTACACGTAAATTCACAAAAAAAAAACTGAGTACAACTGAGTACACGAGAATAAATCACAGAAAGCACTTCAGCTGGTGATGAAGACTCACCACTGGGCTCACCACGTGAGACAACTCGCAACACAGAAGACTCACCACTGGGCTCACCACGTGAGACAACTCGCAACATAGAAGACTCACCACTGGGCTCACCACGTGAGACTACTCGCAACACAGAAGAAATGAAAAGATTGAAGAATGGAGGAGGATTACCATGGAAGGACGCAGAACAAGAGATCACACTGAGGAAGGTAAAACTCCAGCCTGTTTATGTAGACACAAAGAAAAAAACACTAATGTAAGGTCAGAGAAGACATGGACTTAGCCAGACACCGATGCAAAAAACCCCAGACACTGGTTCACAGGTTAATAATACAAGTGAATCCCAGGCACTGGTTCACAAGTTAATAGTACAAGTAAACTCACGACACTGGTTCACTAGTTAATAATACAAGTGAACCCCAGACACTGGTTCAAAGGTAATAATACAAGTGAACCCCAGACACTGGTTCACAAGTTAATAGTACAAGTGAACTCCGGACACTGGTTCACAAGTTAATAATACAAGTGAACCCCAGACACTGGTTCACAAGTTAATAATACAAGTGAACCCCAGACACTGGTTCACAAGTTAATAGTACAAGTGAACTCCGGACACTGGTTCACAAGTTAATAATACAAGTGAACCCCAGACACTGGTTCACAAGTTAATAATACAAGTGAACCCCAGACACAGGTTCACTAGTTAATACAAGTGAACCCCAGACACTGGTTCACAAGTTAATAATACAAGTGAACCCCGGACACTGGTTCACAAGTTAATACAAGTGAACCCCAGACACTGGTTCACAAGTTAATAATACAAGTGAACCCCAGACACTGGTTCACAAGTTAATAATACAAGTGAACCCCAGACACATGCTAACTAGTTAATAATACAAGTGAACCCCAGACACTGGTTCACAAGTTAATACAAGTGATCCCAGACACTGGTTCACAAGTTAATAATGCAAGTGAACCCCAGAGATTGGTTCACTAGTTAATAATACAAGTGAACCCCAGACACTGGTTCACAAGCTAATAGTACAAGTGAACCCCAGACACTGGTTCACAAGTTAATAATACAGGTGAACCCCAGACACTGGTTCAAAGGTTAATAATACAAAAGAACCCCAGACACAGGTTCACAAGTTAATATTACAAGTGAACCCAAGACACTGGTTCACAAGTTAATAATACATGTGAACCCCAGATACTGGTTCACAAGTTAATAATACAAGTGAACCCCAGACACTGGTTCACAAGTTAATAATACAAGTGAACCACAGACACTGGTTCACAAGTTAATACAAGGGAACCCCAGACACTGGTTCACAAGTTAATAAAACAAGTGAACCCCAGAGACTGGTTCACTAGTTAAAAATACAAGTGAACCCCAGACACTGGTTCACAAGTTAATAGTACAAGCGAACTCCGGACACTGGTTCACAAGTTGATAATACAAGTGAACCCCAGACACTGGTTCACAAGTTAATAGTACAAGTGAACCCCAGACACTGGTTAACAGATTAATGATACAAAAGAACCCTAGACACAGGTTCACAAGCTAATAATAAAAGTGAACCCCAGACACTGGTTCACAGGTCAATAATACAAAAGAACCCCAGACACAGGTTCACAAGTTAATAATACAAGTCAACACAAGACACTGGCTCACAAGTTAATAATACAAGTGAACCCCAGATACTGGTTCACAAATTAATAATACAAGTGAACCTCAGACACTGGTTCACAAGTTGATAATATAACAGATCCCCAGACACTGGTTCACAAGTTAATAATACAAGTGAACCCCAGACACTGGTTCACAGGTCAATAATACAAAAGAATCCCAGACACAGGTTCACAAGTTAATAATACAAGTGAACACAAGACACTGGTTCACAAGTTAATAATACATGTGAACCCCAGACACTGGTTCACAAGTTGATAATATAGCAGATCCTCAGATACTGGTCACAAGTTAACAATACAAGTGAACCCCAGACACTGGTTCACAAGTTAAATATACAAGTGAACCCCAGACACGGGTTCACAAGTTGATAATATAACAGATCCTCAGACACTGGTTCACAAGTTAATAATACAAGTGAACCCCAGACACTGGTTCACAAGTTAATAATACAAGTGAACCTCAGATACTGGTTCGCAGGTTAATGGTACAAAAGAACCCCAGACAGGCTCACAAGTTAATAATACAAGTGAACGAAAGACACTGGTTCACAAGTTAATAATACAAGTGAACCCAAGACATTGGTTCACAAGTTAATAATGCAAGTGAACACCAGACACTGATTCACAAGTTAGAAATATAAGAGAACCCCCAGACACTGGTTCACAAGTTAATAATACAAATGAACCCCAGACACTGGTTCACAAGTTAATAATACAAGTGAACCCCAGACACTGGTTCACAAGTTAATAATGCAAGTGAACCCCAGACACTGGTTCACAAGTTAATAACACAGTGATCCCCAGACACTGGTTCACAAGTTAATAATACAAGTGAACCCCAGAGACTGGTTCACTAGTTAATAATACAAGTGAACCCCAGACACTGGTTCACAAGTTAACAGTACAAGTGAACTCCAGACACTGGTTCACAAGTTAATAATACAAGTGAACCCCAGACTCTGGTTCACAAGTTAATAGTACAAGAGAACCCCAGACACTGGTTCACAAGTAAATAATACAACTGAACCCCAGACACTGGTTCACAGGTTAATAATACAAAAGAACCCCAGACACAGGTTCACAAGTTAATAATACAAGTGAACCCAAGACACTGGTTCACAAGTTAATAATACATGTGAACCCCAGATACTGGTTCACAAGTTAATAATACAATTGAAACCCAGACACTGGTTCACAAGTTAATAATAGAAGTGAACCCCAGACACTGGTTCACAAATTAATACAAGTGAACCCCAGACACTGGTTCACAAGTTAATAATACAAGTGAATCCCAGAGATTGGTTCACTAGTTAATAATACAAGTGAACCCTAGACACTGGTTCACAAGTTAATAGTACAAGCGAACTCCGGACACTGGTTCACAAGTTAATAATACAAGTGAACCCCAGACACTGGTTCACAAGTTAATAATACAAGTGAACCCCAGACACAGGTTCACTAGTTAATACAAGTGAACCCCAGACACTGGTTCACAAGTTAATAATACAAGTGAACCCCGGACACTGGTTCACAAGTTAATAATACAAGTGAACCCCAGACACTGGTTCACAAGTTAATACAAGTGAACCCCAGACACTGGTTCACAAGTTAATAATACAAGTGAACCCCAGACACTGGTTCACAAGTTAATACAAGTGATCCCAGACACTGGTTCACAAGTTAATAATGCAAGTGAACCCCAGAGATTGGTTCACTAGTTAATAATACAAGTGAACCCCAGACACTGGTTCACAAGCTAATAATACAAGTGAAGTCCGGACACTGGTTCACAAGTTAATAACACATGTGAACCCCAGACACTCGTTCACAAGTTAAAAGTACAAGTGAACCCCAGACACTGGTTCACAAGTTAATACAAGTGAACCCCAGACACTGGTTCACAGGTTAATAATACAAAAGAACCCCAGACACAGGTTCACAAGTTAATACAAGTGAACCCAAGACACTGGTTCACAAGTTAATAATACAAGTGAACCTCAGACACTGGTTCACAAGTTGATAATATAACAGATCCTCAGACACTGGTTCACAAGTTAATAATACAAGTGAACCCCAGACACTGGTTCACAAGTTAATAATACAAGTGAACCACAGACACTGGTTCACAAGTTAATACAAGGGAACCCCAGACACTGGTTCACAAGTTAATAAAACAAGTGAACCCCAGAGACTGGTTCACTAGTTAAAAATACAAGTGTACCCCAGACACTGGTTCACAAGTTAATAGTACAAGCGAACTCCGGACACTGGTTCACAAGTTGATAATACAAGTGAACCCCAGACACTGGTTCACAAGTTAATAGTACAAGTGAACCCCAGACATTGGTTCACAAGTTAATAATACAAGTGAACCCCAGACACTGGTTAACAGATTAATGATACAAATGAACCCCTGACACAGGTTCACAAGTTAATAATACAAGTGAACCCCAGACACTGGTTCACAGGTCAATAATACAAAAGAACCCCAGACACTGGTTCACAAGTTAATAATACATGTGAACCCCAGATACTGGTTCACAAATTAATAATACAAGTGAACCTCAGACACTGGTTCACAAGTTGATAATATAACAGATCCTCAGACACTGGTTCACAAGTTAATAATACATGTGAACCCCAGATACTGGTTCACAAATTAATAATACAAGTGAACCCCAGACACTGGTTCACAGGTCAATAATACAAAAGAATCCCAGACACAGGTTCACAAGTTTATAATACATGTGAACCCCAGACACTGGTTCACAAGTTGATAATATAGCAGATCCTCAGACACTGGTTCACAAGTTAATAGTACAAGTGAACTCCGGACACTGGTTCAAAAGTTAATAATACAAGTGAACCCCAGACACTGGTTCACAAGTTAATAATACAAGTGAACCCCAGACACTGGTTCACAAGTTAATAGTACAAGTGAACTCCGGACACTGGTTCACAAGTTAATAATACAAGTGAACCCCAGACACTGGTTCACAAGTTAATAATACAAGTGAACCCCAGACACAGGTTCACTAGTTAATACAAGTGAACCCCAGACACTGGTTCACAAGTTAATAATACAAGTGAACCCCGGACACTGGTTCACAAGTTAATACAAGTGAACCCCAGACACTGGTTCACAAGTTAATAATACAAGTGAACCCCAGACACTGGTTCACAAGTTAATAATACAAGTGAACCCCAGACACATGCTAACTAGTTAATAATACAAGTGAACCCCAGAAACTGGTTCACAAGTTAATACAAGTGATCCCAGACACTGGTTCACAAGTTAATAATGCAAGTGAACCCCAGAGATTGGTTCACTAGTTAATAATACAAGTGAACCCCAGACACTGGTTCACAAGCTAATAGTACAAGTGAACCCCAGACACTGGTTCACAAGTTAATAATACAAGTGAACCCCATACACTGGTTCACAGGTTAATAATACAAAAGAACCCCAGACACAGGTTCACAAGTTAATATTACAAGTGAACCCAAGACACTGGTTCACAAGTTAATAATACATGTGAACCCCAGATACTGGTTCACAAGTTAAAATACAAGTGAACCCCAGACACTGGTTCACAAGTTAATAATACAAGTGAACCACAGACACTGGTTCACAAGTTAATACAAGGGAACCCCAGACACTGGTTCACAAGTTAATAAAACAAGTGAACCCCAGAGACTGGTTCACTAGTTAAAAATACAAGTGAACCCCAGACACTGGTTCACAAGTTAATAGTACAAGCGAACTCCGGACACTGGTTCACAAGTTGATAATACAAGTGAACCCCAGACACTGGTTCACAAGTTAATAGTACAAGTGAACCCCAGACACTGGTTCACAAGTTAATAATACAAGTGAACCCCAGACACTGGTTAACAGATTAATGATACAAAAGAACCCTAGACACAGGTTCACAAGCTAATAATAAAAGTGAACCCCAGACACTGGTTCACAGGTCAATAATGCAAAAGAACCCCAGACACAGGTTCACAAGTTAATAATACAAGTCAACACAAGACACTGGCTCACAAGTTAATAATACAAGTGAACCCCAGATACTGGTTCACAAATTAATAATACAAGTGAACCTCAGACACTGGTTCACAAGTTGATAATATAACAGATCCCCAGACACTGGTTCACAAGTTAATAATACAAGTGAACCCCAGACACTGGTTCACAGGTCAATAATACAAAAGAATCCCAGACACAGGTTCACAAGTTAATAATACAAGTGAACACAAGACACTGGTTCACAAGTTAATAATACATGTGAACCCCAGACACTGGTTCACAAGTTGATAATATACCAGATCCTCAGACACTGGTCACAATTTAACAATACAATTGAACTCCAGACACTGGTTCACAAGTTAAATATACAAGTGAACCCCAGACACGGGTTCACAAGTTGATAATATAACAGATCCTCAGACACTGGTTCACAAGTTAATAATACAAGTGAACCCCAGACACTGGTTCACAAGTTAATAATACAAGTGAACCTCAGATACTGGTTCGCAGGTTAATGGTACAAAAGAACCCCAGACAGGCTCACAAGTTAATAATACAAGTGAACGAAAGACACTGGTTCACAAGTTAATAATACAAGTGAACCCAAGACACTGGTTCACAAGTTAATAATGCAAGTGAACACCAGACACTGATTCACAAGTTAGTAATATAAGAGAACCCCCAGACACTGGTTCACAAGTTAATAATACAAATGAACCCCAGACACTGGTTCACAAGTTAATAATACAAGTGAACCCCAGACACTGGTTCACAAGTTAATAATGCAAGTGAACCCCAGACACTGGTTCACAAGTTGATAATATAGCAGATCTTCAGACACTGGTTCACAAGTTAATAATACAAGTGAACCTCAGACACTGGTTCACAAGTTGATAATATAGCAGATCTTAAGACACTGGTCTACAAGTTAATAATGCAAATGAACCCCAGACACTGGTTCACATGTTAATAATACAAGTGAACCTCAGACACTTTTTCACAAGTTAATAACACAGTGATCCCCAGACATTGGTTCACAAGTTAATAATAAAAGTGAACCCCAGAGACTGGTTCACTAGTTAATAATACAAGTGAACCCCAGACACTGGTTCACAAGTTAACAGTACAAGTGAACTCCAGACACTGGTTCACAAGTTAATAATACAAGTGAACCCCAGACTCTGGTTCACAAGTTAATAGTACAAGTGAACCCCAGACACTGGTTCACAAGTTAATAATACAACTGAACCCCAGACACTGGTTCACAGGTTAATAATACAAAAGAACCCCAGACACAGGTTCACAAGTTAATAATACAAGTGAACCCAAGACACTGGTTCACAAGTTAATAATACATGTGAACCCCAGATACTGGTTCACAAGTTAATAATACAATTGAACCCCAGACACTGGTTCACAAGTTAATAATAGAAGTGAACCCCAGACACTGGTTCACAAATTAATAAAAGTGAACCCCAGACACTGGTTCACAAGTTAATAATACAAGTGAATCCCAGAGATTGGTTCACTAGTTAATAATACAAGTGAACCCTAGACACTGGTTCACAAGTTAATAGTACAAGCGAACTCCGGACACTGGTTCACAAGTTAATAATACAAGTGAACCCCAGACACTGGTTCACAAGTTAATAATACAAGTGAACCCCAGACACAGGTTCACTAGTTAATACAAGTGAACCCCAGACACTGGTTCACAAGTTAATAATACAAGTGAACCCCGGACACTGGTTCACAAGTTAATAATACAAGTGAACCCCAGACACTGGTTCACAAGTTAATAATACAAGTGAACCCCAGACACTGGTTCACAAGATAATAATACAAGTGAACCCCAGACACTGGTTCACAAGTTAATACAAGTGATCCCAGACACTGGTTCACAAGTTAATAATGCAAGTGAACCCCAGAGATTGGTTCACTAGTTAATAATACAAGTGAACCCCAGACACTGGTTCACAAGCTAATAATACAAGTGAACTCCGGACACTGGTTCAAAAGTTAATAACACATGTGAACCCCAGACACTCGTTCACAAGTTAAAAGTACAAGTGAACCCCAGACACTGGTTCACAAGTTAATACAAGTGAACCCCAGACACTGGTTCACAGGTTAATAATACAAAAGAATTCCAGACACAGGTTCACACGTTAATACAAGTGAACCCAAGACACTGGTTCACAAGTTAATACAAGTGAACCTCAGACACTGGTTCACAAGTTGATAATATAACAGATCCTCAGACACTGGTTCACAAGTTAATAATACAAGTGAACCCCAGACACTGGTTCACAAGTTAATAATACAAGTGAACCACAGACACTGGTTCACAAGTTAATACAAGGGAACCCCAGACACTGGTTCACAAGTTAATAAAACAAGTGAACCCCAGAGACTGGTTCACTAGTTAAAAATACAAGTGAACCCCAGACACTGGTTCACAAGTTAATAGTACAAGTGAACCCCAGACATTGGTTCACAAGTTAATAATACAAGTGAACCCCAGACACTGGTTAACAGATTAATGATACAAAAGAACCCCTGACACAGGTTCACAAGTTAATAATACAAGTGAACCCCAGACACTGGTTCACAGGTCAATAATACAAAAGAACCCCAGACACAGGTTCACAAGTTAATAATACAAGTGAACACAAGACACTGGTTCACAAGTTAATAATACATGTGAACCCCAGATACTGGTTCACAAATTAATAATACAAGTGAACCTCAGACACTGGTTCACAAGTTGATAATATAACAGATCCTCAGACACTGGTTCACAAGTTAATAATACAAGTGAACCCCAGACACTGGTTCACAGGTCAATAATACAAAAGAATCCCAGACACAGGTTCACAAGTTAATAATACAAGTGAACACAAGACACTGGTTCACAAGTTTATAATACATGTGAACCCCAGACACTGGTTCACAAGTTGATAATATAGCAGATCCTCAGACACTGGTCACAAGTTAATAATACAAGTGAACCCCAGACACTGGTTCACAAGTTAAATATACAAGTGAACCCCAGACACGGGTTCACAAGTTGATAATATAACAGATCCTCAGACACTGGTTCACAAGTTAATAATACAAGTGAACCCCAGACACTGGTTCACAAGTTAATAATACAAGTGAACCTCAGATACTGGTTCGCAGGTTAATGGTACAAAAGAACCCCAGACAGGCTCACAAGTTAATAATACAAGTGAACGAAAGACACTGGTTCACAAGTTAATAATACAAGTGAGCCCAAGACACTGGTTCACAAGTTAATAATGCAAGTGAACACCAGACACTGATTCACAAGTTAGTAATATAAGAGAACCCCAGACACTGGTTCACAAGTTAATAATACAAATGAACCCCAGACACTGGTTCACAAGTTAATAATACAAGTGAACCCCAGACACTGGTTCACAAGTTAATAATGCAAGTGAAGCCCAGACACTGGTTCACAAGTTGATAATATAGCAGATCTTCAGACACTGGTTCACAAGTTAATAATACAAGTGAACCCCAGACACTGACTCACAAGTTAATAACACAGTGATCCCCAGACACTGGTTCACAAGTTAATAATACAAGTGAACCCCAGACACTGGTTCACTAGTTAATAATACAAGTGAACCCCAGACACTGGTTCACAAGTTATTAGTACAAGTGAACTCCAGACACTGGTTCACAAGTTAATAATACAAGTGAACCCCAGACACTGGTTCACAAGTTAATAGTACAAGTGAACCCCAGACACTGGTTCACAAGTTAATAATACAAGTGAACCCCAGACACTGGTTCACAGGTTAATACAAAAGAACCCCAGACACAGGTTCACAAGTTAATAATACAAGTGAACCCAAGACACTGGTTCACAAGTTAATAATACATGTGAACCCCAGATACTGGTTCACAAGTTAATACAATTGAACCCCAGACACTGGTTCACAAGTTAATAATAGAAGTGAACCCCAGACACTGGTTCACAAGTTAATAATACAAGTGAACCCCAGACACTGGTTCACAAATTAATACAAGTGAACCCCAGACACTGGTTCACAAGTTAATAATACAAGTGAATCCCAGAGATTGGTTCACTAGTTAATAATACAAGTGAACCCTAGACACTGGTTCATAAGTTAATAGTACAAGCGAACTCCGGACACTGGTTCACAAGTTAATAATACAAGTGAACCCCAGACACTGGTTCACAAGTTAATAGTACAAGTGAACCCCAGACACTGGTTCACAAGTTAATAATACAAGCGAACCCCAGACACTGGTTCACAGGTTAATGATACAAAAGAACCCCAGAACCAGGTTTATAAGTTAATAATACAAGTGAACCCAAGACACTGGTTCACAAGTTAATAATACACGTGAACCCCAGATACTGGTTCACAAGTTAATAATACAAGTGAACCTCAGACACTGGTTCACAAGTTGATAATATAACAGATCCTCAGACACTGGTTCACAAGTTATTAATAAAGGTGAACCCCAAACACTGGTTCACAAGTTAATAATACAAGTGAACCCCAGACACTGGTTCACAAGTTAATACAAGTGAGTCCCAGGCACTGGTTCAGAAGTTAATAATACAAGTGAACCCCAGACACTGGTTCACAAGTTAATACAAGTGAGTCCCAGACACTGGTTCACAAGTTAATAATACAAGTGAACCCCAGACACTGGTACACAAGTTAATAGTACAAGTGAACCCCAGACACTGGTTCACAAGTTAATAATACAAGTGAACCCAAGACACTGGTTCACAGGTTAATACAAAAGAACCCCAGACACAGGTTCACAAGTTAATAATACAAGTGAACCCAAGACACTGGTTCACAAGTTAATAATACATGTGAACCCCAGATACTGGTTCACAAATTAATAATACAAGTGAACCTCAGACACTGGTTCACAAGTTGATAATATAACAGATCCTCAGACACTGGTTCACAAGTTAATAATACAAGTGAACCCCAGACACTGGTTCACAAGATGATAATATAACAGATCCTCAGACACTGGTTCACAAGTTAATAATACAAGTGAACCTCAGACACTGATTCACATGTTAATGGTACAAAAGAACCCCAGACACTGGTTCACAAGTTAATAATACAAGTGAACCCAAGACACTGGTTCACAAGTTAATAATGCAAGTGAACCCCAGACACTGATTCACAAGTTAGTGATATAAGAGAACCCCCAGACACTGGTTCACAAGTTAATAATACAAATGAACCCCAGACACTGGTTCACAAGTTAATAATACAAGTGAACCCCAGACACTGGTTCACAAGTTAATAATGCAAGTGAACCCCAGACGCTGGTTCACAAGTTGATAATATAGCAGATCCTCAGACACTGGTTCACAGGTTAATAATACAAGTGAACCCCAGACACGGGTTCACAAGTTGATAATATAACAGATCCTCAGACACTGGTTCACAAGTTAATAATACAAGTGAACCCCAGATATTGGTTCACAAGTTAATAATACAAGTGAACCCCAGACACTGGTTCACAAGTTAATAATACAAGTGAACCCCAGATACTGGTTCACAAGTTAATAATACAAGTGAACCCTGGACACTGGTTCACAAGTTAATAATACAAGTGAACCCCAGACACTGGTTCACAAGTTAATAATGCAAGTGAACACCAGACACTGGTTCACAAGTTAATAAAGCAAGTGAACACCAGACACTGGTTCACAAGTTAATAATACAAGTGAACCCCAGACACTGGTTCACAAGTTAATAATGCAAGTGAACACCAGACACTGGTTCACAAGTTAATAAAGCAAGTGAACACCAGACACTGGTTCATAAGATAATGATACAAGAACTAATTCACTTTAATCAACTAAACGTGAAATGGGTCCAAGAGCTAGATATCGCCATCGCAAAGTCGAATATATACTCATAAATAATAAACTTTTCTACTTAAAATAAATTTGAGAGAGTATATTTAAAATAATATTTTATATTCTCGCCAAGTTGTGTTTGTGGGAGTCGAGATACAGCGCCTGGCCCCGCTTCCTGGACTTCTGTGCCTCATCAACCTTCTTCCACATTTCTACTTTCCTGAAACTGAAGAATATTTATCCACATCACTGTGGTCACTATGCTGTGGTCACTATGATGTGGTCACTATGATGTGGTCTCCATGCTGTGGTCACTATGATGTGGTCACTATGCTGTGGTCACTATGCTGTGGTCACTATGATGTGGTCTCCATGCTGTGGTCACTATGATGTGGTCTCCATGCTGTGGTCACTATGCTGTGGTCACTATGCTGTGGTCTCCATGCTGTGGTCACTATGATGTGGTCTCCATGCTGTGGTCACTATGATGTGGTCACTATGCTGTGGTCACTATGCTGTGGTCACTATGCTGTGGTCTCCATGCTGTGGTCACTATGATGTGGTCACTATGCTGTGGTCTCCATGCTGTGGTCTCCATGCTGTGGTCACCATGCTGTGGTCACCATGCTGTGGTCTCCATGCTGTGGTCACTATGCTGTGGTCACCATGCTGTGGTCACCATGCTGTGGTCTCCATGCTGTGGTCACCATGCTGTGGTCTCCATGCTGTGGTCACCATGCTGTGGTCACCATGCTGTGGTCTCCATGCTGTGGTCACCATGCTGTGGTCTCCATGCTGTGGTCACCATGCTGTGGTCACCATGCTGTGGTCACCATGCTGTGGTCACTATGCTGTGGTCTCCATGCTGTGGTCACTATGCTGTGGTCACCATGCTGTGGTCACCATGCTGTGGTCTCCATGCTGTGGTCACCATGCTGTGGTCTCCATGCTGTGGTCACCATGCTGTGGTCACCATGCTGTGGTCTCCATGCTGTGGTCACCATGCTGTGGTCTCCATGCTGTGGTCACCATGCTGTGGTCACCATGCTGTGGTCACCATGCTGTGGTCACCATGCTGTGGTCTCCATGCTGTGGTCACCATGCTGTGGTCTCCATGCTGTGGTCACCATGCTGTGGTCACCATGCTGTGGTCTCCATGCTGTGGTCACCATGCTGTGGTCTCCATGCTGTGGTCACCATGCTGTGGTCACCATGCTGTGGTCTCCATGCTGTGGTCACCATGCTGTGGTCTCCATGCTGTGGTCACCATGCTGTGGTCACCATGCTGTGGTCACCATGCTGTGGTCACCATGCTGTGGTCTCCATGCTGTGGTCACCATGCTGTGGTCTCCATGCTGTGGTCACCATGCTGTGGTCACCATGCTGTGGTCTCCATGCTGTGGTCACCATGCTGTGGTCTCCATGCTGTGGTCACTATGCTGTGGTCACCATGCTGTGGTCACTATGCTGTGGTCACCATGCTGTGGTCTCCATGCTGTGGTCACTATGCTGTGGTCACCATGCTGTGGTCACTATGCTGTGGTCACCATGCTGTGGTCTCCATGCTGTGGTCACTATGCTGTGGTCACCATGCTGTGGTCACCATGCTGTGGTCTCCATGCTGTGGTCTCCATGCTGTGGTCTCCATGCTGTGGTCACTATGCTGTGGTCTCCATGCTGTGGTCTCCATGCTGTGGTCTCCATGCTGTGGTCTCCATGCTGTGGTCTCCATGCTGTGGTCACTATGCTGTGGTCACCATGCTGTGGTCACCATGCTGTGGTCTCCATGCTGTGGTCTCCATGCTGTGGTCTCCATGCTGTGGTCTCCATGCTGTGGTCTCCATGCTGTGGTCACCATGCTGTGGTCACTATGCTGTGGTCACCATGCTGTGGTCTCCATGCTGTGGTCTCCATGCTGTGGTCTCCATGCTGTGGTCACTATGCTGTGGTCACTATGTTGTGGTCACCATGCTGTGATCTCCATGCTGTGGTCACCATGCTGTGGTCTCCATGCTGTGGTCTCCATGCTGTGGTCTCCATGCTGTGGTCACTATGCTGTGGTCACTATGTTGTGGTCACCATGCTGTGGTCTCCATGCTGTGGTCTCCATGCTGTGGTCACTATGCTGTGGTCACCATGCTGTGGTCTCCATGCTGTGGTCACTATGCTGTGGTCACCATGCTGTGGTCTCCATGCTGTGGTCTCCATGCTGTGGTCACTATGCTGTGGTCACCATGCTGTGGTCTCCATGCTGTGGTCTCCATGCTGTGGTCTCCATGCTGTGGTCACTATGCTGTGGTCACCATGCTGTGGTCACCATGCTGTGGTCACCATGCTGTGGTCACCATGCTGTGGTCACCATGCTGTGGTCTCCATGCTGTGGTCACTATGCTGTGGTCACCATGCTGTGGTCACCATGCTGTGGTCACCATGCTGTGGTCACCATGCTGTGGTCACCATGCTGTGGTCACCATGCTGTGGTCACTATGCTGTGGTCTCCATGCTGTGGTCACTATGCTGTGGTCACCATGCTGTGGTCACCATGCTGTGGTCACCATGCTGTGGTCACCATGCTGTGGTCACCATGCTGTGGTCACCATGCTGTGGTCACCATGCTGTGGTCACCATGCTGTGGTCTCCATGCTGTGGTCTCCATGCTGTGGTCACAATGCTGTGGTCACCATGCTGTGGTCACCATGCTGTGGTCTCCATGCTGTGGTCTCCATGCTGTGGTCACCATGCTGTGGTCTCCATGCTGTGGTCACCATGCTGTGGTCACCATGCTGTGGTCACCATGCTGTGGTCTCCATGCTGTGGTCTCCATGCTGTGGTCACAATGCTGTGGTCACCATGCTGTGGTCACCATGCTGTGGTCACCATGCTGTGGTCACCATGCTGTGGTCACTATGCTGTGGTCACCATGCTGTGGTCACTATGCTGTGGTCACCATGCTGTGGTCACTATGCTGTGGTCACCATGCTGTGTTCTCCATACAGTGGTCTCCATGCTGTGGTCACCATGCTGTGGTCTCCATGCTGTGGTCTCCATGCTGTGGTTTCCATGCTGTGGTCTCCATGCTGTGATCACCATGCTGTGGTCTCCATGCTGTGGTCTCCATGCTGTGGTCACAATGCTGTGATCACCATGCTGTGGTCTCCATGCTGTGGTCACCATGCTGTGGTCACCATGCTGTGGTCTCCGTGCTGTGGTCTCCATGCTGTTGTCTCCATGCTGTGGTCACAATGCTGTAGTTACCATGCTGTGGTCATCATGCTGTGGTCACCATACTGTGGTCTCCATGCTATGGTCTCCATGCTGTGGTAACAATGTTGTGGTCTCCATGCTGTGGTCTCTATGCTATGGTCTCCATGCTGTGGTCACAATGCTCTTGTCTCCATGCTGTGGTCTCAATGCTGTGGTCTCCATGCTGTGGTCTCCATGCTGTGGTCTCCATGCTGTGGTCTCCATGCTGTGGTCTCCATGCTGTGGTCTCCATGTTGTGGTCTCCATGCTGTGGTCACAATGTTATCCGGCCCCATCGTCTTTCAAGTATCTAGCTCGCTTAGCAGCCTCTTCACTTCTTCCTCGGTTTGTATGTATTGTGTCCAACACTTGGTGGTGTACCCCACCTCTCTGTCTTTCTGGAGTCCCTTCTGTCTCCTCTTTGAATCTCATGCTGAGTTCCTCACATACTTAACGGTCGTTTCTTGTGATCTCTCCTCCTTCCTTCCTTAGCCTGATTACCTGGTCCTTGACTATTGTTTTCCTCCTGATGTGGCTGTACAACAGCTTCGGGTCAGATTTGGCTTTCGCTGCTATGTCATTTTCATATTGTCGTTGGGCCTCCCTTCTTACCTGTGCATATTCATTTCTTGCTCTACAATTGCTGTTCTTATTCTCCTGGGTCCTTTGCCTTCTATGGTTGAGGCCACTCCCTCAACTACCTAAAGTCATACCTTAGTAACAGAACTCAATATGTGTATGCAAATGATGCAAACTCTTCCACCCAACCAATCACAGTAGGAGTCCCACAAGGAAGCGTCCTTGGACCACTCCTCTTTCTCATCTACATCAATGATCTGTCGAATGCATCACAGCTACTCAAACCCATATTATTTGCAGATGACACAACATATGTCTTTTCCCACCCAAACACAGTCATACTAGCAAACACAGTCAATGCTGAATTACAGAAAATATCTGCCTGGATGGTGGCTAACAAACTTACCCTGAACACTGATAAAACCTATTTCATTCAGTTTGGAAACAAAGCTGCAAATGATCCAATTAACATAATGGTAAGTGGATCATCAGTCACAAGACTCACAGAGGGAAAATTCCTAGGTATCCACCTTGACATTAGCCTTAAGTTCCGGACACACATACAACAAATCACCAAGAAAATCTCCAAGACTGTAGGCATACTATCAAAGATAAGGTACTATGTTCCACAATCAGCTCTCCTGGCACTGTACCATTCACTCATATACCCTTATCTTACATATGGAATTTGTGCATGGGTATCAACAACATCCAATCACCTAAAACCCCTCATAACCCAGCAAAAGGCAGCAGTAAGAATGATAACAAATTCCCACTCCCGCCAGCATACTCCACCAATTTTCAAAAGTCTGAAACTGCTCACCATTAAGAACATCCATACTTATTCATGTGCCTACTACATACACAGAACAATACACGCAAATATAAACCCTCCACTCAAACTTCTCCTAACAAACCTAAACAGGACACATGACCACAACACAAGACACAGATCTCTTTTTGACATACCTCGTGTCCATATCACACTGTGTAAAAACTCTATGCACATAAAGGGCCCCAAAATATGGAATTCATTACCAGAAGATATTAAAGTAACCCAGTCTGAAAATCAATTTAAGACTCTTCTCAAAAGCCACTTAATCACCCTAGACTAAATGCTAAATACTCAGTACACACTTACTCACCTATGTACTCCCACATCATAACTTCAACAATCACTTTGAACCTTTTATCCATTATTGACAGGAATACAACTAAATCATTGTTTTCACAAAAGCATTTTAGAATATAAATATATCATTGTATTATACAAATTTTAATTCACTTATAATTAATAATCTACTGTACAACTATGAAATAATTACTGTCCAACTGTACAACTATGATATAATCCTTAGTGTTAAGTAGTCTGTAAGTCAATAATGTTAAGTTGACCCATAATGCCTAGGCATAATAGAGGCTCTCTTTGTATTGCAACCCACTATTGTAAATATAAAATCTCAATGTACTGTTTGCAAAGACATAAAATAAACAAATAAAACAAATAAATAAATACTTCTTCCATTCCCTAGCACACTTGGCTTTGGTCTCCCTGCACCTTTGGGTGAACCACAGGCTCATCCTGGCTTTTCATTTTTCCTGTTACCCTTGGGTACAAACCTCTCTTCAGCTTCCTTGCATATTGTTGTCACGTATTCCACCATCTCGTTTACTGACTTCCCTGGCAATTCTCTGTCCCACTGAACCCCATTCAGGAAGTTCTTCTTTTCTGCATAGTCCCCCTTCTTGTAGTTTGGCTTCATTTGTCTGGGTCTTCCTGCTCCCCCCCCCCCCCTCCACTTGTAACTCTACTGTGAATCTGAATCTTAAAACCACATGATTGCTGGCCCCCAGGGGTCTTTCATATGTGATGTCCTCAATATCTGCACTACTCAAAATTCAAAATATTTCTTTTCATATGCCAAAAACAAGGCAAATACCACATTTAGTATCGGGCCCTTACTCAGACAGGATGGGACTTAAACAGATGACAACAAGGAAATGAGTGAAATATTGAAATCCCAGTACGACTCTGCGTTTAGTGAACCACTAATCAGTCTGAGGATCGACGGCCAAAATCATTTCTTCATGAATGAGCCTCAAAACTCCATAAATGTATGCCAGATTTCCGACATTACCCTAACTCCGATAGATTTCGAAAAAACCATTGACATCATGCCCATGCACTCAGCCCCGGGCCCAGACTCGTAGAGATCCGTATTCATTAAGAACTGCAAGAAACCCCTCTCGTGTGCGCTAAGTACACTATGGAGGAGGAGCTTGGACATGGGTGAAATTCCACAGTAACTTAAAACAACGGATATAGCCACACTCCATAAAGGTGGCAGGAAAGCATTAGCTAAGAACTATAGACCAATAGCTCTGGCGTCCCACATCATAAAAATCTTTGAAAGAGTGCTAAGAAGAAGGATTGCAAATCACCTGGATTCCCAAAATCTGCACAATCCAGGGCAACAAGGGTTCAGGGCAGGTCGCTCCTGCCTCTCACAACTACTGGATCACTATGATATGGCCTTGGATGCACTGAAAGAAAATCAGAATGCAGATGTAATATACACAGACTTTGCAAAAGCATTTGAGAAATGCGATCATGGCGTAATAGCCCATAAAATACGTGCTAAAGGAATAACTGGGAAAGTGGGGAGATGGATCTTCAACTTCCTAACAAATCGAAGACAAAGGGTAGTGGTCAACAGAGTTAAATCGGAGGCTGCCATAGTGAAGAGCTCTGTTCCACAAGGCACAGTACTCGCCCCCATCTTATTCCTCATCCTCATATCAGACAGACAGAGATATACACCACAGCACCATATCATCCTTTGCGGATGATACTAGGATCTGCATGAGGCTGTCATCTGCTGAGGATGGAGTTAACCTCCAAGAAGATATAAACAAAGTTTTCCAGTGGGCAACGATAAACAATGTGATGTTCAATGAGGACAAATTCCAACTACTCCGTTATGGAAAACTGGAGGAGATAATAACTAGAATAGAGTATACTACAGACTCTGGCCATACAATAGAGCGGAAAAATAATGTAAGGGACCTGGGAATAGTAATGTCTGAGGATTTCACTTTCAAGGATCACAACAATGCCACGATCGCACGTGCAAAGAAAATGATAGGATGGATAATGAGAACTTTCAAAACGAGAGATGCCAAGCCAATGATGATCCTTTTCAAATCACTTGTTCTCTCTAGGCTGGAATACTGCTGTACATTAACATCTCCATTCAAAGCAGGTGAAATTGCAGATCTAGAGAGTGTACAGAGATCCTTTACTGCATGCATAAGTTCTGTCAAGCACCTTAACTACTGGGAACGCTTGGAAGCACTTGACTTGTACGCATTGGAATGCAGGAGGGAGAGATATATCATAATCTACACTTGGAAAATCCTGGAAGGAATGGTCCCAAATCTGCACACAGAAATCACTCCCTACAAAAGTAAAAGACTGGGCAGGCGATGCAAAATGCCCCCAATTAAAAGTAGGGGCGCCACTGGTACACTAAGGGAAAACACCATAAGTGTCCGGGGCCCAAGACTGTCCAACAGCCTCCCATCAAGCATTAGGGGAATTGCCAATAAACCCCTGGCTGCCTTCAAGAGAGAGCTGGACAGATACCTAAAGTCCATGCTGGATTAGCCGGGCTGTGGCTAGTACGTTGGACTGTGTGCTGCCAGCAGTAACAGCCTGGTTGATCAGGCTCTGATCCACCGGGAGGCCTGATCATGGACCGGGCCGCGGGGGCGTTGATCCCCGGAATAACCTCCAGGTAACCTCCAGGTACTCAAGGTGAATACTAGGTCCAGTCTCGCTGGTTCATCCTCTCCTCTCTCTCTGGTAGTGTCCCTTACGTGTTGGTACATGAAATTTTCCAGTACCACCTCCATCATCTTAGCCCTCCACGTTTCTTGGCCCCCATGTGACTCAAAGTTCTCCTAATCGATTTCCTTGTGGTTGAAGTCACCCATGATCAGTAGCTTTGCCCTGCTCGCATGAGCCCTCCTGGCCACTTCAACCAGTGTGTCAACCATCACTCTATTACTCTCGTCATACTCTTGCCTTGGCCTCCTACTGTTCTGTGGTGGGTTATACATCACTGCAATTACCACCTTGGGACCTACAGACTGAAGCTTTCCTACTATGTAATCCCTTGCTTCTCCACCGTCTCCTCTCTCCAGCTGATCAAAATCCCATAAGTTTTTGACCAGCAGTGCCACTCCTCCACCCCCTCTGTTCCCTCTGTCTTTCCTCAGGATCTGATATCCCATTGGAAAGATGGCATCTGTTATCATACCTGTGAGCCTGGTCTCTGTGAGAGCTGTGATGTCCGGTGATGCTTCTTTAACTCTTTTGTGCCACTCCTCCCACTTATTTGTTATTCCATCAGCGTTGGTGTACCATACCTTCAGTTTCCTCTCCAACACTGTGTTTTGGGGGGTCTGTGAGGGTTGGGGACCTGGCAGTGTACTGTGGGATTCTATAGCTGAATGTTGGGTGGGAGCTGTGGATGTGGATTGTGGTTTGTGTTGGGATAGTGTGATTGGTTGTGGGGTTCTTGGGATGATTCTGCATGTGCTTCCTCTTGTTGCTCTGTCCTGCTCTGGTTGTCCTCTGCTGATTCTGTCCTTGTCTCTCCTTCTAGCCACTGTCGTTCTGTTTGTGTTCTGTCTCGGTCTTGGAACACCCTCTTGTATTCTGTTGAGTCCTTCAACCATGGTTTCTCTTGGAGGATTCTTTTCTGCACTGTTTGTCCTGAAAATCAGCCTGATTGGTCGTTTTCTCCCCTTCAAATACCCTCCTATTCTCTGAAAATTTACAATCTCGGCCATTGTCCTCTTCATCAATTTCTGTAATGTTCTCAATCTTCTTTCAGCCTGCTGCCTTTCAATGTGTGTCCTTCCCTTGCTCTCCTGAAACCCATGACTTCGCCTTCTCCTCCTCCCATTGCCTTTCTCTCTGTGACTCTGGTTCCTGTCTGTACATGGCCATTTTCTCCCTTGTTTTTTTCCTGTAGCTCTTGGTGGCATGTTTGTGCCACTGCATTTGACCTATTCCCCTCTCCACCTGCACCAAGCAGCTCTCCCCTTCAATCCTTGGCCCTGCTTGGTAGGCTGATGTGGCCTTAGCGTAAGTTATACTTCCTTCCTTCCTGCTGGGCCTCCCAGCTTCATATGCTGTGTTGTCTCTGGTCAATACCCCTGTAACTTGCTTCAGCCTGCTTACCTCACCTTCTAGGACCCTTATCCTGGCTACTGCAGTTTTGACTTGAGACTCCCATTTCGTCTTCTCCTTCTCCAACCTCTTTTCCAATTTCACAGAAAAGCTCTGTCTCCATTTTTGTAGAAAGCTCTCCTAGTTTTCTGTCCCACTTTTGTTCCATCCTTTTGCAATGCTCTTCCATCCACTCCTCCCTACCAGAACCATTCTCCCCTAATCCCTGGGTCCTTCGAGTTCCCCTCTGACCCACCATATTTTTTTTTAGGGGAGAAGGGAGAGGTAGAGGGGAAAGAGAGGGACAGAGATGGAGAGAGAGAGAGAGAGAGAGAGAGAGAGAGAGAGAGAGAGAGAGAGAGAGAGAGAGAGAGAGAGAGAGAGGTAATGGAGAAAGAGAGAGAAGGGAGAGGTAGAGGAGAGAGAGATGGTGTGTGTGTGTGTGTGTGTACTTACCTATTTGTGGTTCCAGGGATCGACTATTTGTACTTACATATTTGTGGTTCCAGGGATTGACTCACAGCTCCTGACCTCGACTCTTCGCAGGTCACTACTACATCCACTATCTCCCTGCTTAATGAGCGTTATCGTATCTCTTCTTAAAGCTATGTGTGGATCCTGCCTCCGCTACACTCTCCAGATTGTTCCACTTCGTGACAACTCTGTGGCTGAAGAAATACTTCCTAATATCCCTGTGACTCATCTGAGTTTTCAACTTCCAGTTGTGACCCCTTGTTGCTGTGTCCCATCTCTGGAACATCCTGTCTCTGTCCATCTTGTCACTTCCTCTCAGTATTTTATATGTCACTATCATGTCCTCCCTATCTCTCCTGTCCTCCAGTGTCGTCAGGTCCACATACCCCTTAGCTCCAGGACTAGTTTTGTTGCAAACCTTTACACATTCTCTAATTTCTTGACGTGCTTGATCAAGTGTGGGTTCCAAACTGGTGCTGCATACTCCAATATGGGCCTGACGTACACAGTGTACATTGTCTTGAACGATTCCTTACTGAGGTGTCGAAACGCTGTTCTTAGGTTTGCCAGACGCCCACATGCTGCAGCAGTTATTTGGTTGATATGCGCCTCAGGAGACTTGCTCTGTACTATACTCACCCCAGAATCCTTTTTCTTGAGTGAGATTTTTAGTCTGTGTGTGTACTCACCTAATTGTGGTTATAGGGGTAGTTTCATAGCTCCTGGCCCCGCTATGTTTGTGTGTGTGTGTGTGTGTGTGTGTGTGTGTGTGTGTGTGTGTGTGTGTGTATCTTTACCAGGTCGAGCAGAAATGGGAAACATATAATTGATTTATTTTTATTACTGGGAAAGGAGGATAAGATCTCACTTTTGTCTGTCGAAGATGATTTTGATGTAGTCTGGCTCGGAGGTCCTCTCGCGGAAGTTGATGCAGGAGTGGCTGGCGATGTTAGCCATTACCTGACGGATGAGGTAACGCTCCAGCGGCAGCAACACTGACAACACACACACACACATTACTGTGTCAACATGCTTCTGAAGAATTTTTAGTGAAATATCCATATACATATTTCGTGCCGAATAGGTAAAATTGGTCAATTAGCAAGAGCTCTTTTAAAATTAAGTCCTTTCTAAAATTTTCTCTTATACGTTTAAAGATATATCTTTTTCATTTATGTTAATGTAAAAATTAATAATTGTGTACCAAAAGAACCTTAGAAAACTTACCTAACCTTATTAAAACAAACGCAATTTAATTTAGCTTAATCCAACAAAATATATTTTAGATAAGTTTACAATAATTTAATAATAAGCAAACACAATGAAATATATTTTTTTCGTTAGGTTTAGAGTAATTTTTGCGAAATTATTGCATACACAAATTTTCGCTTACCTTATTCGGCAAGAAAAGCATTGCTTTTTAAGCCAAAATAGAAAGTTTTACCTATTCGGCACGACATACATTTAAACTGCGGCTAGCCAGGATTAGATCCTGCGACACATTCTCCCGCCTCAAAAGACAGAACAATGCTCACATCGCCTTAACGCTTAACCAGTGATCCTACAAAGAATCATGCACCCAGTAGAGGTAGGTGTTTATGTTCCGAGGACACTCTTGGTAGTAGCAAGTTCTAGGCTAATTTCAACCACCTCCCATTTGTTCGTGGTTACAATAATATATGTACTGCTTATGGAGGCTAGTACACCAGAGTAGAATGAAAGCTTTGAGGCAACCACACCATCGTATGTCCTCGCAACATGAAGCAAGTCTAGTTCTCTTGTCTCATATTGTTTGTAGGATTGCTAAGGTCCAGTGGCTTAGAGCGTCGTGAATTTTCGCTCTCTTCCAACGAGGCGGCTAAACCAACAAGGGTTCCATCCACCGGCTAGCCGCAGTTTCTTATTAATTAAATGCCACTTGTTAGTGGTTACAATTATATATATATATATATATGTTTGTATATCAATAACACTGCACTAGCCAAGGAGTCGAACCCATGCTGTTTTGGCCCGGCGGCGGCAGCAGCAGCAACAAAAACAACAACGTAGCAGCCGACACCGCCGCCATCAATCATCAATTATTATCATGTGATCCAAAATAAACTCAAAAAGTGATCGTGTCTGAGACAAAAAAGTCAAGTCAGAGTAAAGGAAGAAAAAGTTCAGACATGGATAATAGGAATTTTCCGTGATAAGTGGAAGAAATGGAAGATAAAACAGAGACTAAGTAGAGTAAACTGCTACATAGCGGTCAAGAAGATTGAATGGAGACCCAGGAATCTATTGGATTTACAACATCTGTGAGGATTTATTAGTTGATACGATAATAAACATCACAATAACGAAGAAAATAATCAAGATAGTGAGTATAGTGTCGACCCCATAAGACATTATAGTGTACATGAAGACTTGTGACTGAGAATGAATGAAAAGTTCTCAGACAGACGTCATCCTTCATGATGAACTCCATCTGTCCTTTTGAGGAAAGTTGTGTAAGTGGAGGAATACATCTGGAGACCATAGGTCTAAATTTGTGGTATGTAAAACGGAATGAAGCTGTAAGAATCAGGCTATGTCTGCCCTCTAGGAAAAATATGACATAATATACATGGTATAAACTTTGGTAATGCTTTGAAATATATTTTGGCGATCACATTTAAGAGGTTTAATTGAAATTAAAGTACTGGCGTAATCAAACCAGTATAGCTAACGAAGAAGACTGGACTCTCTGCCACTTGAGTAAAAATGGCTGAGAAACGCCGGTGAATGTTGCGTTGATGGTTTCAGTGGACTGCATCACTGAAAGACACTTTAAATAATCGGTGTAAACTTAACAAGTTTCCGTATTGCTGTGATAACAAGAAGGTAACCACTGCAAGAAGGCATGTGTAGCCGCCACACGAGAACTTATGCAGGCGAAACCTTGCTATAATGAAAGATTTCTTTTGGTATACTTCTAAACTTGCCTTTTTTTGTGCATTGGAATGCACACACCAGCCATGGAGGCAGCCATTTAACAATAACTCAAAATAGGTTTCAAACATTGCTTCCCGTTATTAATATCTAATGACTAATTTGCAAACATTTTTTGTTAGGCCTTAAGAAAGATGGTGAGAATGGGGAGAGGGGAGGACTGGGGTAGAATACAACAGTGAGAAAGGTTGTGATTAGACAGGAAGAGAGAGAGAGATAAGTAAGTTTAAGAGGTCTGACCACTTTGGATGGGGTTATAAGAGAATGGTTTTTGTCACTGACGAGAGTGTAACTTACTGTGTGAGTGCACTTACAAAACTCTGTGGAGAACTCGTAGTAGACCTCTCCCTTGGGCCACAGTCTCACCATGTCTGTCACAGAGATCTTCTCCTGCGCCTCTTCCTGGAGATTTATGTCGTATTTTAGTCATAAAAGTATTAAACGAGGTGGGGTCATGTAAGTCTGAAATCTGGACGAATAAAGAAATATACTCATTATTTAAAACAAAAAGTCCATTGAATATCCTTGGAAGAGCAGCCAGCCAGGTTAAGACGTCATCCAACCTTCTAAAAGTGCATGTGAAAATTACGCAAAGAATGTACGTACTATGTACATTCTATGTAAAGACTCTAAATACTGTATGAATACCGAACGTACTGAGGTCAGTAATCAGTTCTCTGAGGTCATGAGAGGTCATACCTGTCCTGAACTGTTTAGGGGGATTAGTATGGAGTATTACAGAGCACCATGACTTGCTTCTGTAGTGTCTTAGAGTCTGAGTTCAAGGTGTTGAATGAGGAGGTTCTACTTTTCAAGGAGGAAAATAAGAAACTGAAAATTTGCGTGGATAAGTATAGTAATGAATGTCAGGTGGTTGGAGTTAGTGAAGGGAAACAGGTTACCAGCAGTGATGAGCAGGTTGGTGGCCGTTACAAGTGGGTAGAAGTTTCCAGTAAAGGAAGAAACACCAAAGCGAGGAAGGTTGAAAGAAAAGATTTGAAGGTAGGAAATGGCTTCTCTGTTTTCCAGGACGAATGTACTTCAGTGGTCAGTGAGTTAAAGGTAGCACTAACTCCTCTGCTAATAAAAGTAAGAATATCCTTGTGGTCGGTGACTCATAGGCAAGATATATTGACCGTGTTTTCTGTAACAGAGACGGAAAAGTGAGACAGGTGTGTTTCCCAGGAGCCAGTGTTGGGGACATAGTCAACAGGTTGGAAAATATTGTGTAAGAAATTGGAAACAAGCCCATTATCTGCTTCAGTTCTGGTGGAAACGATATTGCGAAGGGCAGAAGATAGGAGCTGCTAAATTGGTATAGGACAGATATGGATTTAATTAGGTCTAAAGGATGAATGAGCCTCAAAACTCCATCAACGTAAGCCAGATTTCTGACATTACTCAAACTCCGATAGACTTTGAGAAAGCCGTTGACAACATGCTCATGCACTCATCCCCAGGCCCAGACTCGTGAAACTTTGTGTTCATTAAGAACTGCAAGAAACCCCTTTTGCGTGCCCTAAGTGTACTATGGAGAAGAAGCTTAGACATGGGTGAAATTCCAGTCACTAAAAACAACGAATATAGCCCCACTCCTTGAAGGTGGCAGCAAAGCATTAGCTAAGAATTATAGACCAATAGCTCTAACGCCTCACATCATAAAAATCTTTGAAAGAGTGCTAAGAAGCACGATTGCAAACCACTTGGATTCCCAAAATCTACTCAATCCGGGACAATATGGGTTCAGAGCAGGTTGCTCCTGCCTCTCGCAACTACTGGATCACTATGATATGGTCTTGGATGAACTGGAAGAAAAACGGAATGCAGATGTAATATACACAGACTTTGCAAGGTGTAATGGTGCACGAAATACGTGCTAAAGGAATAACTGGAAAAATGGGGTGATGGATCTTCAACTTTCTAACCAATCGAACACAAAGAGTAGTGGTCAACAGAGTTAAATCGGAGGCTGCCATAGTGAAAAGCTCTGTTCCACAAGGCACAGTACTCGCCCCCATCCTGTTCCTCATCCTCATATCAGACATAGACAGAGATGTAACCCACAGCACCGTGTCATCCTTTGCAGACGATACTAGGATCTGCATGAGACTGTCATCTATTGAGAACACGGTTAACCTCCAAGAAGATATAAACCAAGTGTTCCAATGGGCAATGAAAAACAGTATGATGTTCAACGAAGACAAATTCTAACCACTCCGTTATGGAAAACTGGAGGAGATAATAATTAGAAATGAACATACTACTAACTCTGATCATACAATAGAGCAGAAAAATAATGTGAGGGAACTGGGAGTGGTAATGTCTGAGGATCTCACATTCAAGGATCACAACAGTGGCACGATCACAATTGCAAAGAAAATGAAAGGGTGAATAATGAGAACGTTCGAAACAAGAGATAGCAAGATAATTATGATCCTTTTCAAATCATATGTTCTCTCTAGGTTGGAATATTGCTGTACATTAACATCTCCGTTCAAAGCAGGTGAAATTGCAGATCTAGAGAGCGTACAGAGAACTTTTACTGCACATATAAGCTCTACAAACACCTCAAGTACTGGGAACGCTTGGAAGCACTTGATTTGTACTCGCTGGAAGGCAGGCAAGATAATCTACACTTGGAAAATCCTAGACACAGAAATCTCTCCCTACAAAAATAAAAGACTGGGCAGGCGGTTCAAAATACCCCCAATAAAAAGTAGGGAGGCCATTGGTACACCAAGAGAAAACACCGTAAGTGTCTGGGGTTCAAGACTGCTCTACAGCCTCCCACCAAGCATATTAGAAATTACCATTAGGTCCCTGGCTTCCTTCAAGAGGGAGCTGGACAGATACTTAAAGTCAGTGCCGGATCAACCGGGCTGTGGTTTGTACGTTGGACTACATGCGGCCATCAGTAACAGCCTGGTTGATCAGGCCCTGATCCACTGTGCCTGATCAACCAGGCCGGGCCGCGGGGGCGTTGATCCCTGGAATACTCTCCAGGTCATATGTAGCCTTTTGCCTGGAAGAGGAGTGGGCAGTGAATGGATGTCTAGGACAACTAGTATAAATTACTGGCTATACACGTACTGCAAAGAACTTTCAATCCCATTCATTGACAACTGAGACAATTTCTATGGCAAACATGATATGTACGCAAGGGTTGAGGGTACATCTCTCTGGGGCTGGAGTGGAAGTGTTAGCCAACTCTGTCACGAGGTCGTTGCTGAGTTGTCTAGAATTTTAAACTGATAGAGAATAGAGGTATTGGTGTGTGTAGGTTAAAGCACGAGGGATGAAAGGAACAAAAACTTACCAGGATACCTCAGGGATATGTACAAAAGACATTGTTCATCATAAACTTACTAATAAATCCAATGGAACTAGTCAACGGAGAAAGTAGAGGGCAGCGAGTGACTAGCTTCTTTAAGGTTTACTATACTAATAGGAGCATAATAAATAAGATAGATGAGCTTAGATTAACTGCATGTGGAAGAAGCATGTATATTATTGTTTAACAGAAACCTGGTTCGAACTGAAAGATAGAGAAATGCCTTCTGAATGCCACACCGACAGGTCCAATAGGGGTGATGGAGTGACGATGTATGTCAGAGATAATTTAAACTGCTGCATTAGACAAGATATAAAATTAGAAGCTTCGAACACTGAATCTGTTTGGCTACAGTTTCTTGAGGGTCGTGAAAAACTAATCATGGGTGTGATTTATAGGTTCCAAACCTTGACAGGGAACTCAGTAAACTTCTATGGGACGAAATTTACAAGGCATCTAGATACGAAAATGTCGTGATAATGGGAGATTTTAACTTTAGACAGACTAACTGGAGCAATTTGACAGGAAATCTTGAATCTAGCGACTTTCCTGATACGATCCAAGATTCTTTTTTAAAACAGTTTGTTACAGAAACAACTAGAGGAAACAACCTGATTGACTTGGTTCTTGCCAGCAATGAATCACTAATCAATAATCTTGAGGTTAATGATGAACTTGGGGAAAGTGATCATAAATCACTGTTTCAATATATCATGGAATTACCCTGATAACTACGACCAAGTCAATGTCTCTGACTTTTACTTGGCCGATTTCATAGGACTGAGGAATTACCTGTATTCACCTAATTGTACTCACCTAATTGTGGTTGCAAGGGTCGATTCATAGCTCCTGGCCCCACCTCTTCACTGGTCACTACTAGGTTCACTCTCTCCTTGCTCCTTGAGCCTTATCATACCTCTTCTTAATGCTATGTATGGATCCTGCCTCCACTATATCACTTTCCAGATTGTTCCACTTCCTGTCAACTCTATGACTAAAGAAATACTTCCTAACATACCTGTGACTCATCTGAATCTTCAGTTTCCAGAGGGGATGAGTTGGTGTAATATAACCCGTGGGTCAGGTAGGTGGTGATGGTTGCCAATATGACATTTTCACTCTGGTGATGTTACCAGTATATCTGCTGGTGTTATCAATATATCTGGTGGTGTTACCAGTATATCTGCTGGTGTTATCAATATATCTGGTGGTGTTATCAATATATCTGGTGGTGTTACCAGAACACCTGCTGGTGTTATCAAAATATCTGTTGGTGTTACCAGAACCCCTGGTGGTGTTATCAATATATCTGGTGGTGTTACCAGTATACCTGGTGGTGTTACCAGTATCCCTTTGGTGTTACCATTTAAAACCCTGGTTGGTGTTCCCAGTATACCTGGTGGTGTTACCAGTATACCTGGTGGTGTTACCAGTATACCTGGTGGTGTTACCAGTATACCTGGTGGTGTTACCAGTATACCTGGTGGTGTTACCAGTATACCTGGTGGTGTTACCAGTATACCTGGTGGTGTTACCAGTATACCTGGTGGTGTTACCAGTATACTGGTTGTGTTACCGTATACCGGTTTTGTGTTACCAGTATACCTGGTGGTGTCCAGTATACCTGGTGGTGTTACCAGTATACCTGGTGGTGTTACCAGTATACCTGGTGGTGTTACCAGTATACCTGGTGGTGTTACCAGTATTACCTGGTGGTGTTCCGTATACCGGTGGTGTTACCAGTAAAAACCGGTGGTGTTTACCAGTATACCGGTGGTGTTACCAGTATACCCGGTGGTTTTTACCAGTATCCCCGGGGGGGGTGTTTACCAGTATCCCCGGTGGTGTTACAGTATAACCGGTGGTGTTACCAGTATACCCGGGTGGTGTTACCAGTATACCCGGTGGTGTTACCAGTTAACCGGTGTTCCAGTATACCTGGTGGTGTTACCAGTATACCTGGTGGTGTTACCAGTATACCTGGTGGTGTTACCAGTATACCTGGTGGTGTTACCAGTATACCCGGTGGTGTTACCAGTATACCCGGTGGTGTTACCAGTATACCCGGTGGTGTTACCAGTATACCCGGTGGTGTTACCAGTATACCCGGTGGTGTTACCAGTATACCCGGTGGTGTTACCAGTATACCCGGTGGTGTTACCAGTATACCGGGGGGTTTTAAACCAGTATACCCGGTGGTGTTACCAGTATACCCGGGGGGTGTTACCAGTATACCCGGTGGTTTTAAACCTATACCTGGTGGTGTTTACCAGTATATGGTGGTGTTACCAGTATACCTGGTGGTGTTACCAGTATACCTGGTGGTGTTACCAGTATACCTGGTGGTGTTACCAGTATACCTGGTGGGTGTTACAGTTTTACCTGGTGGTGTTACCAGTAACCTGGGGGGTGTTACCAGTATACCCGGTGGTGTTACCAGTATACCCGGTGGTGTTACCAGTATACCCGGTGGTGTTACCAGTATACCCGGTGGTGTTACCAGTATACCCGGTGGTGTTACCAGTATACCCGGTGGTGTTACCAGTATACCCGGTGGTGTTACCAGTATACCTGGTGGTGTTACCAGTATACCTGGTGGTGTTACCAGTATACCTGGTGGTGTTACCAGTATCCTGGTGGTTTTTACCAGTATACCTGGTGGTGTTACCAGTATACCTGGTGGTGTAACCAGTATACCTGGTGGTGTTACCAGTATACCTGGTGGTGTTACCAGTATACCTGGTGGTGTAACCAGTATACCTGGTGGTGTTACCAGTATACCGGGTTTGGTGTTTACCAGTTACCTGGTGGTGTTACCAGTATACTGGTGGTGTTACCAGTATACCTGGTGGTGTTACCAGTATACCTGGTGGTGTAACCAGTATACCTGGTGGTGTTACCAGTATACCTGTTGGTGTTACCAGTATACCTGGTGGTGTTACCAGTTATACCTGGTGGTGTTCCAGTATACTGGTGGTGTTACCAGTATACCTGGTGGTGTTCCAGTAAAACTGGTGGTGCTACCAGTATACCGGGTTGGTGTTACAGTATACCTGGTGGTGTTACCAGTATACCTGGTGGTGTTACCAGTATACCTGGTGGTGTTACCAGTATACCTGGTGGTGTTACCAGTATACCTGGTGGTGTTACCAGTTACCTGGTGGTGCTACCAGTATCCCTGGTGGTGTTACCGTTAACCTGGTGGTGTTACCAGTATACCTGGTGGTGTTACCAGTATACCTGGTGGTGTTACCAGTATACCTGGTGGTGTTACCAGTATACCTGGTGTTACCAGTATACCTGGTGTTACCAGTATACCCGGTGGTGTTACCAGTTTATCCGGTGGTGTTACCAGTATACCCGGTGGTGTTACCAGTATACTGGTGGTGTTACCAGTATCCCTGGTGGTGTTACCAGTATCCCTGGTGGTTTTTACAGTTTTACCCGGTGGTGTTACCAGTATACCGGTGGTGTTACCGGATACCCGGTGGTGTTACCAGTATACCCGGTGGTGTTACCAGTATACCTGGTGGTGTTACCAGTATACCTGGTGGTGTAACCAGTATACCTGGTGGTGTTACCAGTATACCTGGTGGTGTTACCAGTATACCTGGTGGTGTAACCAGTATACCTGGTGGTGTTACCAGTATACCTGGTGGTGTTACCAGTATACCTGGTGGTGTTACCAGTATACCTGGTGGTGTTACCAGTATACCTGGTGGTGTTACCAGTATACCTGGTGGTGTAACCAGTATACCTGGTGGTGTTACCATTTATACCGGGTGGGGGTTACCAGTATACCTGGTGGTGTTACCAGTATACCTGGTGGGTGTTCCCAGTATACCTGGTGGTGTTACCAGTATACCTGGTGGTGCTACCAGTATACCTGGTGGTGTTACCAGTATACCTGGTGGTGTTACCAGTATACCTGGTGGTGTTACCAGTATACCTGGTGGTGTTACCAGTATACCTGGTGGTGTTACCAGTATACCTGGTGGTGTTACCAGTATACCTGGTGGTGGTACCAGTATACCTGGTGGTGTTACCAGTATACCTGGTGGTGTTTACCAGTATAACTGGTGGTGTTCCCAGTATCCCTGGTGGTGTTACCAGTATACCTGGTGGTGGTACCAGTATACCTGGTGGTGGTACCAGTATACCTGGTGGTGTTACCAGTATACCTGGTGGTGTTACCAGTATACCTGGTGGGTTACCAGTTTTACCTGGTGGTGTTACCAGTAACCGGTGGTGTTACCAGTTTTAACCCCGGGTGGTGTTACCAGTATACCTGGTGGTGTTACCAGTAAAACCCTGGTGGTGTTACCAGTAAAACCCGGTGGTGTTACCAGTATACTGGTGGTGTTACCAGTATACCCGGTGGTGTTACCAGATACTGGTGGTGTTACCAGTATACCTGGTGGGTGTTACCAGTATACCGGTTTGGGTGTTACCAGTATACCTGGTGGTGTTACCAGTTATACCCGGTGGTGGTTACCAGTTTACTGGTGGGGGTTACCAGTATCCCTGGTGGTGTTACCAGTATACTGGTGGTTTTACCAGTATACCTGGTGGTGTTAACCAGTATACCTGGTGGTGTTACCAGTATACCTGGTGGTGTTACCAGTATACCTGGTGGTGTTACCAGTATACCTGGTGGTGTTACCAGTATACCTGGTGGTGTTACCAGTATACCTGGTGGTGTTACCAGTATACCTGGTGGTGTTACCGTATACTGGTGGTGTTACCAGTATACCTGGTGGTTTTTACCAGTTTTTACTGGTGGTGTTACCAGTATACCCGGTGGTGTTACCAGTATACATGGTGGTGTTTACCAGTAAAACCTGGTGGTGTTACCAGTATCCCCGGTGGTGTTTACCGAAATACATGGTGGTGTTACCAGTTTTACCTGGTGGTGTTACCAGTATCCCCGGTGGTGTTACCAGTATACCTTGGTGGTGGTACCAGTTAACTGGTGGTGTTACCAGTATACCTGGGGGTTTGGTACCAGTTTTACCCGGTGGTGGTACCAGTATACCGGTGGTGTTTACCAGATATACCTGGGGGTGTTACCAGTATACCTGGTGGTGTTCCAGTATACCTGGTGGTGTTACCGTATACCTGGTGGTGTTACCAGTATACCTGGTGGTTTGTTACCAGTATACCTGGGGGGTGCTACCAGTATACTGGTGGTGTTACAGTTACCGGGTTTGGTGGTACCAGTAAAACCTGGTGGTGGTACCAAGTATACCCGGTGGGGGTTTACCAGTTAATTGTGGTGTTTACCAGTATACCTGGTGGTGTTACCAGTATACCTGGTGGTTTTTACCAGTATACCTGGTGGTGTGCTACCAGTATACCTGGTGGTGTTACCAGTATCCCTGGTGGTGTTACCAGTATACCTGGTGGTGTTACCAGTATACCTGGTGGTGTTACCAGTATACCTGGTGGTGCTACCAGTATACCTGGTGGTGTTACCAGTATACCTGGTGGTGTTACCAGTATACCTGGTGGTGTTACCAGTATACCTGGTGGTGTTACCAGTATACCTGGTGGTGTTACCAGTATACCTGGTGGTGTTACCAGTATACCTGGTGGTGTTACCAGTATACCTGGTGGTGGTACCAGTATACCCGGTGGTGTTACCAGTATACCTGGTGGTGTTCCCAGTTTTACCTGGGGTGTTACCAGTATACCTGGTGGTGTTACCAGTATACCTGGTGGTGTTACCAGTATACCTGGTGGTGTTACCAGTATACCTGGTGGTGTTACCAGTATACCTGGTGGTGTTACCAGTATACCTGGGGGGTGTTACCAGTATACCTGGTGGTGTTACCAGTATACCTGGTGGTGGTACCAGTATACCCGGTGGTGTTACCAGTATACCCGGTGGTGTTACCAGTATCCCTGGGGGGTGTTACCAGTTACCTGGTGGTGTTACCAGTATCCCTGGTGGTGTTACCAGTATACCTGGGGGTTTGTTACCCAGTATACCTGGTGTGTTTTTCCCAGTATACCTGGTGGTTTTTACCAGTATCCCTGGTGGTGTTACCAGATACCTGGGGGTGTTACCAGTTATACCTGGTGGTGTTACCAGTTTTACCTGGTGGTGTTACCAGTATACCTGGTGGTGCTCCCAGTTACCTGGGGGTGTTACCAGTTTTACCGGTGGTGTTACCAGTATACCTGGTGGTGTTACCAGTATACCTGGGGGTTTGTTACCAGTTTCTGGGGGTTTGTTAACCAGTATACCTGGTGGTGTTACCAGTATACCTGGGGGGTGTTACCAGTATACCTGGTGGTGTTACCAGTATACCCGGTGGTGTTACCAGTATACCTGGTGGTGTTACCAGTATACCTGGTGGTGTTACCAGTATACCTGGTGGTGTTACCAGTATACCTGGTGGTGTTCCCAGTAACCTGGTGGTGTTCCCAGTATACCCGGTGGTGTTTACCAGTATACCTGGTGGTGTTACCAGTATACCTGGTGGTGTTACCAGTATACCTGGTGGTGTTACCAGTATACCTGGTGGTGTTACCAGTATACCCGGTGGTTTTACCAGTAAAACCTGGTGGTGTTACCAGTATACTGGTGGTGCTACCAGTATACCTGGTGGTGTTCCCAAAGTATACCTGGTGGTGTTACCAGTATACCTGGTGGTTTTAAACCAGTATCCTGGTGGTGTTACCAGTATACCTGGTGGTGTTACAGTATACCTGGTGGTGCTACCAGTATACCTGGTGGTGTTACCAGTATACCTGGTGGTGTTACCAGTATACCTGGTGGTGTTACCAGTATACCTGGTGGTGTTACCAGTATACCTGGTGGTGTTACCAGTATACCCGGTGGTGTTACCAGTATACCCGGTGGTGTTACCAGTATACCCGGTGGTGTTACCAGTATACCCGGTGGTGTTACCAGTATACCCGGTGGTGTTACCAGTAAAACCCGGTGGTGTTACCAGTATACCCGGTGGTGTTACCAGTATACCCGGTGGTGTTACCAGTATACCCGGTGGTGTTACCAGTATACCCGGTGTTACCAGTATACCTGGTGGTGTTACCAGTATACCTGGTGGTGTTACCAGTATACCTGGTGGTGTTACCAGTATACCTGGTGGTGTTACAGTTACCGGTGGTGTTACCAGTATACCCGGGGGGTGTTACCAGTATCCCCGGGTGGTGTTCCCCGTTTTCCGGGTGTTTACCAGTATACCCGGTTTGGTGTTACCAGTATACCCGGTGGTTTTTTTACAGTTACCCGGTGGTGTTACCAGTATACCCGGTGGTGTTACCAGTATACCCGGTGGGTGTCCCAGTATACCCGGTGGTTTGTTACCAGTATACCGGTGGTGTTACCGTATACCTGGTGGTGTTACCAGTAAAACCTGGTGGTGTTACCAGTATACCTGGTGGTTGTTACCAGTATACCTGGTGGTGTTACCAGTATACCGGGTTTGGTGTTACCAGTATACCTGGTGGTGTTACCAGTTTTACCTGGTGGTGTTACCAGTATACCTGGTGGTGTTACCAGTATACCCGGTGGTGTTACCAGTATACCCGGTGGTGTTACCTGTATACCGGTGGTGTTCCCAGTATACCCGGTGGTGTTCAGTATACCGGTGGTGTTACCAGTATCCCCCGGTGGGTTTGTTACCAGTATACCGGTGGTGTTACCAGTATACCTGGTGGTGTTACCAGTTTTTACCTGGTGGTGTTACCAGTAACCTGGTGGTGTTACCAGTATACCTGGTGGTTTTTCCAGTATACTGGGGGGGTGTTACCAGTATACCTGGTGGTGTAACCGTTAACCGGGTTTGGTGTTACCAGTATCTGGTGGTGTTACCAGTATACCTGGTGGTGAAACCCAGTATACCTGGTGGTGGTTTTCCAGTATACTGGTGGTGTTACCAGTATACCTGGTGGTGTTTACAGTTTTACCTGGTTGGTGTTACCAGTTTACCTGGTGGTGTTCCCATTTATACCGGGTGGGTAACCAGTATACCTGGGGGGTGTTACCATTATCCCTGTTGGTGTTACCAGTAAAACCTGGTGGTGTACCAGTATACCTGGTGGTGTTACCAGTATACCTGGTGGTGTTACCAGTATACCTGGTGGTGCTACCAGTATACCTGGTGGTGTTACCAGTATACCTGGTGGTGTTACCAGTATACCTGGTGGTGTTACCAGTATACCTGGGGGGTTGTTTACCAGTAAAACCATGGTGGTGTTACCAGTATACCTGGTGGTGTTACCAGTATACTGGTGGTGCTAAAGTATACCTGGTGGTGTTACCAGTATACCTGGTGGTGTTACCAGTATACCTGGTGGTGTTACCAGTATACCTGGTGGTGTTACCAGTATACCTGGTGGTGTTACCAGTATACCTGGTGTTACCAGTATACCTGGTGTTACCAGTATACCCGGTGGTGTTACCAGTATATCCGGTGGTGTTACCAGTATACCCGGTGGTGTTACCAGTATACCTGGTGGTGTTACCAGTATACCTGGTGGTGTTACCAGTATACCTGGTGGTGTTACCAGTATACCTGGTGGTGTTACCAGTATACCCGGTGGTGTTACCAGTATACCCGGTGGTGTTACCAGTATACCCGGTGGTGTTAACCAGTTACCTGGTGGTGTTACCAGTATATGGTGGTGTAACCAGTATACCTGGTGGTTGTTCCAGTATACCTGGTGGTTTGTTACCAGTATACTGGTGGTGAAACCAGTATACCTGGTGGTGCGTTCCCGTTTTAATACCTGGTGGTGTTACCAGTATACCTGGTGGTTTTTACCGTATATCCTGGTGGTGTTACCAGTATACCTGGTGGTGTACCAGTATACCTGGTGGTGTTAACCAGTATACCTGGTGGTGTTACCAGTAAAACCTGGTGGTGTTACCAGTAAAACCGGGTTTGGTGTTACCAAAGTATACCTGGTGTGTTTCCAGTATACCTGGTGGTGTTACCGTATACCTGGTGGGGGTTCAGTTTTACCTGGTGGTGTTACCAGTATACCTGGTGGTGTTCCGTTTTACCGGGTGGTTGTTACCAGTATCCCGGGTGGTGTTACCAGTATACCTGTGGTGTTACCAGTTTACTGGTGGTGTACCAGTATACCTGGTGGTGTTACCAGTTCCCTGGTGGTGTTACCAGTATACCTGGTGGGTTACCAGTTATACCTGGTGGTGTTACCAGTATACCTGTTGGTGTACAGTTTTACTGGTGGTGGTAACCAGTATACCTGGTGGTGTTCCCAGTATAGGGTTTTTGGTGTTACCTATACCTGGTGGTGTTACCAGTTACCTGGTGGGTTACCAGTATACCTGGTGGTGTTACCAGTATACCCGGTGGTGTTACGTATCCCCGGTGGTGTTACAGTTACTGGTGGTGTTACCAGTATACCTTTGGGGGTTTGTTACCAGTATCCCCGGGTTTGGTGTTACCAAGTATCCCTGGTGGTGTTACCAGTATCCCCGGGGGTGTTACCAGTTTTCGGGTGGTTTTAAACCAGTATACCTGGTGGTGTTACCAGTATACCGGTTTGGTGTTACCAGTATACTGGTGGTGTTACCAGTATACCCGGTGGTGTTACATTTATACCTGGGGGTTTGTTCCCAGTTACTGGTGGTGTTACCAGTATACCTGGTGGTGTTACCAGTATACCTGGTGGTGTTACCAGTATACCTGGTGGTGTTACCAGTATACCTGGTGGTGTTACCAGTATACCTGGTGGTGTTACCAAAGTATCCCTGGTGGTGGTTACCAGTATACCTGGTGGTGTTACCAGTATACCTGGTGGTGTTTACCCAGTATACCTTGGTGGTGTAAAGTAACCTGGTGGTGTTACCAGTATACCTGGTTTGGTGTTCCCAAAGTATACCGGGTGGTGTTACCAGTATACCCGGTGGTGTTACCAGTATACATGGTGGTGTTACCAGTATACCTGGTGGTGTTACCAGTATACCCGGTGGTGTTACCAGTATACATGGTGGTGTTACCAGTATACCTGGTGGTGTTACCAGTATACCCGGTGGTGTTACCAGTATACTGGGGGGTGGTACCAGTAACCTGGTTGGTGTTACCAGTATACCTGGTGGTGGAAACCAGAAAACCCGGGGTTCCAGTATACCCGGTGGTGTTACCAGTATACCTGGTGGTGTTACCAGTATACCTGGTGGTGTTACCAGTATACCTGGTGGTGTTACCAGTATACCTGGTGGTGTTAACCAGTAAAACCTGGTGGTGTTACCAGTATACCTGGTGGTGCTACCAGTATACCTGGTGGTGTTACCAGTATACCTGGTGGTGGTACCAGTATACCTGGTGGTGGTACCAGTATACCCGGTGGTGTTACCAGTATACCTGGTGGTGTTACCAGTATACCTGGTGGTGTTACCAGTATACCTGGTGGTGTTACCAGTATACCTGGTGGTGCTACCAGTATACCTGGTGGTGTTACCTGTTATCCTGGTGGTGTTACAGTATCCCTGGTGGTGTTACCAGTATACCTGGTGGTGTTACCAGTAAAACCTGGTGGTGCTACCGTATACCTGGTGGTGTTACCAGTTTACCTGGTGGTGTTCCCAGTATCCCTGGTGGTGTTACCAGTATTCCTGGTGGTGTTACCAGTATCCCGGGTGGTGTTACCAGTAAAACCTGGTGGTGTTACCAGTATACCTGGTGGTGTTACCAGTATCCCTGGTGGTGGTACCGTATACCGGTGGTGTTACAGTATACCTGGTGGTGTTACCAGTATACCGGTGGTGTTACCGTATACCTGGTGGTGTTACCAGTATACGGGTTTGGTGTTACCAGTATAACTGGTGGTGTTACCAGTATCCCTGGTGGTTTTTACCAGTATCCCTGTGGTGGTGTTACCAGTATACCTGGTGGTGTTACCAGTTTTACTGGTGGTGTTACCAGTATACCTGGTGGTGGTTTCCCAGTATACCCGGTGGTTTTACCAGTTACCGGTGGTGTCCCATTTATAACCGGGTGGTTTTACCAGTATACCTGGTGGTGTTCCCAGTATACTGGGGGTTTGTTAACCAGTATACTGGTGGTGCTACCAGTTTACCTGGTGGTGTTTCCAGTATACCTGGTGGTGTTACCAGTATACCTGGTGGTGTTACCAGTTCCCTGGTGGTGTTCCCAGTATACCTGGTGGTGTTACCGTATACCTGGTGGTGTTACCAGTATACCTGGGGGTGCTCCAGTTTTACCTGGTGGTTTTACCAGTATACCCGGTGGTGTTACCAGTATACCTGGTGGGTTACCAGTATACCTGGTGGTGTTACCAGTATACTGGTGGTTTTTCCCAGTTATACTGGTGGTGTTACCAGTATACTGGTGGGTTACCAGTATACTGGTGGTGTTACCAGTATACCCGGTGGTGTTCCCAGTATACCTGGTGGGTTACCAGTATACCTGGTGGTGTTACCAGTATACCTGGTGGTGTTCCCAGTTTACCTGGTGGTTTTAAACCATTTATACCTGGTGGTGTTACCAGTATACCGGTGGTGTTACCATTTTACTGGTGGTGTTACCAGTATACCTGGTGGTGTTACCAGTATACCTGGTGGTGTTACCAGTATACCTGGTGGTGTTACCAGTATACCTGGTGGTGTTACCAGTATACCTGGTGGTGTTACCAGTATACCTGTGGTGCTCCCAGTAAAACCTGGTGGTGTTACCAGTATACCTGGTGGTGTTACCAGTATACCTGGTGGTGTTACCAGTATACCTGGTGGTGTTACCAGTATACCTGGTGGTGTTACCAGTTATACCTGGTGGGGGTCTACCAGTATACCGGGGTGGTGTTACCAGTATCCCTGGTGGTGTTACCAGTATACCTGGTGGTGTTACCAGTATACCTGGTGGTGTTACCAGTATACCTGGTGGTGTTAACTTATTTTAGGACATCTGATCATACTGTATATTTTGAAAGTGATAATATTTTTATTAAATAATTTATGTGTATTACGTAAGTTATGATTTCCTTTATAAACAAAATTTTGCGTCCTCAATATTATTAATGTAATTAAAGTTAGTTGAAGTTTGAGGCTTTACGACGTCCTAGTGATGTTTCGCCCAAGGTTATAATATATATAATAAACTCTTATTTATATTAATAACCTTAAATTATGTTAATAACTCCATTACGATAATCACCAGAGGAAAAATATCAAGAAATATTCGACTAGTTGGTATAATGGTTTTGTTACATCAGCAGTGTACTACTACCTTATTCTTTAAGATAGGTACACAGTGGGAACAAAAGCTAGCTATGTTTCCTTGTCACAGTCCATCACAGTGGAGCTCATACAAGGTCAGCCTGACCCGGGAGACTTCAGAAAGGCAACGAAGATAACATGAAAGATTCAGCAGCTGTGAGAATGGTAGTAATCTAGATTACAGATGCACATAATGAGTCCAGGGAAGAGGCCCCCTACATCGTGTTAACATAACATGTTACAGTGGTAATAAACTCTTTACAGGAATACTGAAATTAGTCACAAAAGTTACTTCATAGAAACACCGTCTTAATCTTCATAATTAAGACATATTTGCAACACTTAGGTATCTTTATTGTTGACAGTAAAGATACCGTAGTGGTGCGCATGTGCCTTATTCAAGTGTACCACGATCTCACTACAGCAGCTGGCATGAACTTACCTTGTTTTGCCAGCTACTACTCTCAGGGGAAGGCAGGATATCGCCCTCTTGAAGCCCTGCCAACTCAATCGGGTCTCGTCCTAACATTAGCATCCAGTCATTGCTCATATCTGTTAGAAATAACACGCCTTAGATGGGAATACTAGTTTTAAAGAATAAAAGTCACAGTACCTTGAGTGGCACAAGTCACAATACCTCGAGTCAAACAGCAAACAAAGAAGTGAAAGCCATTAGAGTTTATAAGATTCTTAATACAACAAATCGGACAATTCAAGGATACTTTGAACAAGTGTGAAGACACAAAAATGCTATCTTGTATCGGATCACGCTGTGAGCCTCACCTAATATCTAGGGAGCAGCATTCTGAGAATCAACATTGTTTTGAATGATTCAGATATGACTACTCAACAAACAAATTCCTTCTTACGGTGGCAGAGTGCACCTGAAAAACTAATCTGTAATGTGTTTTCTGTTTCCAGAGCCACACTGAAGGTTCTTTCCAATGTTCATGAAACAAGGCTGCTGTTAGGGATAATGAGACTGTAAAGGCGCAAGCCAGCACCTTGCAGCAGCAGGTCAACACTCCTGCCATGAATTCTACCGCCTTCCTTCCTTACCTAATACCAACATTGATAATCCAACTAAATACTGCTCAGATAAACAGACCCAACATTCCTCTTCTGGGTCACCCTAAGCTTCAAACTGAAGGACAGACATTCATCCCATTGAGACCTTCAACCAGTTCTGAAATTCAAATAAAGTTACCTATAATCGCAATCGCAAAAAAAAAAAAAAATTAGCTGGTGATTATTTCGCTTTGTATGTACATACTCTCATTGATATTTTTTTTTTTTTTGCAGTGTAATGGTATTTTACCTATTAAACCATACCACGGGTGGGGTTAGAACCCGCGATCAGAGAGTCATAAAACTCCAGACTGAGGCGTTACGCACAGTGGCTAACGCGTCGGTCTGGAGTTTTTTGACTCTGATCGCGGGTTCTAACCCCACCCGTGGTATGGTTTGTTTACAGTCGTGTCATTACGATATCGTGAGTCATTTCACCTATTGTTATTCCAGAAAGGACAGTTGCTACCTCTTCTCTATCAAGAAGTGTTCTTACTTCTCATAATGGGAAGGGACTTTCAACGACCACTCTAATCCTTCACATTATATGGACCACACATTATATAGGCCACTGCGGAATCGAATCACCTCATGCTGTGCCATCTAAAGATATTTCCCACAGCATTAATACCCAGCAGATAATTCAGCCTACAGTGACGGTCACGGAGTCTGTAAATCCTCGTGGCTCACTTACCTATACTCCGGAGGTTACCAGTTGTGATGCCATTACACTTGATGACAGTGCAGTGGAGAGTGACGGGGAAGCGGAATGAGTAGAAATACAGTTTTGGGTCGGAAAGTGAAAATGTAAGTGACGTATCAGTAGCTGGGAAGTCGTTGGTATACACACAAGCCCATTATTGGACACTCACAGTATTGGCTCGCGTGTCTTCTCTAAATACTTATGCAAGAGCCTATTGTAATGTTAGGTGAGGTTAGGTAAGACTGGTTAGGAAACAGGACAAGTGTTTCGAGTCTTAGTCATATGATGACCCGCCACTGGAGCTTTTGGTCATCTGACCGATGCCTTCCACTGGCTAACCTATCCACCCCCTTAAAGAAATAAAATTATTACCTTTGTTGTAATGTGTGCATTATTCTTAAGGGATTAGTCTCTCTCTCTCTCTCTCTCTCTCTCTCTCTCTCTCTCTCTCTCTCTCTCTCTCTCTCTCTCTCTCTCTCTCTCTCTCTCTCTCTCTCTCTCTCTTTTAACTGCACTCCACGTCTGCGAAGTGCACTGATGTGCTCTAAGACAATAGTGGCACGGATGCACGTGTTAGTAGGAAGCGTGTACGTGTTAGTAGGAAGCGTGTACGTGTTAGTAGGAAGCGTGTACGTGTTAGTAGGAAGCGTGTACGTGTTAGTAGGAAGCGTGTACGTGTTAGTAGGAAGCGTGTACGTGTTAGTAGGAAGCGTGTACGTGTTAGTACGAAGCGTGTACGTGTTAGTAGGAAGCGTGTACGTGTTAGTAGGAAGCGTGTACGTGTTAGTAGGAAGCGTGTACGTGTTAGTACGAAGCGTGTACGTATTAGTACGAAGCATGTACGTGTGAGTAGGAAGCGTGTACGTGTTAGTACGAAGCGTGTACATATAATTTGGAAGCACGGATATGTAGGTAGAAGCGTGTACATGTAGGTAGGAAGAGTGGAAGAGAGAGAGAGAGAGAGAGAGAGAGAGAGAGAGAGAGAGAGAGAGAGAGAGAGAGAGAGAGAGAGAGAGAGAGAGAGAGAGAGAGATGGGAGATACTGAAGTTGCAAGGTGAAAAAAATTTATTTGTGATCTATTCACGCGCGTCAAGACATTCAGTATAAAACTGATACTGTTGGAAGGACAGGCGAAAGTTTCTAACTTGGTTCACCTGTGCTGGATACATTGTAGTGGGCTGAGTTAATGTTGTTGACGTTATTAAGGACCTCACGAGCCATAACCTGACCCACACTATGCATCCCTGCCGCCGCCGCCCACGCCCAAGCCGCCGCCCACGTACAAGCCGCCGCCCACGCCCAAGCCGCCGCCCACGTACAAGTCGCCGTCCACACCTGTAACAGTAAAGAAAAAGAGATGAATGGCCGTCCGCCTCGACAGTAACACCTCCCGTGGATGACAGGTGTGTATAATGTACCATTACACATGCTGCAAATACCTTTTAACAGATCTCCAGCTAGGCAGGAATAACAGAGCAGACACCATAATGGCTCCCACCTGTCACACACCTCTCGTCACACGCCTCCCGTCACACACTTCCCATCACACAAATCCCTCCTATAACACACCTCTGGTCACAGTTGTTAGCAAATAGATGTATTCCTCGCCTTCACAGAAGCCATAATTAATCTTCTCTCCATAACTCCCCCACTAAACTATGATTCTCTCACTGATTCTTCTGGACGGATCACTAAAAATCAGGAAGTGCTGTGATAATAACACTTCCACTAAGTTTCCATTCTTATAATAGTCAGTGCACTTTTTCCAAGCTCCAACCTGCCAATATATGAAGATTCTACCATGTATAAGAATCAAAAGTTTCTCACAAACACAGTCCAGCTGACTGAGTTAACAGACTACTTTGTAAATATGTGATACAGACACAACATACTATTGCAATACTTCCCACTTCATCCTTACATGATCACTCTTACATGATCATCCTTACATGATCACCCTTACATGACCATCCTTACATGACCATCCTTACATGATCACCCTTACGTGATCATCCATGCATGATCATCCTTACGTGATCACCCTTAAATGATCACCCTTACATGATCATCCTTACGTGATCATCCTTACATGATCACCCTTACATGACCATTCTTACATGATCACCCTTACGTGATCATCCTTACATGATCACCCTTACATGATCACCCTTACATGATCATCCTTACATGATCATCCTTACATGATCACCCTTACATGATCATCCTTACATGATCACCCTTACATGATCATCCTTACATGATCATCCTTACATGATCACATCGACTCAAGGCTGAGGGACTGATTACCTCAAACTCCTCCTGTTCTTCACCATCTTCCTTGGTATGGACTGATGAAGCCACTGTGTGGCGAAATGATTCCTCATTAAAGATACCTAAATGTGGCATATGGGTCTAATTTATCAATTTTTCGGTTCTCTGAACCATTCATTTACATAAATATTCAAGACTCAGACAATGTCGTTAAGCAGTATCACTTATATAGCAGTGGCGAAAAAATTTAATTTAAAAACGATCAGAGAGAATGAAAATACTGGTAGTGAAGTCACCCCGTTTCCATGACCTTCTTCAGCCTTTCACTGTCCTTCCTTGACCTTGGCTGTCATGAAACTGCGTAACATATTACGAAAATAACTTAAGAACCAACTTAATTATAAAACTTCCCAATAATATATCCCCATTACTAAAATTATGAAATATGACAGAAATGGTTTCTCTTCATTCATTTCATAACTGATAAATAAGACTCGTGCAACTCAGTCTGGAGTTGATGTGTTCAGTCCATCAATCTTGATAAAAGTGCAGCATATTCTCAGAGATGGAGCTCATATAGTGATGATAGATGAGGTTGAACAGTGGTGTCGGAGTCACCACCTCCTCATCTTCCTCTACATTAGACTGAACAAGCGACTGCCTGGAGTGTCTGACAGAAAAGTCTGGAGAAAAGTTTCCACCGTAAAAGATACACAAATGTTGCACAAGTGTCTCATTTATCAACTTAACGGTTTTCTAAACCATTTATTTACATTTCATGGCTCACTGAGAGACGTTATTAAGTCAGTATTGCTCATGAAACCCGTGAAAGCTTATCCATTTGAGAATTCATAACAAGTGGTTTCAAGTGTTGAAAATAGTTTTCCTCAGTGTTTCACAACATTGTCAAAATGTTACTTATTAAAATCATATAAAAAAATTAAACTTCTAACACAAAACTAGTAACGAGGATCAGTTGGAGGACAAGTCTGGTGCCAGCAGCCGCGGTAATTCAGCTCAATAGCGTATATTAGTGTTGTTGCGGTTAAAAAGCTGGACTGACGGTTAACCGCCGATGGTGCTTGCCGTCACGCTCCGAACGGCTTTAGCTAAAGCTGTTCGGAGCTAAACATTGCGTTTATTCGTCAACAATCTCGAGTCGGACTGAGGGAAGAGCCCAGGGCCAGGGGCCCCGCCACACAGCCTACACAAACATGACTCTCGGTGGAACTAGTACTGAACGTCATCCAAACAACAAGAATCACATCAGAATATACAGTTATGTATCATTTGATGTGTACTTTCATTTTGTATTTAGCCTATCATAGTACTCCAGTTTTATGGTGTAGTTTAAGCAGGTGTTTTCTTTCTGTGGTATAATGGTTAGTTGAGGTGAAAGTTAGGTTACGTTAGAAAAGTTTAGAAAATACATGTTCGATAAAAGATCATTCTTTCTTAAGGAATTCAATGTTGCAGACATGAAGTGCACGAAGGAATATATCTATCATTACTCCAGGTTTAGTTTGGGTATCGTGGTGGAGTACGAGGAAATATTCTAACCGAGAACACTGGAACACAGGGAAGTACACAACACTACAGCACAGGGAAGTACACAACACTATATATAGCACAGGGAAGTACACAACACTATAGCGCAGGGAAGTACACAACACTATATATAGCACAGGGAAGTACACAACACTATAGCACAGGGAAGTACACAACACTATAGCACAGGGAAGTACACAACACTACAGCGCAGGTAAGTACACAGCACTACAACACAAGAAAGTGAAGTACACAACACTACAACACAGGGAAGTACATAACACTACAACACAGAGGAAGTACATAACACTACAGCGCAGGGAAGTACACAGCACTACAACACAAGAAAGTGAAGTACACAACACTACAACACAGGGAAGTACACAACACTACAGCACAGTGAAGTACACAACACTACAACACAGGGAAGTACACAACACTACAACACAGGGAAGTACACAACACTACAGCACAGGGAAGTACACAACACTACAACACAGGGAAGTACACAACACTACAGCACAGGGAAGTACACAACACTACAACACAGGGAAGTACACAACACTATAGCACAGGGAAGTACACAACACTATAGCACAGGGAAGTACACAACACTATAGCACAGGGAAGTACACAACACTATAGCACAGGGAAGTACACAACACTACAACACAGGGAAGTACACAACACTATAGCACAGGGAAGTACACAACACTACAACACAGGGAAGTACACAACACTATAGCACAGGGAAGTACACAACACTACAACACAAGGAAGTACACAACACTACAACACAGGGAAGTACACAACACTACAACACAGGGAAGTACACAACACTACAACACAGGGAAGTACACAACACTACAACACAGGGAAGTACACAAACACTACAACACAGGGAAGTACACAACACTACAACACAGGGAAGTACACAACACTACAACACAGGGAAGTACACAACACTACAACACAGGGAAGTACACAACACTACAACACAGGGAAGTACACAACACTACAACACAGGGAAGTACACAACACTACAGCACAAGGAAGTACACAACACTACAACACAGGGAAGTACAAAACACTACAACACAGGGAAGTACACAACACTACAGCACAAGGAAGCACACAACACTACAACACAGGGAAGTACACAACACTACAACACAGGGAAGTACACAACACTACAACACAGGGAAGTACACAACACTACAACACAGGGAAGTACACAACACTACAACACAAGGAAGTACACACACACAGGGAAGTACACAACACTACAACACAGGGAGTACACAACACTACAACACAAGGAAGTACACAACACAGGGAAGTACACAACACTACAACACAGGGAAGTACACAATACTACAACACAAGGAAGTACACAACACAGGGAAGTACACAACACTACAACACAGGGAAGTACACAACACTAACAACACAGGGAAGTACACAACACTACAACACAGGGAAGTACACAACACTACAACACAGGGAAGTACACAACACTACAACACAGGGAAGTACACAACACTACAACACAGGGAAGTACACAACACTACAACACACGGAAGTACACAACACTACAACACAGGGAAGTACACAACACTACAACACACGGAAGTACACAACACTACAACACAGGGAAGAACACAACACTACAACACAGGGAAGTACACAACACTACAACACAGGGAAGTACAAACACTACAACACAGGGAAGTACACAACACTACAACACACGGAAGTACACAACACTACAACACAGGGAAGAACACAACACTACAACACAGGGAAGTACACAACACTACAACACACGGATAGTACACAACACTACAACACAGGGAAGTACACAACACTACAACACAGGGAAGTACACAACACTACAACACAGGGAAGTACACAACACTACAACACAGGGAAGTACACAACACTACAACACACGGAAGTACACAACACTACAACACAGGGAAGTACACAACACTACAACACACGGAAGTACACAACACTACAACACAGGGAAGAACACAACACTACAACACAGGGAAGTACACAACAGTACAACACAGGGAAGTACACAACACTACAACACAGGGAAGTACACACCAAAAACCATATGGATTTCAGATTGTTGTTACGTAACAAGTGACTGGAGAAACTTTCTTGGTAGTGAAGGAGACAGTGGAGCACCGAGCACCACCCCAGGAGAAACTACCGTGCACTCCCTGGGGGGAGGCTGGCCCTCCCCTACCCTGGGTGATCATGTCCACAACAACACTACACTTACACTATCATGCCTTTACCTCTCATGCGGACTCACACCTACCCACTTCCAGTACTGACCTCACACTAGCTCGTACTGACCTCACACTGGCTCGTACTCACCTCACACTGGCTCGTACTCATCTCACGCTGGCTCGTACTCATCTCACACTGGTTCGTACTCACCTCAGACTGGCTCGTACTCATCTCACACTGGCTCGTACTCATCTCACGCTGGCTCGTACTCATCTCACACTGGCTCGTAATCATCTCACACTGGCTCGTACTCATCTCACACTGGTTCGTACTCACCTCACACTGGCTTGTACTCACCTCACAGGCTCGTACTCACCTCACAGGCTCGTACTCACCTCACACTGGTTCGTACTCATCTCACGCTGGTTCGTACTCATCTCACACTGACTCGTACTCATCTCACATTGATTCACTCTGGAAAAGTACACTTGTGTACAGTTCGGGACATTTATTAAACGGCCTGAGCTGCATGCAAGTATACTTTCCTACAGTTTGTTGGTACATCCATAGCATTTACAACCTGACTCATTCGCACGTACGTACCTCACACTACCTTGCACCTATTGACCTCTCACTCGCACCTACATACCTCACACTTCCTTGCACCTATTGACCTCTCACTCACACCTACGTACCTCAAACTGGCATCTACTCAGACTATCGAAATCAGTGTTTTGTAATTTCATTTAGATACAGGTACACATAAGTAAATTATCATAAACAGTTTAACATATGTGTAAATTTCCATGAATACCCCCCCCCCAAAAAAAAAAAATAGTTGGTCAAAGAGGCCTATTTCCTCTGGCAATGATCTAGCTAACACTGTATTCCTCTACCTTGTGATTCTCATGGCAGTGGTTCGTCAAATAGGTCTACTTGTTTGAGTGCATCAAACATAGAGGTTTAAATTAGATATAATTTTTGATTTACATTTGAAAGGTTTAGATTAGATTTTAAAAACTTGGTTAAGATGTAAAAGGGTTGAAATAATTTTTTTTCTCAGTCTTTTCTTCCCTAAATCAACACGCTCGAGTGTTTATTTTATTTTCGTCATGATTTATGAAAGTTAAATCACAGGGGGACTTGTTATATTCCAGTCAATTTGCTTGACTACCTCGCTGATTACACTTAAAAATATAACGTCTAGTTATGTTGGTTCGAGAGAGAAACAACCAGTGTCTTACAGACACTGATAATTTCAAGTGTTTATAATCAGAGTTACGTTACATTTCCTCGTGAAGAAACAGATGACTCACTTGAAGCGAGTATTGTTACATTCACAAATAAGTGAGTATATAATAGAAAGCACGTCTGTCTAGCGTTCAGCAGACGGAGGATCAAGCCTCCACCACGTCTTGCGATGAATAATCCACATGGATTTAGCGCTTAAAATGAATTTCAGTTTCAAGATAAATGAAATAAATACGATGAGTTTCTATTGTTTACTAAGTCTTTCACGTGGACTTGAGGAAAAGAAGTGTTGATAACACCTGTATCTCAGGCTGCTCTGGGCTGCTGCTTTTCTTGTAAACACTAGTTGAGTCTCAGTTTTTATTCCAGTCCCAGTAAGTGCTGTGGTAAGTCCCCCTATAAACACATGAAGACAAGTGATGGGGATAATAGGAGATGGGTCAGCAAAAAAGGAGGTTAAAACTGTGTGTCATGAGAAAATTTACTCCTAAAACCCGTACTAGTAACACACCTTCACTGTTACCTCCTGGCTACCACCACCACCACCCCCCACGCCCCCCATCCCACACTACACTACACTACACCCAAACACTATACTCCCACACTACAACCCCACACTACACCCCCACACTACACCCCAACAAAACAACCCCACACTCACCACACTCACCCCACCCTACACCCCCCACTGCACCCCCACACACTACATACCCCACCCTACACCCCCACACACACCCCACTCAACGCCCATACTACACATCCCACCCTATACCTCCCCCCAAATCACCCCCACCCTCCCCGACACCCCTCACTACACTCCCACATTACACCCCCACACTACACCCCCAAAACAGCACCCCCACACTACACCCCCACCCTACACCCCACACTACACACCCCTCTACACCCCCACACTAACCCCCCCCTACACCCCCACACTACACACCCCCCTTACACCTCCCAAAATTTACACCCCACCCACCATATACTCCACACTACAACCCATCCTCCCACACCCACTCAACATTACACCCTGCCCAACACACTCCACCTCTACACCCAGCCCCACAATCGCCACCTACATCCCACAACACACAAAACTGTTTCCCCACATACCACCCACACACCTCACTCTACCACCTGGAACAGAGAATGAAAGAATTTAAACAATGTACAACATCTAAATTGTATATATTTCTACTCTCTACCCATTATGAGCTTTGAAGAATTAGACACATGTTGTACATGTCGGTTTTGTGTCCCATATATGTACACCATGAAAATTGTTCTAGGGAATTCTTAAAAAAACTGTCTAAACCATTTTCAGCCACCAGAGTACATTCTGAGACTAGTGATATATGTTACAATGACATGAAAGTTATAACAGAGGCAGAAAATAGGTTAGATTTAAGGCGTCAGTTAAATAAAAACAGTTCGTAGTGAATTTAATCACAAGGTATCAGCAGGTTGGATTAAATGTAGTTGTCTTCCCTGTGGAGTTTTATCATTTAGTTGAAGTTGCTCAGTCTGAGGGGTATACTTTAGTCAGTACCGCTGATAGTCATTTACCTTTGTTATAGTCAGTACCTGCTGATAGTCAGTACCTGCTTATAGTCAGTACCTGTTATAGTCAGTACCTACATATACAGTAGTTTAGTCCCGTACCTGATTATACAAAATATTAATATATGCAGTACACATTTTAATACATCCACGAAACTTGTGGTTTACAGCAAATACCAGTACTGGTTGTGAGGACTGGTATCCCAAAACGGGAGTAGAATGAAATTAGTTCTTGTAGCAATTCACGGCCACGGGGTGTGCTCGCGTTAGGTGTGGGATATCCAGTGTCTGGACAATTAAATTTGAAGCACAGTGGCGTAGTGGACTACGTAAGGCGTACAGAAAATAGCTAGCTTCTCGGGAGGCTGGTTAAATAACTCGGAGCCCGATTTGGCAGAAAATTGCGATCTTGGCTTAAATTTGCAACGCTCGTCTTGCCATATAGGACAAGCGAAAATTTGTGTTGCAATAATTTCGCCAAAATCATTCTGAACCTAACGAAAAAAAATATATTTCCTGTGTTTGTTTAGTATTAAATTATTTTAAACAAATCTAAAATATATTTAGCTGGATTGGCTAAAATAAATTTTCTTGTTTTAATAAGGTTAGGTAAGTTTTCTAAGATTCTTTTGGAGCAAAATTATAATTTTTTTCATTAACATTAATGAAAAAAATATATCTTTTAAAAGTATAAGAGAAAATTTTAGAAAAGACTTAATTTTAAATGAGTTCTTGCTAAATGACCAGTTTTACCTATTCGGCACTGTGATCTTATTGCATATATATTAAATATTATTTATATATATATATATAATATTTTATATATTATATTATATATATATTATATATTATATATATGTCGTGCCGAATAGGCAGAACTTGCTATCTTGGCTTAATAGCAACGCTCATCTTGCCCTATAGGAAAAGTGAAAATTTTGTGTATGCAATATTTCGCCCCAAAATCATTCTGAAAACCCAACGAAAAAAATATATTTGATTGTGTTTGTTAGTACTAAATTATTGTAAACGTATTTAAAATATATTTAGTTGGATTAGGCTAAAATAAAATTCTCTTGTTATAAGAAGGTTAGATAAGTTTTCTAAAACTCTTTTGGTGCAAATTTAAAAATTCTTACATTAACATTAATGAAAAAAATATGTCTTTAAATGTATAAGAGAAAATTTTAGAAAGGACTTAATTTTAAATGAGTTCTTGCTAATTGACCAGTTTTACATATTCGGCACGACATATATATATATATGTATATATATATAGTAGTAGGTTGGTAGACAGCAACCACCCAGGGAGGTACTACCGTCCTGCCAAGTGAGTGTAAAACGAAAGCCTGTTATTGTTTTACATGATGGTAGGATTGCTGGTGTCCTTTGTCTCATAAATATGCAAGATTACAGGTACATTCTTGCTACTTCTACTTACACTTAGGTCACACTACACATACATGTACACGTTTATTTATACACACTCATCTGAGTTGTCTTTGATCTTATATTAATAATTCTTGATCTTATTACTTTTCTTTTTATATCCATGGGGAAGTGGAATAAGAATCTTTCCTCCGTAAGCCATGCGTGTTGTAAAAGTCAACTAAAATTCCGGGAACAATTGGCTAGTAATCCTTTTTCCTGTAATAATTACTAAAAAGAATAAGAAGAAAATTGTCAAAGTGGGAAGTCTGAATGTGCGTGGATGTTGTGCGAATGATAAGATGATTGTGAATGTTATGAATGAGAAGCTGGATGTCCTGGCTTTAAGTGAGACAAAACTGAAAGGGGTGGGAGAGTTTCAGTGGAGAGGAATAAATGGGATTAGGTCAGGGGTAGCAATAACGTTGAAGGATAAGTTATGGCATGAAAAGAGGGATTATAAATGCATTAATTCAAGGATTATGTGGAGTAAAATAAAGGTTAGATGTGAAAAGTGGGTTATAGTAAGCGTAAATGCACCTGGAGAAGAGAGAAGTGTAGAGGAAAGAAAGAGATTTTGGGAAATGTTGAGTGAATGCGTGGGGAGTTTTGAACCAAGTGTGAGAGTAATGGTGATTGGGGATTTCAATGCAAAAGGGGGCAAAAATGTTGTGGGGGGAGTAGTATGAAAATTTGGTCCCCGGGGTAAATAAAAAAGGGGGGGCCTTTTTTGAGCTATGTGTAGAAAGAGGTTTTGGTAATAAGTAATTACATATTTTATGAAAAAGAGGATAAAAAAATATAAAAGGTATGATAAAGCAAAATGAAAGTAGTTTGTTTGTTTAGAAATTGGTGGAAAAAAGGGTTTGGGGGGTTGGCCCCAGGATGTACATGTTTATAGAGGGGAATGATAATCGGATCATTATTTATTGTAGCTACAGTTAAGAAAGAATTTAGATAAAAAGGAATATGGCAAAAACAAGTAAGAGGGAGGTGAAAGTGTATAAAAAGGGTAGGGGGGAAGTTCGGGTGAATAAAACAACTTTTGGCAAAAGGTGGCGGGTGAAAGTATGAGTAGGGGGGGGGTTGAAAGGGTTAAATATTTTTAAAAAATGCGTATTAGAATGTGGGGCAGAAGTTTGGTTATGGAGGGTGGATCGGAGGAAAGGGGAGTGATTTGGATATGAAGTAAAGTTGTGTAAAAGAAAAAAATTTTAGCTTATGAGGGGTTTTTACAAAGCAAAAGTGTTATAAAGAAGGTAGAGTATAGGAGAGTAAAAAAAAAGGAAAAAGGGGGTGAGGAGTGAAAAAAGGGAGCATAGAGGGGAGAGGCATGTCAAGAAATTTTAAGAAATAAAAAAAAATTTTTGGAGTTAAACAATTTTAAGAAAGCTGGGGAACAAAGGGGTTTTGTCAGTTAACAACATGTAAGGGAGTTAGTAGATGGGGAGAGGGGGGGGGGTTTTGGGGTGTGGCGGATTTTTTGGGGGAATTTTAAATGTCGACGAAGAAAGGGGGCGGTAATTTTCATGTAGGCCAGGGGGTTACCATCTTCTAGGAGTGAAGAAGAACAGAATTTAGTGGGGGGGGGAGGGGCATGAGCATTACGTAGAATGAAAAGGGGGGTAAAAGAATTTTTAAAACTGACGGGATCTGACGAAATGTTTTAAAAAAAGGGGGGGTATTTGTGTTGGGGGTGGTTTGGATTTTTGTTTAATAAAGTATGAAAGAGGGGGAAAGGGACCTAGGGGTTTGGGGGAGCAAATTTTGTCCCCTTTTTTTTTAAAAAAAGGGGGACAAAAAAATTGTAAAAAAATTTTGAGGAAAAAGTTTACTGATATGCCCGGAAAATGCACGGTAGGGCTATAATTGAAAGAATTAGAGGTAAAACGAATGCAGGATTGCGGGATGAGCAAAAGGGGGTTTTTGGTGGTAGGGGGGGATGTTTTAATTAAGTTTTGGGGTTTAATTTGGGGGTTTTTTTATTTTTGGGTGAAAAGGATTAAAATTAAATTTCCTTTTTAAAACAAACGGGGGAAAAAAAACCCCCCCCCCCCCCCCCCCTTAAAAGTAGGCCTTAACTTTTGGGATTTTGTAATTTTTGGGGGGGGGCACCATGGTTTTTTAATATATTTATAGATGGGGTTTGTAAAAAATAAAGCTAGGGTGTTCGGGAAGGGGTGGGGTAAATTAAGGGGAAACAAATACAAAATGGGAATTGAACAGTTGCTTTTTTGCTGAGATCTTTTGCTAATGGGGTCCCCAAAAAAAAATTTCAAAGGTTAGTGGATATTTGGGGAATGTGTTAAAAGGGGAAAGTTGTAAATGAACTAGAAAAGGTAAGGGATGAAAAGGGGATCAAATTATTTAGTAAAAAAAAATTTGGTTCAAATTTTGGGGAGGGGGAGTAGGGGAAAAGTGAATGTTTTCAGAATTGGGAGTTGACGTGTCGGTGGGTAGGTTTAGGGGTGAGGTTTAATTATAGATTGATGAGGGAAAAAAAAGGTGAGTGGTGCATTGAGGTAATGGGGGAAAAAAAAAAAGTTATTGGAGGAAAAAGGGGGAATGTATAAAAGTATAGTAGTCCCAACACTCTTATATGGGGTGTGAAGCTTGGGTTGTGAATGCAGCAGCGAGGAGGCGGTTGGAGGCAGTGGAGACGCCCTGTTCTAAGGGCAATGTGTGGTGTAAATATTATGCAGGAAAATTCGGAGTGTGGGAATTAGGAGAAGGTGTGGAGTTAATAAAAGTATTAGTCAGAGGGCAGAAGAGGGGTTGTTGAGGTGGTTTGGTCATTTAGAGAGAATGGATCAAATTTAGAATGACATGGAGAGCATTTAAATCTGTAGGGAAAGGAAGGCGGGGTAGGGGTCGTCCTCGAAAAGGTTGGAAGGAAGGGGTAAGAGAGGTTTTGTGGGCGAGGGGCTTGGACCTCCAGCAGGCGTGCATGAGCATGTTCGATAGGAGTGAATGGAGACGAATGGTATTTGGGACCTGACGATCTGTTGGAGTGTGAGCAAGGTAATATTTAGTGAAGGGATTCAGGGAAACCCGTTATTTTTATATAACCAGACTTGAGTCCTGGAAATGGGAAGTACAATGCCTGCACTCTAAAGGAGAGGTTTGGGATATTGGCAGTTTAGAGGGATCTGTTGTGTATGTTTATATGTACATTCTTATACTGTTGTGTTCTGAGCACCTCTGCAAAAACAGTAATTATGTGTGAGTGAGGTGAAAGAGTTGAATTATGATGAAAGTATTTTCTTTTTGGGGATTTTCTTTTTGGATCACCGTGCCTCGGTGGGAGACGGCCGACTTGTTAAAATATATATATATATATATATATATATATATATATATATATAATATATTTATATATATTATATTATATATATATTTTATATATATATATTCATGTATGTATGCCATATATTACACATATGATACGTATAACGCATCATATGTGACTAAGTGATTTAATTATTTCTTTATTGAGCGTAAATTAATTAACGTTTATATGAAGTGTTAACTTCACTTCCTTCACTACCGCCCGGCTCCGGCTGTCACTACCGCCCGGCTCCGGCTGTCACTACCGCCCGGCTCCGGCTGTCACTACCGCCCGGCTCCGGCTGTCACTACCGCCCGGCTCCGGCTCGGCTGTCACTACCGCCCGGCTCCGGCTGTCACTACCGCCCGGCTCCAGCTGTCACTACCGCCCGGCTCCGGCTCGGCTGTCACTACCGCCCGGCTCCGGCTGTCACTACCGCCCGGCTCCAGCTGTCACTACCGCCCGGCTCCGGCTGGGTTACAAGTATCTTTGGCAGGTTAAATCACCACCACCAGATGTAGACCAAACGAAATGTAAACTTTGCCAGATGGACTATTGTCACACCCTGCGTCATTATGTACTGGAGTGCATCACACCCTGCGTCATTATGTACTGGAGTGTGATCAAATTAATGAATTTAGAAACAACGCACTCAGAAGTGTTCAAGAAATGGCAAAGTATTTTATCCACAGTGGTATATTACAGACCATTCTGGAGAAATACCCTGACTTTGCTAGCTGTAAATAAAGCATTACCAATATGTGCATGTGTGTGTGGTGTGTGTGTGTTGTTTTGTGTGTGTGTGGTGTTTGTGTGTATGTGTATGAGTGTGTGAGTGTGTGTGTGTGTGTGTGTGTGGTGTGTGTGTGTGTGTTTGTGTGGGATGTGTATGAGGTGTGTGAGTGTGGTGTGTGTGTTTTGGTGTGTGTGTGTGTGTTTTGTGTGTGTGTGTGTGTGTGTGTGTTGTGTTTATGTGTTGAGTGTGTTGATGTGTGTGTTTTGTGTGTGTTGTGTGTGTGTGTGTGTGTGTGTGTGTGTGTGATATTTAGTGTGTGTGCGGTTTTATGAGTGTGTGTGTGTGTGTATGAGGTGTGGTGTGTGTGTGTGTGTGTGTGTGGTGTGTGTCTGTGTTTGTGTTTTGTGTGTTTGTGTGTGTTTGCGTGTGTTTGGTGTTTGTGTGTGTGTGTGAGTGTGTTTGTCCGTGTGTGTGAGTGTGTGTTTTGTGTTTGTGTGTGTTTTTTGTGTTTGTGTGTGTGAGTGTGTTGTTTGTGCGTGTGTGTGTGTGTGTGCATGGTTTGTGTATGAGTGTGTGTGTTTGTGTGTGTGTTGTGTGTTGTATGAGTTGTGCGTGTTTTGCGTGTGGGGTGTGTGTGTGTGTGTGTGTGTGTGAGTGTGTTTAGTGTGAGTGTGGTGTGTGTGTGTGTGAGTGTGAGTGGTGTGAGTGTGTTGGGAGTGTGAGTGTGTGTGTTTTGGGGTGTGTGTGTGTGTGTGTGTGTTTTGTGTGTGTGTGTGTGTGTGTGTGTGGGGTGTTGTGTGTGTTGGTGTGTGTGGTTTTGAGTGTGTGTGGTGTGAGTGGTGTGGAGTGTGTGTGTGTGAGTGTGAGTGTGTGTTGTGTGTGTGTGAGTGTGTGTTGTTCTGTGTGTGAGTGTGGTGTGTGTGTGTGTGTGTGTGTGTGTGTGTGTGGTGTGTGTGTGTGTGTGAGTGTGTGTGTGGTGGGGTGTGTGTGGGGTGGTTGGGTGTGTGTATGTGTGTGTGTGTGTGTGGGGTGTGTGGTGTGTGTGTGTGTGTTGTGTGTGTGTGTGTGTGAGTGTGTGTGTGTGTGTGAGTGAGTGTGTGTGTGTGTGGGTGTGTGAGTATGTGTGTGTGTTTGGTATGTGTGTGTGTGTGACCTCAACAATCAATATTTGCACCCAAATTAACTCATACAGTTGTGACCGGGTGTGGAAATGTGAATTGCTCATTACTCTTAATTTGTTCATGATTGTTTGCCATGTAAAAAACGTTTGTAACATTCTAAGATTCATTACCTTTGTAACTTGTGAGCTCATTACCTTTGTACCTAGTTCAGCTATCAAAACTTTGGGGGCCAGTCCCTGGACCAAATTTGTACCTCTGTAATCTGTAATTACCTTTGAACTGTCATGATGGGGATGACTACTGGAGTTCATTTACCCTTTTTAAATTTGAGTTCAATTACCCTTTTTAAAATTGGTGGTTCATTACTCTGTAACTTGCTCAGCTATCAAAACTTTGGAGTCAGTCCCTGGACCAATTATGTACCTCTGTAATCTTTTTGACCACCGCCACAGGATGGGTATGGGTGCATAATAAACATATTAAACTAAACTAACTTAATGGCTTTTAACAAACCCCAGTAACAACACAGTAACAAACAGTAAAAATTTCAGTAACAAACACAGTAACACCGTGTTGTTGTTTGGGTACAGGCTTGCGTAAAAAGCCAGGGGTAAAACCCGTGAAAAAAAGGCCCTTTTGGCGGGGGAGGGGGCCCCAGTGGGGTACGGGGGCCCCAGTGGGGTTTTAGGGCCCTATGGTGGTACAGGGCCCCAGTGGGGTGGGCCCCGGGTGGACAGGGCCCTTTGGCGGACAGGGCCCCAGTGGGGTACGGGCCCCGGTGGTACAGGGCCCCCAGTGGGGGTCAGGGCCCCAGGGGCCCGGTAAGGGCCCTAGTGGTGGTACAGGGCCCTAGTGGTGGTACAGGGCCCTATGGTGGTACGGGCCTAGTGGCGGTACGGGGGCCCTAGGGTGGCACGGGGGCCCTAGGGGCGGACGGGGCCCTAGTGGGGGTACGGGCCCCTAGGGTGGTACGGGGCCCTAGGGGGTACAGGGCCCTGGGGGGCGGTACGGGGCCCCTAGTGGTGGTACGGGGCCCTAGTGGTGGACGGGGCCCTGTGGGGGGTACGGGGGCCCTGTGGGGTAAGGCCCTAGGGGTGTACGGGGCCCTAGGGGCGGTACAGGGCCCTAGTGGTGGTACGGGGCCCCCAGGGCGGACAGGGCCCTAGTGGTGGTACGGGGCCCAGGGGTGGTACAGGGCCCTATGGCGGTACAGGGCCCTGGGGTGGTACAGGGCCCTAGTGGTGGTACAGGGCCCTAGTGGCGGTACAGGGCCCTAGTGGGGGTACAGGGCCCATTTGGTGGACGGGGCCCTGTGGGGGAAAAGGGGCCCAGTGGTGGACGGGGCCCTAGTGGGGCAGGGCCCTTTGGACAGGGCCCTAGGGGTACAGGGCCCCTAGTGCGGTACAGGGCCCAAGGGGTACAGGGCCCTATGGGGGAAAGGGGGCCCTTGGTGGTACAGGCCCTAGTGGCGGTACAGGGCCCTATTTTGGGGGACAGGGCCCAGGGGGTTGCTACGGGGGCCCTATGGCGGACAGGGCCCTGTGGTGGTACAGGGCCCTAGTGGGGTAAAGGGCCCTAGTGGCGGTACAGGGCCCTAGTGGTGGTACAGGGCCCTAGTGGCGGTACAGGGCCCTAGTGGTGGTACAGGGCCCTAGTGGTGGTACAGGGCCCTAGTGGTGGTACAGGGCCCTAGTGGCGACAGGGCCCTAGTGGTGGTACGGGGGCCCTAGTGGGGGTCAGGGCCCTAGTGGGGACGGGCCTATGGTGGTCGGGGCCCTAGGGGCGGTACAGGGCCGGGGTGGACGGGCCCTAGTGGGGGGTACGGGGCCTAGTGGGGTACGGGGCCTAGTGGTCAGGGCCCTATCGGGTACGGGCCCTAGGGGTGGTACGGGGCCTGTGGGGGGTTTACAGGGCCCTAGTGGTGGTACAGGGCCCTAGTGGCGGTACAGGGCCCTAGTGGTGGTACAGGGCCCTAGTGGCGGTACAGGGCCCTAGTGGCGGTACAGGGCCCTAGTGGTGGTACAGGGCCCTGGGCGGTACAGGGCCCTATGACGGTACGGGGGCCCTATGGGGGTTACAGGGCCTAGTGGGGGTACAGGGCCCTATTGTGGGTACAGGGCCCGTGGTGGTACGGGGCCCTAGTGGTGGTACAGGGCCCGTGGTGGTTCAGGGCCTAGTGGGGACAGGGCCCTAGTGGCGGAAACGGGGCCCTAGGGTGGTAAGGGCCGGGGTGGTACAGGGCCCAGTGGCGGTCAGGGCCTGGGTGGTACGGGCCCCTAGTGGTGGTACGGGGGCCCCTAGGGTGGTACAGGGCCCTAGTGGGGGGGTACGGGGCCCCCAGTGGGGTACAGGGCCCTATGGCGGTACGGGGCCCCCAGTGGCGGTACAGGGCCCAGGGGTGGAACAGGGCCCTAGGGGCGGTACGGGCCCTAGTGGCGGACAGGGCCCTAGGGGGTTTCGGGGCCCCTATGGGGGTAAAGGGCCCTAGTGGGGGTCGGGCCCTAGGGCGGTACGGGCCCCTGTGGTGGTACGGGGGCCCTAGTGGGGGTAAGGGCCCTAGTGGGGGTACGGGCCCCTATTTGGGGGAACGGGGCCCCTGTGGCGGTACGGGGCCCTAGGGGCGGTACAGGGCCCTAGTGGGGGTCGGGCCCCTAGTGGCGGGACGGGGGCCCCGGGGTTTTGGGGACAGGGCCCTAGTGGTCAGGGCCCTAGTGGCGGTACGGGGGCCCTAGTGGTGGTCAGGGCCCCTAGTGGGGGGGTACAGGGCCTAGTGGGGGTACAGGGCCCGTGGGGGTACAGGGCCCTGTGGCGGACAGGGCCCTATGGTGGTACAGGGCCCCTGTGGCGGTACGGGCCCTAGTGGCGTACGGGCCCTAGGGGGGTACGGGGCCCTAGTGGGGTCGGGCCCTGGGTGGCGGGGGCCCCTAGTGGTGGTACGGGGCCCCCTTTGGGGGTACAGGGCCCTAGTGGGGGTTTAGGGGGGCCCAGTGGTTGCTGGGGCCCCCTAGTGGGGTTCATGGCCTAGTGGTGGTTCAGGGCCCTATGGTGGTACGGGCCCAAGCGTAGTTCAGACCCCTTGGTGGTTCAGGGCCCAGTGGTTTTCGGGGCCCCAGTGGTGGTAAGGGCCCTAGTGGCGGTACAAGGCCCAAGTGGTAGTTCAGGGCCCTAGTGGTGGTTCAGGGCCCTAGTGGTGGTTCAGGGCCCTAGTGGTGGTACAGGGCCTAAGTGGTGGTTCAGGGCCCTAGTAGTGGTTCAGGGCCCCAGTGGTGGTTCAGGGCCCTAGTGGTGGTTCAGGGCCCTAGTGGTGGTACTGGGCCCAAGTGGTGGTTCAGGGCCCTAGTGGTGGTTCAGGGCCCTAGTGGTGGTTTAGGGCCTTAGTGGTGGTACAGGGCCGAAGTGGTGGTTCAGGGCCGAAGTGGTGGTTCAGGGCCCTAGTGGTGGTTCAGGGCCCTAGTGGTGGTTCAGGGCCCTAGTGGTGGTACAGGGTCCAAGTGGTGGTTCAGGGCTCTAGTGGTAGTTCAGGGCCCTAGTGGTGGTTCAGGGCCATAGTGGTAATTCAGGACCCGAGTGGTGCTTCAGGGCCCTAGTGGTGGGGCCCTAGTGACGGTTCAGAGCCCTAGTGGTGCTTCAGAGCCCTAGTGGTGGTTCAGGGCTCTAGTGATGGTTCAGGGTCCTAGTGTTGGTTCAGGGTCCGAATGTTAGTCCCGGGTCCCAGTGACGGTGCTTGGGTCCCAGTGACGGTACCTGGGTTCCAGTGGCGGTGCCTGGGTCCCAGTGAAGGTACCTGGGTTCCAGTGATGGTGCCTGGGTTCCAGTGATGGTGCCTGGGTCCCAGTGAAGGAGCCTGGGTGCCAGTGATGGTGCCTGGGTTCCAGTGATGGTGCCTGGGTCCCAGTGAAGGTGTCTGGGTCCCAGTGATGGTGCCTAGGTCCCAGTGAAGGTGTCTGGGTCCCAGTGAAGGTGCCAGGGTCTGAGTGATGATGCCTGGGCCCCAGTGATGTTGCCTGGGTTCCAATGATGGTGCCTAGACCCCAGTGAAGGTGCCTGGGTCCCAGTGTTGGTGCCTGGGTCCCAGTGATGGAGCCTGGGCCCCAGTGATGGTGCCTGGGTCTCAGTGATGGTTCCTGGGTCCCAGTGATGGTGCCTGGGTCCCACTGTTGGTACCTGGGTCCCAGTGATTTAGCCTGGGTCCCAGTGATGGTGCCTGGGTCCCAGTGAAGGTACCTGGGTTCCAGTGAAGGTGCCTGGGTTCCATTGAAGGTGCCTGGGCTCCAGTGAAGGTGCCTGGGTTCTAGTGACGGTGCCTGGGTTCCAGTGAAGATGCCTGGGTTCCATTGACGGTGCCTGGGTCCAAGTGATGGTGCCTGGGCCTCAGTGATGGAGCCTGGGCCCCATTGATGGTGCCTGGGCCCCAATGATGGAGCCTGGGCCCCAATGATGGTGCCTGGGCCCCAGTGGTGGTCGTGTGGCGTCACCGTGAAAGGGAAATGTTTTGCTGGTAATTATGTTGAAGATTGTGAGAGGAAGTGATGGTTGCTCTTACTTAAGCATACCACGGTACGGTGGAGAAAGTGCCCGACCTTCCTCACTTTCTCTGTCTGTCTGTCTGTCTGTCTGTCTGTCTGTCTCTCTCTCTCTCTCTCTCTCTCTCTCTCTCTCTCTCTCTCTCTCTCTCTCTCTCTTTCTATCAGGATATCTAGACTATGAGAGCAAATTTAGTTCCTTCAAATAGTAAATAAATATGATTCACTCCAACATGAAGAAAAAACGATACAATAATGTGAATGAAACTTTGAGGCAAAATGTGCAACACAAATACGGTTCTATATTTTTTTTTAGAAAACTGTAGGTGACTGGAACATACTTCCTGCTACAGTTGTAGTACTAAAACAATGTTGTTCTTCAAGAACTGAATGAACAAACACACTGAAAATGTTGAGTTCACAATGATACAGTACAGATTCTTACTAAATACAGTGATACAACACAGGTGTTAGTTAAATACAACGATACAATACACGTGCTGACTAAATACAGTGATACAATATATGTGCTGATTAAATACAATGATACAATATATGTGCTGACTAAATACAGTGATACAATATACGTGCTGATTAAATACAATCATGCAATGCACGTGCTAATTAAATACAATGACACAATACACGTGCTGATTAAATACAATGATGTTGGTGATTGTGGCCACTGGAACCTTGAATTTATATCAGAAACTGACTAGCCCTGAATCACCCAGAGACAACTTCAGAATGATGACTAGCCCTGAATCACCCTGAGACAACTTCAGAATGATGACTAGCCCTGAATCACCCAGAGACAACTTCAGAATGATGACTAGCCCTGAATCACCCAGAGACAACTTCAGAATGATGACTAGCCCTGAATCACCCAGAGACAACTTCAGAATGATGACTAGCCCTGAATCACCCAGAGACAACTTCAGAATTATGACTAGCCCTGAATCACCCAGAGACAACTTCAGAATGATGACTAGCCCTGAATCACCCAGAGACAACTTCAGAATGATGACTAGCCCTGAATCACCCAGAGACAACTTCAGAATGATGACTAGCCCTGAATCACCCAGAGACAACTTCAGAATGATGACTAGCCCTGAATCACCCAGAGACAACTTCAGAATGATGACTAGCCCTGAATCACCCATATTCATTTCGCCTGCTCTTGCGAATTCCTTGCATATATATATTAATATATATATATATATATAATATATATATATATATATAGTTTATATATATATATATATATATATATATAATTTTTGTTGGTGGAGATAGCTGATGCAGTCCCATGTTTCCTGCATATATGATAGGTGATCCTTATATATGGTAATTCCTAAGAAATAGTAACTAAAGTTCTTTTAGAACGAAACCTTTGAAGGTCCCGTAGGTGCTTAAATGTTAAGGAAATGTTTGACAATATTGCAGAGGTTCACAGCTCAGGCTGCCAAATCATGTGTGATGGAATCAGGGGAAACACAGCAAGCTTTTGTTCTCACTTTGTAACTCCCGGTCTCATGCAGACCATCACCTCCGTATGCGCAATCTCTCTCCCTTCCACCCGACTAATGCCTCCCCCATCAACACACACACACACACACGCACACACACACGCACACACACACGCACACACACACGCACACACACACGCACGCACACAGCACGCACACACACACACAAACACACACACACACACACACACACACACACACACACACACACACACACCACACACACCACACAACAACACGTGAAGCAGTATCGCGAAATAGTGCTCCCAGGATTTAGCGTTTTAGTGGCTGTCCTAAGATATTATTAGCGGTCATCGTACGTGAGTGAATCAGTGAACATACCTACAAGAGTGTAATAGCTTTCAAGAGTGCGAATAATGTGATAGGATCAAGAATTTTACAATTTAAATTATTGAATGAAATTTGAGTGAGGGAGGGTAGCAGTCAGCTGATCAGGCTACTGGCCGCAGTGTTGACACAAAATATCCAAACAGTTAATTGGGTTAACGGTGTGATCTGAAATATTAACAAATACATATGTTGGTGATTATAGCAGCAGTGTAGTGATAAGGTCATAAAAGAGTGATTAAGTAAATACTGAAAAGTAAGAAAAAATTAGTCAATCCCCAGCTGTTGGTGTTGTGAAGGTAGCTAACATCATCAGACTTGTTATGACCATAATACTGTACTAAAGAAAAAAGAGGGAATACCAAGTCTTAAAAGAAAAAGAAAATAAAAACTTGAATGCATGATAAAGTTCCTGAAGGAGTTACAAATTGAAGGAGTTGATAGCAGCCGACCAGCAGGAACCTCCATTGTTGTGCAGACGACATCACTTGCCTATTTGTGGTTAATTTTGGTTAGTGTCTAAAGTCTCAGTGTCTCGCCCTGCTGGTTGTATGCTATACCATCTCTCTCTCCCTATTTCAGTACCAGGAGATAGATAGTGGTTAGTAAATTATCTAAATATCGCCAGGTAAACTCCAGAAGTTGTGTAGCCTAGTGAACCCCCCCCCCGTTTTTCTGAGGGACAGCTAGTAAACAAGTATGCACATACAAACACACGTGTGCACCCGTAATTATTGTTATAATAAACAGTATATATTAATAAGGAATTGAGTGAGAAAAAATAATCCCATAATCTTCAAAAAGTAAAGTAGCGTAGTGTGCGGAGATCTGGGCCGGGGAGAGGTACCGGTGTTGAAACAACAACAATAACAAATAGTGTTAACGTAACCCCCCCCCTCTTTTTCAAAGAACGACAAGCTAGTAAATACACACACACACACAAACACAAGTGTACGCAATTAATATTATATAGTATATATTAGTGATATTAATAAGGAATTGATTGTGAAAATTTTTTTTTATAATCTTCAAAAGAGTAGCGTAGCCTAGTGTGCGCACGCACACCCACCACACACCCACACACACCCACACACACCACACACCACCCCACCCACCCACACACACCCCATCCATACACACCCACACACCCACACACCACACACACCCACACCCACACACACCCACCCCCCACACCCCCACACACCCCCACACACCCACACACACCCCCACACCCCCACACACACCCCCACAACACACCACCCACACCCCCCCACACACCCCACACACCCACCCACACCCACACACACCCACCACACCCACCCACACACCCACCCACCCACACCCCCACCCACACACCCCACCCACACACACCAACACCCCACACACACCCACACACACCCACCACACACACACCCCACACACACACCCACACCACACACCCACACCCACACACACCCACACACACCCACACACACCCACCACACCCACACACACCCACACACCCACCCCACACCCACCCACACCCACCCACACACCCACCCACACACCCACACCCACCCCACCACACTCACCCCCCCCACACCCCCCCCCACACACACACAACACACCACCCAATACACACACACACCACACACACATATTGCCAGACTCACACATACACTCCCCCCTCCCCCACCACATCTCACTCCTTCACCTGATCCCTCCCCTCCCTCTTTCACCCTCCCCTCCCCACCTCCTCCTCTCCCACTTACCCACTTGCTTCACTCTCCTTCCACTCCCCCTCCCCACTACTCTCCCATATAGCCACAGTTCCTCCTCTACCTCCCCCCCCCACACTCTGACATATACAATACTAACCTAACATACAGAATTACATAGGTTTCCCACTCTGAGGCAATCAGGATAAAAAAAATGGGTTGCCAGAGAGCAACAAGAAAACCCAAGGGACAGGAGGAGGGAACTGCAAAGGAAGATTGGGCAGCAGAGCTCACAAAAAGGGAACAAGAATGGGAAAAAAAAAGGAAACTAGAAGAACTTAGCATGAGAATGGAAGAGAGGATAGACATGGAAAGCAGGAAGTGGGAGGTGAAAGTCAAAGCAGCAGAGGCCAGGATACAGAGCTTAGAAGAGGAACTGGAGAAAACTGAAACAGCCTAAAGAACTAAAGAACATTTGGGATTGGACAACAGAGACCGCTACCTCAGCCACAAATAAGGGACTATAGGGACAGAAGGAGCAAAACTGCATGTAGAAGCTCTATCAGTGGAGATGTAGTAAATGAAAGAGCTAAGCTATATGTGGAGGCCCTAAAAGACCACAACAGAGCCCAGGGAAAGCCGAGAAGGGAAAATGACAGGCCACTGAGCCCATGTACAGTAGCTAGTGAAACTGAAGAAAGGAAAGCTGCAATGGAGGAAATCAAATTGAATGAGGGGATACACAGGGATATGCAGTGGGAGAATGAAAGGGTGAGGTCAGTCTTTGTGTATGGGCTACAGGAAGTTGAAGGGGAAACATATGAAGCAAGAAAACAAGGGGAAAAAATAAAAGCAATTGAAAGCATCATGAAAGTAATCGGAGAAGACGACATGACCCAGCTGGAAAATTTTCGGAGAATAGGGGGGTTTGTAAAAAAAAGAACCCGGCCAGTGAAAGTGACTTCAAGCAGAATCGACTCGGAACAGGATACTGTGGGAGAAAGCACGATTAAGGGACATGCCGGAATACAGGAAGGTGTATCTCGACCGCGACAGAACACAAGACGAAAGGCGGAAACTGAGAGAGATGATACAAAGGCGAAAGGAGGAAGAAAGGGGAGGAGAAGACAGACAGGAGATCCCAGACACAGGAAGAAGATCAAATACAACCTCCCTCACAGCTTCCTATAGAAGCCCCCACCAGGTCAAACCCAGTGCAGCCAAACACTCTAAACCAAAACACCCATGTCATATCCAATGCCCCCACCCACTACATTACAAACTCACCCCCACAGCAACCACCCATAGTTCCTTATCAGGTCTCCCACTTCCCCAACCCCAATACACCTCCCAGACCACAGTCTTAGAAAAGAAGTTGAAGGTATGGTATACAAATGCAGATGGAATAACAAATAAGTATGAGGAGTGGCATGAAAGAATCAAGGAGACATCCCCAGACATAATAGCACTCACAGAAACAAAACTCACCAGAATATAACAGATTCAATCTTTCCACCCGGATATCAAATCCTCAGGAAAGACAGAGAGGAGGAGAGGGGGAGGAGGAGTTGCACCTGCTCATTAAAAGCCAGTGGGGTTTTTGAGAAAAATGGAAGGAATGGATGGCACGGGTGAAAGGGACTACTTAGTAGGAACAATCCAGTCTGAGGGACATAAGGTGATAATTGCAGTAATGTACAACCCCCCACAGAACTGCAGGAGACAAGAGAGAATACGATGAGAGCAACAGAGCCATGGTCGACACACTAGCCGAGGTGGCCAGGAAAGCACATGTGGGGGGAGCAAAGTTACTAGTTATGGGTGATTTCAATCACAAGGAGATTGACTGGGAAAACCTGGAGCCCCATGGGGGTTCCGAAACATGGAGAGCCAAGATGATGGATGTAGTACTGGAGAAAACCTCATGCATCAACATGTTAGAGACACTACCAGAGAGAGAGGAGAAGAAGAACCAGCAAGACTGGACCTTGTATTCACCTTGAGTAGTTCAGACATCGAGGATATCTTGTATGAAAGGCCCCTGGGAGCTAGTGATCATGTGGTTCTGTGCTTCGACTACATAGTTGAGCTACAAGTGGAGAGAGTAGCAGGAATAGGGTGGGAAAAACCAAACTACAAAAGGGGGAACTACTCAGGCATGAGGAACTTCCTTCAAAACATTCAGTGGGAGAGGGAACTGACAGGAAAACCAGTACAAGAAATGATGGACTATGTGGCAACAAAATGCAAGGGGCAGAGGAGAGGTTTGTTCCCAAGGGAAACAGAAATAATGGGAAGAACAGAACGAGTCCTTGGTTCAACCAAAGGTGTAGGGAGGCAAAAACTAGTGTACTAGAGAATGGAAAAGGTACAGAAGACACAGAGAACTCAGGAAAATAAAGAGATTAGCCGAAGAGCCAGAAATGAATATGCACAGATAAGAAGGGAGGCTCAGCGACAATATGAAAATGACATAGCATCGAAAGTCAAGACTGACCCGAAGCTGTTGTACAGCCACATCAGGAGGAAAACAACAGTCAAGGACCAGGTAATCAGACTGAGGAAGGGTGATGGGGAATTCACAAGAAACGACCGAGAGGTATGTCAGGAGCTCAACACGAGATTTAAAGAAGTATTTACAGTGGAAACCAGTAGGACTCCAGGAAATCAGAACAGGGGGATACACAGCAAGTGCTGGATGAGGTACATATAACCAAGGAGGAAGTGAAGAAGCTGCTATGCGAACTTGACACCTCAAAGGCGGTGGGACCAGACAACATCTCTCCGTGGGTCCTTAAAGAGGGAGCAGAGATATTGTGTGTGCCATTAACAAAGATCTTCAACACATCATTTGAAACTGGGCAACTCCCTGAGGTATGGAAGATGGCAAATGTAGTCCCAATTTTTAAAAAGGGAGACAGACATGAGGCACTAAACTACAGACCTGTATCACTAACGTGTATAGTATGCAAGGTCATGGAGAAGATCATCAGGAGGAGAGTGGTGGAGCACCTGGAAAGAAACAAGAGGGAGCAGAGATATTGTGTGTGCCATTAACAAAGATCTTCAACACATCATTTGAAACTGGGCAACTCCCTGAGGTATGGAAGATGCAAATGTAGTCCCAATTTTTAAAAGGGAGACAGACTGAGGCACTAAACTACAGAACCTGTATCACTAACGTGTATAGTATGCCAGGTCATGGAGAAGTCATCAGGAGGAGAGTGGTGGAGCACCTGGAAAAGAAACAAGTGTATAATTGACAACCAGCATGGTTTCAGGGAAGGAAAATCCTGTGTCACAAACCTACTAGAGTTTTATGACAGGTGACAGAAGTAAGACAAGAGAGAGAGGGGTGGATCGACTGCATTTTTTGGACTGCAAAAAGGCCTTCGACACAGTTCCTCACAAGAGGTTACTGAAAAAGCTAGAAGATCAGGCACACATAACAGGAAAGGCACTGCAATGGATCAGAGAATACCTGACAGGGAGGCAACAACGAGTCATGTTACGTGACGAGGTTGTCAGAGTGGGCGCTTGTGACAAGCGGGGTTCCACAGGGTCAGTCCTAGGACCTGTGCTGTTCTTGGTATATGTAAACGACATAACGAAGGGATAGACTCAGAGTGTCCTTGTTTGCAGATGATGTGAAGTTAATGAGAAGAATCCAATCGAGATGAGGATCAGGCAGGACTACAAGAGACCTGGACAGGCTACAAGCCTGGTCCAGAAACTGGCTCCTTGAGTTTAACCCTGCCAATGCAAAGTCATGAAGATTGGGGAAGGGCAAAGAAGACCGCAGACACAATATAGTTTAGATGGCCAAAGACTGCAAACCTCACTCAAGGAAAAAGATCTGGGGGTGAGTATAACACCTGAGCATATCTCCTGAGGCGCACATGAAATCAGATACTGTGCAGCATACGGGCGCCTGGCAAACCTACGGATAGCGTTCCGTACCTCAATAAGGAGTCGTTCAAGACACTGTATACCATGTTACGTCAGGCCCATACTGGAGTATGCAGCACAGTTTGGAATCCACACTAGCAAGCACGTCAAGAAATTAGAGAAAGTGCAAGGTTTGCAACAAACTAGGTCCCAGAGCTACGGGATTGTCGTACGAAGAAAGGTTGAGGGAAATCGGCCTGACGCACACTGGAGGCCAGGGGTCAGGGGAGACATGATAACGACATATAAAATACTGCACAGATAGACAAGGTGGACAAAGACAGGATGTTCCAGAGAGGGACACAGACACAAGAGGTCACAATTGGAAGTTGAAGACAGATGAATCAAAGGGATGTAGGAAGTATTTCTTCAGTCATAAGTAGTCAAGTCGTGGAATAGTCTAGAAAGTGAAGTGTGGAGGCGGGAAACATACATAGTTTTAAGGCGAGGTATGATAAAGCTCATGGAGCAGGGAGAGAGAGGACCTAGTAGCAATCAGTGAAGAGGCGGGGCCAGGAGCTATGACGCGACCCCTGCAACCACAAATAGGTGAGTACAACACACACACACACACACACACACACATCACACACAACCCACACACACACACAACACACACAAATACATCTATCGAACAGGGAGATTGCCTGAGGCATGGAAAGACAGCAAATGTGTCCCAATCTTTAAAAAGGAGACAGACATGAAGCATTAAAACTACAGACAGTGTCACTGACATGTATAGTATGCAAAATCATGGAGAAGATTAAGGAGAAGAGTGGTGGAACACCTAGAAAGGAATGATCTCATCAACAGCAGCCAACATGGTTTCAGGGACGGAATCCTGTGTCACAAACCTACGGAGTTCATGACATGGTGACAGCAGTAAGACAAGAGAGAGAGGGGTGGGTGGATTGCATTTTCTTGGACGCAAGAAGGCGTTTGACACAGTTCCAGCACAAGAGATTGGTGCAAAAACTGGAGGACCAAGCAGGGATAACAGGGAAGGCACTACAATGGATCAGGAATACTTGTCAGGAAAGACAGCAGCGAGTCATGGTACGTGGCGAGGGTCAGGTGGGCACCTGTGACCAGCGGTGTCCGCAGGGTCAAGTCCTAGGACCAGTGCTGTTTCTGGTATTGTAGAACGACATGACGGAAGGAATAGACTCTGAGGTGTCCCGTTTGCAGATGACGTGAAGTTGATGAGAAGAATTCACTCGATCGAAGACCAGGCAGAACTACAAAGGGATCTGGACAGGCTGCAGACCTGGTCCAGCAATTGGCTCTGGAGTTCAATCCCACCAAGTGCAAAGTCATGAAGATTGGGGAAGGGCAAAGAAGGCCGCAGAGCGGAGTACAGTCTAGGGGGTCAGAGACTACAAACCTCACTCAGGAAAAAAGATCTTGGGGTGAGTATAACACCAGGCACATCTCCTGAAGGCACATCAAACCAAATAACTGCTGCAGCATATGGGCGCCTAGCAAACCTCAGAACAGCATTCCGACATTTTAATAAGGAATCATTCAGGACCCTGTACACCGTGTATGTTAGGCCCATATTGGAGTATGCGGCACCAGTCTGGAACCCACACCTATAGCCAAGCACTGAAGAAACTAGAGAAGTGCAAAGGTTTGCAACAAGACTAGTCCCAGAGCTAAGAGGTATGTCCTACAGAGGAGAGGTTAAGGGAAATCAACCTGACGACACTGGAGGACAGAGGAGATAGGGGGACATGATAACGACATACAAAAATACTGAGAGGAATTGACAAGGTGGACAAAGACAGGATGTTCCAGAGATTGGACACAGTAACAAGGGGACACAGTTGGAAGCTGAAGACACAGATGAATCACAGGGATGTTAGGAAGTATTTCTTCAGCCACAGAGTAGTCAGTAAGTGGAATAGTTTGGGAAGCGATGTAGTGGAGGCAGGATCCATACATAGCTTTAAGCAGAGGTATGATAAAGCTCACGGCTCAGGGAGAGTGACCTAGTAGCGATCAGTGAAGAGGCGGGGCCAGGAGCTCGGACTCGACCCCCGCAACCTCAACAACTAGGTGAGTACACACACACACACACACACAAACACACAGTCATAGAGTTGTCAGGCAGTGAAATAGCCTATAAAGTGATGTAGTTGAGACAGGAACCATACATAGTTTTTAAGGCGAGGTTTGATAAAGCTCATGGTGTAGGGAGAGAGAGGACCTAGTAGCAATTAGTGAAGAGGCGGGGCCAAGAGCTATGAATCGACCCCTGCAACCACAAATAGGTGAGTACACACATCACTCCAAAACCCCATATAAATCGAATTTCCATTTCAACCTCTACTCTTACCTTAGTCACAGTTCCTGCCAGATCATCAAAAACTTCCTCCCTCCTGTACACTAACTGCCACCTTCAAGGCAGGCGAAATTGCTAACCTGGAGAGTGTACAAAGAAATTTCACGGCACACGCAAGTACGATAAGGCACCTAAATTACTGGGAACGGTTGAAGTCCCTTGATTTGTATTCCCTGCAACGCAGGCGAGAGAGATACATGATAATATACACTTGGAAAATCCTAGAGGGATTAGTACCAAACTTGCACACGAAAATCACTCCCTATGAAAGCAGAAGACTCGGCAGGCGATGCAATATCCCTCCACTGAAAAGCAGGAGCGCCACGAGTACACTGAGAGACAACACAATAAGTGTCCGGGGCCCAAGACTGTTCAACTGCCACCCAGCCACTTAAAGTCAGTACCTGACCAGCCGGGCTGTGGTTCGTACGTCGGTTTGCATGCGGCCAGCAGTAACAGCCTGGTTGATCAGACCCTGATCCACCACGAGGTCTGGTCTCACACCAAGCTGCGGGGGCGATGACTCCCTAAACCTTCTCCAGGTATACTCCCATTCCTTACCTTCCACGCTAGCTCTCCACTTCCCCTCCCCACAAGATTTCTCCTCCACAAGGTCTCCACCCTCCATAATCAGCCACATGAGGGCCAAAGAGGAATGTACATTAAAATAATGAATATAAACATAGATGAGATAGCAAACAAACCCCAGAAATTAATATATGAGCAAAAGAAGAAATTGCAGAACTCATCACAATCAGAGGAACTAATTTGATTGATGGATTACAGGGATACTGAATAAAGAGATAGTCGAGAAAGCACCAGCAGAGAGGAGGAGGAGGAGGAGGAGTACCATTATCTAAACGTACCGAGATCTAAGTCAAAGCTGTTTCCAGAGTGTAATGATTCTTCGCATTATATACGGTAGTTGAATGCAGTAGACTTTCTTTCGTATCATCATCCGAGGAGTGTTATTAAACCAGGGGAACCCAACCCAGTCTGGCTTCTGTCTACTCAGGTCATCCGGTTCTCTTCACAAGGATGCGATGTACGACGGATGTCAGTTACCCAGGTACCTGTTTACAACGGATGAGAGTTATTCAGGTACCTGGTTACTACGGATGACAGTTACCCAGGTACCTGTTTACGACGGATGACAGTTACCCAGGTACCTGTTTAATACGGGTGAGAGTTACCCAGGTACCTGTTTACTACGGATGACAATGACCCAGGTACTTGCTTACGACAGGTGACTGTTACCCTGGTACCTGTTTACGACGGATGACAGTTACCCAGGTACCTGTTTACGACGGATGACAGTTACCCAGGTACCTGTTTAATACGGGTGAGAGTTACCCAGGTACCTGTTTACTACAGATGACAGTTACCCAGGTACCTGTTTAGTACTAGGTGATGAAGGGCAACAGGTTTAAAGGCTTAAGATGCCTCTTAGGCCAAACTGGCTGTGAAAAATCGAAAAAAAATATATTTTTAAATATTTTAATGCAAATTCTACAAGACATCAATATTTTGATATATTTCTTATTGCGGCTTTGAGGGGACTTGAGCTAGAGTTCGTCACGGCCACGATAGCTGGAGATTCGTCTGTAAAAACTTGCATTTGTGGTCACAGTGGTGCCTATGCTAACCTTCCTATGGTGTAGAAATATACCTAGTTGGATGAATCTTATTGTGGCTAGCTGGTCCAGTGGCTAACGCGACGGTCTGGAGTTTTGAGACTCTCTGATCGCGGGTTCTATCCCCGCCCGTGGTATGGTTTGTTTGCAATCGTGTCGTTACGATTTCGTGAGTCATAAGAGAACCATGCCGGGGAGAATGAGAACCATCCTATACACTGGTGGTCAGAATGAGAACCATCCTATACACTGGTGGTCAGAATGAGAACCATCCTATACACTGGTGTTCAGAATGAGAACCAGCCTATATAATGGTGGTCAGAATGAGAGCCATCCTATACACTGGTGGTCAGAATGAGAACCACTCTATACACCTGTGGTCAGAATGAGAACGATCCTATACACTGATGGTCAGAATGAGGTCCATCCTATACACCGGTGGTCTGAATGAGAACCATCCTATACACTGGTGGTCAGAATGAAAACCATCCTATACACTGGTGCTCATAATGAAAACCATCCTATACACTGGTGGTCATAATGAGAACCATCCTATACACTGGTGATCAGAATTACGACCATCATATACACCGGTGGTAAGAATGAAGGCCATCCGATAAACTGGTGGTCAGAATTAAGACCATACTTTACACTAGTGGTCAGAATGATCACCTTGCTATATGCTGGTGGTCAAAATGTGGACCATCCTCTACATTCATTAGAATGAGGATCATCCTATTAACTGGTGGCCAGAATGAAGACCATCCTACATACTGGTGATCAAAATGAGTATCATCCTACAAACTGCTCAGAATGAGGATCATCCTACAAACTAGTGGTCATAATAAGGATCATCCTATACGGTACCCAGAATGAACACTATCCTACACACTGATAGCCAGAATGAGACCCATCGTACAATATATTGTTGAGAATGAGGATCATCCTACACTGGTAGTCTGAATTAGGATCCATCCTACAATATGGTGGTCAGAATGAGGACCTTTCTACGCACTGGTGGTCAGATGACGCCAGAGTTTCTATACTGATGAGGCTGAGGAAGAGGCTGAGGGAGAGGCTGAAGGAGAGGCTGAGGGAGAGGCTGAAGGAGAGGCTGAGGGAGAGGCTGAGGGAGAGGCTGAGGGAGAAGCTGAGGGAGAGGCTGAGGGAGAGGCTGAGGGAGAGGATGAGGGAAAGACTGATGGAGAAGCTGAGGGAGAGGCTGAGGGAGAGGCTGAGGGAGAGGCTGAGGGAGAGGCTGAGGGAGAGGCTGAGGGAGAGGCTGAGGGGTGAGGAAGGCTGAGGAGAGGCTGAGGGAGAGGCTGGGGAGAGGCTGAGGGAGAGGCTGAGGGAGAGGCTGAGGGGTGACTAACTTGTGGGAAGAAGGAGCTAGGAAATTTGTTTTTATTTGAGGGTTTTAAGAGCTGAGGGAATTTTTTGGGGACTGAATTTGTTCCTTGGCGCCGTCATTGTCTACGCTGACTGATGGTTGAAGAGGAGACATGATAACCACATATAAGTCTATAAAACCACATGAAATAAGAATAACAAGACGCCATAGTTGGAAAGAGAGAGACAGAAAAAAAAGTGGAACAGAAGTGATAATAAATATAAACTTCTTGGCAGTGTGGTTGACCACTGGAAGAAATCCCAGTACAATAACTAATGGAAATTACAAAAACATTTACATATTAAAACATAATAATATAAGATTTCATTCGGATTTTTAACCCCGGAGGGTTAGCCACCCGGGAAACCCCAAGAAAGTCAGTGCGTCATCGAGGACTGTCCGTCTTATATCCATTGTGGTCCTCAGATAATTATAGCAAGATTACACGGGCCCCAGGAAGATCACAGGTACCTGAGCAAGATTACACGGGCCCCAGGAAGATCACAGGTACCTGAGCAAGATTACACGGGCCCCAGGAAGATCACGGATACGTGAGCAAGATTACACGGGCCCCAGGAAGATCACAGGTACCTGAGCAAGATTACACGGGCTCCAGGAAGATCACAGGTACCTGAGCAAGATTACACGGGCCCCAGGAAGATCACAGGTACCTGAGCAAGATTACACGGGCCCCAGGAAGATCACAGGTACCTGAGCAAGATTACACGGGCTCCAGGAAGATCACAGGTACCTGAGCAAGATTACACGGGCTCCAGGAAGATCACAGGTACCTGAGCAAGATTACACGGGCTCCAGGAAGATCACAGATACGTGAGCAAGATTACACGGGCCCCAGGAAGATCACAGGTACCTGAGCAAGATTACACGGGCTCCAGGAAGATCACAGGTACCTGAGCAAGATTACACGGGCTCCAGGAAGATCACAGATACGTGAGCAAGATTACACAGGCCCCAGGAAGATCACAGATACGTGAGCAAGATTACACGGGCCCCAGGAAGATCACAGGTACCTGAGCAAGATTACACGGGCCCCAGGAAGATCACAGGTACCTGAGCAAGATTACACGGGCTCCAGGAAGATCACAGATACGTGAGCAAGATTACACGGGCCCCAGGAAGATCACGGTACTGAGCAAGATTACACGGCCAGGAGACCAGTACCTGAGCAAGATTACACGGGCCCCAGGAAGATCACATGTACCTGAGCAAGATTACACGGGCCCTAGGAAGATCACAGGTACCTGAGCAAGATTACACTGGCCCCAGGAAGATCACAGGTACCTGAGCAAGATTACACGGGCCCCAGGAAGATCACAGGTACCTGAGCAAGATTACACGGGCCCCAGGAAGATCACA